>CM060442.1:95458602-96658602 GCA_030545235.1 Helianthus tuberosus
TTGATTATCCCTGCATGGTTAATATATAGTTCGTATCGTCTAGCTAACATACGAGTCTGAAAATTGACGCAATAATTTAATATACAAAACCTGGGCAATAGTACTGTTGTCGGATTGATGAACCGACGGAAGGCCCATGGATTTTATTAAGGAAGTAAAAGGGAATTTCTAAAATTATATGGATGTTTTCAAATAAACACATAATCAGAAAGTTTTCCTTGGAATAATATTGTTTGTATGTGAATATGTGAACTCACATTCCTTTATGTTGACACTTGATTTTTAACGTGTTCTACAGGTACTTGAGTTTGGCTTCGGGAATCATGGCGTATCTTGTGTTTGAATGATGCATGTTGTTTGTTTGAAAATGTTGGACAATTTTTAAACTTTCTGGGACGCATGTAATAAGATCCGTGAGGATCAAAGACAACTTAACTATGTAGTTATTTCGTAAAACGTAATGTTTAAATAACTTATGTTTAAAATAAAATTATAATGTCTAACAATTAAATGCATCGATCGACAAGATATAAATGGGCACCAACTTCCGTCACCACTACGTTTTATATTCCGCTGCGATGTTTTTGGGGTGTGACAGCAAACGGGTCGGGTCATGGGTCAAAACGGGTCAACTATAAAAAAGGGTTGTTTTGGTTCGGGTCAGAACGGGTTTCGGGTAGGGTCGGGTCAGGGTTTTTTTTTTTTTTTTTTTTTTTTTTTTTTTTTACAATATAACTTTGTAAAACTCCAAATGTGACTAATTTTCACTTAATGAACCATGATTTCAAGCTACATCTAACTAAACAAATACACATCAAGGCATGATTTCTAGCTACATCTAACTAAAACAGATACTCCATTTGACAGTTTTACATGCAACCCGCATGATCATCAATAACAGTTATATATTATAGTCTTGCTTCTTGTTGGTGTGCATCATTGTATAAAGCTAGCTGCAAATATGTATAACAAGAGCAGCAAGTGGTTAAAATTATTTATTTCCGATGTATACGACTCGAAAAAACTCATTTTTAGAAATCTGTAATAAAATAATATGTATATACACTAAACAGTATACAATTGTAAGAACATCAGAATGTATTAATAGAAATTGAATCATACGATGCCAGAATATCAGTCCCATTTCCTCTTGCAAGCATAACAAACTCATTTTAACCCAGCCCATTTCGACCTATACATAAAGTTACCCATTTTGACCCATTAACCAACCGCTAACACACATGTTCCACCTCAACCTTTCTTCACTATTCAACGGATAATTCGGCTCAAAGTCACGCGATTTCACAAAAAAGGAACCCCATTTTGCGTAACCAAATGGTGATCATAAACATAAGTTCTCGAAAGAGAATACACAGGCTCGTTCGAAGGCAAAAAGCATCACAAGCACCGGTAACAACGTAATCAAAGTCCTCATATCAAACTCATCCGACCCATTATGACCCGCACTAAACGGTGTTGCAGCCCGCGGGTTCACCCCACCGAAAAAAAGCTCCTAAAAATCTCCTACGCATCAATATCGCCTTCGTAATAAAACCCATTACCGAACCCTCGACGAACACCCCGACGCCAACTCTCTTTCTCGTAAACAAGCCCATCCGACCCTTATCCGTTACCAAACCCGTAAAGAATATACTGTTTTCGACTCTCCTCATCGCTTAAACACTTAAACGCTTTCGAAACCTTCTTAAACGCCTCGTCTGAACCGGGTGCCTTATTCTTATCAGGATGAAATTTCAATGACAGTTTCCTATAAGCCTTTTTAACATCATCAAAACTACAATTTTTATCCACCCCTAAACATCATAATTTCACTCACAATTGTTATCTGCTCCTGTGTACACAAACTCGGACCTGAAACTTGTCACACCCTGGCTTTGCGGAAGCGTGGGTTTATTTTGGTGTGACTTCTTAATACCATAGCACAATCAAAACAATGCTATATGAAATAAAACATATGATGTTCATCCATTCATCAAGTTTTTAAAAGTAAACACGACAATATTGTTTAAAAGTCGACACTTAAAACAGATTACGATAAGACATAATTTTAAAATGTGTTCACAAGACACAACCAAAAGACAAAAATAGAAACACAGTTTAAGACTTGTAACCCGTCCAGGCAAAGGTCAGATTTCCTAAACTCGGATGACATCATTATTCCTACGCAGTTTAACCTCATTGCAAACTTGGCCAGATCCATTAGTTTCCTGAATTACATGTAATTTGAAAAATCAACAAAAGTTGAGCGAGTTCATGTAAAAGTGAGTATGTATAAACCTTGTAATATGTCTGTATGTATGAAAAATCCCTGGTATGTAGCATTTAAGGAAAAAGAGATCACCATTGCGTTGCAAAGCCAATGATATGTGTGAAGTGATGCAGGAAGACTCAAACCTAGCAAATTTGTGCATCGGGCTCAAAGTCACCCCATGGTCCGTACTGTGGACTCAGGAGTTGGGCTCGCTACACCCAAATAGATCTATCGCTCATGACCCTCGGTCCTACAACGAGGATTAATGGCCTCAAGTTCCACCTACCCACTCACATGATCTAAGTAGTAAACCCTCCTTAAGCTAACCATACCATGTATATAAAAGTCTGTAATTACTGTAACATGTATTCCACCCCCGAAGTATAAAACTGAAAACAGTTAAGAGAAAAGGGGGACATGAACTCACAGAAGTGCGTATTCCAGAAACGTCAATCTCCAACTCTATCTGCTGCGTGACGACCTACACGTACTAATTCCTATTAGACGGATGGGCCGTGCCTTAGCTTAGGGTAACGTTTGATTGGAGAAATAGTTAGGTAACTATTCCGTATTCACACTTCTTATTTATTTTATATTTCCTTCCCAAGGATGGGGGTTTTTAATACATGTATGCTTTATAATTCCGAAAATATATTTTAAGTCCCACTTAGAAAATATATTTTTAATCACTTGTCTAAAATATTTTAATTCCAAAATATATATATTTTTCCCAAAAATATTATATTTTATGTCATACAATTTCCAAAATAATACTTATAAAAATATACATATGAGAGTATTTCCCGAAGTATACATAAGTTACATTTTAAAGTTCGCGTTGTAACAACAATACCGGTGTAACTTAAATATTTATTTGTGATAGCGTTGGTATTATTTTGGAGTCGTAATTTCACAGTATTTTCAAGTTATATTATTTTTAGGGTAAATATCTAGTTCACATAATAAACAAACAATCACACAAGCGTTTTAGTATAAACTATATATTCTAAATATATATTTAACAAACTTTATTTACGAAAATCAACCTTCGGCACTTGGTATGTTTGTAATAAAAATCATGGCGAAGTTTATTTTGAAAACCAAGTTAAAATAGATTTGTAAACTTTTGTTAGAAAAATATTTCTAAGTATTGAAATTCTAGAAAAATTTCGCCAGAGTTTCCTTTGTAAATGGAGGTGTCCACGCTTTCTAGCGTATCATTTTCTTTTCAAAATTTACTCATAAAATCATCAATCAACAATATATAATTCTTTAATCATCAACTTGACAAAAATAAGCCTAAATCATAAACTTCATGAACTTGAAGGTTTGTAAAAATATGTAGTAAATTACTAACATATTTAGTAGGTCTTGTTATCTTTAAAAGTAGGATTAGTTTCTTGAAAGCTTTATTTTTAAAGAAAATGAAGTTTCACAACTTCTAGTCAAGATTCACAAAAATATTTCTTTATGAAATTTCTTGTTACACAAGTGTTTATACACTTGTTTAGTTACCAAGAATGCTTTTAGTTCATACAAGACCCGGGTTTTAACAAGACTAGCATCTTTCACTTGGTTCTTCCGAAAAACCACTTGTAGATCTTTAGATCTACAAGTTTGTAACCTTATTTTTCAAGAAAATTTACATTTATTCAAGTTTCAAGTTCATGGGTGGATGGTTTCATCATCTTTCATATTTCTAGCATTTACATCTTACTAGTTCATGTTCTTGAACATGATCTAGCATGTTTAGATGATGATCCATCCTACTTCAACTAACAAACAACATCAAATAATCATAACTACACAAGATCTACATGATTTACCCATATATTATCTCTTTATCCACCCTTTAACACTTATATTCAAGACTTTAGATTATGTTCATTAGTGTTTGTTAGCATTTCATCATTCAACCATCTATTTACCACTAAAATCAAGAACAAGATGATGTTTTAGAACACTTACTACTAGCACAAGGCTAGGGAAGAAACAAGGCGTAAAAATCCAGTAGGAAGAAAAGGATGGGGCTCTGGGCGACTTGGGCGATTTTGGGAGACTCTAGCTTCTTCAATTCTTTCCTGTTCTGAATCGATTTTGATTAGCAACTAGGGTTGTTTCGGTTTCTTTATTGGTAAGGAATTTGATTGCTCCCTTGTTTCTAATTGATTGAACGTTCGGATTAGGGTTCTTATTCTTATTCTAGGGTTTCGAAGTTTTTGTCTGCATTGGTTCTGATCTGATTACATTCATTGCTAACCTGATTCGTTCGAGTTTAGTTTCAATAGCGAGTAGGGTATTGATCAGATCTGATTAGTTGCTCTCTAACCTGATTTTGAGATTAGGGTTTTGTTTTCAAGTGCCATTTCAGTCTAAGGTGTATGTTCGGCATTTTTGGTTTCGGTTGTCTGCTGATTGATTTATTTCGCCATGGATGATAAGTGTGCGGATAACTGAAATCTGTTTGCTAAGAAGATTAAGAATATTGACGGGAAGCCTTTTGAGCCAAGACAAGCTTTACGTATGGCGGCTAGGAGTTCTGAGTCTCCGAAGAAGGTAACATTTATGCTTCCGTTAAATGATGTTCTTCATGCTAGTCATTCTGATTCTCCAATTCAGAATTACGCTAAGGTTTTAGATAAACGGAAGGTATCGTTTGTTCTTCCGCTAAATGATGTATGTCCTGATTCTCCAGTCCATGATGTTCGTCCGCAACATCAATCTTATGCAAGTGTGGTCTTAAATGATCAAGCTGAACAAGGTGATGGTAACATGGGACTCGGATCGAATCAAAACCAGAATGTTGATGGTATAGATAGGAATGCCAATGAACCGGCTGATCAAACTCCAAAAATCAACTTTCGATCCTTAAAATCGGATGTTTCATTGGATGGAGTGGATGTTGTGCTACCGATTGCATCTGTTCGTGATGTTAACAACAGGTTAGCTAATACTCTTTATGGGTACTTCCTGGGGGATAGAATTGCATATCCGGTTGTTGAATATTTTGCGAAAACAAATTGGAGGAAACATGGTATTCAGAAAATTATGATGAATTCGAATGGGTTTTTCTTCTTCAAGTTTGAAGATAGTAGGGGTATGAATAATGTCCTTGAAGGGGGTCCTTGGCTGATTCGTAATAAACCTCTTTTCCTAAACACTTGGTCCCCCACAAACACTCTTAAAAAAGAAGATATTAAAAAGGTTGCGGTTTGGGTGAAATTGCATGAGGTTCCTCTAGTGGCATATACTGATGATGGGTTAAGCATGTTGGCATCTAAAATTGGTTCTCCTATGCGGTTGGACTCGTATACTATTGATATGTGTAACGAGGCTTGGGGACGTAGCAGCTATGCTAGGGCTCTCATTGAAATATCTGCTGAACATGACTTTAAAGAGGTTCTAACCATGGCTATTCCTGAGTTGGAGGAGAACAAGTATGTCAATGAGACTATTCGTGTGGAATATGAATGGAAACCACCGATATGTGCCCACTGTTGTGTATTTGGGCATGATTCTGAGGAGTGTCCAAAATGCATTCGATCGACAGTGAATCCTACTACAAACAGTCCGAAAGTAGATGACGATGGTTATACGAAAGTCAAGACAAAAAGGAATGTAAAGAAGAACGGGTTTCAAGTTAACAATCAAAAGCCCAAGTTTGAATATAGACCTGTGGATAAAAAGAAAAAGGCAGTGAGTTCTTCCTACGTGAATGCGAGGAGCACTAGTTCGTCCAAGGTTCAAACACATAATTCGTTTAGTGTTCTTGGGTTCGTTGAGGGGAATGGGGGTTCCTCCCAGGGGAGATATAAAGGGGGACGTGAGCTAAATGGGGAGTCTGACGATGATGAGGTAGAGGTTGTATATGATGAAACGAATGAGGTTATGACATCGGGTACACATCCTACGTCTTCCAGTACAGGGGCAAGCACCTCTCACATAAAGTTGTCCAATGGATAGGTGGCTTCTGTTTCATGCTAAGGGGCTGCCGGTTGGTAGCAATTTCATTTTTGATGATGGCGGTTGACGTTGTTGTTTGATTTTTTCGTTTGTCTACTAGGTAGTCATTACCATGATTGTAGTAGGCTAGATTGAGTTGATATGTTGGTTTGTTTTGCTTTTTGCTTACATATATGGGGCATGTCCTGTATATGAACTAGTGGGGAACTCATCCTCACTACTTGTACTTATTTGGCGGTTGTCTATAATAGAATCACCGGGGTAACCCTTTACCCAAGAAACAAGGCGTAAAAGTGGTGGATAAAAGAAAACTAGAGTGGTCCTTGAGCTTCCGAGTGCACCAAGCTTCGTTGTATGATCCCGAGCACCTTTGGATGTCCTTAGAATGGATGATGAAGCTTGAATGATAGTGATGGTGGTGATGGTTGTGTTCGGCCGAGACAAGGAAGAGGGAAGAGAGGAGAGTGAGTTTGATGTTGTGTTGGTGAAATGAAGTTGGTTAACTCTTGTGCTTATTTATGAACCAAATTTCATCTTTATCCTCCATGTAATGTGCCTCTAATCACCCAACATAATCTATTATTATATTCAACAAAATCAAAGGGTGGGTCACCCTATGGTGACCGTCGATGTGGGGGGGGGGGGGTATAGGGGGGTTGGGTTGTAATTCTTGGTTACTAATTAGTTAGGAACTTAGTTAGAATTTTTAGTTAGGATATTAGTGTGTTAATTAATATAAGGTGTGTTAGGGTGTTCGGGGACCCTAACTAGCTCAGAAAAGTAAAAACAATATGTTTGGCAATATTTTTGTGTTCCGGGTAAAGTCCGGTTGTTCGGTTGGTTATTGATCCGTTAAAGTGCTAAATAAAGCTTTAAAGTGTCTTTTATATTGTTTTTAGTGGAACATTAAATTACCAACACTTTGGAAAGTGTCTAGGACTATTTTGCCAAGTTTTTGCACTTTACTAGCATTGTTAAATGCTGAATTTTGGTTATATAGTGCAGAATTCTGCACTTTAAGTATGTTTTAGGCACTTCCGGGCACTATAACTATCACCTAGTGACGCAGTTTTATGATCCTCACCTCCCTACACTCCCTACCAGTGTAGTACTTTATTCCCGGCTCATACTGGCCTCAACATAGTGTCTGTCTAGGTGCTGGCATTGTCAGCATGTTTTTTGGGTTATCCGCTTAGTGTGCTATCTGTGCTTTGTGCATCAAGTTTGTCACTATTGTTTGTGTGTAATGAATGGAGTGACAGTAATAAAATGTGATGCAAGAGTATGTATGTATCAGAAAACAGAAAGCAGTTTAATCACAATTGTAATCAAGCACAGTAATTAAGCACTAATTAAATATTAATCAATTGTACGGATACCTGGATTTGTGAGGGTTGTCACATTCTCCCCCCGTTAGAGAAATTTCGTCCCGAAATTTTAGGCTCTGCTTCTAGTTGCAGGGGTCTTGGGAAATAAATGGGGGTATTTCTCCTTCATACGATCCTCACGTTCCCACGTGAATTCTGGACCATGTCTTGCGTTCCATCGGACCTTGACGAGCTTGACACTACTCCTGCGTGTTTTGTTAACTTTCCAATCCGTAACCTCGACGGGTTCTTCGGTAAAGTGGAGCGTGTCGTCGATATGAACTTCGTCAGCAGGAATGATCACTATCTCTTGTGTTGGACTCTTTTTCAAATTTGATACATGAAATGTATCATGAACACCATTAAGTTCAGCCGGTAGGTCCAACTTGTAGGCTACAAGCCCAATCCTTTACAGGATTCTGAACGGGCCAATGTAACGCGGATTCAACTTCCCACGCTTCCCAAAGCGTGCCACACCCTTCCAGGGTGAAACTTTCAACAAAACCATATCCCCAACTTGAAACTCTAAAGGTTTCTTTCTTCGGTTTGCATAGGCTTTCTGTCTGTCGCGAGCCGCCTCGATGCGCTTTCGAATTTGTGCAATCTTGTCTGTCGTCTCTTGGACTATTTCGGGACCAACAAGCTGTCTATCACCCGCATCAGCCCAGCACAGTGGTGATCGACACTTATGTCCATAAAGAGCTTCAAATGGCGCGACTCCAATACTTGTGTGGTAGCTGTTGTTATACGAAAATTCGACCAATGGTAAGTGATTATCCCAGCTACCACCTAGGTCCATTACGCATGCTCTCAGCATATCTTCCAATGTCTGAATAGTTCGTTCACTTTGGCCATCCATTTGTGGATGAAACGCAGTGCTCAGATTCAACTGCGAGCCAAAAGCTTCTTGGAAGGATTGCCAAATCCTTGATACAAATCTCCCATCTCTATCAGAGATAATCGAGAGAGGCACTCCATGACGTGCGACAATCTCCCTCATGTATATTTCCGCAAGTTTACTCATGTTGTCTTTCTCTTTGATCGGCAAGAAGTGTGCGGACTTTGTTAGACGGTCTACTATTACCCAAATACTATCATGACCCTTGGGCGTCTTTGGCAATTTCGTTATGAGGTCCATGGAAATCTGTTCCCATTTCCATTTGGGTATTTCAGGTTGCTGCAGAAGACCTGAGGGCTTCTGGTATTCGGCCTTTACCTTGGCGCACGTTAAACATTTGCCAACATATACTGCAACATCGCCCTTCATCCTTGGCCACCACTAGAAATCCTTGAGGTCTTGGTACATCTTATCCGCACCGGGATGAATTGAGTACCGAGATTTGTGAGCTTTATAAAAAATAACCTTCCTCAAACCACCAAACAGAGGAACCCAAATTCGTTTCATGAAGCATAAAGTTCCTTCCTCGTTTGGTACCAACTGCTTCTCCATCCCACGGAGATACTCGCCCTCTATATTCCTTTCTTTCAAAGCTTCTCTCTGCGCGGCACGAATGCGCAAAGAGAGGTCTGTCTGGACAATCATCTCCAAAGCCCTAACCCTTATGGGCTTGATCCTTTCCTTACGACTTAGGGTATCGGCGACCACATTCGCCTTCCCTGGATGATACTTGATCTCGCAATCATATCATTCAACAGCTCTACCCAGCGTCTTTGCCTCATGCTAAGCTCCTTTTGGTTAAATATGTGCTGTAAGCTCTTGTGATCAGTGAAGATTGTACATCGCGTACCATACAAATAATGTCGCCAGATCTTCAACGCAAATACCACCGCTCCTAACTCCAAGTCATGCGTGGTATAGTTTCTCTCATGTACCTTCAACTGGCGTGACGCATATGCTATAACCTTCTGGCGTTGCATCAGCACGCAACCCAAACCTTGACGCGAGGCGTCTCAATATACCACGAAGTCGTCCGTTCCTTCGGGTAATGATAAGATCGGTGCGTCACAAAGCTTGTTCTTCAACAACTGAAACGCTTCTTCTTGCTTGTCACCCCAACCAAACTTCTTGTCTTTCTGTGTGAGTGCAGTCAGGGGTCGAGCGATTTTAGAGAAATCCTCAATGAATCTTTGATAATAACCAGCCAAACCTAAGAACTGTCGAATCTCGGTTGGCGTCTTTGGAGTCTCCCAATCCTTGATTGCCTCGATCTTTGTGGGATCAACATGAATTCCCTTTCCATTAACCACATGTCCAAGAAATTGGACTTCACGCAGCCAGAACTCGCACTTCGAGAACTTGGCGTACAACTTCTCCTTTTTAAGTAACTCTAGAATTGCTCTCAAGTGTTGTTCGTGCTCGTCCTTCGTCTTTGAGTAGATCAGAATGTCGTCGATAAACACGATCACAAACTTGTCCAAGTACGGCTTGAAGACTCGGTTCATTAGGTCCATGAAAACAGCTGGCGCGTTGGTTAACCCAAACGGCATAACTAGGAACTCGTAATGTCCATAACGAGTCCTAAAGGCCGTCTTCGGGATACTTTCCTCTTGTATCCTTAGTTGATGATATCCTGATCGAAGATCGATCTTTGAATAGAAACTTGAACCTTGCAGCTGATCAAATAGATCATCGATTCTCGGCAAAGGATATCTATTCTTGATAGTCAACTTGTTGAGCTCGCGGTAGTCTATACACATACGAAAACTACCATCCTTCTTCTTGACAAACAGAACTGGAGCTCCCCAAGGTGAGAAGCTTGGTCTGATGAATCCTTTGTCCAATAGCTCCTGGAGTTGTGTTGACAACTCCTGCATCTCCGAAGGTGCAAGTCTATAGGGTGCCTTGGCTACAGGCGCGGCGCCTGGGACCAAGTCAATGTGGAACTCGACTTGCCTTTCTGGAGGTAATCCTGGCAAGTCTTCTGGAAAGACTTCTGGATATTCTCTTACGATCGGAATGTCTTCGATCTTCGGTTCAGCAGCTTCCTTATCCACGATGTGTGCCAAGTAGGCAACACATCCCTTCTGTAAACACTTTCTAGCTTTCAGACAGCTAATAATCCTCAGCGGCGTATCACACTTCTCTCCGTGAACTACGATCGTTTCTTCATCTGTCATTGGGATGCGGATGGTCTTCTCGTGACAAACGATCTCGGCCTTGTTGCTAGACAACCAATCCATTCCCACTACCACATCGAAGCTTCCCAACTCGACAGGCAGTAGGTCTAGCATAAATTCGTGTCCTCCCAGTTCTATCGCGCATCCTCTGATGACTTCTCTCGTTTCAATTAGTTTTCCATTCGCCAATTCGATCGAGTATGGAACGTCTAACTTACTAGTGGCCAACCTAAGTATATTCTTAAATTCTAACGATACGAAACTATAATCGGCACCAGTATCAAAAAGAACAGATGCAAAACGTTGGTTTATAGGGAACGTACCGGTGACAACGTTTGGATCCTGGCGCGCTTCCCTTGCGCCAATGTTAAAGACTCTCCCACGGGCTTGATTCAGCTTTGGGCATTCCCTCTTAAAGTGCCCAACATCTCCACAATTGAAGCATCCTGGCCCTCGGCCATTCCCATTCCCAGCTTGAGTGTTGTTTTGGTTGCGATTTCCATTCCCAGCTTGATTCGCAACATTCCCACATTTTCCATTCCCGCCATTATTCCCTTGCGGGCGGTTCCCATTACCACCACGGTTGTTGTTATTGAAACCCCTTTGGCCACCCTGGCCTAAACCAACCCAGCAAGTATCCTTCAAGTGGCCAATTTTTCCACAAGTTTCACATTTTCTCACTCCACACTGTCGAGAATGATGACGCTGGCATGTATTACACTTGGGCAGAGTGCCCATATAACCTGTGACACCCCAGGAAAACCAGGAAAACCATGCAACTTAACTAGCTTCCTCAGTGAGTACGTACCAAATTTCAGGACGAAATTTCTTTCAACTTGGGGATAATGTGACAACTCGTGTTTCAAACCTCTCTTTATACTTGATGTAACCAGTAGGAACGTTATGTGATTATATGAACTTGGTTGATTAATTGAATGTTATGTTTGATATGTGTTTATTGTGTAACGAATGTATGTATATTATATGATAGCATTAAACGAGCCCAAACGCACAACACAACCTGATCGCACAAGCCCATTCGGGCTTCACTCTTTGCATCCGAACCAAGGGCAGTCCAAAGCTGGGTTCGGCCCACTCCTCTTATACGCATATATCTATCTCTTAGGGAGTTTTGTTCCTCATAACTTGCAAACACAAGGAACACACACAAACCCTAATACCTCTCTTTCTCTCCTCTCAAACTCGACGACAAACACCCCTCCTTTCCATCGAAGACTTCCTGGATTCGGATCATCCTTGTGTTATATCGGTTAGTGTTTTAATCATTAGTTGCATGATAGTTGATGTGTTGGTTTACCTGATAATCTAGGGAGGTTATGTGCTTGATTATGATTTATGTTCATGAACTCGGCTCACATGTGTAATTGATAATGTTCATATAACTCGGAATTTGCATGATAATAATCAAGAACCGATTGTATATTACTCGGCCGTGATGTGTTTATGTTAGACGATTTGTTGTATTGTTAGGTTGGTATGCATGCTAGTGATCAAGAATATAAATCAGGTTAATATGTTTAAGTGTTATGATTATTGTTCATGTGTCATTCATAATTAGGGTTCATGAGAAATCGGTTGGAATATGCTTGTTTGATCGATGATTTGCATGATCTAAAACTGATTAATTGTGTTGATTGATTGTGGGTAAAGAAGGAAACTGTTGAATGATATAACTGAATAGCATAAGTTTCGGATAGTTAAACTAATCGCACAAGCTCTCTCGGTCGCACAAGATCAGGTCACACAAGACCTGATCTGATCGCACAAGGTGCATCGCACAAGCCGGGTACTGTCACATTAAGCACAGAGTACAACTAAGATATGCATGATCGCACAAGACCTGTGGATCGCACAAGAAGGTGCAGATCGCACAAGGCTTGGGCCTCACACAAACAACTTGAATTGCATTACTGTTGGGCCTCAAAGCCCAAGTCCAGTCGCACAAGTCTTGTTCAGTCGCACAAGCTGATTCCGGTGTAATTGTTTGGGCTGTTTATATATATTTGGGCTTTCTGTTTGTTCTGGGCCGGGTGAGTAATGGATCGCACAACATGATGTGGGTCGCACAAGGCTGTGCTGACCGCACAACATGTTGGGCCGGGGTGTTTAGTTGAGTTATGTTAGTGAATCGCACAAATGGTTCGGCCCAAACTATTGAATCGCACAAGCTTGAATATGTTATGTACTTGACTGTTAATGTGTTGCCATGATCAATACGTGTTCGTAACCTGTTAGCTTATGTGAGACTTATGTGCACTACTTGAAACCAAAACCTGACTTGTATGGTAACCATGTTAGGACGTGGTTGACCCTAGCAGCTCGATTGACCTTTCGTTTATCTGCCGAGCTAACCTAAGGTGAGTTCACACTTTCTACAAAGCATGGGATTCCCAGGGGTTGGGAATGGGTTAAGGAATATGGATTCCTCGTCCTTCTTGGGTAGGACAGTACGGGTTAAGGAATGTAATTCCTCGTCCTCTTGGACTGTTTAAATTTCACTAGACCAAAACTCTCTCACGAAGTCCCTCCTTTTTATATCGACTTAATCGTCGGGCCAATGGCGAGCGGGTCATTAGTTAGATAGCGCTATTTAGGTCTGACAAGCCTCACACCGTGCCGCAGAGGACGAGCGTGAACTAATGGATCTGGGCACGTCAATGATGATAGACATTGACGCAAAGGGCACATAAACATGACTAAAGTCAGTGGTCGATATGGTAACGAGTCTAGTAGCATAAACATGGGGTAGCCCCCACGGCTGGATAGCCAGAGTAAATGGGATAAACCAATCACGTTTTCAACTATGGGGTAACCCCCACGGCAGGGATGCCAGTTAAAGGAAACTGTTTTTGGAACAACTTAAAACGAACACCCAACTGTGAACTCGCTCAACTTTGTTGTTGACTCGTTACTACATGCTTTGCAGGTCACTAGGTACTTAGCTGGAGCTTGCATGGGGAAGAGTCGTTGTGGGACATGGACAACTGTGTGCCATGTTAAACATTGAAACGTTTAAACTTATATTTTGGTTTTAAACATTATGCTTCCGCTTGCAACTTAAACTATGTTTGCTTGCACACCAATTGTATTGGTTGGATTTTATAATTACTTACATGCTTGTTCAATATGATTGGTGGCTTGATCATGGTCAGTCACGCCTCCAAGCGGTGATACTCCACAGGTGGATTTTGGGGGTGTGACATAACTTTCCTTTGTTTTCGACACCGGTTGTAGCTCTTGCCGGTGTGCCCGATTCACCCTTCCTGCTCACATTGCTTGTACCCTGCTTGAAGTTGGAAAATTTTCGTTTGTTTTCACCAGACGACTCAACATGTATTTCTTTCTTCTTTGGTTCAACGTTTGAAAACTTGTTTAACCGAATGGCCTCCTCAGTAAGCGCCACACTGAGGTCGATTGCTTCCGTAATCGTTGCAGGCTTGGACGTGGTAACCATACTCATAATTTGGGGACCCAATCCCCAGATGAACCTCTCAACACGTTTAAACTCGGGTGTGACCATATACGGTACTACGTGAGACAAATCATGAAATCTTTGAACATATTCTGCAATCTTGGGACCATCCATTCTCAGATGCCAGAACTCAGTTTCTAGCCTTTGTATCTCAGCACGTGAGCAGTACTTCTTCCTCATTAACTCTTTTAATTCAGCCCATGTTAACGCGTAAGCAGCAGCTTCTCCTAAAGTTTGCACTTGTAGGTTCCACCACGATAGGGCTCCATCCTGAAACAGCCCTGAGATGTAGGTCACTTGTTGCTCGGGAGCGCATTTGCTCATTCTTAGGACAGAGTCTGTCTTCTCAGCCCACCTAACAAACGCAACCGCACCTCCAGTGCCATTGAAATTCACGGGCTTGTAGTCGAGAAACTGCTTGTAGGTGCATCCTGCACATATGTTAGAATTTACAAATGGTATTAGCGGACGTGCTATAAATATCCAAATGTATCGTAATATGTCTCAAACGACTTAACATTACCATGGGGTGGATTGTTATTGCCGTTGTTGTTCGAAATACTCCCGCTGGTTCCTCCTTGGGAGGCTGCATATTTTGCTATAGCGGCGGCAATTATCCCTTGGAGTTCTGCCTAGGTAGTAGGCATGCGTACTTCGCGTCTTGGAGGCATCTTCTAAAAGATGATCATGTAGGTCAAGTCATAGCAAGTATAATAAGAATGTATATATAGTAGCATTCATCAATCACATAACATCTCATGTTATAAATTAAAACATATAACTCAACAAGCATGTAGTGA
Organism: Helianthus tuberosus; assembly: GCA_030545235.1. Classification (NCBI taxonomy): domain Eukaryota; kingdom Viridiplantae; phylum Streptophyta; class Magnoliopsida; order Asterales; family Asteraceae; genus Helianthus; species Helianthus tuberosus. The sequence goes on from CM060442.1 coordinate 95,473,576, forward strand.
GAATGTTGCCATTGAGCTTCATTAACCACGACCACAACAGTGTTTTACAAGTTTAATAGTACATCACATGTCAAAGTAAGATCGTGGGGCTACATCACCCCCAAAAGTACAAGTCAAACTACATCTATCATATACAAAAAAGTGTGATCTCTCAAAAGGCTTCGTGAGCTGGCTCAATAGCGACCTTCTCACCAAAAGATCGACCTGCATAAAACCAAAAATATGCCTATGCTGATGGCAGCGGAGGAGGAGGAAAATGAGAGAAAAGTAAACGACGCATATGTAACCAGTCCTCCTCTAAGGCATGATAGGCGCGCAGCACATATGCTATCTGCTGCTCAGAAGTCATGAAACGAGCGTCTGAATCGGGGGAAAGTGGACGAGGAGCGTGTGGTGCTGCAAACGGGGTCTGACAATGACAAGATGGACATGGAGCACTCTCCAAATCCTGAATACGTCGCGTCAATGCATCCTGCTGTATCATCAAAGAAGTGAGAATGTCCTCCGTAGAGTACCCAACATGGTACGGGTGGTACGGATCAGACAGTGGCATGATAGGGGGCGTAATCCATAAAAATGGCTCGCTAGACGGTATGAAAGATGGTGCAGTAAGTGGTGCAACAGAAAGAAACTGAGACATGACCGGATCAGACATCGATACAGGTGGAACAACAGTAGAATGAGGAATCTGAGGTATAAACTGGCCGCCTCCTGATATGAACGGTACGTGACCAACAGGCTGTCGTGATGAACCCTCCCCAGGACGTGGTGGAAGGATGTCCTGGAGAAAGGTGATCGGGAGATCGGTACGATGGGCATCGGTCGTATGTGGGCGGAAAAGTGGAATATCAGTGGGTGCCGAAACAGGTGTGACGGGTACCACGTATGGTGGATAGTCATCATCGTCGATCCACCCATTATGGGTGTCGGCGTAACGTGGATCTATATGAGTAGCAAAAGGTGCACGGTCAAACAGTACCGGCACGGGATCGGGAAATGGTGCATCAACAACAGGATCATCTATCAAGGGTGGAGCAACAGCGAGAAGATCAGCAACGGGTATATCCTCGGCAAGAGGTGCAACAGCTGGTGCATCATCATGGATAGGGTCATGCTCTAATGCAGGGTCAGGAGCAACTACAGGCTCTGGGGCCACAGCAGGCTCCGGGTCAACAAGATCCATATCAAGATCAGCAGGGATGTCAAGCAAAGGATCAATAGGATCTACGGGTGCCTCCAGGGGCTGATCCATGTGAATAAACTCAATATCGTGGTAAGGGTCGAAATCAGGGGGAAAGATCGGCTCAAAAGCGTCGTCGACCTCGTGATCGAACTCGAACTCGTGCGATGGACCGGGTGCAGCTGACATCGCCATGTCAGGGTCAGAAGAGTGAGGCTGCACACCATGGTCGTGGGAAGATGCAGATGCCAGAGACTCCAATGATTCCGGGACAGGTGAACCAACAAGAAGCTCCTCTATAGGGGCCTCAGCAATGGGAAGAATAATGTCAGCATCAATAGGGGCCCCGCCCTCATAGTTAGCCTCAGGCGGATCCTCCTCAAACAGATCGATGTCGTCGTCAGAAACGGCATCGAGTGGCATATCTATCACTGGAAAAGCAGCAAGCGGTATAGGAGCAGAGATCACCGCAAGTGGTAAATCCCCGGCAGGAATGCCATCAGCAGGCTCAACTCCAATGCCGGGCAGCGCGAACGGCTGGAAATCATCGTCGTCCGTGCTGGTGGTGTCTGATGTGTAGACCTCTCGCTCTGACGAAATCTCGTCATCTGACACTATCGCCATGGGGTCTAGTGTGTCCGATACTCCTGTGTCTGACGATGAAACCATGACGTCTGTAACACAATCACATATATGCACATATATCAATCATAAAGTCAAATAAACATGTTAGTCACAATAAAGCAATCAAGTAATCATCCTAGTCTTCCCAGACTACCCTCCCAGCCTCTCAGACTGAACTTCCTAGCCTCTCAGACTAACTCCCTGGTCTCTAAGACCAATCTCCCAGTCTCTAAGACTAAATCCCTGGTCTCTAAGACCAATCCTCCCAGTCTCTAAGACTAAATCCTTGGTCTCTAAGACCAACCTCCCAGTCTCTAAGACTAATTATCCCCAGCCTCTAAGGTTGATCCTCCCTCAGTCTCTAAGACTGATCCTCCCTCAGTCTCTAAGACTAAATATATAAATTTTGAAAAAGTGTATTTGTGCCTTTTTATTTGTAAAAATGTTTTGTATCTTGGATCTGGACGTTTTAGTGTATGCAATGTAAAAATGTTTTCGTGAGAGCCCTAGTGATCATAGTCTAGACTCGAGAAAGAATCCTAGTTCGCTATGATCGATGCTCTGATACCAAGCTGTCACACCCTGGCTTTGCGGAAGCGTGGGTTTATTTTGGTGTGACTTCTTAATACCATAGCACAATCAAAACAATGCTATATGAAATAAAACATATGATGTTCATCCATTCATCAAGTTTTTAAAAGTAAACACGACAATATTGTTTAAAAGTCGACACTTAAAACAGATTACGATAAGACATAATTTTAAAATGTGTTCACAAGACACAACCAAAAGACATAAATAGAAACACAGTTTAAGACTTGTAACCCGTCCAGGCAAAGGTCAGATTTCCTAAACTCGGATGACATCATTATTCCTACGCAGCTTAACCTCATTGCAAACTTGGCCAGATCCATTAGTTTCCTGAAATACATGTAATTTGAAAAATCAACAAAAGTTGAGCGAGTTCATGTAAAAGTGAGTATGTATAAACCTTGTAATATGTCTGTATGTATGAAAAATCCCTGGTATGTAGCATTTAAGGAAAAAGAGATCACCATTGGGTTGCAAAGCTAATGATATGTGTGAAGTGATGCAGGAAGACTCAAACCTAGCAAATTTGTGCATCGGGCTCAAAGTCACCCCATGGTCCGTACTGTGGACTTAGGAGTTGGGCTCGCTACACCCAAATAGATCTATCACTCATGATCCTCGGTCCTACAACGAGGATTAATGGCCTCAAGTTCCACCTACCCACTCACATGATCTAAGTAGTAAACCCTCCTTAAGCTAACCATACCATGTATATAAAAGTCTGTAATTACTGTAACATGTATTCCTCCCCCGAAGTATAAAACTGAAAACAGTTAAGAGAAAAGGGGGACATGAACTCACAGAAGTGCGTATTCCAGAAACGTCAATCTCCAACTCTATCTGCTGCGTGACGACCTACACGTACTAATTCTTATTAGACGGATGGGCCGTGCCTTAGCTTAGGGTTTAACGTTTGATTGGAGAAATAGTTAGGTAACTATTCCGTATTCACACTTCTTATTTATTTTATATTTCCTTCCCAAGGATGAGGGTTTTTAATACATGTATGCTTTATAATTCCGAAAATATATTTTAAGTCCCACTTAGAAAATATATTTTTAATCACTTGTCTAAAATATTTTAATTCCAAAATATATATATTTTTCCCAAAAATATTATATTTTATGTCATACAATTTCCAAAATAATACTTATAAAAATATACATATGAGAGTATTTCCCGAAGTATACATAAGTTACATTTTAAAGTTCGCGTTGTAACAACAATACCGGTGTAACTTAAATATTTATTTGTGATAGCGTTGGTATTATTTTGGAGTCGTAATTTCACAGTATTTTCAAGTTATATTATTTTTAGGGTAAATATCTAGTTCACATAATAAACAAACAATCACACAAGCGTTTTAGTATAAACTATATATTCTAAATATATATTTAACAAACTTTATTTACGAAAATCAACCTCCGGCACTTGGTATGTTTGTAACAAAAATCATGGCGAAGTTTATTTTGAAAACCAAGTTAAAATAGATTTGTAAACTTTTGTTAGAAAAATATTTCTAAGTATTGAAATTCTAGAAAAATTTCGCCAGAGTTTCCTTTGTAAATGGAGGTGTCCACGCTTTTTTGCGTATCATTTTCTTTTCAAAATTTACTCATACAATCATCAATCAACAATATATAATTCTTTAATCATCAACTTGACAAAAATAAGCCTAAATCATAAACTTCATGAACTTGAAGGTTTGTAAAAATATGTAGTAAATTACTAACATATTTAGTAGGTCTTGTTATCTTTAAAAGTAGGATTAGTTTCTTGAAAGCTTTATTTTTAAAGAAAATGAAGTTTCACAACTTCTAGTCAAGATTCACAAAAATATTTCTTTATGAAATTTCTTGTTACACAAGTGTTTATACACTTGTTTAGTTACCAAGAATGCTTTTAGTTCATACAAGATCCGGGTTTTAACAAGACTAGCATCTTTCACTTAGTTCTTCCGAAAAACCACTTGTAGATCTTTAGATCTACAAGTTTGTAACCTGATTTTTCAAGAAAATTTACATTTATTCAAGTTTCAAGTTCATGGGTGGATGGTTTCATCATCTTTCATATTTCTAGCATTTACATCTTACTAGTTCATGTTCTTGAACATGATCTAGCATGTTTAGATGATGATCCATCCTACTTCAACTAACAAACAACATCAAATAATCATAACTACACAAGATCTACATGATTTACCCATATATTATGTCACACCCCCAAAATCCACATGCGGAGTACCACCGCTTGGAGGCGTGACTGACCAGGATCTTAGCCACCAATCACATTGAACTCATGAGTATATTTAAATAAAACTTTCATTTATTAACAATAGTGTTACAACGTTACAATAGTTCACTTTTTATAGCGGAAGCATATTTAACTCGTTAAGTGTTTACAAACCATGTACAAGCTTTTAGTCTTGTGTTGCGTCTCCATGTAGCTCGACCCATGACCACTCCAGCTTCTCAGACAGCAAGTTCCATTGATATGCACCTAAAGGCCTGCAAGGCATGTAACAACGAGTCAACAACAAAGTTGAGCGAGTTCACAGTTGGTTGTTTAGTTATAGTGTTCGTAAATCATATGTTTATTTCGTAAACCATGTACTGTATTAATCTATATCGCGGTTCCCCGAACATGTGTGCGATGAATAGTGGGGGCTTCCCATGTGTATCGTATCAATCCGTATCGCGGTTCCCCGAACATGTTTGCGATGAATAGTGGGGGCTTCCCATGTTGTATGTTACTAGACTAGTCGTGTATGTACGTGCCCTTCTTGATCCAAGGACCGTAGCGAGTATGATTGTACGTAGGTTTTACGTACGTGCCCTTCAATCCGAGGACAGTAGTAAGTATGACTGTACGTAGGTTTTACGTACGTGCCCTTCAATCCGAGGACAGTAGTAAGTAGTTTAATAGTAATGATAGTACGAGTAGTTATTCAATCCCATTCCCAACCCACCGGGAATCCCATGCCTTAGGAGTGTGAACTCACCTTGGTTTGCTCGGTTAGACTAAATGCTTGTTTAACAGTTGATCAATCAAACCCTATCGTGGTTACCAAAAACAGTCAGTTTACATGCACGTAAATCATGCATTCCACATTCACATTGCACAAGTAGAATTCACACGTCGTCATATGAATTACAACAGTCGTTCATGAACTCAGCAGTAACATATGCCATACTATCACATAATTATCACATAACCATCCGAACGTCAAGTGCATAAATACCATAACAGCACATACTCCCATACAACCAACATATTCAATCAAGAATAATATTAACACTATCTTTCATGAAACCTCTAGTTTTCTTGCATCATTCAACAACGATACCAACTAATGTTTTGCATGGCATTTATCGAACTCACATATACACAATTCTTTCAATAAACATCTAATATGAATTTATAGTTGCAACCTAGCTTTAGTCGATTACAGCAGCCCCCCCTTAAGATCAAATCATACAAATAAAACAAAATCATGAAAAGATTATCCAAACATATCATATTTACCATCATTGTTACTTGAGTCCACGTGTAACAAGTTTTCGGCCCACTAAACCAAAGACTCCTCAATTGTATTACATTAAACTAAATAGTGGCCCATTAACATGCACAGCCCAAACCATCTTTGTATGTTATCCGATTAAATCATCAGCCCCCAAAAAGAGTCTGTATATTACCGAATAATAAAAATTCAAAATATATTCATCATAGGGTGATCTTGTATTCATGAACTCATTCTTGTTATGTATAATTGTATAAATTCCACACAAACAAATCATTAATCACGTGGCATAGATCAGCATTAATCATGTGGCATTCATTATAACATGCAGTCATCACTCAACTTCCAAACTATCATGACAGCTTATGTCTATCGCCCCTAGGTTATTGCACATGCCTATGTTCTTGGTCCACAAACATTCACATGTTGCAATCATTACTAATCCATGTAATAGATAGCATGTACAACAGTTTGTTCTCAAATATATATATATAAATCAACACCACACAACATCACATTACAAAGCCGGTATATGCACAACGTGGGAATTAATTCGGTGCCGATAATACTAACCAGGTGCCTGTGAGAGAGAGAGAGAACCGAGTCGAGAGGAGGAGAGCCTCGAGTGCTTCCGGTGACGCCTTCGTGTCTCCGACGGGTCATGCTACATTGCAGCCGTGAGTAGGGGTGCCATTGATAGCTGCCGTTGCTGAAGGGACAATGAACTGAAGCAGAAAACTCCGCCCAGAATGATGTTATCGTCGACCAGAGAGAGAGAATTGGTGCTAGGGTTTGCGTCTTGTGTTTGTGCCAGGATAAGGGAAATCGCATGCAAAGGAGGTGTGACCATATATGTTTCGTATGGGTTTCATGAGATTGGACTGGCCCAATATTAACTTAGAAAAGCACTAGAGTGGGGCCCAGTTACTCACAATCCAAACATATTATGCAATTTCCTATTAAGTATGTAACTCGGGTATCATGTAATACTATCACGTACATGCTTATGACATTCACAAAATAAACTCACGATCATTCATTTAATTCAACATTTCAATTTAATAGAAAACGTACACGCAATTAACGAAGAATCACTACAAGGGAAAAGCCCTTCAAATTACGGGTTGTCTCATCATCCCCAACTTGAAAGAAATTTCATCCCGAAATTTAGCACGTAGTTACTGAGGAAGCTAGTTAGGTTGCGTAGTTTTTCCTAGTTCTCCTGGGTTGTCACATCATCCCCCCGTTGGTTTGGAATTTCGTCCCGAAATTCCGCAGTAGCTTCAGCCTCAGTAGTGGTTTCATTGTTCTCCAACAACTGGGGATATTTGTGTTTCATTTGGTCTTCTCGTTCCCAGGTAAACTCTGGGCCACAACGGGAGTTCCAACGAACTCGAACTATAGGTATCCTGGTGCGTTTGAGAATCTTGACCTCCCGATCCAAGATTTCCACTGGTTCTTCGACAAATCGCAACTGATCGTCGATGGTGAGCTCCGTGAAAGGAACTATGAGGGTTTCATCTGACAGACACTTCTTCAGATTCGACACATGGAATACGTTGTGAACTCCACTGAGTTCTGCGGGTAGGTTTAGTTTGTCGGCCACTTTGCCTATTTTCTCTATGATTTCGATAGGTTCAACATATCGCGGTTTTGAGTTTCGTTTTATATACCAAACAAAGTACACCTTCCCAAGGTGAGACTTTAGATAGTACTCGGTCCCCAACTTGGAACTCGAGTGGTTTCTTGCGCTTAACAGCGTATCTTTTCTGGCGGTCACGAGCTGCCGCCATTCGTTGTCGTGTCTGAGCAACCTTCTCAGTTGTGTCTATAACGGGTTAAGGGCCGGTGATTTGGCTGTCACCAACTTCTGCCCAGCAAAGAAGTGATCGGCATTTACGTCCGTACAATGCCTCAAACGGAGCGGCCTGAATACTGGTGTGGTAACTGTTGTTATTATATGAAAATTCCTCTAAAGGTAGATGTCTTCTCCGACCGTTGCCAAGGTCGATTTCACATGCTCGAAACGTGTCTTCAAGAGTTTGGATGGTGCGTTCAGTCTGCCCATCCGTCTGTGGGTGATATGTTGTGCTCATGACTAAACACGAGCCAAAGGATTTGTGCACTGCTTGCCACAAATCGGATGCAAATCGTGGGTTGCGATTTGAGGTAATGAAGGTTGGCACCCCATGCCTAACAACCGCTTCCTTCGGCTAGTCGACTGCAAGTGTAGTAAACTTATATGTTTCTTTGATGGCTAGAAAGTGTGCTGGTTGTGCAAGACAATCAATGAGTATCCAGGTAATGTTGTTCCCGTTTCGCGTTGTAAGTAGACTTTCGACCAAATCCATGGCAGTCTGTTTTTATTTCCATGTGAGTGTTGCTGGTTGCTGACGCTGCACCTTGACTTTCCACAAGTCGATCTATCATTCTCATACTTAACTAGGTATAGGGTTTATAAATCCTAATGCCTTCCTTCAAAAACCCAGGCGGCTAGAATGTCGAAGCTGGTACGCTTGCTCAACGCGAGTTCCCTACAGTTGTCGTGTAATGGGACCCACATTTGTTTCAGGAAGTAGCGTGTATCGTCCGACTGGTCAAAGGTTGCTTCTCCATGCCCCGCATGGGTTCAACTTGAAAAAAAAATTCCTCTTCCCTCAGTTCTCCAGTCTGAACAGAGCGAGTCTGATACTGGTAGGTTAGAGTCGATAGTGAGCTGCAGGGCTCGTGTACGTTCAGGTTTCGCAGTCGTTTTCATCTAGAAGTTCCATCCAGCGGAAACGTTGCATGCTTTAGCTTTTTCGAACGTCGGTACTTGGGAGGCCCTTGTGATCGGTCTAAATGATGCATCTGGTACCGTCCAAGTAATGCCTCCATCTAAGATCCCAAGGCCACGGTTTTCACCGCCAGTTGTGTGTCGTGCAGTTACTCTTTGTAGCTCCATCACGTAAGTCATTATTCTCTCGTGTTGCGTTGGTGTGTAACTGGGACTCTGATTCGGACCATCATGGTATACCACTATATCACCCGTACCCCCTCCCCCTCTTTTAAGGGCGAGTCCTTACTCAATTCGTAAACGAATTGCGGACTCGAGGCTAGGCTTTCTATTGAGTTGCATTCCCTTATCCACTAAGAGATCAATAGGCTATGACAGCTTCTTCACAGCCATTTAGTATTCCCGGTGAAGCAGTTACTCTTCCATTAACTGCCCTTCCATTCCGAAGCCCTTAAGGGATCAAGACAGCTTAGGGAGGCACAGCCCCCTTGGTTGGGGTCGGTTCTTTCCCTCAAAAAGAATGAAGTTGGATTCGCTAACGCAATCAGTTTAACGTGACGTACACTCCGGAACTATGACGTAAGCTAAACATACCCTAAATATCCTTTACATAACTTAGAAATAAGTTTCGAAGGATTCGGTATGGCAAAAACATGTTTATTTGAACTAAAGAACTATTTACGACAAAACTGCGAAACTAACGTTGGTGACCGCCCGGATAATATTTAAATCCCAAAAATATTATGTTATATGAAATGGGTCTTGAAACAAACAAAAATGGGGGTGTATATATATATTTATATAACCGTACATATGTATGTGTGTATATGAGTTTTGAAGTTTGATATCTTGTTAAGTACTTGTTTATGTTGATACATGTTCTTAAATGGTGGTAAAAATGCAAGTATTTGGTGATTTATGTATGATATGTTAAATGTAAATTACTTCAGCAAATAAACCTGAATAAATCTCATATTTGATGCTTTTAAACTCATAAAAAAATGATGTTGCTATGATAGTATGCTTTAGGCACTTGTACATGAAGATACATGTTGATGTAAAGCTCAAGAAATGGTAAAAAAGGGTTGTATGACAAAAATGTTTTAGACCAGGTTACAAACACTAAAAATAACATTATTTGGATAACATAATGGCATGAAACTTTGACATAGGTTTACTAGCTTTGCATGTTGTACATATAGCTTAAAAAGTGGTAAATTATGTGAAATTTGCATGATTTATGTGCTTTGTTTAAGACCTGCACTATCATGAGTATAACCATTATTTTATTCAGTAAATAACATGGGTTGTGTCAAAATTTCAAGTCGTTTCGATTTAGGATGGTTCGGGTAACGTTTGATGCAAAACTATGCGGTAAAACGGTCAAAAATCGCCTTTTCGGAGTATTTTTACAAAACTGTTTTAAATCAGTAACCAAACTGATATATTTGATATAAAAATAAGTATTTTAACTTATATTAAGTTTACTTGGTGATTGGTTAGTCATACGTGACTTCCGACGCCCAAAAATGTTACCGAATCGCAAAAATAAGTGTTTTTCGACATACACTAGAATGGGTTGTTCATGGGTTATTTTATGTGTTACAATGTGCTATGTGTTTTACAATATGTGTATGATCATGTGTTAGTGTTGACAAGATTAGGTGTGTTACGCTCGAGTACATATATATACAAATACACCAAAATAATCAAAAATAATAACTTTCGAGAAATCTCAAAGTTATGTGAAACTTCTAAGTATCGGAGAAACTTCGGTATTTTTGTGAGTTTTGATTAATAAATCATTCTTATCTAATTTAGGACGAATAAACAATTTGAGGGATTGTGTTAACGTATAAAAACGCACCCAAAGGTGAGTACATAGACCTCTCTTTTACTGCTTTCTAAACATTTTGGGGTGAAACACATGTGCCTACTTGTTACTTTCGTGCTTTCCATTGTTTTTACATCATATACTTGCTATGTTCATTAGTACACTATTAGTACATGTTTTACATTACATTTTCTGCTATGTATGATGACTTGGCATGCTAGCATATTGTTTTACATTGCATCTCTATTGCATATGTTCCCGTAACATATGGACACATTATTTACATCTCTACCTTGTATGTTCATTTAAGCATATTAGGTACTTTATTTTCATAAAACATGTTTACATTTGGTATATCATTTGGTTTGTTTAACGGGACTAAATTACATTCATTAACACCGATCATGCCGCTCGGTAGTAGGTAGTGGTACCATAGGACTTGACAAATCCCGTTTCTAAAACCCTAGGTTTGTTTGGGTGGAAGGAATGACCGAATCCGAAAACATTTCTTTGATAACCTTCACTCTAAGGTTATCCGTCTGTCTCAAGGCTTGGATGTAGGCGTTTAACATTACCGCGTAAATGGTTGTATCAGTAAAGCATGTATTATTCTACAAAGCATAACTTTTGATTTATTCATATACTTTGTTTTGTACATTTTTACTTGTGGTTTAAGTAGTCTCATTTTACTTACCATACATGACTTTTGCTGAAGATATGAACACAGGTTTTAATCGGCTGATGTCCGGTAGTTTAAATTCCTTTCATTTGCTGATCGATTGTTGTTCAATCACAAAGTAAACTGTTCCAATCAGTTCTGGTTTTTCAGTCCCTAGTGCGATCTGCTTTAGGGTTTCGGCTGGTTGCTGTTTGAGGCCTGTTTGTGACTGCTATTATGGATGGCCAAAACGCAGATAACTCAAATGTGTTTGCGAAAAAGATTAAGAACATTGACGGTAAAACATTTGAGCCAAGACAAACATCACTTATGGCGGCTAGGGTTTCTGAAATGCCGAGTAAGAAGGTATGTTTTATGCTGCCGCTTAACGATACTGAACATGTTATTGGCTGTTCTGATTCTCCCAATTAGAATTATGCGAAGGTCTTTGACAAGAGAAAGGTAGCATTTGTGCTACCGGTGAATGATGTAAGTCCTACTCGAGTTCAAAATCAGAATCAAGATGATAATGCTCATGTCCAATCTTATGCGAACGTGGTCCTAAATGAACAGGTCGAGCAGGGTGATATTAAGCGGGGTGGTGATTCAATTCAGAATCAGAATGAAGATGAAAACACTAGGAAGGCCAATGATGCGGCTGATCAAGTTCCTAAAGTCAATTTTCGACCTCTAAATTCAGATGTCTCATTGGATGGAGTGGATGTAGTGCTTCCGATTGATTCGGTTGGCCAGGTTAACAACAGGTTAGCTAACACTCTTTATGGTTATTTCCTGGGGAATAGGATTGCATATCCAGTAGTTGAATATTTTGTCAGAACAAATTGGAAGAAACATGGTCTTCAGAAAACTATGATGAATTCAAATGGTTTCTTTTTCTTCAAGTTTGAAGACAGAAAGGGTATGGATAATGTTCTTGAAGGGGGACCTTGGATGATCCATAACAAACCTATGTTTCTTAACATTTGGTCTCCTACAAACACCCTTAAAAAAGAAGAGTTTAAAAAGGTTGCAGTTTGGGTTAAATTGCATGATGTTCCTCTAGTGGCATATTCTGATGATGGTTTAAGCATGTTGGCATCAAAAATTGGGTCCCCTGTGCGCCTGGATTCGTATACTAGTGATATGTGTAATGAGGCTTGGGGAAGGAGCAGCTATGCTAGGGCTCTCATTGAAATATCAGCTGATCATGAGTTGAAAGAGGCTCTAACCATGGCTATTCCTGAATTGGATGGGAACAAATATGTTACTGAGACTATTCGGGTGGAGTATGAATGGGAACCTCCGAGATGTGCCCACTGCTGTGTATTTGGGCATGATTCTGAGGAGTGTCCAAAATGCATTCGATCGACAGTGAAACCTCCTACAAACAGTCCGAAAGTAGATGAGGATGGTTATACGAAAGTCAAGTCGAAGAAGAATGTAAAGAAGAGCGGTTTTCAAGTTAACAATCAAAAGCCCAAGTTTGAATATAGACCTGTGGATAAAAAGAAAAAGGCAGTGAGTTCTTCCTACGTGAGTGCGCGGTGCACTAGTTCGTCCAAGGTTCAAACACATAATTCGTTTAGTGCTCTTGGGTTTGTTGGGGGGAATGGGGGTTCCTTCCAGGGGAGATATAAAGGGGGACGTGAGCTAAATGAGGAGTCTGACGATGACGAGGTAGAGGTTGTATATGATGAAACGAATGAGTTTATGACATCGGGTACACATCCTACGTCTTCCAGTACAGGGGCAAGCACCTCTTACATAAAGTTGTCCAATGGATAGGTGGCTTCTGTTTCATGCTAAGGGGCTGCCGGTTGGTAGCAATTTCATTTTTGATGATGGCAGTTGACGTCGTTTGTTTGATTTTTTCGTTTGTCTACTAGTTAGTCATTATCATGATTGTAGTAGGCTAGATTGAGGTGGTAACTTGGTTTTTTTTTTTGCTTTTTGCTTACATATATGGGGCATGTCCTGTATATGAACTAGTGGGGAACTCATCCTCACTACTTGTACTTATTTGGCGGTTGTCTATAATAGAATCACCGGGGTAACCCTTTACCCAAAAATACATGACTTTTGCTTATACATTACATGGTTTATATTGACAATAGACTTGGTTTACCCATAAACATTTGACAATTTGTTTAAACATTACATTTTGATGGTTTTTACATAAACATTTGACATTTGACTATACATAAACATTTTTACATTGATGGTTTGTTTTGGTAAGTGATTTAAGTAACGAGACGTGTGTAGTATGATACAAGCATGTTGGATACGCCGCTGGTACTTCCTATATATAAGTGCTCGTATTATATTATAGGTCGTAGCGTTATTTAAATCATTTCAATTTGGACTTATATATATTTTACACAAATGACATATTTTTCACAAGACATTGTTTTACAAAACAACTTATTTTATACAAACTCATTTTACTTGGTTATTCAATTAACCTTTTTTTTGGGTAAAGGGTTACCCCGGTGATTCTATATATTCACAACCAAAAAACACAAGTAGTGTAGAGAGTCTACACTAGTTCAATCATGAGACATGCCCCATGAAAGTAAACCAGAAAGTCACAAATCACAAAACAACCAACTAAAGGAAACAACTAGACAAGAAATCTAGACATAACAACCAACGACAAAACCTAATCAGCCCCCATCATCATCCTTTTCTTTCGCATGGATTTCCCATTCTTCAAGAAGCTTGCGCACCCTAACGGTATCTTTCAGCTTTGCTCCCATCAACTTGTATCGCACTGTTTTCATGATAACATCACTCACCGTCTCAGGAGGTCTCAACTGATTTTTAAATAACCTGGCATTCCTCTCTTGCCAAATACTATACGCGGCAGCCGCAACGAGAATTTTAGCAACATAGGTATCGGCCCTCCTTGAATGAGCACGAGCACATAGCCATTGAGCGATATCCGCCCATTTCGGACAAACAGAATGCATCCCCACCCTATTTCGAACCGTAAGCCACACTTGAGATGAGTACTTACACTCAAAAAACAAGTGCGGGTGAGAATCAAAATTCTCATAGCACAATAAACAGCACATCATATTCATGTTTTTTCTCCGAGAAAAATCCCATTGCAGAATTTTATCTTGAGTAAGGAGCTTACCTTTCATAATCAACCACATCATAAAGGCGTGTCTAGGAATACACTGGGCGAACCATACAATGCTACACCAATCGACTTCCGGCTCTCTATGCCGAACCGAGTGCCATACACCGGAAGACGAGAACTCATTTAGATCACCACCATCTTTCCATAATAATCTGTCAACTTTCAAGGGGTCCAATTGAACTTGATCAATCTGAATAAGCACAGGGAAGAGATCCCTCCAAGCCGTAGGCCACTTCCAAGCACCATTAGAATAAACATCGGCCACCAAGTCATCCAACCTAAAATCAGCATCAGTGATAGTTCTGGGCGACACAAAGTCGCCAAGAGGCCCCAAGACACTCCAATTGTCGAACCAGGCTGAAGTATTAGCACCATTCCCTAACTCCGACCATATATGCTTCCTAATAAACGGCCGCATCTGAGTGAGTTTCCGCCAAGACCAACAGCTATTCGATGGCGTTTTGCAGACCTAGAAGCTCTTATCTTTTAAACGATATGAATGAACCCATTCAACCCACAGGGAGTCTCGCTTAGAGACAATACTCCAAATGTGAGACGACATCAGAGCTTTATTCATATCCCTAATACGTCTAATACCCAAACCCCCTTCATACTTAGGCGTACAAACCGATTTCCAAGAAACTTTAGATTTACCTTTGTTAAAAGAAGAATCTTGAGACCATAAGAAATTTCTCATTTTAGCTTCTAGCTCCTGCATTACCCGAGCCGGCAAGATAAAAACCGAAGACCAATAAATATGCATAGAAGAGAGCACTGAAATAATAAGTTGAAGCCTTCCCGCAAATGATAATAGTTTATTCCTCCAG
This sequence comes from Helianthus tuberosus, assembly GCA_030545235.1. NCBI lineage: Eukaryota > Viridiplantae > Streptophyta > Magnoliopsida > Asterales > Asteraceae > Helianthus > Helianthus tuberosus. The sequence goes on from CM060442.1 coordinate 95,488,731, forward strand.
TGCATAATACGTTTCTCTAATCTTTCCACAAGCACACGACAATCATTGTAACCAAGCCTAGCCAAAATCAGGGGCACCCCCAAGTACTTCACGGGTAACTTTCCTTCCGTAAAAGGCATAATATCCAGAATAGCTTGTTTGACATGATCCTTAACATTACAAAAGAAAACCGTGCTTTTCTGGTTACTAGGCACTAACCCCGACATCTTAGTGAACTTCGAGAGAGAAGACATAATACAATTAGCCGAATTCACTTCCCCTCTAGCAAAAAGAAATAAGTCATCTGCAAAACAAAGATTGATAATCTGCTGCCTTTCGCATCTGTTATGGAACTTAAAAGAAGAATCTATCCGAACCGAATGATGAAGAATACCCGTTAGAACCTCCATAACGAGAGTAAATAAATATGGGGACATTGGATCTCCTTGCCTTAACCCACGATTACCCTTGAAAAAACCATGCACCGTGCCATAAACACATACCGAAAATGAGGTAGTAGACACACAAATCATAATCCACTCCACCATCTTACTATTAAAGCCAAACCCAATCAGCACACTTTTAAGAAACCTCCAATCCACAGTATCGTAAGCTTTCTGAATATCTACTTTAAACACACATCTTGGAGGACCCACGTCTCTATGATAATTATGCATTAACTCTTGGGTTAAAAGAATATTATCCGAAATCTTTCGTCCAGGCACAAAAGCAGATTGGTTGATGCTGACAATGTCATTAAGAGCTCCTTTAATTCTGTCTGCAATAATTTTACTAATGCACTTGTATAAGACATTACAACAAGCAATCGGTCGAAAATCAGTAACAACCAAAGGAGTCGAGACCTTTGGAATAAGCACAATAAGAGTATGATTCAATTCCCGAAGCAAATTACCAGTTTCAAAGAAATCTTTAATAGCACTAGAGACATCATTGCCAATTAAAGACCAAGCGCTTTTGAAAAAAGCCGCCGTATAACCATCCGGCCCAGGAGCTTTGTCATTTGTTGGACTCTGTATGCCCAAGACACATATTAAATTGATGTGGCTAGTACGTTATGATCCAAGTCGGGTCATACCCAATAACAAGCTAGACAAACACCTATAATATTTGTTTATGATATGATCAAACAAACAAATATTAACACTTAGAATATTTAGAAATCGGTTTTCTAAATAATTGCACTTGACAAACTAATAAATTATATGGATAATTTATTTTGAGAGAATATTTTTTATTTTGTTATTTAATGGGTTAAATAACATAATAAAGTAGTATAAGTTTTATAACATGTGATCTTATAATTTTATAAAAGTTATAAAATTACATAAGACTTAAATTATTATTAAAAGAAAATTTTGAATTTTTTTTAAAATAAAAGCTAGGCCGCCAACACCCCCCCTTCCCCATGGTCTTTCCAAGACAAAAGTGGTCCAATCATCATACATGCATTTTGCATGTTTAGGAGGGTCTTGATTGGATGAATTGGGTGGCTCCATCTTCCATAGTTTTTAAATTCATTTTTGTATGACAAAAAAAAAAAAAAAAAAACATATGCATATTCTTCTCTCAAAATTCAAGTTGCAAGAACTCTCCAATTTTCTCTAGAAAATTTCGGCCAAGGGTGGTCATTCAAGAGAGTTTTATAAGTGAAAATCCTAGCAATCTTAAGGTGTTTTGTTGGAGGCTTTCGGGTATACTAGCTTGAGGCTTTCTCGTTTGGAAGCTACCATTCAAGATTCATCATCATCTTCCATCTCCTTGCTCCAAAGAAAGGTTGAATTCTCAAACACCCTATGGTTGTATTTTGATAGCATGTATGTCATATATGGATCCGGTTTTGGGTTTTTGCATTTAAAAGAGTTTTAAATCTTGTAAAGTAACATGTTTTAAATCCTTATTCCGCTGCGTTTTAATTTTATTCGGATAAAATTAGCTTTGATAAACATGTACAAAACCCAACAATGGTATCAGAGCCGCTTATATGAGTGCATGCTTCATTGGATTTAAAATTTTCGGGTTTTCGGGTTTGGAGAAACCCAATAGCCGAAATTTTATCAATGGATTTCCTTTTGTTTTTCAAGATTTATTTCCTACATGCATAAAGGAATCTTGAAAAAATTATATCATATGGATGATTTGTTTTGTTTGGACAAAAAACCCACATTTTTCGGTTTTTCATTCTTGGCCGAAAAATATAGGTTGTAAAAGGAAACCATTAATTTTGCTCTTGAAATTTATATATATTTGGATATATATTTTGGTGTTCATAACCTAGCCATGACCTTGTGTGAATATGTTTGTGTTTGTGATTTTAGTTAATTATTCAATGGGTTGTAATAATTATTATTTTGTCTTCCATTTGTAAAAATATGTATTTTATTTATTTTCATATGGTATGTAAGTAAATAGATTAGATGCATTTATTTTACTAGAAAAATGTATTAGGATACTTTTATGTAAAAGAAGATGCACACAAAAATGCGGTTTTGGTTTTTGCCAATTTCGGGCAAAAAGGACTTCATAGTTCTTAACGGGATTTTAGCCCGATAACCAAAACACATTTTGAAGTCCAAAGGAGTTTGGAGCTGAATTTAAAAGACATTTGGAAGCTCAAAAAATGTGAAGAAATCACAACACAAGATGAAGACTTGAAGCATTTGGATGCGGGATCAAGTGGGAGTTCACCGACACTTTTTTTGTGTCCATATTCACCCTTTAGGAAGGACCTTTTGACACACTTGTTTCGGCTAACAAGTGTGGTCAAAATAGTTGGCTATGGTTATGCACCTTTTAACATATGTGTTGTGTGCTTGTATGGTTATATTTTATTTATGGTTGTTTGGATGATATTTGGATATGCATACTTAACAACTAATAACCCGTAACAAGCTCAAAATTGGTTCTTACAAAATCATTAAAACAATTAATAAAAGGTTTTATTAAAAATTAATGATTTTATAATAAAATGGGTTTTATTAAAAGAACCTTGAAAATTGGTTTTCACTAAAGTACCATTGATTTGAATGCATGCAAATATATGGTACATAAAATTTTTCTAAACTAGAATTTTGAAAAATGAAAATCCCTTTTATAAAACAAGTCAAACACCATCCTTTTATACAACACTCAAATTACTTGGGAACTCTTTGTGGGATAAAGGTCACCTAACCACATTTGAGGAAACTTGTATATTTGAGGTGGGTTTACCATGTTTGTGGGATAAAGGTCACCTAACCACTTATGTGTATAAACTCACACTTGTGTGTAAGTTGGACGACTTGATTTGGAAACCATGAACTTAGGGTCACCGAAGCATGGCGAACAAAAGGTGTTGATGGGATTAAACATGCCATCTAAACATAAAGATGTTTAACCGATCCCATATGGCTAGAAGTTGCAAAGGGTTGCAATTGTCAAACGTTGACTACCTTGTTAATTTAAATAATGGGATAAAGGTCACCTAACCAATATTTAAATATAACGTTGGATTCTAGATTTTAATTATTAATTGTCTATGAGACGTTAAAAGGGTATTAATGATTAAAATTTTAATAATATCGAAAATACTAAAATTGGACTTTGTTAAATTTTGTAGTTGGCCGCTAACAATGCAAACCCGATTACCCAAACCGTCTGTAACCTATCACTAAGAACCATCCTTGAAAAGGATCGTCTCAACCATAACAACTTCATGGATTGGTTTCGAAACTTGAGAATTGTTCTCAAGCAAGAGAAGATATCCTATGTGTTGGACGATCCTATTCCCGATCAACCTGACGAGGAAGATGTAGAAGCCTACAATGATTGGGTTAAATATACCAAGGACTCCATGCAAGCCTCTTGCCTCATGTTGGGAACTATGATTCCCGAGATTCAAAAGGACTTTGAACATCATGGGGCATACGACATGATTACCCAATTGAAGGAAATGTTCCTACAACAAGCAAGGGTAGAACGCTTCGAAACGGTTCGAGCGCTTCATGCATGTCGAATGGAGGAAACCCAATCGGTCTCATCTTACGTCCTTAAGATGAAAAGCCACATTGATCGCCTCGAGAGGCTCAATTGTCCCGTCTCTAAAGAGTTGGCTACGGATTTGATCCTCAACTCTTTAACAAAGAAATTTGAGAGCTTTGTTATGAACTATAACATAAATGGATGGGACAAGAGCATTGGTGAGCTTCATGCAATGCTCAAAACGGCCGAAGCGGGAATGGGTAAAAAGGCTTTACCTGTTCTAACGATCAATGAGGGAGGCAAGAAGGGACATCACTCCGACTCCAAGGCAAATGTTGCCAAAGGGAAGGGGCACGTCAAAGGGAAGGGAAAAAGAAAGGCTAAAGCAGAACCACCAAAACCAAAAGAGAAGAAGGCAAAGGTTGCCACGAGCGATCCATGCTTTGAGTGTGGAGAGATAGGGCATTGGAAAAGGAATTGTCCAACCTATCTCAAGGAGTTGAAAAACAAGAGGGATGCAGGGCAAACCTCAGGTACAATCTTTATGATACATATTGATCTAAATGTTATTTCTTCTAACACATGGGTATTAGATACCGGATGTGGAACTCATATTTGCAATTCGTTGCAGGGGTTCAAAAGAAATAAGCATTACAAGAAGGGAGACACTAGTCTCTTCATGGGCAATGGAGCGAAGGTTCAAGTTGAAGCCCAAGGAGACTATGTTTTAAAACTTCCAAGTGGTTTGGAAATTTGTTTGAAAAATGTTTTGTATGCTCCTAGTTTAACTAGGAACATTATTTCTGTTTCCCTTTTAAGACAATATGGATTTGATTTGAAGTTTGTGAACAATGAAATTTATGCTTTGATGAATGACATGTTCTACTTTAAAGCTACGCCTTCAAATGGTATTTATGAATTGGTTCATGATAATACATCATTTGATAATTCGATGTACCATACAAACACCAAGAAACTCAAAATAGATTTGAATGAGACCTATCTTTGGCATTGTCGTCTTGGTCATATAAACAGAAATCGCATGCAAACACTTCAAAAGAATGGTCTTTTGGAAACAAATGAAATTGGTTCATTTGATACATGCGAATCTTGTTTACAAGGTAAAATGACCAAGAAACCCTTTAGTGGCACAAACCAAAGGGCAAAAGATTTATTAGGCATCATACATTCGGATATATGTGGTCCTTTTAAGCCAATGACTAGGAATGGTGAAAGATACTTCATAACTTTTACCGACGACTTCAGTCGTTATGGTTATGTGTACTTGCTAAGACACAAAGATGAAGTTTTTGAAACGTTCAAAATCTTCCAAAACGAAGTAGAGAATCAACTCACCAAGACAATCAAAGTTCTTCGTTCCGATAGAGGAGGTGAATACCTTAGTGATGCTTTTCAAGATCATCTTAGGAGTTGTGGGATCATCTCACAACTTACTCCACCTGGAACGCCACAACATAATGGTGTGTCTGAGAGGAGGAATCGAACTCTATTGGATATGGTTCGATCTATGATGGCTAGAAGCACATTGCCTCTATCATTTTGGGGTTACGCTTTGCTCTCCGCGGCTCGTATATTAAATATGGCCCCAACCAAGAAAGTGGATAAGACACCTTTTGAAATATGGCATGGAACGGTTCCATCATTATCATATTTGAAGGTATGGGGTTGTGATGCTTATGTGAAGCAATACACCCCAAACAAGTTAGAAGTACGATCCATTAAGTGTATCTTCGTAGGATATCCTAAAGATAATATAGGATATTATTTCTACGATCCAACAGAGCAAAAGGTATTTGTTGCTCGAAAGGGTAAGTTCTTGGAGGATAAGTTCCTTATGGAAGGAACTAGTAGAACAGTGGAACTTGATGAGGATCAAGAACCACAAGCCGATACACGTTTGGTTGATACTAGCATTCAACAAGAGGTTGTTGAAAATGATCAAATAGTTGATCAACATACACAAAACGTTCGAAGATCTGGTAGAATTAGTAATCCACCTGAAAGATATGGATTTTTCATGGATGGATGCTATGTGGTAGATTCAGATGAACCAACCACATACCATGATGCAATGTCGAAATCCGATTGCGATAAATGGCTTGAGGCTATGAACGTAGAGATGCAATCCATGTATGACAACCAAGTTTGGGAATTGGTTGTGCCACCTCTTAACTCCAAAGTAGTTGGAAGTAAGTGGGTTTTCAAGAAGAAAACAGATATGCATGGTAACTTGGATACTTATAAAGCGAGACTTGTAGCAAAAGGTTTTACTCAAACACAAGGGGTTGATTATGATGAGACCTTCTCACCAGTGGCAATGCTAAAGTCGATTAGGATATTATTTGCCATAGCTGCATATTATGACTATGAGATTTGGCAAATGGATGTCAAAACGGCTTTCCTCAATGGATATCTTGATGAAGATGTCTATATGGTTCAGCCTGAAGGTTTTGTCGATCCAAAACATCCTAACAAAGTGTGCAAGTTAAAGAAATCAATCTATGGATTGAAACAAGCATCGAGAAGTTGGAATCACCGTTTTGATGAAGAAATTAGGAATTTTGGATTCATCAAGAACGGGGATGAAGCTTGTGTGTATAAGAAAGCTAGTGGGAGCACCGTCACTTTCTTAGTATTGTATGTCGATGACATTCTACTATTTGGAAATGACATTCCAACCATGGAAGGTGTAAAAGCCTGGCTTGGAAGATGTTTTTCCATTAAAGATCTTGGAGAAGCTGCCTATATTTTGGGAATAAAGATCTATAGGGATAGATCAAGGCGCTTGATAGGTTTAAACCAAAGTGCATACATTGACAAAGTCTTGAAAAGGTTCAAGATGGAGAACTCTAAGAAAGGTTTGGTACCTATTCAAAAGGGGACAATTTTGAATGTGACTCAATGTCCAAGCTCAAAGGATGAGCAAGAAAGAATGAAAGGAATCCCATATGCGTCTGCTATAGGATCCATAATGTATGCAATGATTTGCACTAGACCGGACGTGTCATGCGCTTTAAGCATGACAAGTAGATACCAGCAAAATCCAGGTAACAGTCATTGGATGGCTGTTAAGAGCATATTGAAATACCTTAGAAGGACTAAGGATATGTTTCTAATATATGGATCTGGTGAAGAGGAACTCGTTGTAAAAGGTTACACGGATGCGAGTTTCCAAACTGATCGAGATGGTTCTCGATCACAATCTGGGTATGTCTTCATTTTGAATGGAGCTGCAGTCTCTTGGAAGAGCTCGAAGCAGGGTGTTGTAGCATTGTCCACTACAGAATCAGAATACATCGCCGCCTCATTGGCAGCACAAGAAGCTGCGTGGTTGAAGAAGTTCATTGCCGACCTAGGGGTAGTCCCTACCATTCAAGACCCCCTAGAGATCTTTTGTGATAACGAGGGTGCGATTGCTCAAATCAAGGAACCTCGTGCACATCAAAAGACTAGGCACATTGAGCGGAGATTCAACTACATAAGGGATGAAGTTGAAAAGGGAAAAATATGTATTCGCAAAGTTCACACCAATCAAAACATTGCGGATCCACTCACGAAGCTCCTTGAACGGCCAAAACATGAGGGTCATACTTGTGCCTTAGGACTTCGGTATTCTAGTGATTGGATTTGATCTATTTTGTATTTGGATATTGGAACAATTGTTATTTTAACTCTTTTATGGTATTTTGAGTTATGTTCCATTTTAGCATGTTTAAATCCGTGAATAAATTAATTATTCTAAATGTCCGTAGTCGATCATACTTGTGGGAACAAATATGAATGTAAGACTATTATGAACTTGGATTGGTGGATATTCATTAGGTATGAATATAGAGCAAAGTGTTGCTGCCAAAGTTCATAGATATTTGTGGGATACAAATATTGGACTGACCCGCTCTCAAATGTTACTACATGGAATCATTTATGATTGATCATAAGTAAATTTGAGCAATGGCGAATATCATAGTATCCTCTGACCTGAGATACATATTGGGTCTTGATATTCACCAAATATTATGCCTTGACTTAGTTATTCGCTGTCTGTAATAAGATAGTACATAAGACTAAGCTCAGGTATGGTACGAGGTGATTGTGAGAGACGTATGTAGTCAAGAAGGGATTTGTTCCTCTTGTTCATTGAGAGTAAGATGTCTAAGGCCTGCTTAAGTTAAATCAACAGAGAATGATCACACTGTGTCTCTGGATTTGACATGACATCTGTAACGAAAGGATAAATGATAGATTCACCTAAATCATGTTCAAGTAAGGGACTTGAAGGGGATGATGTTATTGAATGGCACTTCGTCATACGTATTAGGGGTAGTAAACCGTTGTTAGGCGTCATTTACTGCTTGCATCAATCTTCTATGTATCTTGTGCAAGTGGGAGATTGTTGGACTCTGTATGCCCAAGACACATATTAAATTGATGTGGCTAGTACGTTATGATCCAAGTCGGGTCATACCCAATAACAAGCTAGACAAACACCTATAATATTTGTTTATGATATGATCAAACAAACAAATATTAACACTTAGAATATTTAGAAATCGGTTTTCTAAATAATTGCACTTGACAAACTAATAAATTATATGGATAATTTATTTTGAGAGAATATTTTTTATTTTGTTATTTAATGGGTTAAATAACATAATAAAGTAGTATAAGTTTTATAACATGTGATCTTATAATTTTATAAAAGTTATAAAATTACATAAGACTTAAATTATTATTAAAAGAAAATTTTGAATTTTTTTTAAAATAAAAGCTAGGCCGCCAACACCCCCCCTTCCCCATGGTCTTTCCAAGACAAAAGTGGTCCAATCATCATACATGCATTTTGCATGTTTAGGAGGGTCTTGATTGGATGAATTGGGTGGCTCCATCTTCCATAGTTTTTAAATTCATTTTTGTATGACAAAAAAAAAAAAAACATATGCATATTCTTCTCTCAAAATTCAAGTTGCAAGAACTCTCCAATTTTCTCTAGAAAATTTCGGCCAAGGGTGGTCATTCAAGAGAGTTTTATAAGTGAAAATCCTAGCAATCTTAAGGTGTTTTGTTGGAGGCTTTCGGGTATACTAGCTTGAGGCTTTCTCGTTTGGAAGCTACCATTCAAGATTCATCATCATCTTCCATCTCCTTGCTCCAAAGAAAGGTTGAATTCTCAAACACCCTATGGTTGTATTTTGATAGCATGTATGTCATATATGGATCCGGTTTTGGGTTTTTGCATTTAAAAGAGTTTTAAATCTTGTAAAGTAACATGTTTTAAATCCTTATTCCGCTGCGTTTTAATTTTATTCGGATAAAATTAGCTTTGATAAACATGTTAAAAACCCATCATCATTTCCAATAGAAAACATCGCCTTTTTGACCTCCTCCACCGTTACCTGTCGAACCATATGAGTAGCAACATTATGAGATAACACTCTCGGAAATAAATCCGGAGCCGGCTCAAGCGATATTTCACCTTGACTACCAAAGAACTTCTCATAGTGCTGAACAAACGCTTTATACACCATGTCACCCTCATAGAGAATCCCTCCCAAATCGTTGATAACATCAATTCTGCTAAAATGATTTCTGGCTTTCAAAGAAGAATGAAAAAAGCAGTATTCATGTCACCCGCAGTTAACCAATCCACCTTTGATTTTTTTTTCAGGAAGCGCTCCTCATCCAACAAAGCCTCCTGTAAATCACGGCTAGTAGTAGTCTCTTCAGCCCGGAGATCAACATTTAGCGGGTCCTGATCAATATTTTGCTGAATGACATCCAACTTCATCCTAAGCTTTTCAACTTTCTTGTGAAGATTACCTTTCTTAAAAAGCAACGACCGAAGAGGGTTTTTCAGCAAGCGAAGTTTTTTGACCACTCTAAACTGATACACACCGTCAACATTTGAATCCCAATACTTTTTGACAATCTCTAAAAATTCTGGTTTAAAAACCAAGAAATTAGCGAATTTAAAAGACCTCGGCTTCATTTTCATAGCTTCCGGAATAGAAAGTTGATGCCACAATTCCCTACGGGTCACATAATAATTGGCTGCATAAACAATAGAACAAAAGACCTTCCTTTTATCCAATTTAAACATAAGTTAGAGGTGCATAACCTGAGAAGACTGAGCCAAGATCATCACATCAAAGATAGCAGGGTTCCACCCAATAATAATTCTTGTGCCTTTGTCACAACATCCTCCATTCGAAGTCCAATCCCTAGAGCGAAAAACAGTTTTACACACTTTTCCCAGTTTATCAACATCAACTTGGGACTCACATAAACTCAAGTTATAGTCCTTTACTGCCTGTCGAACCTCCATTTGTTTAAGCGGGTGGTTCAACCCCCTTATATTCCAAACCGCGAGACTAACCATCAGTAACTACCTGAGAAGGAGTGCTTGCCCCTTGTTTGCTCTTTATATTAGAGAACCTTGCTGCATAAAAACATCCATTTCATTGTACACCTCGTCAACCTCATCATCATCCGTATCCTCCAGGCCTATACCCGACGATTTTTTGCTGGTACCTTCCTCCGAGTCGGCTTGATTCAAGATGTCAAATGGATTGTTCGACTTAACAGCCGTTGATGTTGAACCGTTACTGACATTCGGCTGAGTCTTTGATCCCACTGGCCGATATTCAAATTTAGATTTTTGTTTGGTCACCGGGATACCAACCTTTCTAGCAACTTTCTTACCATGAACTTCATTATAACCATCCTGATCCACGTTCGGTATCTTTTTTACTTGCCTGTTTCTTTGAACATTGCGATTGTGATCCTCATGTCTAGCATTTTTCATTGGCTTTTTCGGACACATCTCGTTAGAATGACCAAACACACAACATGTAGCACAACGATGCGGACTCCATTCATATTCCACATACATAGTTTCTTTGATAAAACCCTCCCCGTCAGGTTCAGGTATTGCCATTGTAATCTCTTCACGGAACTCCTTATCAGCCGAAATTTCCACCAAAGCTCTAGCATAGCTACTACGGCCCCATGAATCCGTGCACATAGACGTTGTAAAAGAATCCAGCATCTTTGGCTCCCCAATTATTGTAGCTATCAGACTAAGACCATCTTCTATATAGGCCGCAATTGGAACCTCATGAATTTTCACCCAAACTTGCACTTGCTTTACTTCTTTTCTTTCTTTTCCAATCTGGTCGTAGGAGTCCATGTATTCAGAAACAACGGTTGAGACCTGATTATCCACGGACCATCTTTGAGGACGTTCAACATCCCGACTTCATCATTAAACTTAAAGAAGAAAAAACCGTTTGCATTCATCATCGTCTTTTGCAATCCATATTTCTTCCAATTAACTCTTACATAATAGTCAACAAGCGGGAATGCAACTCGGTCCCCCAAAAAATAACCATAAATGGTATTAGACAATTTTTCCTACACGGTTCGGACAGATTCCTTAGGAAGAACAACGTCACAACCTTCATGCACAACCGAGCTAGACAGAGATCGGAAATTAACTTTCAATACGTTACTGGCTACAACCAAATCCGCATAAGACTTAGGTTTAGAACTGCTACCCTGCACCGTATGTGATCCCTGAAATCCAAATGCAGCCACATTATCCTCTGAACCTTGAGTTACCGACGATTGAACAGGGACAGTGATCTTGGTTAATTCGTCAACAACATTAAACAACTTTGGATCAGACTGAGAATTCTGCACCGTACATCTCCTAGGAAGCATCGGATTACCATCTATATTCACCACTCTACTGGCCAAACCCTTAAATGGTAACGGCGGCTTACCTCGATAACCCTTAGCAACATCATCAGATTTTGGACGATCATCCATAGAGAAAATAAGCGACTCTCTCCTTTAAGCAACAATTGAGACAACCATGCATGCAGAATAACGAAGAACCAAGAAAACCCAGCCGAACGAAAACACAAGAACAAAACCCTAATTAGCTTGACGAAAAACAGAAAGAAACCCTAGATTCAACTCAATCCTTTCGCTAACTAGTTCGAATCAGATATATTGATAAATCAATACTCCGATGATCAGACTGTTATACGAAAATCATGAAGAAAAATCGAAGGTAGGAAGAGAACCCAAAATCGCCATTGCTAGAGAGAGAAATTAGGGTTTTTTTCATATCATCTACTTTATCATCACTTTTCATCTGATTTACAAAACAAAACATTTTATAAGGTTCATGACTACTTTTGCTAAACATTTTTCTTCAAACTTATAAGTCATGAATCCTAAATCAATAAAACCTATGTATCTCACAGGCATTTTTATGCTGACGTACCTATTTTCACATGTGTTTCAGGAAATGATGCATAGGATTTATCAAGATACACTTAGGCGGACTTAGGCCTTAGTGACAATAAAAGATGCAAGACTAGTCAATTATGTTATGTTTCTTTGTTATTAAGACATTGTAACTTATTTTGATTCAATAAAACAAAACTTCAATTTCCATGTGTTATGAAACAATGATTCTGTTACAACACTCCCCGACGATTCCGCCACGTTTTTTTGTTTTTACGTGGTCGGGGTGTGACAACTTGCGACCGTATAAAGCTTCGAAAGGAGCCATCTAAATACTGGAATGGTAGCTGTTGTTATACGAGAATTCGATCAATGGTAAATGTACATCCCAGTTACCACCAAAGTCGATGACACAAGAACGCTGCATATCCTCTAGGGTTTGAGTAGTACGTTCTGTCTGTCCATCCGTTTGAGGATAAAACACTGTACTGAGATTCAAGTGAGAACCCATAGTGGACTGAAAGGTTTGCCAAAGACGTGAAGTGAAGCGACCATCACGGTCAGAGATGATGTCAATGGGTATACCACCATGATGACATATGATTTCATCAGTGTAGATTCAAGCAAGTTTCTCCACTTTGAAATCTTCACGAATAGGCAGAAAGTGGGCTGATTTGGTCAAACGGTCAATGATTACCCATATGCTATCATGACCAGAAGGTGTATGAGGTAGTTTAGTTATGAAGTCCATAGCAATGCTATCCCATTTCCAAACAGGGATTTCAGGTTGTTCGAGAAGACCTGAAGGACGCTGATGTTCTGCTTTGACCTTTGAGCACGTGAGACATTTCGAGACGTGAGAGGCTATGTCCTTTTTCATGCCAGGCCACCAATAAGACATACGCAAGTCATGATACATCTTATCAGCACTAGGATGAATAGTGTATCGAGATTTGTGAGCTTCATTCGTGATGAGCTCACGAAGGTTGTCGCGATCTGGCACCCAGATGCGATCGAGATAGAATTGAAGTCCATCAGACTTCATCGTAAGTTGATCGATCGAAGCACCTCGTACTTCAACGATTAGACTACCTTCGTTGGCTGACGAGTATTGAGCTTCACGGATGCAAGCATGAAGATCACTAGTGATCTGGAAACAGCGGATGCTACTAACATGTGTCTTACGACTAAGAGCATCGGCCACGACATTCGTTGCCAGGATGGTAGCGGATCTTGCAGTCATAGTCGTTGAGCAATTCCACCCATCGTCGCTGACGCATATTCAGTTTCTTTTGGTTAAAGATGTGCTGCAGGCTCTTATGGTCAATGAAAACCACACACTTAGTACCATATAGGTAGTGTCGCCAAATCTTTAATGCAAAAACAACTGCGCCTAGCTCAAGATCGTGGGTAGTATAGTTTTTCTCATGTATTTTGAGCTGTCGGGAGGTATAAGCGATAACCTTGTCTCGCTGCATGAGAACACACCCAAGACCACGGTTCGAGGCATCACAATACACCACGAAATCGTCATTTCCATCAGGGAGAGCAAGTACAGGAGCGTTACAAAGTAGATTCCTAAGAGTTTGAAAATATTCCTCTTGCTCAGGACCCCAAGCAAAAGGTTTCTCTTTCTGAGTTAACGAAGTAAGAGGAACGACGATCTTTGAAAAGTCCAAGATGAATCGACGGTAATAACCCGCCAATCCCAAGAAGAAACGAATTTCAGATGTAGATTTTGGCGTGATCCAATTCTTCACTGCTTCAATTTTGGAAGGGTCGACATGGATTCCTTGCTTGCTAACTACGTGCCCGAGAAATTGTACTTCTTTGATCCAAAATTCGCACTTTGAAAACTTTGCGTATAACCGTTCACTACGTAAAAGTTCTAGTATGAGGCGTAAATGGCGTTCATGATCGGATTGGGTTTTTGAATAAATAAGGATATCATCATTGAAGACTATCACAAAACAATCCAAGTAAGGTTTACAAACACGATTCATAAGGTCCATGAACACGGCGGGTGCATTGGTCAAGCCAAAAGGCATAACCACGAACTCGTAGTGCCCATAACGAGTGCGAAATGCGGTTTTGGGGATGTCTTCTTCGAGAACGCGGAGTTGATGATAACCAGATTGAAGGTCGATTTTAGAGAAGCAACTTGCACCTTGTAGTTGGTCAAATAGATCATCGGTACGGGGAAGAGGATAACGATTCTTGATTTTGTTAAGTTCACGGTAGTCGATGGCACATGCGAAATGAACCATATTTCTTCTTGACGAATAGCACAAGAGCACCCCAAGGTGAGGTACTTGGATGTATAAAACCTTTGTCGAGTAGTTCTTGCAGCTGACTAGATAGCTCTTGCATCTCAAAGGATGCAAGTCGGTAAGGAGCCTTGGCAACAGGAGTCGAACCAGGTATGAGATCGATACGAAAATAAATAGATCGAGGTGGGGGAAGACCAGTGAGATCTTCAGGAAAGACATCAGGGAAATCACACACTACTGGAATATCACTTACGCTATTTCCCTTGCCCTTTTCTTCCACTACGTGGGCTAAAAAGGCAAAGTACTGTTTTTTTGGGTAAAGGGTTACCCCGGTGATTCTATTAAAACAACCGCAAATAAGTACAAGTAGTGAGGATGTGTTCCACACTAGTTCATATACAGGACATGCCCCATATATGTAAATCACAAAAAAACCAAGGAAAACTATGACACCCCATAACCTAGCCTACTATACATCAGTAGACGAAACAATACAAAAAAAAAACAAAAATAAAGTCCTCAACCGCCATCATCAAAAATGAAATTGCCCGAAACCGGCAACCCCTTCACACAAACCAAAAAAGATCTATCCATTGGAGAATTTTGTGGAAGAGGTGCTAGCCTTTGCTCTCGAAGATGACGAATGTGTACCCGAGGTCATATAGTTTCATTATAGACTTCAACGACCTCCTCCTCATCCGAATCCTGCTTGTCACTACTAGTCTGCGCAGCTTTCTTCTCCACTCGACCCACAGTACTACCTCCCTGATTACCATCATCGTCCTTAAGAATGTCAAACGGGTTTGACGTTGAAACCTGGTTATTCATTGAACTCCTCAAGGACGATTTTGGTTACGTAAGCATTTATTCGCTTGAGTGCATGACATCAGTTTCAGTCCTCTAGAAGGTCGGTCTCCATAGACGTGTAAAGTATCACCAGACGGGAGTGGTAAACGAACGTACTTCTCGTGACAAGCGATTTCAGCATGGTTCTTACGCAACCAATCCATGCCTATTATGATATCGAAGCTACCCAATTGCATGGGTAAGAGGTCAATTGTGAAAACATGATTGTTAAGAGTCAGGAGACAATCACGGAGAATAGAGTCAACTAGAATAGACTTACCATCGGCAATCTCGACTGAGAATGACTTAGGTAGTTTAGAGCGTGCACGGTTTAACAAAGATTCAAATTCAACGGACACAAAGCTCTTGTTCGCACCAGTATCAAATAGGATCGAAGCGTAGAGGTTATTAACAAGAAACGTACCATTAACGACATCATTGTCGTTCTGAGCTTGCTTGGCGTTGATGTTAAAGGTGCGTCCTCGTGGGGCTTGCTGCTGCGGCTGTTCTTAGTTCAACTAAGGGCATTGAGGACGGAGATGAGTGGTATCACCACACTTGTAGCAGGCTCGAACATTGTTTGCTGGTTTGGGGTTCTGGGGAGCTTGCTGAATTTGGTTGATCTGGCGGCAGTAGGGAGAAGTGTGACCATAGCGGTTGCAGGAGGTACAATGGCGACATGCCAAGTTAGCAGGGTGATGATAGTGACAGGTGTCGCATTTGGGATGAACCCCAGTGTACGACTTCTTGGTATTATAAGGAGAAGCAGGGTTTGGAGTTGCAGCAGGTACAATCGCAATGCAGCCAGAATTTTGAGACTTTCGTTTCTTATTCATGCTGCCACCAGATTGCTCGGTAATCTTTTTGGGTAAAGGGTTACCCGGTTAGCTGGTTTCGAGGGAGCGGGTGTGCCAAACTGTTTATCACGAACACGGTTGTTGTTCAGACTTGCTGCGAGACGGTAAACTTCTTCGATGGAGTCTTGCTGAGCTACTTCAATGGAGTCACACATGGCAGAGGGTAACCCGTGAATGTACTTTGTGATCATGCGCTTAGGAGTAGACACCAAATGAGGCACGATTATGCTGAGTTGCTTAAAATGGGTAGTATAAGCCAGATTGTCATCACCAACTTGTTTCAGATGCCAGAATTCATCCTCAAGTTTCTGCTGCTCATGAGGAGGGCAGAATTCGAGCAACATCAGTTCCCTAACCTCAACCCATGGTAAAGCATAGCCTTCGTCATTTGAGCGGATGTTTCTCTCATTGGTCCAGCATTCCAAAGCTCGACCTTGGAAAACACTTGTAGCACTCCTAGTCTTAAGATGTTTAGGGCACTCGCTGCTGATGAAAGTAACTTCAATACTGTCGAACCATTCCAGCATTGCAGTCACCCCATCACTGCCCGTGAAAGGATGAGGGTTGCAGGAGACAAAGTGTTTGTAGTTGAAGCTCACATGCTTAGGTTGGACCGCTTTCGAGTCAACGGAGGAGGGAGGAGTGTTTGATCCCTAGATTTCAGTGATAATCTTGGGAATAATACGCGCGATCTGATCGGCCATAAAAGACATCATCTTCTTCTGGGTGTTAGCCTTAGATCTTTTGTGAGGGTTGGAAAGACGACTAGATGACATCTAGAGATTTAAACAGAATAAATGAGACTCGATCATAACGTCTTTGTTAAATTGATTCGTATCACAGAGTACATCACATAGCATATAAATGTTTCAAATAGTATCTTATAGTACATAAACGTTTCATATAGCATCACATAGTTCACATAACAAGTTTCACATTGTATCACATAAAATAACGAAAGCATCATAAATTTAGTTTGTTCGCGAGAGTTTATTAATGTTTTAGATTGCGAAGATACATGCGAAGAGTGTACCGGATTGAAATGAGTGAAATAATAAGTATAAAACCACATAATAATCGAGATAACATAAAAGAGAGGCTCATAAAACATAGGATTGTTTCGAGTAGAGAAACGTCGACTTTTCCAAAGTGAATCGAAGTCCTTTTTCGCATTAAAGGAACGTGCTTTGGCCTAATAGACAGATACTCTCGTCGATAATCGACTAATGGTATTTGTCCTTCCTGTTACTACACGTCCTTAATCGATTGGGAACATTCGAAACTTTGGCGAGATTGAAAATAAAAGAGTGGGACTAGTTATCAAGATACGAGTTTCACCTGTAACTTGGTAACATCGTACCCTAATATGCTCGGTGCTTATCAAAAGATAAGACCACTAGATTAAGATATGGAAATTTCCTTCAAGGTTTGGATGTCACTCCTAACTTGAGGGTAAATTTCGTGCAAAATACAAGTATAGCTGAATGAAAGTCGTCATCAAACGCGGGAATCACCCCTATTTTTTTTTTTGGGTAAAGGGTTACCCCGGTGATTCTATATATTCACAACCAAACAAAACAAGTAGTGTAGAAAAACCTACACTAGTTCAATCATGAGACATGCCCCATGAAAGTAAACAAAACGTCAAAAACAACACAAATAACCACCCACTAGACTCTAATCTAGTAACAAAACCATAAAAACTATCAACTACTCAACCACCATCATCATCCCTGTGAACTCTATGGATCTCCCAATCTCCAAGAAGCCTCTGGACGCCAGCAGTGTTCTTCAGCTTCACTCCCATCAATTTGTAATGAACCATTTGAAAGATAGTTGCACTAATAATTTCTGGTGGTCTTAACTGATTCTTAAACAACCTGGCATTCCACTCCTGCCAAATCACATAAGCACTGGCCGCAACTGCAACTCTAGTAACAAGATTAGCCGCTGTCTTCGACCGAGCACGAGCTAAAAGCCAATCCACAATATCCCCCCATATAGGTTGAACCGTATCCATGCCCACCTTTTTTCGAACCATATGCCAAACTTGAGAGGAGAATTTACATTCAAAGAATAAATGACTATGAGAGTCATAATTCTCGTAGCATAAAAGGCAACACATCATGTTCATATTTTTTCTGCGCGACAAATCCCAACTCAAAATTTTATCCTGTGTGAGTAACTTACCCCTCATGTTTAACCACATAAAGAACGCATGCTTCGGGATACACTGAGGAAACCACACAATAGAGCACCAATCAATTTCTGGTTCTGCATAACCAATCGAATCCCAGACATACGAAGCAGAAAAATTACTAACTTGATCACCATCTCGCCATACAATCCGATCACATTTATTCGGATCAATATTCAGCTGGTCCAACTGAATAAGAACTGGAAACAAGTCCTTCCATGCCACAGGCCAAATCCACGCCCCATTGGACCGTAAATCAGCAACTTTCGCATCCAAACTGAACCCCGCATTTGTGATCGTTCTAGGAGTCAAAAAATCTCCCAAGGGCCCCAACGTACACCAGCTATCATACCATACAGAAGTTCTAGCGCCATTACCTAACTCGGACCAAAAATGATTTCTCATTAGAGGCCGAATTTGTAACAGCTTGCGCCAAGACCAGCAACAATTTGTCGGAACAGTGCATCTCCAAAAACTTTTACCTTTTAGTCTGTAAGAATGGATCCAGTCAACCCACAACGATTGCCGTTTGGTAATGATGCTCCAAATGTGAAAAGTCATTAGAGCTTTATTTACATCACCAATGCGTCTAATGCCTAAACCCCCCTCATACTTCGGAATACAAATAGATTTCCATGACACCTTCGCCTTTCCTTTATGAAAAGAACAGTCTTGTGACCATAAAAAATTCCGCATCCTAGCTTCCAAGTCACTAACCACCCAAGTGGGCAAAATAAAGACAGATGACCAGTAAATATGCATAGAAGACAAAACTGAAATGATAAGTTGAACCCTGCCCGCGAATGAAAGCATCCTATTCCTCCAATGCATGATACGTTTCTCAAGCTTTTCCACAAGAACATTGCAATCTTTATATAAAAGCCTTGTAGATATGAGGGGCACCCCCAAGTACCTCACGGGCAGCAAACCTTCCACAAACGGCATAATTCTCAAAATAGCACTCTTAATGTAACTCGGAACGTTGCAAAAGAAAACCGTGCTTTTTTGAACACTAGGCACCAACCCTGACATCTTAGTAAAAGTATCAAGAGAAGACATAATAAACTTGGCCGAAGCAATTTCACCTCGAGCAAAAAGAAACAAATCGTCTGCAAAACATAAGTTTATAATTTGCTGCTTTTCACATCTATTGTGGAATTTAAACGACGAATCAATCCTTAACAAATGCTGCAAAATGGCTGTCAGAATCTCCATAACAAGAGTAAAAAGATACGGGGACAGCGGATCCCCTTGCCTTAGACCTCGATTACCCTTGAAATACCCATGAATATTCCCATTAACACAAACAGAATAGGAGGTAGTAGAAACACATACCATAATCCAATTGACCATCTTGATACTAAACCCAAATCCAAGAAGAATACTCTTTAGAAACCTCCAATCAACAGTGTCATAGGCTTTTTGAATATCAACTTTAAACGCGCAACGAGGAGGACCAACATTGTAACATCCGTGCTTGTAATCATTGTGAACAGTTCTATTATCAATAAAACAATGTTATTTGATCTCAATGTTTGTTTTGTTATGTTTTACATTTTTCATGTTTTGACTTTTATTCAATTTCAAACTCTATATCACTTTCTGGAGAGTTATACGCAAGCTGGTGCGTAAACGTAACCAGTTTAATGCGAAAAATACTCCGGAACACCAACATATACTTAACATACCTTAAATAACCTTTACATAACTTAGAAATAAGTTTTAAAGGCTTTGGTATGGCAAAAACAAGTTAATTCGCTTACAGGGACTAAACTTGACAAACTGCGAAAGTATGCCAATTTGAACTGTAACGAACATTTCGGAACATGACCATAGGTTAAACACACCTTAAATATCCTTTATATAGCTTAGAAATAGGCTTTGAGGGGTTCGGTGTGCTAAAATAAACTTTTGGGTCATTCAGGGACTAAAAGTGTCAAAAAGTGCACAAGTTTGCACTTTTGCGCATAACTTACGTTCTGAATACATCCGGACATCCAAAAATTTATGTAAGCATGACTATATTATGCTTTAGTGTTTGGCTTGCCAAAAATCCATTCGTCACGCCATTTGGATCGTTTTTCGCGCTTATGCGCATTCTGTCGTAATTGACCGAACAACGCAATCGTACGGCCAAACGAACCAACATCCGACATATTTTTGAGCATGTTTCATGCCCACAATGTTTAGGCATCCTTGTGGAGCCTTGAAAATGATTTAACGAGCCTTAAACATGTCGGAAATGGCCTTAATACGTAACGGGGACTGAAAGGTGAGCATTTGAAAGTGTTTGCTGATCAGGGGACCCCTAGCGTGACACCTAGCCCCCCTAGCGTCACGCTAGGCCCCTTCTGATCAGCAAAGGTCATTTAAACACAAGATTAACATCCCCTAGCATCCCCCAAAGGTCAAGTGCCACATGTTAAACTCTTATGGTGGCCAAAATCAGTAACCACAACATTTCAACAAGTGTAGGGATGTGATCATTCCATCTTCTCCAAGAAACGATCCTAACGGTGGACCGAAATCTATAAATACCCATCACATTTCACTTCATTTCTCACAAGAATCTGATCATTTGTGCTCTAAGTTGAAACCTTTGTTTCATACCTGAGCTATTTTGATCTAGATTAGCATTCGGGGACCCTTCGTAAGTGTTCCTTCGTTCTTTTATTTCTTTTCGAGTCCGAAAGTCAAACTTTGTTTGACTTTCTGCATTGACCAGTTTATGGTCGATGCGAAGTTCGTTTGAACTTCATAACGTGAGCGTGATCACGATGGTTATAGTCCCTAACGACTATACCTACTGATTACCACGTTATCTAGGCTCAGTGACGAGCCGTAGTTTCGGGCAGAATACGTATTCTTGCGTATTTTGTAACCAAACTACTCTTAGGTATCACAACCGTTTGTTGTGATACCAAACCTGTTTTCTAAACTTAGTTAAGCATGTTTTAACATGCTTAGCTCGTCACTTTTAGTTTAGTGCTTATATAGGGTCGTAAGGTAAGCGATCTAATCAATCGCTTATACTTTCGAACCCGACCCGTTTGGTCGATCATTAGGATCCGACCAAACACATTAGGTAACCATAGTGTATAGGGAATAACCTTCCGAGGTTATACCTTATGGTCGCTTCGTTTAAGTAGTTGTATGATAGGTAGTTTATATGCCTTAGGTAAATTACCAAAATACCCCTTTGATGCCGAAATTCGTTTTAATCATATGTAACATAACTTTTGACATCTAAACTGATTTGACAACCATATTAGACATGTTAAGGCATATATTACTTGTCATAGGACTATTTAGGCGGTCCGAACGCGTTTCACGCGAACGACTCGTTAAAGTAGCATAAGCTACCTAAACGGGTCGTAATGGGTCACAAGCACTTAGGTTAGGTTTCATTTAGTATGTAGGCTTTGTTAAACCATGCTACATGAGTTCCCATACTCATTTGGTTTACGAGCCCTCATTCTATCCGATCTTCCGATTTAGGTCCGGTTTATTAATGTAGTTACCTATATTAGGTGCCGTTTGATATTCCGTGATCTCTAGCATTGCTTGGTGGTTATCTTAGGACTTCTGAGCAATCTCAAGTGAGTACATAGACCCCTCTTTTACTGTTTTCCAAACTGTTTTGGGGTGGAACACATGTGCCTACTTGTTACTTTCATGCTTTCCTGTTTTCACATCATATACCGGCTATGTTTGTTAGTACATTATAGTACATGATTTCGTTACATTTCATGCTATGTATGTCCATTGTGTGCATACTTAGTGCATTGTTTTACATTACATTTTTGCCATGTATGTTGACTGATAACATGCTAGCACATTGATTTACATGACTTTTCTGCTTTGTATGTTAACTTAGCATACTTAGTACATTGTTTTCATATGACATGTATACAACTGCTATAACATTTGGTTTGCACAAACGGGTCTTTATTACGTTCATTAACATTTGCTACGCCGCTCGGGAGTAAGTAGTGGTACCATAGGACTTGACAAATCTCATTCCTGACATCCCGGGTTTGTTTGGATGTAAGGAATGACTGAATCCGAATACAATTCTTTTGATAACCTTGACTGAAAGGGTTATCCGACTGTCTCAAGGCTTGAATGTATGCGTTAACTTACCACATAAATGTTTGTATCAATGTAACATGCATAACTTTACAAAACATAACTTTTTGATATATTCAAATTACTTTGTTTTGTACATTTCTACATTTGGACTATTTGACAATACTTTACTTACAAGACATAACATTTGTTACACATTACTTGACTACTTTTGGACTATCAACATTTGACATGGTTTATACAAGGACTTTTGACAATTGGTTTAAACATAGACATTATACATTGTTGGTTGGTTAAGTGACTTAAGTAACGAAATGTGAGTAATATGATACAAGCATGGTGGATACGCCGCTGGTACTTCCTATATATAAGTGTTTGTATTGTATTACATATCATAGCGTTATTTAAATCATTCATTTTGGACTTATACATTTTACACAAGTAACATGTTTTTACAAGACTTTGTTTTACAATACGGTTTATTTTATACAACTCATTTTACATGGTTATTCATTTAACCATACATTATTCTTTTACTTATACATATCATCTGAACTTATTGTTTTTCAAGCGATTTACAAAACAAATCAAATTACAAGGTTCATGACTAAACATTTTCTTAAACTTAAGTCATGAATCTTATTTTCACAAACCTATGTATCTCACAGGCATTTTTATGCTGACGTACCTATTTTCACATGTGTTTTCAGGAGCTTTTCCGTAGGATGAAGATCGTGACACTAGGGCGGACCTGTGCCTTAGAGACTTAAAATGATGAAAGACTTAGTTTAATTATGTTATAAACTCTTTAATTTCTGTTTAAGACGATGAAGCTCTTATGTTAATAAATAAAATACAACTTTGAACACCATGGTTATGAAACAATTAATTCTGTTACAACACTCCCCGACGTTTTCCGCCACGTCTTGTATGCTATACGTGGTCGGGGTGTGACAAACATTCCTATGGTAATTGTGCATAAGCTCTTGAGTTAACAAAATATTATCAGAAATTCGCCTACCAGGCACAAAGGCAGATTGGTTAACACTCACAATATCATTCAACGCTCCTTTAATTCTTTCTGCAACAATCTTGGAAATGCATTTGTATAGGACATTGCAACAAGCTATAGGCCGATAATCAGTAACAACCGAAGGTGTAGGGACCTTTGGAACAAGCACAATAAGGGTATGGTTCAATTCACGTAACAAGTTCCCGGTATCGAAAAAATCCATGATAGCATTAGAGATATCAACCCCGATAATATTCCAAGCACTCTTGAAAAAAGCAGAAGTGTACCCATCAGGACCAGGAGCTTTATCAATGCCAATTGA
This sequence comes from Helianthus tuberosus, assembly GCA_030545235.1. Classification (NCBI taxonomy): domain Eukaryota; kingdom Viridiplantae; phylum Streptophyta; class Magnoliopsida; order Asterales; family Asteraceae; genus Helianthus; species Helianthus tuberosus. The sequence continues at coordinate 95,512,555 of CM060442.1, forward strand.
AAACATAGCCACTTTAACCTCCTCGACAGTTACCCGACGAATCATATGCTCAGCGAAATCCGGGTTCAGCGTTTTAGAAAATAAATCTGGAGCCGGGGTAAATGAAACATCTCCCTGACAACCCAAGAAGTTCTCATAATGTTTAACAAAAGCTTTTAGAAAATAAATCACCCCTATTTTGATGAGTCGTTTCGATTGTGTTACAAGAGTGTCTTCAAAGCATCCAAGTGTGTATTGTGTTAGCCTTAGGAAAGGCATGTATATTAAAAGACCAAAGAAAATAGATAGAAGCAATTAAGAGAGAATGCAAGTAGTTTTAAATGACAAATATGTGACAACCCGAGTTTTCAAGGTCTTTCCTCTACACGTTATTTGTTCACAATTGTGTTTGCATAACCTGGCTGCTTTGTAGTTGTACATGTGTGATTTTATGCTTGAGATATTGTGTTACTATTTGATTTATGAGTGATAGAAATTATTAACTATTTGAGATTATAAACCCATAATAGACGAAACTTGGTGAGCCACACACACACCACGACGAAACATGTGAAGTTTCACCACTCTCACTCGACGAAACCTTGGGTCGCTCGACGAAACCTTGGGGTTTCGTCATTTACCTCCTGACGAAACTAGGGAGTTTCGCCAACATGGGCTTCGGCCCAAGTTTAGCCCAATCTATTCAGCAGTTACGTTATATATTACACACGCCACAATACATGAAACCCTAGACTCTCTTCCTCTCTTTGGCACCCGACGGCAACCATCATCTCTCTAGGAGTTCTTGTGTTTCATCTCAAAACCGATTAGTCTCGATGGTCGATTCGATTTACGTGTTACTGTGTGTGTAGATAACTATCAGCATAACTGAGGTTGTTTGCTAAATGACTTGGCTATGATTGATGCTTAAATTGAAAATCATGTAATTAGGGTTTTGATGTTCTAGTGCAAATCGATTTGTTTAGAAACTGCATGATGATAACTCATGGAATTGTATTCGTTCATGTTCACTAATTAGAGCCATGTTTCTGTTTGATATTGCACTTGTGATTGAATGGATCTAATCATCGAATACATTCAAGTTGCAATCTAGATCATACATGGTTATTCTATGATTTAGGGTTCATGCTGGATGTTAAGTGATGTGATGCATTTGGAATGATGATAAGTAGCATTAATGTTATTGTATTTGAATGATAACTGTGTGATTAATGATAATGGTGTAACGGCTGTTGATGATTAGGGTTTTCAGTGTGTATGCTTAACTGTTGCATTGCCGACGAAAGTCTCACCCCGACGAAACACTCTGGTCGACGAAACATAAGAGAGTTTCGTCATTCTCTCAACCCAACGAAACATGGGAGGTTTCGTCACACCTCCATGCCGACGAAACCTAAGAGGTTTCGTCACCTTGAGGTTTCATCGCCTGGAGTTTCGTCGCTCAGAGTATGATTCACAGCAGACTGGGTTTAACTTGTGTATGAGACTTGAATGCTCACTAATTGACTGTTTGTGATGTTGATCATGATTGACGAAATATGAGTTTGCATGCGGAACACAAATGTGAACTGTGGACTGATATGAACTAGAATAACTTTTAAGTGCTATGTGATAGTGTTGCCTGAATACACATTTTGATCATGACTTATACGCGAACAATGTGGATGTCAACTAATTATGAATGTATGATTACTATAGGCTTTGACTGAATATTTGTGAACAAGTAGTTAACCATACCGAGCAAACCAAGGTGAGTTCACACTTTCTATAAGGCATGGGATTCCCGGTGGTTGGTAATGGGTTAAGAAACTAAAACAGAACCTACATATTCACCTTTAACAGAATATGTACCTCCATCCTCGTTGAGAAGGATGACAACATTAACCTGCGTAGTCTCCTTGGATAGATTACGTACCTCCGTCCTCAGTTGGAAGGATGACAACCTATAACTTACTAGACAAAACTCTATCATTAAATCCCTCATTTTTATATCGACTTAATTGCCGGGCCAATGGTGAGAGGGTCATTAGTTAATAGCGTTATTAGGGTTGACAAGCCTCACACCGTGCCGGGAGGACGGGCGTGTACTAATGGATCTGGGCACTTAGTTAATGATGATAGACATTGACGTAGGGCACAACTTTCTCAGTCAGTTGTCGATATGGTAACGGTCTAGTGGTTACACGGGGTAGCCCCCACTGGTTATGGGTTGGGAAAACAAGGAACTGATTAACTTCTGGCTTTCAAATGAACTTATGGTTTTTGAAACAACTTTAAACTGGACAACCAACTGTGAACTCGCTCAACTTTGTTGTTGACTCGTTGTTACATGCCTTGCAGGTCGTTAGATGTTAGCTGGAGCTTGCAGGGGAGCGGAAGTCATTGTGGTACATGGACTGTTGAGTTCCATGATAAACATTGAACTTTTAAACTTATACTTTGGTTTTTGGTCTTAAACTTTGTTGCTTCCGCTAATAACTTGAATTGGATTAACTTGTTTGAACACCAATTATATTGTGTGGTTGGACTTTTATTTATTTAAATTACATTGTTCAATATGATTGTGTGGTCAGTCACGCCTCCTGCGGTGATACTCCGCTTGTGGATTTTGGGGGTGTGACAGATTGGTATCAGAGCCATTGGTTATAGTGAACTTGGTTTTAAAAAGGGAAAGCTTTTAACAAAACCAGACTATAACCTGTACAGTGCTCAACGATCCACAACGACGCTTCACTCCACGTGCAAGACTCAACACTATAGGTGATATGGTTTATGTTTAAATTACCTGTCTATTAGTTTGCATAATGCATTGTTCATGGTATGCTTAGTCAACGTAACGACTACTGTTTAAAACCCTGTGTGCTTACTCTCTTCTGTCATCCCATACTTATGCACTTTCGTGACACCTCTCTCACTTGTGCTTTCTTTGATGTGAAGATCATGAGTGGACGTTTGAACTTGACTCAAGCCCAGCTGACGGCTCTAATCAACGAACGAGTTGCTGAGGCACTCGCAGCAGCCCCTGCAGAAGGTATAACCTGCCATTTCGACCTATCTTATGATGTTTAGATCCTACTCTCGCGAACCAACTCTTGTGCTTAACCTTGTCTTTTCTTTCTCGCGCGACAGGTCAACATGCTCAGCCTCCCGTATGTACCTTCAACACCTTTATGGACTGTCGACCTAGTACCTTCAGTGGTACCGAAGGAGCTGTAGGCCTTCTCCACTGGTTCGAGAAGATCGAGTCTGTCTTCGAGATGTGTGAATGCCCTGAGGCTCATAGGGTAAATTTTGCTACTGGAACACTCGAAGGTGTTGCGTTGACGTGGTGGAACGCGCAAGTACAAATGCTAGGGTTGGCAGCTGCTAATGCCACCCCATGGAACGACTTCAAAGATCTGATCAAAGAGGAGTATTGTCATCGCGACGACATTCACAAGCTGGAAGTAGAGTTTTATAACTTGAAGATGACGGGGTCTGAAATAGAGGCGTATACGAAGAGGTCGAACGAACTGGCTGCACTGTGTCCTACCATGGTGGATCCTCCTATCAAGCGTATCGAGCTGTACCTCAAGGGTCTAGTGCCAGAGATTCAGAGCCATGTGACTGTGGCTAACCTTGGTACTATCCAGCAGGTCATACGGCTAGCCCACCGTCTCACAGATCAGGCAGTTGAGCAAAACAAGCTGCCAAGCGTATTAGTGCTACAGCTACTTCAGATGCTCCAAGCGACAACAAGCGTAAATGGGATGGAAATTCAAGCAAAGGTTCTACTCCTGTTCAGTCTCAGTCTCAGCAGCGGAGAACTGACGACTACAAAAACCCCAATCAGCAGTCCTCTGGGAATCAAGGTCAGGGTGGATACAAGGGAAATCACCCTAATTGCAATCGATGTAATTTGCACCACAACGGGCCGTGCAACAAGAGTCATTGTCAGAGATGTAATAAGCTGGGTCACGCAGCCAAGGATTGCAGAAGCTCACATCCTGTGAATCAGAATCGTCAACAGCAGCCACAAGCTCCACAGAATCAGCAGCAGCAACAGCAGGGTAATAAGGGATGCTTTCAGTGTGGTGCTGAGGGTCACTTCAAGAGACATTGTCCACAGTTGAATCAGAATCAGAACAACAACAACAACCAAGGAAATGGGAACAACAATGGGGGTAACAACGACAACAACGGTGCTAGGGGACGTGCCTTCGTGATTGGTCAGGGTGATGCAAGGAACGATCCCAATGTTGTGACGGGTAAGTTCCTACTGGACGACTTCTATGTTACTGTTTTATTTGATTCGGGTGCTGATACTAGCTACGTGTCCTTAAAAGTTAGTCAGATACTTAAGAGTACTCCAACACTTTTGAACACCAAGCACATTGTAGAACTAGCAAATGATAAAAGTTTAGAGGCCACACACATAGTTAAGGATTGTAATCTTGTACTTGCTGATCAGACCTTCTCTATCGACCTCATTCCTATCGTTCTTGGTAGCTTCGACGTTGTTATTGGGATGGATTGGTTATCTCAACATCAAGCGGAAATTCTTTGCAAGGAGAAAATTGTCCGCATCCCTCGTTCTGATGAAGAACCCCTCGTGATTCGTGGTGACAAGGGTGGTGCAGTCGTAGGCATCATCTCTTTCCTTAAGGCCCAGAAGTGTTTGCGAAAGGCCACACTGCTATTCTAGCCCTCGTTTCTGACACCTCCACGAAAGAGAAGAAGATAGAAGACATTCCTATTGTACGCGATGTTCCTGAGGTATTTCCCGAGGAATTACCTGGTCTTCCACCTTATCGTCAGGTCGAATTTCAAATTGAGCTAGCTCCTGGAGCAGCACCAATAGCTCGTGCACCTTATCGCTTAGCTCCATCAGAACTAGAAGAATTGTCCACCCAACTACAAGAGCTATTAGACAAGGGTTTCATTCGACCTAGCTCTTTGCCCTGGGGAGCTCCAGTCTTGTTTGTGAAGAAGAAAGACGGCACCTTCCAAATGTGTATTGACTATCGTGAACTCAACAAGGTGACCGTGAAGAATCGTTATCCTCTCCCGCGTATCGATGACATATTCGACCAGTTGCAAGGGTCGAGCATCTACTCAAAGATTGATCTGAGATCGGGATATCATCAGCTGAGAGTCCGAGACGAGGACATCTCCAAAACAGCATTCAGGACTCGTTACGGGCACTACGAGTTTCTGGTTATGCCTTTCGGATTGAAAAACGCACCTGGGGTCTTCATAGATCTCATGAACCGAGTGTCCAAACCTTACTTGGATAAGTTCGTGATTGTTTTCATCGATGACATCCTGATCTATTCTAAGAGTCTGGAGGAACACGAGCATCATCTGCGTCTAATTCTGGAACTTCTTCGAGCAGAGCAGCTGTATGCTAAGTTTTCAAAATGCGACTTTTGGCTTCGTGAAGTCCATTTCCTAGGCCACGTGGTGAATGAGGATGGGATTCATGTGGATCCATCCAAGGTTGACTCGATCAAGAACTGGCCTGCACCCCGTACGCCAACTGAAATCTGCCAATTCTTGGGTTTGGCGGGTTATTACAGAAGATTTATCAAGGATTTTTCAAAGGTTGCGCAACCACTCACTTCGCTAACTCAAAAGGGTGTCACCTATCGTTGGGGTGATGCACAGGAATCCACATTTCAGCACTTAAAGGAGAGACTTTGTAGCGCACCTATTATCGCGTTACCTAAAGGCACAGACGATTTTGTGGTTTATTGTGACGACTTGGATGTGTGTTGATGCAACGTGAGAAAGTCATAGCTTACGCATCACGCCAACTTAAAGTTCATGAAAGGAACTACACTACCCACGATCTGGAGCTGGGAGCTGTTGTTTTCGCACTCAAGATATGGAGACATTACCTGTACGGTACCAAGTGCACCATTTACACCGATCACAGGAGTCTCCAGCATATCCTCGAGCAGAAGGAGTTGAACATGCGACAACGTCGGTGGGTCGAACTTCTGAATGATTATGAATGCGCGATCAAGTACCATCCGGGCAAAGCCAATGTTGTGGCTGACGCTCTCAGTCGAAAGGAGACTAAACCTAAGCGTGTACGTGCGTTACAGCTTACCATCCACTCTAGTCTTCCCGCTCAAATTCGTGATGCTCAGGTCTAGGCATTGAAAGCAGAGAACATCAGGGCTGAGTCCTTGCGAGGATCTAAGAAACGGTTAGAACAAAAGGAAGACGGCGCTTTCTACGTGACAGGGCGCATCTGGGTTCCATTGTCTGGAAATCTACGTGAGCTTGTAATGGATGAAGCACACAAGTCTCGTTACTCGGTACATCCTGGTGCGGATAAGATGTACCACGATCTCAAGACTACGTATTGGTGGCCTAGTATGAAAGCCAACTTAGCAAACTACGTTAGTAAATGTTTGACTTGTGCGAGAGTCAAAATCGAGTACCAGAAACCATCAGGCCTACTTCAACAACCAGAGATACCGACATGGAAATGGGAGCAAATTTCCATGGATTTCGTTACCGGCCAGCCTAGATCCTAACGCGGAAATGATACCATTTGGGCGATCGTGGATCGACTGACCAAGTCTGCACATTTTCTGGCTATCAAGGAAATGAATAAGTTTTCTACTCTAGCAGACATCTACCTAAAGGAAGTAGTTTCGAGGCACGGGGTGCCAACCTCCATCATTTCTGATCGTGACTCACGTTTTACATCTGAAATGTGGCAAGCGATGCACAAGTCCTTTGGCTCTCGATTAGACATGAGCACGGCGTATCATCCACAGACCGATTGGCAGTCTGAACACACCATCCAAACCCTTGAAGACATGCTTCGAGCATGTGTAATCGACTTTGGTAATGGCTGGGAAAGACACCTCCCGTTAGTGGAGTTTTCGTATAACAACAGTTACCACACCAGTATCCATGTGACAACTGTGTTCTGAAATCGATTTACGATGTAAAACAATGATGATTATTAATAAAACAATGTGCTTTGGTGTTATTATATGTGTTTTGGTGTTTCTATATATGTATTTGTGTTTGGTGATTTTTCAATTCGATTCGATTCCGATTGCAAGCTTTAAATCGCGTTCGGGAAGGTTATACGCAAACTGGTGCGTAAACGCAGTTAGTATAACACGACAAACACTCTGGAATAGTGACATAGGCTTAACATACCTTAAATAACCTCCACATAACTTAGAAATAAGTTTTGAATGGTTTGGTGTGTCGAAATCCACTTTGTTCGATCGCAGGGACTATATGTGTCAAACTGCAAAACTATGCCGATTTGTATAGTAACGAACATTCCGGAACATGACCATAAGTTAAACATACCCTAAATATCCTTTACATAGCTTAGAAATAGGCTTTGATGGGTTCGGTGTGCTAAAATAAACTTTATGCTCATTCAGGGACTAAAAGCGTCAAAAAGTGCATAAGTTTGCATTTTCGCGCATAACTTACGTTCTGAATACATCCGGACATCCAAAAATTTATGTAAGCATTAAAATATTTTATTTTAGTGTTTGGCATGATAAAATTCCATTCGTCGCTCAATTTGTATCGTTTTTGCGTTCGTTACGACTTTCGTCGTAATTAAGCGAATAACGCTACCGTACGACCAAACGAACCGACATCCGAGATGTTTTTGAGCATATTTTAAGTTCCCTATACTTTAACTTTATTTTAGAGCCTTGAAATGGGGTTAACGGGGCTTAAAAGTGCCAAAAATCAAGTTTTACAAGTGCAGGGACCTTTTTTTGAAATTTCTGGTAGATTCAATGAACCTAGTCCATTTTGAAGTATTGGTGGTTTTAACCCATGGTTTTGCAAAACCATGGGCTGGTATTCAATGAACATAGTCCATATTAGGGGCTCCCATGGTTTTAGAAAACCATGGGCACACATGTAAGGTCCAGATCAAAGCTCAGTTTTCGAGGAACGATCTTAACGGTTCTAGAAATCCTATATATACCCCATCCATTTCACTTCAAAACCCACAATTTGAAATCTGATTTATGCTCTCTAAGTGGAAGTATATGCTTCCTACCTGAGAGAAAATCGGAATCAAATCTTGCGGGGACCTTCTGTAAGTGTTCTTTCGTTCTTTTCATTCGTTTTAGCGTTAAAGTCAAACTACGTTTGACTTTCTGCATTGACCAGTTTATGGTCAATGTGAAGTTCGTTTGAACTTCATAACGTGAGCGTAATCATGATGGTTATAGTCCCTTGTGAATATACCTACTGATTACCACGTTATCTAGGCTCAGTGACGAGTCGTAGTTTCGGCCAAAATACGTATTCTTGCGTATTTTGTAACCAAACTACTTGTGGGTATCAAAACTGTTTGTTTTGATACCAAACCTGTTTTCAAACCTTGTTAAACATGTTCTAACATGTTTAGCTCGTCACTTTTAGTTTTGTGCTTGTCTAGGGTCGTAAAGGTAAGCGATCTAAACAATCGCTTATACTTTCGAACCCGACCTGTTTGGTCGATCATTAGGATCCGACCAAACATGTTTAGTGACCATAGTAGCATAGGGAAAAACCTTCCGAGGTTATACCTTATGGTCACCTAGTTTAGGTAGTTGTATGATAAGTAGTTTATATGCCTTAGGTAAATTACCAAAATACCCTTTTCATGTATAATTGGTAATTAAACTTATGTAACCTAAACTTTTGTCACATAACTGATTATACAACATGATTAAACATGTAATGGCATATAATACTTGTCATAGGACTAGTTAGACGTCTCGAACGCGCTTTGAGCGTACGACGCGTTAAAGTAGCGTAAGCTACCTTAATGGGTCGCGATGGGTCGAAAGCACTTAGGTTAGGTTTCATTTAGGATGTAGGCTTTGTTAAACCATATCACATGAGTTCCAACACTCATTTGGTTTACAAGACCTCATTCTGTCCGATCTTCCGATTTAGGCGTCTATTGTTTGACTAGTGATTCGATTACTAGGTGCTACTTGATTTCTCTGGTTTACTCGAGTTTGTTGAAGTACTATTTGTTAGGGGAGGATTTTTTAACAATTAGTGATCCTTATTCGTTATCCTAACTAGTGATCCTTACTTCTGTGACAGGTGGTGATCCTCAGAAGAGCTTCAGGATCAGGATCATGGATCACTTTAAGGATCCTCGTACTAACGATTGTTTACTTATGTATTGTACTATCTCGCAGGTATAACGAGCTTGACCAAGTCTTGGCGACATTCCTGGAGAATATTCCTAAACTATTCTACACGTGCTTGACCAAAAATAGACGTTATGGAGAACGTGGAGGCTTGGCACGAAAGTCGGATAGTTAGTTTAGGTGGTTATTTCTATTTTAAAAGGGAGTAACGAGCTAGTAGAGAACACTTAGTCATTTTTTCCAGTTACACACACTCATACAAGCGCTCATACAAGCTCTCGTTTAAACACTTAGCAATTTCATACACTTTCTACACATATCACCGTAGTGATCCTTGTACCTAGCTCGTTACTATCCGAAGTTGTAAACACTTTTTCATTTATTTGAGCTTGGTGATCGGTAGTTTCCATCACCCGGGGTTTTTTGTGCCGGAGATCAACTTTTGATCAAGGGCTTTTTCCCCGTATAAACCCTTGTGTTGTTTGTGCAATTTTACACTAAAGTGATCCTCATCATTGTTACACATTTTTTGCATCATTCCCCACAACATAGAGTTTGGTTGCAATATCCTCAACAGATTTTTTGACCAAAACAGTTTGGCGCCCACCGTGGGGCAATTGGTGCTTTGTCCTTAGAAGAATTCGCATTTCTGTGCTCATTCCGGTTCACTACAACCAAGCAAATGGCTTCCTCAGCGAAGAATGCTTCAAACTTGATGCCCTCATTCACTTCTTCACAAGGCGTTCCTCCTTTGCCTCCACCACCTTCTGGATCCCAGAAGAATACCGAGAATGCCGTGAAGAAACAAACTCCCATTTTCTCAAAACCACCTACTTCTTCTGTTTCAACTAATCCTACTACTAATGATCTCTATACCTTGATTTTGCAGATGAGGAATCATGCACAAGAGCAGGATAAAACCAACGAAAGGATCCTCCGGGAGATTGACGAAATTAAGAAACAGAAGAAAACGGCAGAGGATCATTCCCCACTGATGCCCAGATCGTTAAATTTTGACACTCCGGTGATTACTTCTCAGCCATCAGTGGTTCCAGACATTCAATATGTGGGTGGACCAAAAGGAGTGCACTACGGAACAACAGCAATCACCCAGGCAGCAGGCTCATACTTCCAGCCAGCGGGATCCTATCCTCAGTATATTGGATCCCTCATGAATTCAGGAGGATATTCAGGAGTGCAGCAGGTTCAAGGATCCTCCTTCGTTCCAGGATCATCCCAGGTTCAAGGATCCTCCTTTGTTCCAGGATCATCCCAGGTTCAAGGATCCTCCTTTGTTCCAGGATCATCCCAGGTTCAAGGATCCTCCTTTGTTCCAGGATCATCCCAGGTTCAAGGATCCTCCTTCGTTCCAGGATCATCCCAGGTTCAAGGATCCTCCTTTGTTCCAGGATCATCCCAGGTTCAAGGATCCTCTTTCTTCCCAGGATCATCCCAGTTTCAGGGATCCTTCCAGATGCCAGGATCCTTCAGGAGTTTGCAAACAGGAAGTTCAGATGTCCATCAGGGAGATTTTATTCCAATGCAGACTAATGCTTCTACTGGTCCCTCGATCATTCCAGAGCCTCAACCATATGGACTAACATCCAATCTTCCTAACCTGAATCCAATGGGAGGTAACACTTTTAATAATTCTTATACTAACCATGGTCTTATGCAGGATCCAGGTATCAATCATGCCATGGCCAGAGAATTGCAAAAGCTAAAGGATATGATATCAAGTGTTCCAGGAGTGGTCAAACCTATCCCAGAGATTGCAGATGGGAGCCACAAGATATCTCGTTTTGCACCACCAATCTGTGATGCTGAGATACCCAAGAGGTTCCATGTGCCAACAATGAAGCTGTATGATGGTTCGACGGATCCTGAAGAACACATAGCACAATACAGGGAGAGGATGGAGATCAATCCAATCCCAGAAAGGTTAAAGGAAGCATGCCTGTGCAAGGGATTCGGATCCACTCTTACTGGATCAGCTCTCAAATGGCTGCTAAGTCTTCCTCCCTATTCTATTACCTCATTTGCTAACTTAGTTAACTTGTTTAATAATCAATTTTCTTGTAGTAGAAAATTCGAACGATTAACTAGTGATTTATATAGGATAACCCAGGGTCATAATGAATCATTAAGGGATTATATTACCAAATTCAGTAAAGAATCCTTAGACATTCCCAACTTAGATATAGCTACGGCTGTTGAGGCCTTCAAAATGGGATTGCTTAGGGATTCATCTTTCTATGATGATCTTGTTATGACACCATGCAGGAACTTAGATGAGGTGAGAACTCGAGCACTTAGATTCATTCGGCTAGAGGATGACAAGAGGATCCAGGAGAGGTTAGCAGGATCCTCAAAGCAGGATAAGCAAGGATCCTCATTCAGGAACAACAAGTTCAGATCCTACAACAGATCTGATAATCAGAACGTGCATTCTGTTGATCAAGAAGAGGATGATGAGGATTATCCTCCAATTTCTGAGTATTGTTTTTCTGTTGACAGCAATGAACTAATCCTTGCGATGCAGGGTTTAGGTGATAAAGCTAGATGGCCCAGAAAGAATGATAGGCCGGCTGCAACTAAGGATAAATCAAAGTGGTGTGCATACCATGAAGATTTTGGGCATCTCACAGAAGAATGCATTGCTCTAAGAAAGGAGATTGGATACTTGTTGAGCAAGGGGCATCTAAAGGAATTGTTGGGAAGAAAAAAGTCAAGGACTCAGGATCCTGAAAGGATCCCTGAGAAGGCTCCAGCTCCTCCAGCAGATGCACAAGTGATAAACTTTATTTCTGGAGGATCCGACATTTGTGGCACATCCTTCTCAGCAGCTAAAAGGCATGCAAAGGAAACTAAAATGGATAATGGAGAAAGACCAGTTCGAACATCCAGTGTCTCCGAAGGAAAAGTCATAACCTTCGACGAAGAGGATCGTGTTGATATCCAGGATCCTCATCACGATGGTTTAGTTATTACTCTTTTCATATCTAACCATTTTGTCCGCAGGATCCTTATAGACGGAGGAAGTTCAGTGAACATTATCCAGCTTGATGTTCTAAAGAAGATGGGTATCCCTGAATCAGAGATCATACCAAGATCCTCCGTGCTCGTGGGATTTAGTGGCGAAACTAAGAACACCCTGGGGGACATTAAACTCCCAATATATATTGAAGGCTTACACTCTTATCAAAAATTTTGTGTCATTGACTGTTTATCTTGTTGTAATGTTATCCTTGGCAGGCCTTGGATACACGATATGAAGGCAGTCCCATCTACTTACCATCAATGTGTGAAGCTCCCTAGTCCTTGGGGAATAGTGAAGATTGATAGTGATCAGCAGGAGGCTAAGAATTGCTACACTTCATCGATGAAACCAGCCTCGAAGTCCAGGGAGCAATAGCAATCAAGGTATCCTCCAAGGAATGTCTTGGAGGCCAGAGAACAGGATGTGGTAGAAATCCTCATGGATCCCGATGATCCTGAATCCAAAGTCTATATCGGATCAGGGATCCTTGGCGAAATGAAAGAAGACCTCGTATCCTTCCTCAAAAGGAGAAAGACTACCTTTGCATGGAAACACGAAGACATGACTGGTATATCCAAGGATGTTATCACTCATAAACTCGGCATTGACAGATCCTTCAAACCAATCCATCAAAGGAGAAGAAAGTTTGCACCAGAAAGGAATGCCATCATCCAAGAAGAGGTAGAGAAATTGCTCCGGGCAGGTATGATTAGAGAGGTCAAGTATCCAAGATGGTTGGCCAATGTGGTTGTTGTTCAAAAGAAAAACGGAAAGTGGAGGGTATGTGTCGATTTTACCGATTTAAATAAGGCATGTCCCAAGGATCCTTTCCCTTTACCCCACATTGACTCCATGGTGGATGCAACTGCGGGTCATGAACTGTTAACTTTTATGGATGCTTCATCTGGATTCCAACAAATCCAAATGGAACCATCCGACCAAGAGGATACAGCCTTCATGACTCCAACTGGTATATATTGCTATATTGCTATGCCGTTCGGATTGAGAAATGCAGGTGCAACGTACCAAAGGCTGGTGAATATGATGTTCAAGGATCAGATTGGACAAACTATGGAGGTTTACATAGATGATATGGTGGTAAAATCCTTAAAGGCTGAGGATCACCTAAGAGACTTGGAGGAAGCGTTCGATATCCTTGATAAATATAACATGAAACTTAATCCTTCAAAATGTCACTTTGGTGTTAAAGCAGGTAAATTCTTAGGATATATGGTGACAAAGAGAGGCATTGAAGCTAGCCCGGAACAAATCAAAGCAATAGTGAACATCAAATCTCCGGCAAATGCTAAGGATGTTCAGAGGCTAATAGGAAGGATAGCAGCCTTGAACAGATTTATATCCAAGTCCTCCGAGAAGTGTAAAGAATTCTATGATATCCTAAGGAAGAACAAGAAATTTGAGTGGACAGAGAAGCATGAAAATGCTTTAAAAGCCCTCAAAGATTACCTATCCTCGGCCCCGGCTTTGATGAAACCAGAAAAAGGCAATGTGTTATCCTTGTATCTTACAGTATCCTCAAAAGCAGTAAGTGCGGTCCTTGTTAAGGATCATGAAGGTACACAACATCCTGTCTATTATGTAAGTAAAAGTTTACTTGATGCCGAATCCAGGTATTCACACCTTGAAAAGCTTATCCTTGCATTAATTATGGCATCTACCAAGTTAAGACATTATTTTGAAACTCATGTTATCATTGTTAAAACTAATTTTCCAATTAAGAATGTCCTCAGGAAACCAGAGATGTCAGGAAGGATGGCTAAGTGGGCAGTGAAGCTGAGTGCATATGATATGAGATATGAGCCTAGGACAGCCATCAAATCCCAAGCATTAGCTGACTTTGTGGCTGATTTCAGTAGTGATTTACAAGAAGAAGCTGAGTTAGAAGTCCAGCAGCTAGAGGAGACCAAGGATCCTTGGATACTCCACACTGATGGATCCTCAAATGTCAAAGGCACAGGGCTTGGAATACTACTAAAATCGCCACAGGGGGACATAATACCCCATTCTATAGCTTGTGAGTTCCAAACCACTAATAATGAGGCTGAATATGAAGCCTTAATTGCTGGTTTGCAAATTGCAAAGCATATGGGGATCAGGTATCTTGAGGTACACGTAGATTCTTTGTTAATTACAAATCACTTTAATGGATCATATGCTGTTAAAGGTGAAAAGCTAACCAAATATTTGGAGATAGTCAAAAGTTTGGCACTCTCTTTTGTTTCCTTTAGTTTGTCACAGGTACCAAGGGAAGAAAATACAGAAGCTGATGCATTGGCTAACTTAGGATCATCTTTGAAGATCCCAGAGGATATCAAGATCCCTATTATTCATATCCTGACCCCAGCTATTGAGGATCATGTGGCTATGGAGATAGGGAATAATTCTGCAATGATCCCTAGTGAGGATACTCGATCCCATCTAGGATCAGGATCATGGATCTCACCAATTATGAGATACTTACAACATGGAGAGATTCCTACAGGAGAAAACCCTAGGGCTTTCAAATCTAAGGTATCTCAATTCACAATTTTAAATAATATGTTGTATAGACGATCCCTTGCAGGACCATACTTGAGATGCATTGAGGATCCTGAAGTTCAAGAAGTTTTAAAAGACTTCCATGAAGGAGATTGTGGAAACCACACTGGGGGCAGGGCATTATTCTCAAGGATCCTGAGGACAGGATACTACTGGCCAACCATGAAGAAAGATGCTGTGGAGTATGCTAGAAGATGTGATCCTTGCCAGAGACACAACAATATCCTTCATCAACCAGCTGAATTATTGCACCCTATATCCTCCTCCTGGCCATTTATGAGATGGGGTATGGATATAGTTGGTAAGCTCCCTAAGGCACCTGGTGGAAAAGTATTCATGCTTGCTATGACTGATTACTTCTCCAAGTGGATAGAGGCTGAAGCTTTTGCCCAAGTTAGAGAAAAGGAAGTTATATCCTTCATTAAAAGAAATATTATAACTAGATTTGGAATTCCTTCTGAGATTATATGTGATAATGGTTCCCAATTTATTGGGGGCAGAACCACTAACTTTTGTGACAGCTGGGGGATTAGGATGATAACATCAACACCAGTCCACCCACAAGCTAATGGCCAAGCAGAATCATCCAACAAGATCATCATCAACAATTTGAAGAAGAAGCTTGGATCCAAGAAAGGGAAATGGGCAGAAGAACTACCTTATGTGCTTTGGGCTGATAGGACAACCCCTAAGAATGCAACTGGTCAAACACCATTCTCTTTGGTGTTTGGGGCAGAATCAGTGATCCCAACAGAAATGGTGGTTCCAACTGCTAGAACAAGTACTCGTGATCCTGAGGAGAATGATGAAAACTTGGCTCAAGACCTGGATACTATTGAAGAAATCAGGGATATGGCTAGGATAAGGATGGCCAGTTATCAACAAAGAATGGCTGGTGCTTACAACAAAAATGTCAGGATCAGGAGGTTTCAAATTGGAGATATGGTATTAAGGAAAGCATTTCAGAATACCACCAATCCTGCTGATGGAAAATTGGCTCCAAAATGGGAAGGCCCCTATTTGATTGAAGCTGAAGCAGGAAAGGGGGCATATAGATTGCTAACCATGGAAGGTGAATTGCTACCAAGAGCTTGGAATGCTGTCCACTTGAAGAAATATTTCATGTGAGCAGGATCCTCATGGCACAGATGATCCTCACGATTGGGATATCCTTAAAGGATCCTCGAAATATTGGTGATCCTTACTTAGGTAATATCCTAAACTTGAACTATTTCGTTTCTTTATTTTCTCATATAAGGATAAGGATCATGTATCCTTTATCCATCTCTCATGTGAGTTTAAGTTTTGAAAGTTCAGGTATCCTTTGCATAACGTTGGTTATCCACGGAAGCACTCCGTCTTTTGGGTTTAACCCCAGTTATTCGGGCTTGTCCCCAGATTCCGCCTGTAGCGCACGATGATCCTGGTATAGTTCAAGGCTTTGGGACCAGTACTCGTTCTAGGGGCTGATAATTCCATTGTTCTGGCTATGCTTAGGATCCTACGTATAATGGTAGACGTACCATACATCCGTTCATAAGGTTTCTAACGTTTTCACGTTAGCTAAGGTTTTGGCATTTTCATGTCACTAAGTTTGGATAGTCGCCAGTTAGGGCCATACTCCAGTTTACATACGATCCTTGGGCTTGTCCCCAGTTTACATACGATCCTTGGGCTTGTCCCCAGCTATCCTTGGGCTTGTCCCCAGTTATCCTTGGGCTTGTCCCCAGTTGCTAACTCTTTTCTTATGATGGCTTAGTCCCAAGTTATGCTCTATTTCAGGTTCTTGAAGATAGGCAACTAGGGATCCTTGATCCTTACTTTATTCTAAGGTTTATCTTATAGTTATCCTTACTATGGTCAGGATCCTAACTTGGATCCTCAGGTATGATCCTTAACTAATTTTAATTCTATTCATTATTTATTTGAACAACCCTTATATTTGACAACTGAAATTGTGATTCTTAAATCACATCACTTTTTAGGACTTATCGGTTATGGGATAGGTAATCCTTGATCATATCCTAAGCTTTTTGGATATCTTTTTTAATTTTTCGAGGATTGATAAGTATAAACAAAATAAACATTACAACAGTTGGAAAGTAACATATTGAAAAGGATAACAACACATGATAAGCGACAAAAGGTTAAGTTTTTATTTATAAACAAAAGACTAACCCTTAAAGGTTGTCAAAATTACCTACCCGAGCATCTACCAGCAAAACGTGGCCCGTCCGCTGGGGTAGGTAAAGGGTGTCCATGATAATGAGTTCAAAGGTAGTGCAGGAATATAAAGGCGGCAGGATCACAATGGCTTCATCCCCCAAACAGAGGATCCCTCCACCAATTGCAATCCTGCCTATTGTCCAAAGGATCATACATGATCCTTAAACCTAAGAACTATTGTTTAGAGTTATTACAGACCCACCATTGTTCAAAAACATCAACAATCAAAAAACTACCAAACCATAAAAAATGGGCTCCGGCCACGTCTAGAAATTTCCATCATCGCCCATTTTTGCAGCTCACACCTTCGCTGCATCATCATCACCACCAGCCGCTGCATCCTCAGCTTTATCTTTCAACCCGCTGCCACTAGCCTCAATTGCTAGAATCTCCTCAGCCTCCTCTTCATCACCCAATTCAGCCAGCCTTGCCTTCCATTCTTCAATTTCCCAGCTACTTTTGTCAAAGGCGGGATCCTGGGCTTCCAAGGCCATTTGAAGCTTGGTTTTGTACATTGCTATGGCGGCAGAAACTTTAGCATCATCTGTGATCTCTTGCCTTTCATAGTCAAAGTTAACCAGCACCTTAGCCATCTTCTGCTTGGTATCCTGGAGTTCCTTCTGAAGATCAGCAAGTGCAAGATCCTTGAGCACAGCAACCTGCTGGAGGTCGGCAATCTTCTTATCTTGATCCTCAACATGGCCGACGTAATCCTCGATCTCAGCAAATTTCTGCAAAAGAAAAGGATAAAGCAGTTCAAGAGCAAGTGATCCTTAGATCAGCAGGATATACAAGCAGAGATAGTGATCCTTACATCATTGAAGTACTCGAGGAACTGGTGGCGAATTAAGGGCAGACCCTGCAAATCCTCAGCCTCGGAAGTCTTTCTCTTCTTGATTCCCTTCCCTTTGAGGGGTGCCTTGGGGATTGAGGCTGTCGGGCTAGTAGGGACCTTTCTCTTGGAGGATTTGACAGTGGTGAGATCGGTGACACTGAACCTTGAAGCAGCTTTGACAGATTTTCCAGCACCTACACAACCAAAACAAGATAAGTATCTTTTCTTAATATACATTTAACTATTTATTTGAATTTTAAACAAGGATACTTACTTGACATTGTGACAGAGCCTGAGGATACCTCCTGTGAGTCTTGGGTTATTGTCTTAAAAGTTCTAGTTTCAGGGTCGAGTCCCCAGAAAGTAGCAAGTCTTTCCCTGTTTGCGGATGTTGTGATGAGATGTGAAACAGAAATGGCTGCATGACACAAGACAAAAAGGGTTAGTGATCCTGTTACAAAAACATGACCATCTGGTGATCCTTCTCAGGATCCTCCGTCCTACCATTGGTGGACCACTCCCTTGGTAAATGTTCTCCATCAGGAATGGTATCCCTTCTTACAAAGAAGAAGCGGCGTTTCCAATCTTTATCGTTCTTGGTGACTTTAAGAAGAGGATGTTCTGCACCAGGTTTTCGTTTGAACAAATAACGGTGGGAACCGAAGGTAGTAAGATCATACAACTCCGCCAGTTCCGACATTCCTAAATCGATGCTCTCCTGCTCAATGATCCTCTCCAGGGTATACAGAACCCTCCAAATCATCGGCATGGCTTGAATGTAAGATATGCCGGTAAGGGAAAAGAAGGATTGTGTGAACTCCGGGAAAGGATAGGTATACCCTATAGCAAATGGAGTGACTGGAAAGGCAACCCATGTATCAGAAATGTAGTCACTCAGAACAGTAGGATAAAAGGGTTTGAAAAAGACATTCGCCGGAAAACGGTGACGAATGTTATCTACTTGTGCATCGTTAAAGCAACATCTCTCATGCACTGAATCCTTGATGATCTTTTGACTCTTTAAAGGGCTATCCTTCTTGTGATCCTTGCCCGGTGAGCTTCGGAGCAACATTCTCGAAGTGACGGAGATAAAGAAGAAAAACAGAGTAAGAGAGGAAGAAAGAGAAGAAGGAGATACCTGATTGATCTTCAACTGAGAATATAAAGGGAGTCTCTTTCAAATTTAAATGCATAATGATCCTATCTATATCTCTATTTATAATTATGATTCTGCAGGATTGTCACTTCCGTGACATCATCATCGCAACGGCTAGTTCTATTTTAACGGCTATATATCCGTTAGTTAGTTACGGATAAGATCAAGAAAATATAACTCGCTAATTTTACAAATTACTCCTTATATTTTGGGGGCAATTGTTAGGGGAGGATTTTTTAACAATTAGTGATCCTTATTCGTTATCCTAACTAGTGATCCTTACTTCTGTGACAGGTGGTGATCCTCAGAAGAGCTTCAGGATCAGGATCATGGATCACTTTAAGGATCCTCGTACTAACGATTGTTTACTTATGTATTGTACTATCTCGCAGGTATAACGAGCTTGACCAAGTCTTGGCGACATTCCTGGAGAATATTCCTAAACTATTCTACACGTGCTTGACCAAAAATAGACGTTATGGAGAACGTGGAGGCTTGGCACGAAAGTCGGATAGTTAGTTTAGGTGGTTATTTCTATTTTAAAAGGGAGTAACGAGCTAGTAGAGAACACTTAGTCATTTTTTCCAGTTACACACACTCATACAAGCGCTCATACAAGCTCTCGTTTAAACACTTAGCAATTTCATACACTTTCTACACATATCACCGTAGTGATCCTTGTACCTAGCTCGTTACTATCCGAAGTTGTAAACACTTTTTCATTTATTTGAGCTTGGTGATCGGTAGTTTCCATCACCCGGGGTTTTTTGTGCCGGAGATCAACTTTTGATCAAGGGCTTTTTCCCCGTATAAACCCTTGTGTTGTTTGTGCAATTTTACACTAAAGTGATCCTCATCATTGTTACACATTTTTTGCATCATTCCCCACAACATAGAGTTTGGTTGCAATATCCTCAACAGATTTTTTGACCAAAACACTATTGATTGAGGATACCTTGCACTACAGGTGAGTACATAGTTCCCCTATTTTTACTGTTTTCAATTGTTTTGGGGTGATTCATATGTACAAAATGTTTTCAAGGTTTAAACGATGATTTCAAAAACGAATAGAACGATTTATACTAAACTATTAACGATTTCGATAATGTGAACGAACTTGTTGGTTGTAGTTACATAACGAACGACATTCATTAGCATTGATCAAGCCGACCAGTATTAGGTTATGGTACCATAGGATATGACAAATCCCGTTATTGCACTATACCCATGGTTATGTGTGGGTGTTGTGGGTAACAACTGAATCTGATGATTGTTAACTTACCCTTTGGAGGTTTGTTAATGCAAGAACGAGTTGAACGATGAACGAGTCACAAAGGTTTGAATGTTATTAACGAGACGACCATATATAAGTTTTCACAATTAAAACGATGATGATCTAAACAATTTAAACGAGTAAACGATTTGGAAACGATTTGGAGACAATGTTAAACGATTTGGGTAAACGATAGGTTTTTGGCTAGTGTTTAGATAACGGGACGGGGGTAATATGGTGAAAACATGGTAGATAAGCCGCTGGTACTTCTTATATATAAGTGTTTTCAACATATTACATACCGTGGCGTTATTTAGTTCACTTGGGTAAACGATATTGAAACGATGTCACTCAACGATGTTTTCGAAATAATATACGAGTTTTATTAACGAGTTTATACGAGATGTTTTACAAGATGGTTTTCTAAAACAAAAAGCTTTTGGGTTAAGAATCATGGCTACGAAATTTTATAAATTATAACCATCTTGATTTTGAGTTGGTTAATCATGTTGCAATGTTATACACTTTTAAAAACAAGGTTTTCGAGGTATTGCAATATAAGTAAACAAGCCATGATTCCGATACTCTTATAAAACCTATGTACTCGCCAGCATTCCTTTGCTGACTTTGTTTTTACATATGTTTCAGGTGTTGTTGCTTGATTGACGTTCTAGGATGCATGCGTCACATAGGATCTGGACGAGGCCTTAGTGACATATAACTATGATAGACGATATAAAACTTGTTTGTTCTATGTTAAGACAATGTTAATGTTTAATATTATCAATAAAACGAAACACTTTTTGTATCCATGGTTATGAAACGATAATTCTGTTACAACACTCCCCGACGTTTCCGCCACGCTTTGTTGTTTTACGTGGTCGGGGTGTGACAATCCAGGCTGCTCCGTTTGAGGCATTGTACAGACGTAAGTGGCGATCACCTCTTTGTTGGGCAGAGATTGGCGACAACCAAATCACTGGCCCAGAACTCGTCGTAGACACAACAAAGAAGATTGCTCAGATACGACAACGAATGGCGGTAGCTTGTGACCGTCAGAAAAGCTACGCTGATAAGCGATGGAAACCACTCGAGTTTCAGGTTGGGGATCGAGTGCTACTTAAAGTCTCACCTTGGAAAGGTGTAGTTTGTTTTGGTAAACGAGGCAAACTCAACCCGTGATATGTCGGACCTTTTGAAATCATAAAGAAAATAGGCAAGGTGGCCAACAAACTGAACCTACCCGAAGAACTCAGTGGAGTTCACAACGTATTCCACGTGTCAAATCTGAAGAAGTGTCTGTCAGATGAGACCCTCGTAGTTCCTCTCAAGGAGCTCACTATCGACGATCAGCTGCGATTCGTCGAGGAACCAGTAGAGATTACTGACCGAGATGTTAAGGTTCTCAAGCGCACCTGAATACCTCTTGTTCGAGTTCATTGGAACTCCCGTCGTGGCCCAGAGTTTACCTGGCAACGAGAAGACCAAATGAAACACAAGTATCCCCAGTTGTTCGAGAAAAGTGCAACCACTACTGAGGCTGAAGCTACTGCGGAATTTCGGGACAAAATTCCAAACCAACGGGGGGATGATGTGACACCCCAGGAAAACCAGGAAAACCACTCAACCTAACAAGCTTCCTCAGTAACCACGTGCTAAATTTCGGGATGAAATTTCTTTCAAGTTGGGGATGATGTGACAACCCGAGTTTTCAAGGTCTTTCCTCTACACGTTATTTGTTCACAATTATGTTTGCATAACTTGGCTGCTTTGTAGTTGTACATGTGTGATTTTATGCTTGAGATATTGTGTTACTATTTGATTTATGAGTGATAGACATTATTAACTACTTGAGATTATAAACCCACAATAGACGAAACTTGGTGAGCCACACACACACCACAACGAAACATGTGAAGTTTCGCCACTCTCAATCGACGAAACCTTGGGGTTTCGTCATTTACCTCCCGATGAAACTAGGGAGTTTCACCAACATGGGCTTCGGCCCAAGTTTAGCCCAATCTATTCAGCAGTTACGTTATATATTACACACGCCACAATACATGAAACCCTAGACTCTCTTCCTCTCTTTGGAACCCGACGGCAACCATCATCTCTCTAGGAGTTCTTGTGTTTCATCTCACAACCGGTTAGTCTCGATGGTCGATTCGATTTACGTGTTACTGTGTGTGTAGATAACTATCAGCATAAGTGAGGTTGTTTGCTAAATGACTTGGCTATGATTGATGCTTAAATTGAAAATCATGTAATTAGGGTTTTGATGTTCTAGTGCAAATCGATTTGTTTAGAAACTGCATGATGATAACTCATGGAATTGTATTCGTTCATGTTCATTAATTAGAGCCATGTTTCTGTTTGATATTGTACTTGTGATTGAATGGATCTGATCATCGAATACATTCAAGTTGCAATCTAGATCATACATGGTTATTCTATAATTTAGGGTTCATGCTAGATGTTAAGTGCTGTGATGCATTTGGAATGATGATAAGTAGCATTAATGTTATTATATTTGAATGATAACTGTATGATTGATGATAATGGTGTAACGGCTATTGATGATTAGGGTTTTCAGTGTGTATGCTTAACTGTTGCATTGCCGACGAAAGTCTCTCCCCGATGAAACACTCTGGTCGACGAAACATAGGAGAGTTTCGTCATTCTCTCAACCCGACGAAACATGGGAGGTTTCGTCACACCTCCATGCCGACGAAACCTAAGAGGTTTCGTCACCTTGAGGTTTCGTCGCCTGGAGTTTCGTCGCTCAGAGTATGATTCACAGCAAACTGGGTTTAACTTGTGTATGAGACTTGAATGCTCACTAATTGACTGTTTGTGATGTTGATCATGATTGAGGAAATATGAGTTTGCATGTGGAACACAAATGTGAACTGTGGACTGATATGAACATGAATAACTTTTAAGTGCTATGTGATAGTGTTGCCTGAATACACATTATGATCATGACTTATACGCGAACAATGTGGATGTCAACTGATTATGAATGTATGATTACTATAGGCTTTGACTGAATATTTGTGAACAAGTAGTTAACCATACCGAGCAAACCAAGGTGAGTTCACACTTTCTATAAGGCATGGGATTCTCGGTGGTTGGGAATGGGTTAAGAAACTAAAACGGAACCTACATATTCACCTTTAACAGAATATGTACCTCCATCCTCGTTAAGAAGGATGACAATATTAACCTGCATAGTCTCCTTGGATAGATTTGTGACAACCCGCACCAAACCAGGTATCCGTACGACTTAATTAGTAATTAATTACTGCTTAATTACTGTGCTTGTTTGAACTAGCTGATGAACTGCTACTTGATATCTGATACATGTACTTACTTGCATCATACTGTACTTATCGTCACTACATTACTTACATGCTGAACCCTAGTGACAACCATGATGCACAAAAAGCACAGTAGCACAATAGCGGATAACCTATTGAACATGCTGATAAAGCCAGCATCAGGCAGACACTGCCTCCAAGGCCTATAAGAGCCTGAGATATTTTGCTACACTAGTAGTGAGTGTAGGGATACAAGGGTTGTGGAACTGCGTCTCTAGGAATAAGTTACAATGACTGGATGTGCCTAAAACGTACTCTAAGTACAAAACTCAGCACTTTACACAATAATTCAGCTTTTAGCTAACTAATAAAGTGCCAAAACATGAGAAAAATATTACTAGACACTTTCCAAAGTGTCAGGAAATAAGCTGTGTCACTAAAAAGAGTAATAACGACACTTTAAAGCTTTGTTAACACTTTAACGGATTACTATCCAACCAAACAACCGGACTATACCCGGAACATGAAAATATTGTTATTTTCACTATTTATCTTTTTCTGAGCCAGTTAGGGTCCCTGAGTACCCTAACACCCATTGTATCACACTATACACAACTAACTAAGTTAAACACTTAACCAACCTACTTAACCTAACCTTTACCCTAACTAATAGTTAGAATCGGACCAAGACCCCCCCCCCATCCTAACCGGCCCCAACCATGGGGAGACATACTTGGTACTTGATTGATTATTTTAATCCTTCTTGTTTAGTATCTAAATGACACTATGTCCATTGGTTAAACTTGTTGAGATTGCCTATAAGATCCATGCATTACACAACATAAACATTCACCATTTTCAATCAACAAAAATTACTCTCTCTCTCTTGCTCTACTCTCGGCCGAACCCCCTTGAGCACCCATCCACCATTTTCGGTTTTCATCAAGCCATTCCAAGGTTATTCAAGCATCAAGGGTCTCGTATTAGGAAGCTTGGTGCACTCGGAGCGCGAAGGACCACTTTCTCTAGCTTTTATCCAACCGATTTACGTATAGATTCTTCCCTAGCCTCGAGCTAGAGGTATAATGCTTAAAACTCGTATTTGAACTATTCTAAAGTGGTTAAAAGGATTTGTATCGGTTAAATCTCGTTAAAATGCAAAATGATGCACAAAAGTTTACTAAAAACACAAGAATGGTGGTTAATAGCTTATATGTTGTGTAAATGATGTAGTATTTGAAATGTGTGATTATTTAGACCCGATCTATGTTGTGGTAGCTCGAATCATCGTTTAACCCGGTGTAGTCATGTTCTCGGATCATGACACAAAGCTATTTTAGAAGTAACAAGGGTTAAAAGGTGAAACTCTACCACACATGAAACATGAACTTGTGTAAAAATGTTTTACTTGTGTAAAAGTGTTTTAACTTGTACAATAGTGTTTAAAACTAGTGGATCTACGCATCTGCAAGTGGTATTTTCAAAGAACCACGTATCAAAGAAATCATGTATTTTAAAGAGATGGATCTTACAATAACAAGCATGATTTTTATAAACCACAAGTGTGTAAACACTTGTGAAATGAAAAGATCCGACAAAATAACCGTTTTTGTAAAAGATGACGGGAGGTTGTAAAGATGGATTTTCTCTAAAAACGAGGTTTTTACAAGATCAAATTATATTATATGAAGATCTACTAAATTTAAGGGGATTTGTGCCACAGTTTTGGGAAAACTGCAAGTTCATGTAATTTTTGGCAATTTACACATATGTTGATTTGTTGATGCGATAAAAGTTGTTCTGATCAAATAAAGAAAATTGTTGAGTTGATTTGATAAAGAAAATGATACGCTTGAAAGCGTGGCCACCTCCAGTTACAGAGGAAACTCTGGCGAAATTTTTCTAAAAACCTAACACTTAGAACTATTTACACTACAAGTGTTAGAATTATTTTTGACATGTTTTCGAAACATAAATTTCGCCATGACTTTATTTACTAAATATTCGGAGGTGGGATTTTCACAAAATTTAACGTGATAAATATATATATTTTTCACACACTGTTTATGATTATTTTGTGAAATACATGAATATTATTTTTAGAGTAAAAATAATATTTACGAACGTTAACGAATCCAAAATAATACGAACGCTTTCACCATAAATATATAAGTTACACCGGTAATTATATTACCACTCGATTGTTAAAACGTAACTTACGCACTTACAGAAATATTTATGAACGCGTATTTTAACAACGTATTATTGGAGAAAAACTATGTGAAATGAAAATATAATATTTTTGAGAAAAATACTTATATTTTGGAATTTGAAATATATTAAGTGAGACTTAATGATATAATTTGAACGCACATGTATTGAATCTCCCATCCTTGGGAAGGAGATTAACTACCAAGTATATACAGAACGTAAACACGAAATAGTTGTCTAACTATTTCCCAAAGACCTAAACTATAAAGCTAAGACACGGCCGTCCGTCTAATAGAATTAGCACTTGTAGGTCGTCGCACAACTTTCTGATTTGGAGTACTTGGTAGAGACGCACCGACTGTGAGTTCATGTCCCCCTTTTCTCTAACTGTTTTCAGTTTTCTTAACTGCGGGGGTGAAATACATGTTACTTTGATTACAAGTACTTTATACACGGTATGTTAACGTAAGGAGGTTTACTACTTAGATCATGTGAATGGGTAGGCAGAAACACCGAGGGACGTAAGCGGTAGATCTATCTGGGTGTAGCGAGCCCAACAGAACGGACCTCTAAGAGGACCAACAGAACGGACCTTGAGTGACTTTGTACCCGACGCAAAAATCTGCTAGGTTGAGTCTTCCTACTTGCACTTCACAACATGCTAATGGCCTTGCAAACCATTGGTGATCTCTTTTCCTTACACTGCTACATACCAGGGAACTTTTATACTTACAAGTGTTTTACATACTCACTTGCACATGAACTCGCTCAACATTATTGTTGATTTTTCAACTCACATGTATTTCAGGAAATTAACAGTATCTGGCACGGTATGACGTGTTTTCCCGCTGCATATTGGGTTCCAAGGTCATCCCAGTTTAGGAAATGTGACTCTTTCCTGGACAAGTCACAAATCTTAAACTGTGCTTATTTCATGTTACTGTTTATGTTGTTCAAGACAATGTTTTATGTTATGATGTTGTAAGTCTTTAAGACAATGGTTTGTTACTCTGGTTTTAAAACTTAATTCAAACGGATGATCTTGCATGATTTTATTTCATATAGCTTTGTTATGATTAAGCTATGGTATTAAGAAGTCACACCAAAATTTACCACGCTTTCGCAAAGCCAGGGTGTGACAGCTTGGTATCAGAGCTCTGATCATAGCGAACTAGGATTCTTTCTCGAGTCTAGACTATGATCACTAGGGCTCTCACGAAAACATTTTTTCTACATACCACTTAAGTCCAGATCCAAAACTTTTTACAAACCAAATGTTGAGCACATTTTATTATTTATAGGCTCAGCCTGGAGGGCTGAGGCTCGGTCTGGAGGATTGAGGCTCGGTCTAGGTGACCGAGATAGTTGAACACGTTGATTTATTATAGGCTCGGTCTGGAGGATCGAGGCTCGGTCTAGGTGACCGAGGTAGATGGCTAGTGGGACTAGGAAGAGTAGGCTCAGTTTGGAGACTGAGGCTCGGTGTTGGAGACCGAGGCTCGATCTGAGAGGTCGAGGTAGTTGATAAAGCAGTCTAGGAAGACTGGGAGGCTAGTGAGACTAGGAGAATTATGTGATACCTTACTTGGTGACTTATGTGATTATCTGATTGTGTGACTGATTGTTTGAGTATATTTGTGTTTATGATACAGACTCATGGATTCAGCCGGTACTGGCGATTCGGACACTACTGGACCCATACCTATCGTATCTGATGACCTCACATCCTCCGAGCATGAGGTGTACACATCTGACTATACCAGTACTGACGAGGATGATTTCCAGCCCTTCGCACTACCCGATGGTGCTGATGAGCCTGCAGATGACCCTCCCGCTGAGTACCTACCTCTAGTAGAGATTCCGGCTCCTATACCCTTAGCCGTTTATCCAGCATATGATTTTCTACTTGACGCCGAGGCTGATGGCGATATTGACCTGTTTGAGGATGAGCCTTTTGAGGATGAGATCCAGGGCGAGGCCCTTCTTCCTGCGGACGATCTTCTGAGGATCGCTGACGTTCCCGCTGAGGATTCGCCAGCACATTCTCCTGTCCCAGACTCCTTCGAGTCTGTGGCATCCGCACCTTCTCACACGTTGAGCGCACAGCACTTGGCACATGATTCTGATCCCGACCAGGCGTCCTCTGTCGCACCTATTCCCAGCTTTGAGTTTGACCATGATGACATAGAGGATTCTGATCCTATCTTTCCCCCGGGATACGACCCAGATCGTGATATCGAGTTTGTACCTATGGATCAGCCCATGGAGGATCCAGCTGACCCAGTAGATCCTATCGACCTAGAGTTTGACTTCGAGATGGCTTTTGAAGATCCCGAGCCTGCCGTCGCCCCTGAGCAGGCAGCCGCTCTAGACCCCATGCTTGAGCATGACCTCGTACATGCTGGCATCCCTATTGAGCCTGTTATAGCAGA
This sequence comes from Helianthus tuberosus, assembly GCA_030545235.1. Taxonomy (NCBI): domain Eukaryota; kingdom Viridiplantae; phylum Streptophyta; class Magnoliopsida; order Asterales; family Asteraceae; genus Helianthus; species Helianthus tuberosus. The sequence continues at coordinate 95,540,744 of CM060442.1, forward strand.
CCCACCTGTTGATGATCTCCCCGTGGATGTTCCTTTGTTAGAGGGCGATCATGTCGTCCCTCTACCTGCTGTTGATATACCTGTTGACCATCCTGTTGAGCACATTGCACTTGTTCACCCTTTTGTTGCACCCGATCCCATTCCACTAGAGCCCGAGCATGCATTGTTCGCGGCACGCATGGATCCACCAGATGAGCATGCACAGCACGGTTGGATACCTGCTGATGAGGATGTTCCACCTTTTCCTCCTCAGATCCCTGATGCACGACATGTTGATTTTTCTTTTCAGGTTCCACAGTTTGTACCTCCAGCGAGGGCTAGAGAGGGTTCTTCAGCCCATCCTTTTGGGCATGTACCGATGTCTATCCCTTTCATGCCCCAGATGTCATCTGTTCCACCCTCTGTTGCTCCATTTCATGTGGCACCTTTTGATCCCACCAGTGAGCCATTCCTTTGGGCACCGGACTCTGCTATGCCACCTACTGACCCCTACCATTCTTTCCACAGGGGGTATACTATCGAGGACGTTTTGATGTCTTTTTTCGCCCAGCACGAGTCACACACGCAGCGCATCCAGGAGCTCGAGAGAGCTCAGCTGCCACCGTGTCCATGCCATGGTCAGACACACTCTCCTCTGCAGCCATTTCGACCCTTACCTCCAGATTATGCTGCCCGTCTCTTTACACTAGAGCAGCAGGTTGCCTCCATCATCCGTACTCAGCGAGCCATGGAGGAGGACTGGCTCCAGTTACGTCGTTTGTTTTACACCCACTTTCCCCCTCCTCCACCACCATCTGTATAGAGCTCATCGGTGCTGTTTGGGTAGACGAGGATGAGAAGACGGCGATTGTTGCACAGCATTTTTGGAGACTACATTTGATTCTGACTTTTGTTGACTTGTATTTGACATTGACATGTTATAGTTTTTGGACAGGGGTGATGTAGCCCCTAGTTGATTGATGATTGTATGACACAGGGATGTACTGATACACTTACTATGTGGTCTCGATATATGGCAATCGCAGTATTCTCATCATATTTGATTTGCTTGATTGCTTACTTGTATTTTTATGACATGGGATGTTGTGTGATTGGTATTTGTGATGTATTGATAACATGAGATGTTATGTGTTTTTACTATTATTATCGTTATATACGTACGCTACAATATGACCTGACCTACGTATTATAACATGGGAGCTTTACTATGGCCTGACCAACTTAAACCATCTTTTAGAAGATGCCGCCAAGACGTGAGACACGCATGCCTACTAATGAGGCAGAACTACAACAAGTCATTGCTGCTGCCATAGCACAGTATGCAGCTTCTCAGCCAGGAACGAGCGGAAGTATTAACCAAGGCAATAACAATCCACCTCACGGTAATACCTAGTAATTGAGACATACCGTGGCCTAATTGGATATCTCTAGCAAAGATGCTAATGCCATTCATATGTTATAACGTATGTGCAGGGTGCACCTACAAGCAGTTTCTAGACTGCAAACCGGTCAACTTCGATGGCACTGGAGGTGCTGTCGCCTTTGTTCGTTGGGCTGAGAAAACCGAATCTGTACTTCGCATGAGCAAGTGCGCGCTGGATCAGCAAGTCACCTATATCTCAGGGCTGTTTCTGGATGGAGCCCTCTCTTGGTGGAATCTGCAAGTACAGACACTAGGCGAAGCTGCTGCCTATGCGCTGACCTGGACCGAACTGAAGGAACTTATGCGCAAAAAGTACTGTTCCCGCGCAGAAATCCAGCGATTGGAGACTGAGTTCTGGCACTTGAAAATGGACGGTCCAAAGATAGCAGAGTACGTTCAAAGGTTCCATGACTTATCGCATGTGGTACCCTACATGGTCACTCCTGAGTTCAAAAGAATTGAACGTTTCATTTGGGGACTAGCTCCTCAAATCATAAGCATGGTAACCTCATCCAAGCCTGCGACCATCACTGAGGCGATTGATTTGAGCGTAGCTCTCACTGAGGAGGCTATTCGTTTGAACAAGTTTGATGAGATCAAGACGAAGAAGGCAGAGACTCATGTCGAGTCATCAGGAGGTAACAAACGGAAGTTCTCAAACTTCAAGCAGGGCGCCAGTGTGGCGGTTAGGAAAGGAGGATCAGACTAGCCAGCTCAGGTTACGGCTGGTAGAGGGAAGAAAGGAAAAGGATACATGGGCGCCCAGCCCAAATGCAACACCTGCCAGCGCCACCATTCTGGTCAGTGCGGGCTAAAAGTATGCGAAGCATGTGGGAAACGTGGCCACTCGAAGGACACCTGTTGGGTTAATGCTGGCCGGGGAGGCCAGGGAGGATTTGAGAATAGGAATAATAATCGTGGTGGTAATCGCCCACAAGGAAACTATGGAAGTAACGAAAATCGAGGCAACAATGCTAACCAAGCGGGCGCTGTGAATCGTAACCAGAGGAATGATCAAGTTGGTGGAAACGGGCAAAGACTTGGGTGCTTTAACTGCGGTGATATCGGGCATTTTAAGAAGAACTGCCCAGACTTAAACCAAGCCCGTGGAAGAGTGTTCCAACTCGAAGCAAGGGAAGCGCGCCAGGATCCCAATGTCGTTACTGGTACGTTCCCTGTGAATCAACGCTATGCATCCGTTTTATTTGATACTGGTGCCGACTATAGCTTCGTATCGTTAGAATTTAAGACTATGCTTGGTTTAGCCGCTAATAAGTTAGATATTCCCTACTCGATCGAATTAGCTAATGGGAAGTTAGTAGAAGCCAATGAAGTTGTCAGAGGTTGTGTGATTGAATTGGGAGAGCGTGAGTTCGCTCTAGATCTACTACCAGTCCAGTTGGGAAGCTTCGACGTGGTAGTAGGAATGGATTGGTTATCAAGCAACAAAGCTGAGATAGTTTGTCACGAAAAGGTTGTTCGTATCCCAACCGATGATGGTGAGACCATTGTTGTTCATGGAGAGAAGCGTGAGACGCCGTTGAGGATTATCAGCTGCTTGAAAGCAAGGAAGTGTTTGCAGAAAGGATGTGTTGCCTTCCTGGCACACATTGTGGATAAGAAGGCTGCTGAGCCAAGAATCGAAGACATCCCTGTCGTAAGGGAGTATCCAGAAGTCTTCCCGGAAGACTTACCTGGACTGCCGCCTCTGAGGCAAGTAGAGTTTCATATCGACTTAGTTCCAGGCGCCGCGCCTGTGGCTAAGGCACCTTATAGACTTGCTCCGTCTGAGATGCAGGAACTGTCGACACAACTTCAAGAGTTGTTAGACAAGGGTTTTATCCGACCAAGCTTCTCGCCTTGGGGAGCTCCGGTCCTGTTTGTCAAGAAAAAGGACGGTAGTTTCCGTATGTGTATTGACTACAGAGAATTGAACAAGCTGACGATCAAGAATAGATACCCTCTGCCAAGAATCGATGATCTGTTCGACAACTTCAAGGTTCAAGCTTTTATTCAAAGATCGATCTTCGATCTGGATACCATCAGTTAAGGATACAAGAGGAGAGTATCCCGAAGACAGCCTTCAGAACTCGTTATGGGCACTACGAGTTCCTTGTTATGCCGTTTGGTTTAACAAACGCACCTGCAGTCTTTATGGACTTGATGAATAGAGTTTGCAAGCCATACTTGGACAAGTTCGTGATTGTGTTTATCGACGACATCTTGATTTATTCAAAGACGAAGGCTGAACACGAGCAGCATCTTAGAGCCATTCTAGAGCTGCTGAAGAAAGAACAGCTGTATGCCAAATTCTCTAAGTGCGAGTTTTGGCTACGCGAAGTCCAGTTTCTTGGACATGTGGTTAATGGAAATGGAATCCATGTTCACCCCACAAAGATCGAGGCGATCAAGGATTGGGAAACGCCAAAAACGCCAACTGAGATTCGGCAATTCTTGGGTTTGGCTGGCTATTATCGAAGATTCATTGAGAATTTTTCAAAGATCGCTCAACCATTAACGCTCCTCACGCAGAAGGATAAGAAGTTTGATTGGGGAATCAAACAGGATGAAGCGTTTCAGATATTGAAGGATAAACTTTGTAACGCGCCAATTTTAGCTCTACCAGAAGGTACTGATGATTTTGTGGTATACTGCGACGCATCGCGTCAAGGATTGGGTTGCGTGTTGATGCAACGCCAAAAGGTTATTGCTTACGCATCGCGTCAGTTGAAAGTGCATGAAAAGAACTATACCACACACGATTTGGAGCTCGGCGCAGTGGTTTTTGCTTTAAAGATCTGGAGACACTACCTTTATGGTACGAAGTGTACAATCTTTACAGATCACAAGAGCCTACAGCATATATTCAACCAGAAGGAGTTGAATATGAGGCAAAGACGATGGGTTGAGTTGTTGAACGACTACGACTGCGAGATAAAGTATCATCCAGGGAAGGCGAATGTAGTCGCCGATGCCCTAAGTCGTAAAGAGAGAATCAAGCCCATAAGGGTTAGAGCTTTAGAAATGATTATTCAAACCGATCTTTCCTTGCGCATTCGTGCCGCGCAGAAAGAAGCTCTCAAAGAAGCAAACCTTAAAGAAGAATATCTCCGTGGGATGGAGAAGCTACTGGTACCAAACGAGGAAGGAACGTTATGTTTTGAGAAAAGGATTTGGGTTCCTCTGTTTGGTGGTTTAAGGAAAGTTATTTCTGATGAAGCTCACAAATCGCGGTACTCTATCCATCCAGGAGCGGATAAGATGTACCAAGACCTCAAAGATTACTATTGGTGGCCTAGGATGAAAGGCGACGTTGCTGTTTACGTGAGCAAATGTTTAACATGCGCTAAGGTTAAAGCGGAATACCAGAAGCCTTCAGGACTTCTGCAACAACCTGAGATTCCCAAGTGGAAATGGGAACAAATCTCCATGGATTTTGTTACAAAATTGCCAAGAACGCCAAAAGGCCATGACACTATCTGGGTGATAGTGGATCGATTAACAAAGTCAGCACACTTCTTACCTATCAGAGAGAAGGATAATACGAGCAAATTGGCCGAAATATACATGAGAGAGATCGTCGCGCGCCATGGAGTGCCTCTCTCGATCATTTCTGATAGAGACGGAAGGTTTGTGTCAAGGATATGGCAATCCTTCCAAGAAGCCTTTGGCTCACAATTGAATCTGAGCACTGCATTTCATCCGCAAACTGACGGCCAGAGCGAGCGAACGATACAGACTTTGGAAGACATGCTGAGAGCGTGTGTTATGGATTTGGGCGGTAGCTGGGATAAGCATTTGCCTTTGGTCGAATTTTCGTACAACAACAGCTACCACACCAGTATTGGTGTCGCGCCATTTGAAGCCCTTTACGGACGCAAGTGCCGATCACCCTTATGTTGGGCTGACGCAGGTGATAAGCAGCTTGCTGGTCCCGAAATCGTCCAAGAGACGACAGACAAGATTGCGCAGATCCTTAAACGCATCGAAGCAGCTCGCCACAGACAAAAGGCCTATGCGGATCCAAACCGGAAACATGTGGATTTCCAAATTGGAGAAATGGTGTTATTAAAAGTATCACCCTGGAAGGGGGTGGCATGCTTTGGGAAGCGTGGGAAGTTAAATCCGCGCTACATTGGTCCCTTCAGAATTCTGGAAAGAATCGGACTAGTAGCATACAAGTTGGACCTACCTGCTGAACTGAATGGTGTTCACGATACATTTCATGTATCCAATCTAAAGAAAAGTCCAACTCAAGTTACCGTTGCCATTCCCACCGACGAGATTCATGTTGACGACACGCTCCACTTCGTTGAAGAACCTGCTGAGGTCACAGATTGGAAAGTTAACAAGACCCGCCGGAGCAGTGTCAAACTCGTCAAAGTTCGTTGGAATGCCAGACATGGTCCTGAGTTCACCTGGGAGCGTGAGGACCGGATGAAAGAGAAACACCCCCACCTTTTTCCTAAGAACACTGCATCTACAAGCAGAACTTAAATTTCGGGACGAAATTTATTTAACGGGGGGAGAATGTGACAACCCGCACCAAACCAGGTATCCGTACGACTTAATTAGTAATTAATTACTGCTTAATTACTGTGCTTGTTTGAACTAGCTGATGAACTGCTACTTGATATCTGATACATGTACTTACTTGCATCATACTGTACTTATCGTCACTACATTACTTACATGCTGAACCCTAGTGACAACCATGATGCACAAAAAGCACAGTAGCACAATAGCGGATAACCTATTGAACATGCTGATAAAGCCAGCATCAGGCAGACACTGCCTCCAAGGCCTATAAGAGCCTGAGATATTTTGCTACACTAGTAGTGAGTGTAGGGATACAAGGGTTGTGGAACTGCGTCTCTAGGAATAAGTTACAATGACTGGATGTGCCTAAAACGTACTCTAAGTACAAAACTCAGCACTTTACACAATAATTCAGCTTTTAGCTAACTAATAAAGTGCCAAAACATTAGAAAAATATTACTAGACACTTTCCAAAGTGTCAGGAAATAAGCTGTGTCACTAAAAAGAGTAATAACGACACTTTAAAGCTTTGTTAACACTTTAACGGATTACTATCCAACCAAACAACCGGACTATACCCGGAACATGAAAATATTGTTATTTTCACTATTTATCTTTTTCTGAGCCAGTTAGGGTCCCTGAGTACCCTAACACCCATTGTATCACACTATACACAACTAACTAAGTTAAACACTTAACCAACCTACTTAACCTAACCTTTACCCTAACTAATAGTTAGAATCGGACCAAGACCCCCCCCCCATCCTAACCGGCCCCAACCATAGGGAGACATACTTGGTACTTGATTGATTATTTTAATCCTTCTTGTTTAGTATCTAAATGACACTATGTCCATTGGTTAAACTTGTTGAGATTGCCTATAAGATCCATGCATTACACAACATAAACATTCACCATTTTCAATCAACAAAAATTACTCTCTCTCTCTTGCTCTACTCTCGGCCGAACCCCCTTGAGCACCCATCCACCATTTTCGGTTTTCATCAAGCCATTCCAAGGTTATTCAAGCATCAAGGGTCTCGTATTAGGAAGCTTGGTGCACTCGGAGCGCGAAGGACCACTTTCTCTAGCTTTTATCCAACCGATTTACGAATAGATTCTTCCCTAGCCTCGAGCTAGAGGTATAATGCTTAAAACTCGTATTTGAACTATTCTAAAGTGGTTAAAAGGATTTGTATCGGTTAAATCTCGTTAAAATGCAAAATGATGCACAAAAGTTTACTAAAAACACAAGAATGGTGGTTAATAGCTTATATGTTGTGTAAATGATGTAGTATTTGAAATGTGTGATTATTTAGACCCGATCTATGTTGTGGTAGCTCGAATCATCGTTTAACCCGGTGTAGTCATGTTCTCGGATCATGACACAAAGCTATTTTAGAAGTAACAAGGGTTAAAAGGTGAAACTCTACCACACATGAAACATGAACTTGTGTAAAAATGTTTTACTTGTGTAAAAGTGTTTTAACTTGTACAATAGTGTTTAAAACTAGCGGATCTACGCATCTGCAAGTGGTATTTTCAAAGAACCACGTATCAAAGAAATCATGTATTTTAAAGAGATGGATCTTACAATAACAAGCATGATTTTTATAAACCACAAGTGTGTAAACACTTGTGAAATGAAAAGATCCGACAAAATAACCGTTTTTGTAAAAGATGACGGGAGGTTGTAAAGATGGATTTTCTCTAAAAACGAGGTTTTTACAAGATCAAATTATATTATATGAAGATCTACTAAATTTAAGGGGATTTATACCACAGTTTTGGGAAAACTGCAAGTTCATGTAATTTTTGGCAATTTACACATATGTTGATTTGTTGATGCGATAAAAGTTGTTCTGATCAAATAAAGAAAATTGTTGAGTTGATTTGATAAAGAAAATGATACGCTTGAAAGCGTGGCCACCTCCAGTTACAGAGGAAACTCTGGCGAAATTTTTCTAAAAACCTAACACTTAGAACTATTTACACTACAAGTGTTAGAATTATTTTTGACATGTTTTCGAAACATAAATTTCGCCATGACTTTATTTACTAAATATTCGGAGGTGGGATTTTCACAAAATTTAACGTGATAAATATATATATTTTTCACACACTGTTTATGATTATTTTGTGAAATACATGAATATTATTTTTAGAGTAAAAATAATATTTACGAACGTTAATGAATCCAAAATAATACGAACGCTTTCACCATAAATATATAAGTTACACCGGTAATTATATTACCACTCGATTGTTAAAACGTAACTTACGCACTTACAGAAATATTTATGAACGCGTATTTTAACAACGTATTATTGGAGAAAAACTATGTGAAATGAAAATATAATATTTTTGAGAAAAATACTTATATTTTGGAATTGGAAATATATTAAGTGAGACTTAATGATATAATTTGAACGCACATGTATTGAATCCCCCATCCTTGGGAAGGAGATTAACTACCAAGTATATACAGAACGTAACCACGAAATAGTTGTCTAACTATTTCCCAAAGACCTAAACTATAAAGCTAAGGCACGGCCGTCCGTCTAATAGAATTAGCACTTGTAGGTCGTCGCACAGCTTTCTGATTTGGAGTACTTGGTAGAGACGCACCGACTGTGAGTTCATGTCCCCCTTTTCTCTAACTGTTTTCAGTTTTCTTAACTGCGGGGGTGAAATACATGTTACTTTGATTACAAGTACTTTATACACGGTATGTTAACGTAAGGAGGTTTACTACTTAGATCATGTGAATGGGTAGGCAGAAACACCGAGGGACGTAAGCGGTAGATCTATCTGGGTGTAGCGAGCCCAACAGAACGGACCTCTAAGAGGACCAACAGAACGGACCTTGAGTGACTTTGTACCCGACGCAAAAATCTGCTAGGTTGAGTCTTCCTACTTGCACTTCACAACATGCTAATGGCCTTGCAAACCATTGGTGATCTCTTTTCCTTACACTGCTACATACCAGGGAACTTTTATACTTACAAGTGTTTTACATACTCACTTGCACATGAACTCGCTCAACATTATTGTTGATTTTTCAACTCACATGTATTTCAGGAAATTAACAGGATCTGGCACGGTATGACGTGTTTTCCCGCTGCATATTGGGTTCCAAGGTCATCCCAGTTTAGGAAATGTGACTCTTTCCTGGACAAGTCACAAATCTTAAACTGCGCTTATTTCATGTTACTGTTTATGTTTATGTTGTTCAAGACAATGTTTTATGTTATGATGTTGTAAGTCTTTAAGACAATGGTATGTTACTCTGGTTTTAAAACTTAATTCAAACGGATGATCTTGCATGATTTTATTTCATATAGCTTTGTTATGATTAAGCTATGGTATTAAGAAGTCACACCAAAATTTACCACGCTTCCGCAAAGCCAGGGTGTGACAAGATTACGTACCTCCGTCCTCACTTGGAAGGACGACAACCTATAACTTACTAGACAAAACTCTATCATTAAGTCCCTCATTTTTATATCGACTTAATCGACGGGCCAATGGCGAGCGGGTCATTAGTTAATTGCACTATTAGGGTTGACAAGCCTCACACCGTGCCGGGAGGACGGGCGTGTACTAATGGATCTGGGCACTTAGTCAATGATGATAGACATTGACGTAGGGCACAACTTTCTCAGTCAGTTGCCGATATGGTAACGGTCTAGTGGTTACATGGGGTAGCCCCCACTGGTTATGGGTTGGGAAAACAAGGAACTGATTAACTTCTGGCTTTCAAATGAACTTATGGTTTTTGAAACAACTTTAAACTGGACAACCAACTGTGAACTCGCTCAACTTTGTTGTTGACTCATTGTTACATGCCTTGCAGGTTGTTAGATGTTAGCTAGAGCTTGCAGGGGAGCGGAAGTCGTTATGGTGCATGGACTGTTGAGTTCCATGATAAACATTGAACTTTTAAACTTATACTTTGGTTTTTGGTCTTAAACTTTACTGCTTCCGCTGATAACTTGAATTGGATTAACTTGTTTGAACACCAATTATATTGGGTGGTTGGACTTTTATTTATTTAAATTACACTGTTCAATATGATTGGTGGCTGGATCCTGGTCAGTCACGCCTCCTACGGTGATACTCCGCTTGTGGATTTTGGGGGTGTGACAAAATAAGAATCAAAGTTCCTAGAACTATAGACTAGGCAAAGCATTCCTACTTTTCCTAATTCCCTATAGTTATGGCTCTGATACCAATCTGTCACACCCCAACCGATGGCAGAAACATCGGGGTGGGATGAACAAATCGCTCAAAGCGTCATAACGCTACTTGTTTCAATTTAGATTAATCAAAATTTCATAATAAAAGCTAAACTGTGATACAAACCAAACACAGTCAAAAATTGTATCAAACATCCCAAAAATTCAACATGTTCAAAATATTGTTTTTCTAAGATGAGTTTCTAAGTTCATCCTAGCTTGATTTCCTGTTTCCCTTCTCCTATCAACCTGCAACATGTATTAAAATAAAATCAACAAAAATGTTGCTGAGTATACAAGTTTAATACATAGCATAAATAACATATTATTCCTCATATCCAACATGAATAACCTATTACAAGTTTCAACATGTTAAGCTAACGTAATCAATATGTTAACCTAAGTTTCCAACGCGTTAATTTTGCCTGTCCCAAGAGAATAGCGGGAGGTTAACATGTTTGACTTGACAATACCCCAAGACTCAAGGGCGATGCGTTAATCCTATAGCGCTATAACTGTTAAGGTGGCTAATCATAGGATTCAACGTTCACATAACACACAAGTTTCACAAGTATCATGTTTTTCATGTTTAACAGTGGATAGAGTATGTTATAAACAAGTTTCAAGTGTCGTGCATTTATATAGAATACATGTTGCATCCCAAAGTGTTCAAAACAAAAGGGGATCGAGTATACTCACTGTGGGTGCTTAGAACTTAAACACAGACGGATTGGATCGAAGGGAGCGCTGGATCAGCCTTGTCGCAACCCCCGATCCCTGATCCCCAGGGAACGGGCGGCCGCGAGCCAGATTCGGTGGTATCTTGTATTGTCTAATTTGGCAGCGGAATTTTTCATCAGGACCGTAGTTAGGAAATGTTTATCAGAGTAAAATACCATATTTTCATAGCATTAAACAAATAGGATAAACCCAAGTTCATAATACATGCTTTTTCATAGGAATAAATCCGATTTATTTAATAAAAACATCTATTTTATTTTTAGGTAACTTTATTGCCACTTTTCCAAGCCTTCAGTGCTGTCCAGCTGGCTTCTATTTGGCTTTCACAGTTTGTTACCTGAAACACGTTTTAAAAACATTTGTCAGTGGGAAATACTGGTGAGTGAATCCCAGTTTAATCAAATTTAAATAAAAAGTCCCAGTGTACAGTATTAAGGGCGATCCCACAATTATATTTGTTTACAAGACATAACAATTAACATCCATGGTACTGTCGAACCCGACTTGTGGAAATGTTACTCCTTGACCAGGTGGTAACAAATTTTGTACACAAAACCCCAACATACTCATCATAATTGTATTCTTAAAAATACTCAATAACTGTTATTCGCATAGAAAAGTATTTAAGGTTTTGTAAAACAATTAACAAAAAGGTTTACAAAAAGTGGATCAACTCACATTGCTGTCTTAGGTTTTCCTTAAGGGTTTCCGGGTGATAATCTAAAATTTACACAATTGTACACACGTTAGTATTAACAACCCATTTTAACATTAGCAATATCCTCCCCGAGACGGCATTCCAATGACTACGTCGGGCAGAACCACGACAGCCATTACGGAACCCTAGATCAATCGGGCAGCGTATCTAATATGTATCCAGGGGTTATAATACTTACAACGGAGCAGAACTTCGCTAATTAGGGGGGTATAATACCCGAGTATTATGCCTTCTATTCAGAATTTAGAGAAAAGAAATCGTTGTGAGCGAATTCCAAATGAAATCCGATGGCCTGCTTAAATAGTTGCTGAACTTGACTCTCTTGCGGCCCGCGTAAGCGTAGGCAAGGGCCTACGCGGCCCGCGTCAACCCTGGTCAACAGGGTAGCTTGTCCGGGTCATCTACTAGGCTCGACACGATGATGACACGTGTCATCACCGGGCTGCGCCACATTTTGGGACTCTCGCGGCCCGCGTTAACTAAACGAGGGTCTTACGCGGCCCGCCTTAACTTATAAATCAACGAAATCAGTTTTAAACGTTCATACCGCTCGCGTAAGGTTGGGGTGAGGCCTACGCGACCCGCCTCAACTTAATATTTCTATTTTTATTTATTTTTAATAGTATTTAATATATTTTAGGCCCGTTTTCGCGTATTGGGTGTATTTAAAGACATATTGGGTCAATTTAAAATATTCTAGAGTGACGGAAATATTTATAAGGGTGTCGGTTTATTTGAGGATTGTTACATTTTCCCCACCTTGTTTTAGAGCTCGTCCTCGAGATCTACTGGAACAAGTGTGGATATTTACTTTGTATTTCAGATTCGAGCTCCCATGTGTACTCAGGTCCTCTTTTGGAGTCCCACTTCACTTTAACTAGAACTAATCTCTTGTGTTTGAGATTCTTGACTTTCCTGTCTTCAATCTGTAGAGGCCTTTCTACAAACTTGAGTTGTTCATTTACCTCTATATCCTTAAGAGGTACTATTTGCGATTCATCAGCTAAGCATTTCTTGAGATTAGATACATGAAATACATCATGTATTCCTGCCATTTCCTCTGGCAGTTGTAGCTGATAGGCTACAGGTCCTATTCTTCTAATGATTTCAAAAGGTCCAATATACCTGGGACTTAGCTTTCCTCTTTTGATGAATCTTACTACTCCTTTCCAAGGAGAGACTTTCAATAATACTTTATCTCCTACTTGAAATTCCAAGGGTTTGCGTCGGTTATCAGTATAACTCTTCTGTCGATCACGTGCTGCTTTCAGTCGTTCCTTGACTTGAATAATCTTTTCGGTTGTTTCTTGCACTATCTCAGGTCCAGATAGTTGCTTTTTGTGATAACTGTGTTCTGTAATCATCGTATAATGTAAAAAAATGTTGATTATCAATAAAACAATGTGCTTTGGTGTTATTATATGTGTAATTGTGTTTGATGATTTTACAATTTGATTCGATTCCGATTTCAAGCTTTAAATCGCTTTCTGGGAGGTTATGCGTAAACGCAATCAGTTTAACGCGACGTACACTCCGGAACTGTGACATAAGCCAAACATACCCTAAATATCCTTTACATAACTTAGAAATAAGTTTCGAAGGATTCGGTATGGCAAAAACATGTTTATTTGAACTAAAGAACTATTTACGACAAAACTGCGAAACGAACGTTGGTGACCGCCCGGATAATATCTAAATCCCAAAAATATTCTGTTATGATTAAAATTTTATTTTTAATCAGGTTCGTGTTGAAAAATAAATTAAGCGCGTACCGCGTGTTACTGCGCAACACAATGCTTATACTGCAAAACGCAGACAACGCAGCCAGTCTCGGCCACTGAAATTTATTTCAGTAATATTTTGGCAAGTTTATTTTTATAGAATAATAAAAATAATTTAAACGCCATAAACCGAGATTTAAACGCTAGATAAAATACCCGGTATCCAGTTAAACACTTGTTTTTATCTAATTTACCAAACAAACTTACACTTAACCCCCCCCCCCCTCTCAAACTTACGGTTACAATATGTGTGGCCCCACCAAATATTTCATAAATCTTGCAAATATTCTATTAGATCTTTGTTGGACACTTGTAATTGCATGCCTTCTTCTTAAATCTAGCAAAATCTCAACATATATCTTCATATCTTTCATAAGATCACACAATCCTTCTCTCCTCTCTCCTCCCAACCGTCCACACCATCACCATCACCTTTCTCATCTTTGCAACTTTGTTCTTCAAGATCAAAGCTCATTTCAAGCTAAATGCAAGTTGGTGTGAAGATCCAAAGGGGTTTCGAAGGTGCTTTCAAGTGATTTCAAGCTTCCTATCATCAAAATCTCATCCCACAACCTACTTGAATCTTGAAGGTATAACATTTATGTTTAAATCATACTTTTGATTCTTGGTTGTTCTTGATGATTTGAAGTTTCTCTTGAATCTTGGAATTTTCACAAACTTGAAATCTAAAAAGAAATGGGTCATGATACAAATAAAAAATGGTGATGTTTATGTGTGTGTGTATGACCGTACATATATATACATGTGTGTATGAGTTTTGAGCTTTATTTTTGATAAGTACATGTTTAGGTTGTTGCTTGTTCTTGAATAATAGTTAAAAATGCAAGTGGTTGATGATCTATGTATGATATGATAAATGTTCAAATACATCAGCAAATAAACATAAATAAGTTGCATTTTGATGCATCTAAACTCATATGAAATGTTGATGATATGATAGTATGCTTTAGACACTTGTACATACATGTTGATTTAAAGCTCAAGAAGTGATAAAAAAATGGTTATATGACAAATATGTTTTAGATCAGGTTATAAACACTAAAAATAATATTATTTGGTGTATTATAATGGCATGGAACTTTGACATAGGTTTGATAGCTTTGCATGTTGTACATATAGCTTAAAAAGTGGTAAATTATGTGAAATTTGCATGATTTATGTGCTTTATGTAAGACCTGCACTATCATGAGTATAACCACTATTTTATTCAGTAAAACATGGGTTATGTTAAAATTTCAAGTCGTTTCGATTTGGGATGGTTCGGTAACGTTTGATGCAAAACTATGCGGTAAAACGGTTAAAAATCGGCTTTTCGGAGGATTTTTATAAAATTGTTTTAGATCAGTAACCAAAGTGATATTTTTGCTATAAAAATAAGTATTTTAACTTATATTAAGTTTACTTGGTGTTTGGTTAGTCATACGTGACTTCCGACGCCCAAAAATGTTACCGAATCGCTAAAATACGTGTTTTTCAATGTACAATAGAATGGATTGTTCATGGGTAAATTTTATGTGTTACAATGTGCTATGTGTTTTACTATATGTGTATGATGATGTGTTAGTGTTGACAAGATTATGTGTATTACGCTAACTCATATATATATAAATACACCAATATAATCAAAAATAATAACTTTTCAAGAAAATCTCAAAGTTATGTGAAAATTCTAAGTATCGGAGAAACTTATGTATTTTTGTGGGTTTTTGATTTTTTTTTTTTTTTGGGTAAAGGGTTACCCCGGTGATTTTATAAATTCACAACCAAATAAAAACAAGTAGTGTAGAAAGCCTACACTAGTTCAAACATAGGACATGCCCTATGAATGTACAACCAAACCAAACAAGAACAACCTATAACATAAACAAAAACAAACGGCCACTAGTCTAAAAAACTAGATCAATCAACACAAAAACCCTTAATCAGCTGCCATCTCCAATAAACCTGAGCCATCAATACCCCAATCCTCTAGAAGCCTTCGGACATTGACACAATTCTTCAGCTTCGCTCCCATCAACTTGGGTTTTTGATTATTAAATCATTCTTATTTAATTTAGGACGAATAAACAATTTGGGGGATTGTGTTAACGTATAAAAACGCACCCAAAGGTGAGTACATAGATCCCCTCTTTTTACTGTTTTCGATTGTTTTGGGGTGATTCATATGTATCAAAACGATTTCGATATTTTAACGATGGTTTCAAAACGAGTAAGATGGTTTATACTAAACTAATAACGATTTCGACAATGTGAACGAACTTGTTGGTTGTAGTTACATAACGAATGATATTCATTAATTTTGGCCGAACCAACCAGTATTAGGTTATGGTACAATAGGATCCGACAAATCCCGTTATCAGACTGCACCCATGGTTATGTGTGGGTTATGTGGGTAACGACTGAACCTGATGATTGTTAACTTACCCTTTGGTGGTTTGTTAATACGAGTTGAACGAGTTGAACGATGAACGAGTCACGAAGGTTTGAACGTTATTAGCGAGACGACCAAAAGTAGTTTTCACAATTAAAACAAGAACGATTGGAACAAGAACGATATTAAACGATTGTACGATTTTGAACGATTGAACGATTATGAACGATTTAAACAAATGAACGATGATCTATAACGAGAACGAGTTAAACGATGTCACACAATGATGTTTACGAAACTATATAAACCATACGAGTTTTATTACGAGAACGATATATGATTTGGTTTACATAAACAAATGTTTTGGGTCAAGATTCATGGCATCGAGGTTTGTAAATTATGACCAATCTCTTTTGACTTGGTTATTCATTTTACAATACAAACATTTTACAAAACAAGGTTTCTAATATTGATTAACGAAGTTGTACGAGATATTTCAACAAGTAAACGAGCCATGAATCTGACACTCACACAAAAACTATGTGCTCGCCAGCATTTCTTTGCTGACTTTGTTTTTACATATGTTTCAGGTGATGTTGCTTAATGTTGATTGCTAGGATGCTTGAGTCACATAGGATCTGGACGAGACCTTAGTGACATAATAATAATGATAGTCGATATATAACTTGCTTGTTCAGTTTCAAAGACAATGTTAATGTTTAATATTTAATAAAACGAGACTCTTTTGTATCCATGGTTGTGAAACGATAATTCTGTTACAACACTCCCCGACGTTTCCGCCACGGTTTGTTGTTTTACGTGGTCGGGGTGTGACAGAAGAGTTGGTATCAGAGCCAATGGTTATAGGGAATTAGGTTATTAGTAATGTTTTGACCTAGACTATAACTTTCTAGGACCCCAACACAAGTTGATTTGCGTTTAGATTTTTTAAAAAACAAAATCCGAATCTGCTTCAAAAATTAATCATCCGATCTAGGATGATTGATTACTAGGTTTTGAACCCTCTGTTGTAAGGTTTTGAACCCTTCCAGTTTGACTCATTTTTGGCTTAGTGCCTTCTGAGTTTTCAAAATCTCGTCAAAGTTTGGGTCTAAATAATATGAACACGTGCAAACTGGAAGAGTGAATGCCTGTACCCTGAGTTTTCTATCTAAGGCTAGAGTGTTCGTACAAATCCACATAATCGGACCAGTCACTCTTACCTGGGAACTCTTGGGGTGAGTGTTCACTTATAGGCGAGCATGTCTTCGCGATACATTATTTTGATTCATTACTTTGATTAGTCACTGCGTGACGTTTGTTTGTTCGAGGTAACAAACAAATGATCGCCTTCCTTATGTTTCGTCGATATTTTCAATACCTCTTTTGTTTTTCCTAATTGTCGACCTCACTCGTTTCTCATATTTCCTTGTTAGACAATGCCTCCTCGACGTGATGCATAATCTTTTACTGCTGAAGAAGTCGCAGCCCTTGTCTCTCAGCAAATGGCTGCTGTGCTTCCAGGCGTTGTGACCCAAATCCATGAGCTATACAACAACAATAATAATAACAATGCACAATGTAATTTCAAGAATTTCAATTCTGCTAAGCCGCTAAAGTTTTCTGGGTCAAAAGGAGCAACTGCACTCCTTCAATGGTTCGAAAGTATCGAGAACACATTCAGACATGTGCAATGTCCGGATGGGCGTAAGGTTGAATTTGCATCAAGTGTGTTTGAGAAGCGTGCTCTTACATGGTGGAACGGAGTGATGCACGATAGGGGTGCCGAAGTGGCATTGGCACAAACATGGGAAGAGCTTCGAGCTCTCATGATGAAAGAGTTTTGTCCCCGTCACGAAATTCGAGCTTTGGAACGAGAGTTTGACGATCTAAAACAAGATGGGGGAGAACACCGTGCGTATACGGATCAATTTGAGGAACTCAGTCTTTTGTGTCCTACTATGGTTACCCCGTTGGAGAAAGCGATAGAGAGGTATATCGATGGTTTACCCGATTCCATACAGGATATTGTGACTGGCGTTAATCCTACTACTGTTCATCAAGCGATCGAGTTATCTGCTACCCTGACTGGGTCGCAAGTCAGGAAGGGTAAACTTACCTGCAAGGGTGATAAGAAGAAGTCGACCGAATCTGTCAAGGAAAAGGGTAAGGGTAAGAAAGGTGAGTCGTCGAAGAAGTCGAGAAAGCGAAAGGGTGCTCAGAACTTTGCAATTACTGCTCAGAACCCTCAGAACCCACCAGCTCAACCGCCTGCGAAGAAAGCGTATGCTGGTACCGCACCTCATTGTGCTCGCTGCAACAGTCATCATGTTGCACAACAAGCTTGTAGGCAATGCACAACGTGTGGTAAGTTTGGGCATCTGGCCAACATCTGTCGTTTGGGTCAGAATCAGATTGTTCAGAATCAAGCTCCAGTTCAGGGGAATGCTGCTAGATTCCCACCGGGTTCATGTTTCAATTGTGGAGAGTTTGGTCACTTCCGCAACAACTGTCCAAGGTTGGCGAATGCGAATGCAAATCCGAACGTGAATGTCAACGCGAATGCAAATCTAGCTCATGGACGAGCATTCAATCTGAATGCAAATGAGGCTCGAGCTGACAACCTCGTTGTCAATGGTACGTTTCTTGTTAACAATCGACCTGCATCTATTCTTTTTGATTCTGGTGCCGATAGAAGTTTTGGTTCATTATCTTTTGAACCTTTGCTTGCAATACCTAGAACTAAACTGAGGAAACCCTTATATGTCGAAGTTGCTACTGGTAAACCTCTTGTTCTCGATTCTGTTATTTGTGATTGTCAGTTAAACCTTGATAACCATCTTTTTCCCATTGACCTCACGCCGATGCAACTTGGGAGTTTCGATATTATTGTGGGGATGGATTGGTTAACCAAACATCATGCTGAGGTGGTTTGTTTCGATAAGATTGTTTGTGTTCCTCTTCCGTCTGGCGATGTTCTGGAAGTTCGTGGCGAGAAGCCATCTGGAGGTTTGAAGCTTATGTCATGTACAAAGCCCCAAAGTTATTTGCGAAAAGGATATGTTGCTTTCCTGGCACATGTCACCGAGGAGAAAGGCAAGAGCAAGAGTATTCAGGATATTCCGATTGTTCAGGATTATCCAGAGGTGTTTCCCGATGAACTACCTGGTTTGCCTCCAGTTCGTCAAGTCGAGTTTCATATTGACCTTGTACCCAATGCTAACCCGATTGCGAAAGCACCTTATCGTCTTGCACCGTCGGAGATGCAAGAGTTATCGAAACAGCTTCAAGAGTTGTCTGATAAAGGATTCATCCGTCCGAGCTTTTCGCCTTGGGGAGCTCCTGTCCTCTTTGTGAAAAATAAAGATGGATCTTTTCGAATGTGTATCGATTATCGTGAGCTTAATAAGCTTACCATCAAGAATCGATATCCCCTACCAAGAATTGATGATCTCTTCGACCAGCTGCAAGGTGCTTCATGCTTTTCCAAGATCGATCTGCGATCTGGGTATCATCAACTCCGTGTACTCGAAGAAGATATTCCCAAAACTGCATTCCGTACGAGATATGGGCACTACGAGTTCACTGTCATGCTTTTGGTTTGACAAATGCCCCAGCTATCTTCATGGACTTAATGAATAGGGTTTGTAAACCTTATTTAGATAAGTTCATCATTGTGTTCATCGACGATATTCTCATTTATTCAAAGTCTCGAGCCGATCACGAGCAACACCTTCGTTTGACCTTGGAACTCCTAAAGAAGGAACAACTTTTTGCTAAATTCTCCAAGTGTGAATTTTGGCTTAGAGAAGTTCAGTTTTTGGGTCATATAGTCAACGAGCAGGGTATTCATGTAGATCCATCCAAGATAGCTGCTATTAAGGATTGGAATACACCGACGACACCTACAGAGATTCGATCATTTCTTGGTTTTGCTGGTTATTATCGTCGATTCATTTCTAATTTCTCAAAGATCGCGGTTCCACTCACTGCTTTGACTCAGAAAAATAAGCCTTTTGAGTGGGGACCTAAGCAAGAAGAAGCGTTCCAAACGCTGAAACGGAAGCTCTGTGATACTCCTGTTTTATCTCTACCTGAGGGAAACGATGATTTTGTTGTCTATTGTGACGCGTCGAATCTAGGACTTGGTTGCGTTCTTATGCAACGAGGTAAAGTCATAGCTTATGCGTCTAGACAGCTGAAAATTCACGAGAAGAACTATACGACTCATGATCTTGAATTAGGAGCTGTGGTTTTCGCACTTAAAATCTGGAGACACTACCTCTATGGAACGAAGTGTGTGGTTTTCACATACCACAAAAGTCATTAGCATATTCTCAATCAGAAGGAGCTGAACATGAGGCAATGACGTTGGGTTGAACTCTTAAACGATTATGATTGCGAGATCCGCTACCATCCTGGTAAGGCGAATGTCGTAGCCGATGCGCTTAGTCGAAAGGAACGAGTCAAGCTTCATTCTGTTCGACCTCTATCTGATATTCAATCTCGTGTCCTTCAAGCTCAACGATCTTGTGTGATCAAAGACTTATTGAAATATGAGCTACCGCTTCAACTCGAACTTAAACTCGAAACGAAGGACAATGGGTTGCTATATTTCAAGGATCGTTTGTGGATTCCGAAACAAGACGATCTTCGCACCTTGGTAATGGACGAATCTCACAAGTCTCGATATTCTATCCATCCTGGTGCTGATAAAATGTACAAGGATCTTCGTACTCAGTTCTGGTGGCCTGGTATGAAGAAGGATATTGCCTTGTATGTATCGAAATGCCTAACTTGTCTCAAAGTCAAGGCTGAACATCAACGACCTTCTGGTTTGCTTGTACAACCAGAGATACCGGTTTGGAAGTGGGAGAACATTGCAATGGATCTCATCACTAAGTTACCGCGTACATCTAAAGGTCACGATGCTATTTGGGTTGTTATCGATCGATTAACGAAATCAGCTCATTTTATTCCGATTCGCTAGGATCTATCTGCTGATAAACTTGCAAAGATTTATGTTGATGAGATTGTATCACGACATGGTGTTCCTTTGGATATCATTTCCGATCGTGATGCTCGGTTTTCATCTCATTTTTGGAAGACCATGCAATCTGCTTTGGGAACCCAACTGAATCTAAGCACTGCTTATCATCCCCAAACAGATGGTCAATCTGAGAGGACGATTCAAACTTTGGAGGATATGCTTAGAGCATGCGTGATAGACTATGGTGGTAATTGGGATTCTCATCTTCCACTGATCGAGTTCTCTTACAACAACAGTTATCATGCTAGTATTAATATGGCACCATTCGAAGCTCTCTACGGTCGAAAATGTCGTTCACCTGTCTGTTGGAATGAGATCGGTGAAGCTCAGCTTAATGGACCTGAGCTCATTCTGGAAACAACATACAAAATCAAGAAAATTCGCGATAATCTTGTGACAGCTCGAAGCCGTCAAAAGAGTTATGCGGATATGCGACGCAAGCCCTTAGAATTTCAAATCGGAGACCGTGTCCTACTCAAGGTGTCACCTTGGAAGGGAGTGGTGAGATTTGGAAAGAAAGGAAAACTTGCACCGCGATATGTTGGACCATTTAAGATTGTTGAAAGAATTGGAAAGGTTGCCTATCGACTAGAGCTACCTCCAGAGCTTGGAAATATTCATCCGACTTTTCACGTGTCCAATTTGCGAAAGTGTTTAGGTGATGCTGATCTTCACATTCCTCTCGACGAGATTCAAATCGATGAATCGACGCACTTTGTCGAGAAACCTGTGAAGATAGTGGACCGTACATTCAAACAGTTGAAGAACAAACGGATTCGATTGGTCAAAGTTCGCTGGGAATCCAAACGTGGCCCTGAGTTTACTTGGGAACGTGAGGACCAGATGAAGACGAAATATCCGCATTTGTTTTCGCAAGTTTCCTCTAAATAAAATTTCGGGACGAAATTTACTAAAGTAGGGGAGACTATGACAATTGTGTTCTGTAATCATCGTATAATGTAAAACAATGTTGATTATCAATAAAACAATGTGCTTTGGTGTTATTATATGTGTAATTGTGTTTGATGATTTTACAATTTGATTCGATTCCGATTTCAAGCTTTAAATCGCTTTCTGGGAGGTTATACGCAAACTGGTGCGTAAACGCAATCAGTTAACGCGACGTACACTCCGGAAATGTGACATAAGCCAAACATACCCTAAATATCCTTTACATAACTTAGAAATAAGTTTCGAAGGATTCGGTATGCCAAAACATGTTTATTTGAACTAATACATAACTTAGAAATAAGTTTCGAAGGATTCGGTATGCCAAAAACATGTTTATTTGAACTAAAGAACTATTTACGACAAAACTGCGAAACGAACGTTGGTGACCGCCCGGATAATATCTAAATCCCAAAAATATTATGTTATGATTAAAATTTTATTTTTAATCAGGTTCGTGTTGAAAAATAAATTAAAACGCTTAAAAACGTTATTTTTCAAGTTTAAGCGCGTACAGCGTGTTACTGCGCAACACAGTGCTTATACTGCAAAACGCAGACAACGCAGCCAGTCTCGGCAACTGAAATTTATTTCAGTAATATTTTGGCAAGTTTATTTTTATAGAATAATAAAAATAATTTAGAACGCCATAAACCGGGATTTAAACGCTAGATAAAATACCCGGTATCCAGTTAAACACCTGTTTTTATCTAATTTACCAAACAAACTTACACTTAACCCCCCCCCCCCTTCTCAAACTTACGGTTACAATATGTGTGGCCCCACCAAATATTTCATAAATCTTGCAAATATTCTATTAGATCTTTGTTGGACACTTGTAATTGCATGCCTTCTTCTTAAATCTTGCAAAATCTCAACATATATCTTCATATCTTTCATAAGATCACACAATCCTTCTCTCCTCTCTCCTCCCAACCGTCCACACCATCACCATCACCTTTCTCATCTTTGCAACTTTGTTCTTCAAGATCAAAGCTCATTTCAAGCTAAATGCAAGTTGGTGTGAAGATCCAAAGGGGTTTCGAAGGTGCTTTCAAGTGATTTCAAGATTCCTATCATCAAAATCTCATCCCACAACCTACTTGAATCTTGAAGGTAAAAATTTATGTTTAAATCATACTTTTGATTCTTGGTTGTTCTTGATGATTTGAAGTTTCTCTTGAATCTTGGAATTTTCACAAACTTGAAATCTAAAAAGAAATGGGTCATTAAAAAATGCCACAATGTGTGAGGAATCTTGGGGAAGAAGCAGCTATGCTAGAGCTCTTATTGAAGTTCAGGCAGGGGTTGATTTAAAAAAGAGTGTTACTGTTGCAATCCCATCTTTGGAGGGCCTCACTCATTCAATGGTGGAGGTTAAAATTGAGTATGATTGGGAGCCTTTAAGATGTTCATCTTGTTGTGTCTTCGGTCATAATGATAGCTCGTGTTCTAAGAACCCTCAGGTAAATGTGAGTGGGGATACTGAGAAGAAGAAAAATGATGATTTTCAGGTCGTAGGTGCCAAGAAGAAGAAAGCGAACAACCAAGGCATCCATATGAAAAATCAGAAGACTAAGTTAGTTTACAGGCCAGTTGTCAACCCTAAACCAAAATCGTCCTCAAAGGGTCCGATGCAGAATCAGGTTTCAACGTCTAACCCGTTTGACATTCTGAAGGATGATACTGGTAATCAGGGAGGTACCACTGTGGGTCGAGTGGAGAAGAAACCGTCAAATGACAGGCAGGAATCGGATGAGGAGGAGGTTGAAGAAGTTTACAATGAAACTAGTGCATTTATGACATCGGGTACTCATCCTTTTTCTTCGAAAGCAGGGGCAAGCACCTCTTCTACCAAGCTCTCTAATGGATAGGCTGTCTGCTTTTCGTCTGAAGGGGCTGCTGTTTTGTGGCTTCTTTATCTTTGATGATGGTGGTTGAGGTTTTGTTATGTGGTTTACGTTGTTTTGTCTACTAGATGTCTTGTTATGATGTATAGTAGACTAGGTTTTGGGGTGTTATAGGTTTTTGGTTTTTTGTTTTGTTTTACATATATGGGGCATGTCCTGTATATGAACTAGTGTGGAACACATCCTCACTACTTGTACTTAATTGCGGTTGCATTTTAATAGATTCACCGGGGTAACCCTTTACCCAAAAAAAAAATGGTGATGTTTATGTGTGTTTATGACCGTACATATATATATGTGTGTATGAGTTTTGAGCTTTATTTTTGATAAGTACATGTTTAGGTTGTTGCTTATTCTTGAATAATAGTTAAAAATGCAAGTGGTTGATGATCTATGTATGATATGATAAATGTTCAAATACATCAGCAAATAAACATAAATAAGAGCATTCTCATCCAATCCATCAAATTATACATACATTCCACTAAAAAACAACTCACATATCAATATATTTCCACTAAAAACAAATACTTTTTCTCTCTCCTTTTCAATTAAATAATATTATCATCACATTTTTCTCTTTCCTTCACTCACAACCACTTTCAATATATATTAAAAAAATTATACTGGGTGAACAGTGTCCCCCCAAATATACAGATGAACAGTAACATTTTCTCTCTCCTCCACTCACAACCACTTTTTTTACCCTTTACAATAAAAAAACTCACCCTCACAAGTTTTGATGGATTGGATGATAATGCTCTAAGTTGCATTTTGATGCATCTAAACTCATATGAAATGTTGATGATATGATAGTATGCTTTAGACACTTGTACATGAGAATATATGTTGATTTAAAGCTCAAGAAGTGATAAAAAAATGGTTATATGACAAAAATGTTTTAGATCAGGTTATAAACACTAAAAATAATATTATTTGGTGTATTATAATGGCATGGAACTTTGACATAGGTTTGATAGCTTTGCATGTTGTACATATAGCTTAAAAAGTGGTAAATTATGTGAAATTTGCATGATTTATGTGCTTTATGTAAGACCTGCACAATCATGAGTATAACCACTATTTTATTCAGTAAATAACATGGGTTATGTTAAAATTTTAGGTCGTTTCGATTTGGGATGGTTCGGGTAACGTTTGATGCAAAACTATGCGGTAAAACGGTTAAAAATCGGCTTTTCGGAGGATTTTTATAAAACTGTTTTAGATCAGTAACCTGTGACAACCCTCACTAAACCAGGTATCCGTACGATTTAATTAATGATTAATTGCTGCTTAATTACTGTGCTAAACTGAAATTGCTGATAAACTGCTACTTGCATACTGATACATACACTTACTTGCATCATACTTTATTTGCTGTCACTCTATATTTTGCTTACAGCACCTTAGTGACAAACATGATGCACAAAAAGCACAGTAGCACTATAACGGATAACCTACTGAACATGCTGATAAAGCCAGCATCAGGCAAACACTGCCTCTAAGGCCTGTATGAGCCAGAAATACTTTTGCTACACTAATGGTGAGTGTAGGGATATAAGGGTTGTAGAACTGCGTCCCTAGGGATAAGTCACAGTGACTGGATGTGCCTAAAACGTACTTAAAGTACAAAATTCAGTACTTTACATAACAATTCAGCTTTTAGCTAACTAATAAAGTGCCAAAACATGAGAAAAATATTACTAGACACTTTCCAAAGTGTCAGGAATAAGCTGTGTCACTAAAGAGAGTAATAACGACACTTTAAAGCTTTGTTAACACTTTAACGGATTACTATCCAACCAAACAACCGAACTTTACCCGGAACATGAAAATATTGTTATTTTCCTTATTTGTCTTTTTCTGAGCCAGTTAGGGTCCCCGAATACCCTAACACCCGTCATAACATACTATACACAAGTAACCGAGTAAATTACTTAACTTAACCTAACTAATACTTACTATCTAGTTGGATTTGAACTAGGTACCCCCCCCCCCCCAACCAAAACCGTCCCCAAGGGGACATATCTTGTCCTTGCAAGATTTGCTAGATCTAACTTGTCTAATATCTAATTAACACAATGACCATTGGATAATACACATTAGAATTATCTATAAGTATGAGCCTAAACACAAGAGATCATTACACAACACAACACACAACAACTCTCTCTCTTGCCCTCTTGAGCTCTCGGCCGAACGCCCCCTCCCCACACATCCATTTCGGTTCTTGTTCATCACATTCCAAGTCCATACAAGTGTCGAGGGTCGTATACAAGGAGTCTTGGAGCAAGCGGAACGCGAAGGACCTCTTTATCTAGCTTTTATCCACGCCATTTTCGTCAAGATCCTTCCCTAGCCTTGAGCTAGAGGTATAATACTTAAAACTCGTATTTGAACCATTCTAAAGTGGTTAAAAGGATTTTTATCGGTTAAAACTCGGAATCTTACAAGTTGATGCTTTAAAGTTTACTTAAAACTCTAAGAATGGTGGTTAATAGCACATAAGTTGTGTAAATGTTGTAGTATTTGAAATGTATGATTATTTAGGCCCGATCTATGATGTGGTAGCTCGGATCATCGTTTAACCCGGTTTGGTAAGATCATGAATCTTAACATAAGCTTGTTCTTGAATAATACAAGGGTTAAAAGGTGAAACTCTACCACACGCGAATCATGAACTTGTGTAAAAGAGTTTTACTTGTGAAATGATGTTTAAAACTAGCAGATCTACGTATCTGCAAGTGGTATTTTCAAGGGACCAAGCGTCAAAGAAATCATGTTTTCTAAAAGACGGATCTTACACTAACAAGCATGATTTTTATAAACCACAAGTGTGTAAACACTTGTGAAATGAAAAGATCCGACAGAATAACAGTTTTTGTAAAAGATGACTGGAAGTTGTAAAGACGGATTTCTCTAAAAACGAGGTTTTTACGAGATCAAAATTACTTTATATAAAGATCCACAAAATATAATGGGATTTACACTATAGTTTCGGAAAAGCTACAAGTTCATGCGATTATGCGATTTACATACTTGTTGACTAGTTTGTTGTGTCGGAAATTGTTTGATTGAATAAGGAAGTTGTTGAAATTGATTTTGTAAAAGAAAATGATACGCTTGAAAGCGTGGCCACCTCCAGTTACAGAGGAAACTCTGGCGAAATTTTTCTAAAAACCTAACACTTAGAACTATTTACACTACAAGTGTTAGAATTATTTTGACATGTCTTCGAAACATAAGTTTCGCCATGACTTTATTTACTAAATATTCGGAGGTGGGATTTTCACAGAATTTAACGTGATAAATATATTTTTCACACACTGTTTATGATTATTTTGTGAAAATACATAAATATTATTTTTAGAATAAAAATAATATTTACGAACGTTAACGAATCCAAAATAATACGAACGCTTTCACCATAAATATATAAGTTACACCGGTAATTATATTACCACTCGATTGTTAAAACGTAACTTACGCACTTACGGAAATATTTATGAACGCGTATTTTAACAACGTATTATTGGAGAAGATTTATGAGAAATGAAAATATAATATTTTTGAGAAAAATACTTATATTTTGGAATTGGAAATATGTATATATTAAGTGAGACTTAATGATATCATTTGAACGCACATGTATTAAATCCCCCATCCTTGGGAAGGAGATTAACTACCAAGTATATACAGAATGAAAACACGAAATAGTTGTCTAACTATTTCCCAAAGACTTAAAACTATAAAGCTAAGGCACGGCCGTCCGTCTAATAGAAATTAGCACCTGTAGGTCGTCGCACAGCTGCGTGAGCAGGAGATACTTGGTAGAGACGCTTCACTGTGAGTTCATGTCCCCCTTTTCTCTAACTGTTTTCAGTTTTCTTAACTGCGGGGGTGAAATACATGTTACTTTGATTACAAGTACTTTATACACGGTATGGTTAGCGTAAGGAGGTTTACTACTTAGATCATGTGAGTGGGTAGGCAGAAACACCGAGGGACGTAAGCGGTAGATCTATCTGGGTGTAGCGAGCCCAACTCTAGGCCCAACAGAACGGACCTCTAAGAGGCCCAGCAGAACGGACCTTGAGTGACTTTGTACCCGACGCAAAAATCTGCTAGGTTGAGTCTTCCTACTTGCACTTCACACATACTAATGGCCTTGCAAACCATTGGTGATCTCTTTTTCCTTACACTGCTACATACCAGGGAAATCTTATACTTACAAGTGTTTTACATACTCACTTACACATGAACTCGCTCAACATTATTGTTGATTTTTCAACTTACATGTATTTCAGGAAATTAAAAGGGATCTGGCACGGTATGGCATGTTTTCCGCTGCACTAGTTTCCGAGGTCATCCGGAGTTTAGGGGATGTGTCTCTTTCCTGGACAAGACACAATCCTTAAACCATGTTTATGTTATATTTTAAGTTGTAATGTCTGTTGAACAAGGTTATGGTTGTTAGGGTATGTTCCAGTTAAAACAATGGTACTGTATTTGGTTTTCAAAACTTAATGGATGATCTTGCATGATTTTATTTCATATAGCTTTGTTATGGTTAAGATATGGTATTAAGAAGTCACACCAAAATTAACCACGCTTCCGCAAAGCCAGGGTGTGACAGCTTGGTATCAGAGCGCTGATCATAGCGAACTAGGATTCTCTCTCGAGTCTAGACTATGATCACTAGGGCTCTCACGAAAACATTTTTCTGCATACCACTTAAGTCCAGATCCAAAACTTTTTACAAACAAATGTTGAGCACATTTTACTATTTATAGGCTCAGTCTGGAAAGGCTGAGGCTCGGTCTGAGAGGCCGAGGCTCGGTCTGAGAGATCGAGGTTAGTTGGCTAGTGGGACTAGGAAAATTGGCTAGTGGGACTAGGAGGATTGGCTAGTGGGACTAGGAAGAGTAGGCTCAGTTTGGAGGCTGAGGCTCGGTATTGGAGACCGAGGCTCGATCTGAGAGGTCGAGGTAGTTGATAGAGCAGTCTAGGAGACTGGGAGGCTAGTGGGACTAGGAGAATTATGTGATACTTTACTTGGTGACTTATGTGATTATCTGATTGTATGACTGATTATTTGAGCATATTTGTGTTTATGTTACAGACTCATGGACTCCGCCGGTACTGGCGATTCGGACACTACTGGACCCATACCTATCGTATCTGATGACCTCACATCCTCCGAGCACGAGGTGTACACATCTGACTATACCAGTACTGACGAGGATGATTTCCAGCCCTTCGCACTACCCGATGGTGCTGATGAGCCTGCAGATGACCCTCCCGCTGAGTACCTACCTCTAGTAGAGATTCCGGCTCCTATACCCTTAGCCGTTTATCCAGCATATGATTTCCTTCTTGACGCCGAGGCTGACGGCGATGTTGACCTGTTTGAGGAGGAGCCCTTTGAGGATGAGATCCAGGGCGAGGCCCTTCTTCCTGCGGATGATCTTCTGATGATCGCTGACGTTCCCGCTGAGGATTCGCCTGCACATTCTCCTGTCCCAGACTCCTTCGAGTCTGTGGCATCCGCACCTTCCCACACTTTGAGCGCACAGCACTTGGCGCATGATTCTGATCCTGACCAGGCATCCTCTGTCGCACCTATTCCCAGCTTTGAGTTTGACCATGATGACATAGAGGATTCTGATCCTATCTTTCCCCCGGGATACGACCCGGATCATGATATCGAGTTTATACCTATGGATCAGCCCATGGAGGATCCAGCTGACCCAGTAGACCCTATCGACCCCGAGTTTGACTTCGAGATGGTTTTTGATGATCCCGAGCCTGTCGTCGCTCCTGAGCAGGCAGCCGCTCTAGACCCCATACTTGAGCATGACCTCGTACATGCTGGTATCCCTATTGAGCCTGTTATAGCAGACCCGCCTGTTGATGATCTCCCCGTGGATGTTCCTTTGTTAGAGGGCGATCATGTCGTTGTTGATCCTGTCGTTCCTCTACCTGTTGTTGATATACCTGTTGACCATCCTGTTGAGCACATTGCACCTGTTCACCCTTTTGTTGCACCCGATCCCATTCCACTAGAGCCCGAGCATGCACTGTTCGCGGCACGCATGGATCCACCAGATGAGCATGCACAGCACGGTTGGATACCTGCTGATGAGGATGTTCCACCTTTTCCCCCTCAGATCCCTGATACACGACATGTTGATTCTTCTTTTCGGGTTCCACAGTTTGTACCTCCAGCGAGGACTGGAGAGGGTTCTTCAGCCCATCCCTTTGGGCATGTACCGATGCCTATCCCTTTCATGCCCCAGATGTCATCTGTTCCACCCTCTGTTGCTCCATTTCATGTGGCACCTTTTGACCCCACCAGTGAGCCGTTCCTTTGGGCACCGGACTCTGCTATGCCACCTACTGACCCCTACCATTCCTTCCACATGGGGTATACTATCGAGGACGTTTTGATGTCTTTTGTCGCCCAGCACGAGTCCCACACGCAGCGCATCCAGGAGCTTGAGAGAGCTCAGCTGCCGCCATGCCAGTGCCATGGTCAGACACACTCTCCTCTGCAGCCATTTCGACCCTTACCTCCAGATTATGCTGCCCGTCTCTTTACACTAGAGCAGCAGGTTGCTACTATCATTCGTACCCAGCAGGCTATGGAGGAGGACTGGCTCCAGTTACGTGGTTTACTTTACACCCACTTTCCCCCTCCTCCACCACCATCTGTATAGAGCTCATCAGTGCTGTTTGGGTAGACGAGGATGAGAAGACGGCGATTGTTGGACTGCACAACATTTTTGGAGACTACATTTGATTCTGACTTTTGTTGACTTGTATTTGACGTATTTGACATTGACATGATGTAGCTTTTGGACAGGGGTGATGTAGCCCCTAGTTGATTGATGATTGTATGACACAAGGATGTACTGATACACTTACTATGTGGTCTCGATATATGGCAATCGCAGTATTCTCATCATATTTGATTCACTTGATTGCTTACTTGTATTTTTATGACATGGGATGTTGTGTGATTGATATTTGTGATGTATTGATAACATGAGATGTTATGTGTTTTTACTATTATTATCGTTATATACGTACGCTACATTATGACCTGACCTACGTATTATAACATGGGAGCTTTACTATGGCCTGACCAACTTAAACCATCTTTTAGAAGATGCCGCCAAGACGGGAGACACGCATGCCTACTAATGAGGCAGAACTACAACAAGTCATTGCTGCTGCCATAGCACAGTATGCAGCGTCTCAGCCAGGAACGAGCGGAAGTATTAACCAAGGCAATAACAATCCACCTCACGGGTGCACCTACAAGCAGTTTCTAGACTGCAAACCAGTCAACTTTGATGGCACTGGAGGTGCTGTCGCCTTTGTTCGTTGGGCTGAGAAAACCGAATCTGTTCTTCGCATGAGCAAGTGCGCACTGGATCAGCAGGTCACCTATATCTCAGGGCTATTCTTGGATGGAGCCCTCTCTTGGTGGAATCTGCAAGTACAGACACTAGGCGAAGCTGCTGCCTACGCGCTGACCTGGACCGAATTAAAAGAACTTATGCGCAAAAAGTACTGCTCTCGCGCAGAAATTCAAAAGTTGGAAACTGAATTTTGGCACTTAAAGATGGACGGTCCAAAGATCGCAGAATACGTTCAAAGGTTTCACGACTTATCTCAAGTGGTTCCTTACATGGTTACACTGGAATACAAGCGAATCGAGCGCTTCATTTGGGGTTTAGCTCCTCAAATCATAAGTATGGTGACCTCCTCCAAACCAGCAACTATCACTGAAGCCATCGATTTGAGCGTGGCTCTCACCGAGGAGGCAATTCGTTTGAACAAGTTTGATGAAATCAAGACGAAGAAGGCAGAAACTCACGTCGAGTCATCAGGAGGTAACAAACGGAAGTTCTCGAACTTCAAGCAGGGTGCCAGTGTGGTGGTTAAGAAAGGAGGATCAGACACGCCAACTCAGGTTACAACTGGTAGGGAGAAGAAAGGAAAAGGGTATATGGGCGCCCAGCCCAAATGCAACATCTGCCAGCGCCACCATTCTGGTCAGTGCGGGCTAAAAGTATGCGAAACATGTGGGAAACGTGGCCACTCGAAGGACACTTGTTGGGCTAGTGCTGGCCGGGGAGGCCAGGGAGGATTTGAGAATAGGAATAATAATCGTGGTGGTAATCGCCCACAAGGAAACTATGGAGGTAACGAGAATCGAGGCAACAATGCTAACCAAGCGGGCGCCATAAATCGTAATCACAGGAATGATCAAGCTGGTGGAAATGGGCAAAGACTTGGATGCTTTAACTGCGGTGATATCGGGCATTTTAAGAAGAACTGCCCAGACTTAAACCAAGCCCGTGGAAGAGTGTTTCAAATCGGAGCAAGGGAAGCGCGCCAGGACCCCAATGTCGTTACTGGTACGTTCCCTGTGAACCAACGCTATGCATCCGTTTTATTTGATACTGGTGCCGACTATAGCTTCGTATCGTTAGAATTTAAGAGTATGCTTGGGTTAGCCACTATTAAGTTAGATGTTCCGTACTCAATCGAATTAGCTAATGGGAAGTTAGTAGAAGCCAATGAAGTTGTCAGAGGTTGTGTGATTGAATTAGGAGAGCGTGAGTTCGCTCTAGATCTATTACCAGTCCAGTTGGGAAGCTTCGACGTGGTGGTAGGAATGGATTGGTTATCAGGCAACAAGGCAGAGATAGTTTGTCACGAAAAGGTTGTTCGTATCCCAACCGATGATGGTGAGACCATTGTTGTTCATGGAGAGAAGCATGAGGCGCCGTTGAGGATTATCAGCTGCTTGAAAGCAAAGAAGTGTTTGCAGAAAGGATGTGTTGCTTTTCTGGCACACATTATGGATAAAAAGGCTGCTGAGCCAAAGATCGAAGATATCCCTGTCGTGAGGGAGTATCCAGAAGTCTTCCCAGAAGACTTGCCTGGACTGCCACCTCAGAGGCAAGTAGAGTTTCACATCGATCTAGTCCCAGGCGCCGCGCCTGTGGCTAAGGCACCGTACAGACTTGCTCCGTCTGAGATGCAGGAACTGTCGACACAACTTCAAGAGTTGTTAGACAAGGGATTTATCCGACCAAGCTTCTCGCCTTGGGGAGCTCCGGTCCTGTTTGTCAAGAAGAAGGACGGTAGTTTTCGTATGTGCATAGACTACCGGGAGCTGAACAAGCTAACGATCAAGAATAGATATCCTCTGCCAAGAATTGATGATCTGTTTGACCAACTGCAAGGTTCAAGCTTTTATTCAAAGATCGATCTTCGATCTGGATACCATCAGTTAAGGATACAAGAGGAGAGTATCCCGAAGACAGCCTTCAGAACTCGTTATGGACACTACGAGTTCCTCGTTATGCCATTCGGTTTGACAAACGCACCTGCAGTCTTTATGGATTTGATGAATAGAGTTTGCAAGCCGTACTTGGACAAGTTCGTGATTGTGTTTATCGACGACATCTTGATTTATTCAAGAACGAAGGCCGAGCACGAACAGCATCTAAGAGCTATTTTGGAGCTGCTGAAGAAAGAACAGCTGTATGCCAAATTCTCTAAGTGCGAGTTTTGGCTACGAGAGGTGCAATTCCTTGGGCACGTGGTAAATGAAGATGGAATCCACGTGGATCCAACCAAGATCGAGGCGATCAAGGATTGGGAAACGCCAAAGACGCCAACCGAGATTCGACAATTCTTAGGTTTGGCTGGCTATTATCGAAGATTCATTGAGAATTTTTCAAAGATCTCTCAACCATTGACGCTCCTCACGCAGAAGGATAAGAAGTTTGATTGGGGAATCAAACAGGATGAAGCGTTTCAGATATTGAAAGGTAAGCTCTGCAATGCGCCAATCTTAGCTCTACCGGAAGGTACTGATGATTTTGTGGTATACTGCGACGCATCGCGTCAAGGATTGGGTTGTGTGCTGATGCAACGCCAAAAGGTTATTGCTTACGCATCGCGTCAACTGAAAGTGCATGAAAATAACTATACCACACACGATTTGGAGCTCGGCGCAGTGGTTTTCGCATTAAAGATCTGGAGACACTACCTTTATGCTACAAAGTGTACAATCTTTACAGATCACAAGAGCCTACAGCATATATTCAACCAGAAGGAGTTGAATATGAGGCAAAGACGATGGGTTGAATTGCTGAACGACTACGACTGCGAGATAAAGTATCATCCAGGGAAGGCGAATGTAGTCGCCGATGCCCTAAGTCGTAAAGAGAGGATCAAGCCCATAAGGGTTAGGGCTTTAGAAATGATTATACGAACCGATCTTTCCTTGCGCATTCGTGCCGCGCAGAAAGAAGCTCTCAAGGAAGGAAACCTTGAAGAAGAATATCTCCGTGGGATGGAGAAGCTTTTGGTACCAAACGAAGAGGGAACATTATGCTTCGAGAAAAGGATTTGGGTTCCTCTGTTTGGTGATTTAAGGAAAGTTATTTTCGATGAAGCCCACAAATCGCGGTACTCTATCCATCCAGGAGCGGATAAGATGTACCAGGATCTCAAAGATTATTATTGGTGGCCTAGGATGGAAGGCGATGTTGCTGTTTATGTGAGCAAATGTTTAACATGCGCTAAGGTTAAAGCGGAATACCAGAAGCCTTCAGGACTTCTGCAACAACCTGAGATTCCCAAGTGGAAATGGGAACAAATCTCCATGGACTTTATTACGAAATTGCCAAGAACGCCAAGAGGCCATGACACTATCTGGGTGATAGTGGATCGATTAACGAAGTCAGCACACTTCTTACCTATCAGAGAGAAGGATAATACGAGCAAATTGGCTGAAATTTACATGAGAGAGATCGTCGCGCGCCATGGAGTACCTCTCTCAATCATCTCTGATAGAGACGGAAGGTTTGTGTCAAGGATATGGCAATCCTTCCAAGAAGCCTTTGGCTCACAATTGAATCTGAGCACTGCGTTTCATCCGCAAACTGACGGCCAGAGCGAGCGAACGATACAGACTTTGGAAGACATGCTGAGAGCGTGTGTTATGGATTTGGGCGGTAGCTGGGATAAGCATTTGCCTTTGGTCGAATTTTCATACAACAACAGCTACCACACCAGTATTGGTGTCGCGCCATTTGAAGCCCTTTACGGACGCAAGTGCCGATCACCCTTATGTTGGGCTGACGCAGGTGATAGGCAGCTTGCTGGTCCCGAAATCGTCCAAGAGACGACAGACAAGATCGCGCAAATTCTTAAACGCATCGAAGCAGCTCGCCACAGACAGAAGGCCTATGCGGATCCAAACCGGAAACATGTGGAATTCCAAGTTGGAGAAATGGTGTTATTGAAAGTTTCACCCTGGAAGGGGGTGGCACGCTTTGGGAAGCGTGGGAAGTTAAATCCGCGCTACATTGGTCCTTTCAGAATTCTGGAAAGAATAGGACTAGTAGCATACAAGTTGGACCTACCTGCTGAACTGAATGGTGTTCACGATACATTTCATGTATCCAACCTAAAGAAAAGTCCAACTCAAGTTACCGTTGCTATTCCCACCGACGAGATTCATGTTGACGACACGCTCCACTTCGTTGAAGAACCGGTCGAGGTTACGGATTGGAAAGTTAACAAGACCCGCCGGAGCAGTGTCAAACTCGTCAAAGTTCGTTGGAATGCCAGACATGGTCCTGAATACACCTGGGAACGTGAGGACCGGATGAAAGAGAAATACCCCCACCTTTTTCCTAAGAACCCTGCATCTACAAGCAGAACTTAAATTTCGGGACGAAATTTATTTAACGGGGGGAGAATGTGACAACCCTCACTAAACCAGGTATCCATACGATTTAATTAATGATTAATTGCTGCTTAATTACTGTGCTTAACTGAAATTGCTGATAAACTGCTACTTGCATACTGATACATGCACTTACTTGCATCATACTTTATTTGCTGTCACTCTATATTTTGCTTACAGCACCTTAGTGACAAACATGATGCACAAAAAGCACAGTAGCACTATAACGGATAACCTACTGAACATGCTGATAAAGCCAGCATCAGGCAAACACTGCCTCTAAGGCCTGTATGAGCCAGAAATACTTTTGCTACACTAATGGTGAGTGTAGGGATATAAGGGTTGTAGAACTGCGTCTCTAGGGATAAGTCACAGTGACTGGATGTGCCTAAAACGTACTTAAAGTACAAAATTCAACACTTTACATAACAATTCAGCTTTTAGCTAACTAATAAAGTGCCAAAACATGAGAAAAATATTACTAGACACTTTCCAAAGTGTCAGGAATAAGCTGTGTCACTAAAGAGAGTAATAACGACACTTTAAAGCTTTGTTAACACTTTAACGGATTACTATCCAACCAAACAACCGGACTTTACCCGGAACATGAAAATATTGTTATTTTCCTTATTTGTCTTTTTCTGAGCCAGTTAGGGTCCCCGAATACCCTAACACCCGTCATAACATACTATACACAAGTAACCGAGTAAATTACTTAACTTAACCTAACTAATACTTACTATCTAGTTGGATTTGAACTAGGTACCCCCCCCCCCCATAACCAAAACCGTCCCCAAGGGGACATATCTTGTCCTTGCAAGATTTGCTAGATCTAACTTGTCTAATATCTAATTAACACAATGACCATTGGATAATACACATTAGAATTATCTATAAGTATGAGCCTAAACACAAGAGATCATTACACAACACAACACACAATAACAACTCTCTCTCTTGCCCTCTTGAGCTCTCGGCCGAACGCCCCCTCCCCACACATCCATTTTCGGTTCTTGTTCATCACATTCCAAGTCCATACAAGTGTCGAGGGTCGTATACAAGGAGTCTTGGAGCAAGCGGAACGCGAAGGACCTCTTTATCTAGCTTTTATCCACGCCATTTTCGTCAAGATCCTTCCCTAGCCTTGAGCTAGAGGTATAATACTTAAAACTCGTATTTGAACCATTCTAAAGTGGTTAAAAGGATTTTTATCGGTTAAAACTCGGAATCTTACAAGTTGATGCTTTAAAGTTTACTTAAAACTCTAAGAATGGTGGTTAATAGCACATAAGTTGTGTAAATGTTGTAGTATTTGAAATGTATGATTATTTAGGCCCGATCTATGATGTGGTAGCTCGGATCATCGTTTAACCCGGTTTGGTAAGATCATGAATCTTAACATAAGCTTGTTCTTGAATAATACAAGGGTTAAAAGGTGAAACTCTACCACACGCGAATCATGAACTTGTGTAAAAGAGTTTTACTTGTGAAATGATGTTTAAAACTAGCAGATCTACGTATCTGCAAGTGGTATTTTCAAGGGACCAAGCGTCAAAGAAATCATGTTTTCTAAAAGACGGATCTTACACTAACAAGCATGATTTTTATAAACCACAAGTGTGTAAACACTTGTGAAATGAAAAGATCCGACAGAATAACAGTTTTTGTAAAAGATGACTGGAAGTTGTAAAGACGGATTTCTCTAAAAACGAGGTTTTTACGAGATCAAAATTACTTTATATAAAGATCCACAAAATATAATGGGATTTACACTATAGTTTCGGAAAAGCTACAAGTTCATGCGATTATGCGATTTACATACTTGTTGACTAGTTTGTTGTGTCGGAAATTGTTTGATTGAATAAGGAAGTTGTTGAAATTGATTTTGTAAAAGAAAATGATACGCTTGAAAGCGTGGCCACCTCCAGTTACAGAGGAAACTCTGGCGAAATTTTTCTAAAAACCTAACACTTAGAACTATTTACACTACAAGTGTTAGAATTATTTTGACATGTCTTCGAAACATAAGTTTCGCCATGACTTTATTTACTAAATATTCGGAGGTGGGATTTTCACAGAATTTAACGTGATAAATATATTTTTCACACACTGTTTATGATTATTTTGTGAAAATACATAAATATTATTTTTAGAATAAAAATAATATTTACGAACGTTAACGAATCCAAAATAATACGAACGCTTTCACCATAAATATATAAGTTACACCGGTAATTATATTACCACTCGATTGTTAAAACGTAACTTACGCACTTACGGAAATATTTATGAACGCGTATTTTAACAACGTATTATTGGAGAAGATTTATGAGAAATGAAAATATAATATTTTTGAGAAAAATACTTATATTTTGGAATTGGAAATATGTATATATTAAGTGAGACTTAATGATATCATTTGAACGCACATGTATTAAATCCCCCATCCTTGGGAAGGAGATTAACTACCAAGTATATACAGAATGAAAACACGAAATAGTTGTCTAACTATTTCCCAAAGACTTAAAACTATCAAGCTAAGGCACGGCCATCCGTCTAATAGAAATTAGCACCTGTAGGTCGTCGCACAGCTGCGTGAGCAGGAGATACTTGGTAGAGACGCTTCACTGTGAGTTCATGTCCCCCTTTTCTCTAACTGTTTTCAGTTTTCTTAACTGCGGGGGTGAAATACATGTTACTTTGATTACAAGTACTTTATACACGGTATGGTTAGCGTAAGGAGGTTTACTACTTAGATCATGTGAGTGGGTAGGCAGAAACACCGAGGGACGTAAGCGGTAGATCTATCTGGGTGTAGCGAGCCCAACTCTAGGCCCAACAGAACGGACCTCTAAGAGGCCCAGCAGAACGGACCTTGAGTGACTTTGTACCCGACGCAAAAATCTGCTAGGTTGAGTCTTCCTACTTGCACTTCACACATACTAATGGCCTTGCAAACCATTGGTGATCTCTTTTTCCTTACACTGCTACATACCAGGGAAATCTTATACTTACAAGTGTTTTACATACTCACTTACACATGAACTCGCTCAACATTATTGTTGATTTTTCAACTTACATGTATTTCAGGAAATTAAAAGGGATCTGGCACGGTATGGCATG
Source organism: Helianthus tuberosus (assembly GCA_030545235.1). Taxonomy (NCBI): domain Eukaryota; kingdom Viridiplantae; phylum Streptophyta; class Magnoliopsida; order Asterales; family Asteraceae; genus Helianthus; species Helianthus tuberosus. The sequence goes on from CM060442.1 coordinate 95,579,389, forward strand.
TTTTCCGCTGCACTAGTTTCCGAGGTCATCCGGAGTTTAGGGGATGTGTCTCTTTCCTGGACAAGACACAATCCTTAAACCATGTTTATGTTATATTTTAAGTTGTAATGTCTGCTGAACAAGGTTATGGTTGTTAGGGTATGTTCCCGTTAAAACAATGGTACTGTATTTGGTTTTCAAAACTTAATGGATGATCTTGCATGATTTTATTTCATATAGCTTTGTTATGGTTAAGCTATGGTATTAAGAAGTCACACCAAAATTAACCACGCTTCCGCAAAGCCAGGGTGTGACATAACCAAAGTGATATTTTTGCAATAAAAATAAGTATTTTAACTTATATTAAGTTTACTTGGTGTTTGGTTAGTCATACGTGACTTCCGACGCCCAAAAATGTTACCGAATCGCTAAAATACGTGTTTTTCAATGTACACTAGAATGGATTGTTCATGGGTAAATTTTATGTGTTACAATGTGCTATGTGTTTTACTATATGTGTATGATGATGTGTTAGTGTTGACAAGATTATGTGTATTACGCTAACTCATATATATATAAATACACCAATATAATCAAAAATAATAACTTTTCGAGAAAATCTCAAAGTTATGTGAAAATTCTAAGTATCGGAGAAACTTATGTATTTTTGTGGGTTTTTGATTATTAAATCATTCTTATTTAATTTAGGACGAATAAACAATTTGGGGGATTGTGTTAACATATAAAAACGCACCCAAAGGTGAGTACATAGATCCCCTCTTTTTACTGTTTTCGATTGTTTTGGGGTGATTCATATGTATCAAAACGATTTCGATATTTTAACGATGGTTTCAAAACGAGTAAGATGGTTTATACTAAACTAATAACGATTTCAACAATGTGAACGAACTTGTTGGTTGTAGTTACATAACGAATGACATTCATTAATTTTGGCCGAACCAACCAGTATTAGGTTATGGTACCATAGGATCCGACAAATCCCGTTATCAGACTGCACCCATGGTTATGTGTGGGTTATGTGGGTAACGACTGAACCTGATGATTGTTAACTTACCCTTTGGTGGTTTGTTAATACGAGTTGAACAATGAACGAGTCACGAAGGTTTGAATGTTATTAGCGAGACAACCAAAAGTAGTTTTCACAATTAAAACAAGAACGATTGGAACGAGAACGATATTAAACGATTGTACGATTTTGAACGATTATGAACGATTTAAACAAATGAACGATGATCTATAACGAGAACGACTTAAACGATGTCACACAACGATGTTTACAAAACCATATAAACCATACGAGTTTTATTACAAGAATGATATATGATTTAGTTTACATAAACAAATGTTTTGGGTCAAGATTCATGGCATCGAGGTTTATAAATTATAACCAATCTCTTTTGACTTGGTTATTCATTTTACAATACAAACATTTTACAAAACAAGGTTTCTAATATCGATTAACGAAGTTGTACGAGATATTTCAACAAGTAAACGAGCCATGAATCTGACACTCACACAAAAACTATGTGCTCGCAGCATTTCTTTGCTGAATTTGTTTTTACATATGTTTCAGGTGATGTTGCTTAATGTTGATTGCTAGGATGCTTGAGTCACATAGGATCTGGACGAGACCTTAGTGACATAATAATAATGATAGTCGATATATAACTTGCTTGTTCAGTTTCAAAGAAAATGTTAATGTTTAATATTTAATAAAACGAGACTCTTTTGTATCCATGGTTGTGAAACGATAATTCTGTTACAACACTCCCTGACGTTTCCGCCACAGTTTGTTGTTTTACGTTGTCGGGGTGTGACACTTTTCCCCAATTTCTGCCCAACAGACTGGGGTTCGGCACTTTCGTCCATAAAGTGCTTCGAATGGTGCAGCATTGATACTTGTGTGATAACTATTATTATAAGAATATTCTATTAAAGGTAAGTGATCGTCCCAATTACCTCCGAAATCAATTACACAAGCTCTAAGCATGTCTTTTCTTCATTCCTATCCACCAGAAATTTTTCCTTAAATCCTGGTACATTTTATCATTTCCTGGATGCATCGTATACTTTGACTTATGGGCTTCTTCTAATATACAATGACGCAGGTTTCCTAATTTAGGTATCCACATTCTCTTTTTATGGAATCTCCAAATGTAACACCTGTGCCTCCACGGCCATCAAAAAAATACCAAACCAATGAAATATTATATTTCATACTTGGGATTTGTAAAAATATGTGTATCATTTGCATATATCAATTCTTGTTCAATTTCAAACTCTAAATCGCTTTCTGGAAGGTTATACGCGCATTGATGCGTAAATATAACCAGTTTAATGCAACGAACACTCCGGAATAGTGAAATAGGCTTAACATACCTTAAATAACCTTTACATAACTTAGAAATAAGTTTTGAAGGCTTTGGTATGGCAAAATCAAGTTAAATCACTTACAGGGACTAAAGTTGACAAACTGCGAAAGTATGCCAATTTGAACTGTAACAGACATTCCGGAACATGACCATAAGTTAAACACACCTTAAATATCCTTTATATAGCTTAGAAATAGGCTTTGAGGGGTTCGGTGTGCTAAAATAAACTTTTGGGTCATTCAGGGACTAAAAGTGTCAAAAAGTGCACAAGTTTGCATTTTCGCGCATAACTTACGTTCTGAATACATCCGGACATCCAAAAATTTATGTAAGCACTAAAATATTTTATTTTAGTGTTCTCCATAAGAAAAATCCATTCGTCACGTCATTTGGTTCGTTTTTCGCATTCGGGACCAGATTCGATGTATTAGCCGTTGTTTAATTCACAACCACACATTCTAACAATGCTTAGTCAACACATGTGTGGATGGAATTTAAACACCTAAACACCATGACATTTCAACACATGTGTGGATGGAATTTAAACACCTAAACACCATGACATTTCAACACATGTGTGGATGGAATTTAAACACCTAAACACCATGACATTTCAACACATGTGTGGATGGAATTTAAACACCTAAACACCATGACATTTCAACACATGTACGGATGGGATTAAGGCACGTTTTCCATGAAACGATCTCAACGGTTCACCGAAAACTATATATACCCCATGCCTTTCATTGTTTTAAGGCACTAGAATCTGATTAGTTGTGTTCTAAGTTGAAACCTTGTTTCATACCTGAACTATATTGATCTAGATTAGCATTCGGGGACCCTTCGTAAGTATTCTTTCGTTCTTTTCCTTATTTTACTGCTTTTCGAGTCAGAAAGTCAAACTTTGTTTGACTTTCAGCGTTGACCAGTAATGGTCAATGCGAAGTTCGTTTGAACTTCGCAACGTGATTGTAATCACGATGGTCATAGTCCCTTGGGACTATGCCTACTGATTACCACGTTGTCTAGGGTCGTAGGGTAAGCGATCTAATAAATCGCTTATACCTCGAACCCGACCCAGTTTGGTCGATCATTAGGATCCGACCAAACACATTTAGGTGACCATAGTAGGTAGGGAATAACCTTCCGAGGTTATACCCTATGGTCACATCGTTTAAGTAGTTGTATGATAGGTAGTTTATATGCCTTAGGTAAATTACCAGAATACCCTTTTCATGTATAATTGGTAATTAAGCATATGTAACCTAAACCTTTGTCACATAACTGATTATGTAATATGTTTAGGCATATAACACTTGTCATAGGGCTAGTTAGGCGGTCCGAACGCGTTTCACGCGAACGACGCGTTAAAGTAGCATAAGCTACCTAAACGGGTCGTAATGGGTCGTAGACACTTAGGTTAAGTTTCATTTAGTATGTAGGCTTTGATTAACCATATCACATGAGTTCCTACACTCATTTGGTTTACAAACCCTCATGCTACCCAGTCTTCCGATTTAGGTCCGGTTTATTAATGTAGTTACCTATATTAGGTGCCGTTTGATATTCCGCGATCTCTAGCATTGCTTGGTGGTTATCCTAGGACTTCTGAGCAATCTCAAGTGAGTACATAGACCCCTCTTTTACTGTTTTCCAAACGTTTTGGGGTGGAACACATGTGCCTACTTGTTACTTTCATGCTTTCCTGTTTTAACATCATATACTGCTATGTTCGTTAGTACATTATAGTACATGATTTCATTACATTTCATGCTAGGTGTGCCCATTGTGTGCATTACTTAGTACATCGTTTTACATGACATTTCACGCTATGTATGTTCATTTGATTACATACTTAGTGCATTGTTTTTCACATGCTTACATTTTGGTATGACATTTGGTTTGTTTACATGGGACAATACATTCATTAACACCGATCATGCCGTTCGTTAGTAGGTAGTGGTACCATAGGAATTGACAACTCCCGTTCCGGACATCCCAGGGAAAGGGGATGAAAGGAATGACCGAATTCGATGATATAAGACAGATAGACCTTTAATTTGTTTAAAGGGTTTATCACCACAGTCGCAAGGCTTGGATGTATGCATATTCACAATACCGCATAAATGTTCATATTAAATATTTGCATGCATTTACACAAAACATAACTTTGATTTAAACCAAGTTTTACTTCAATACTTTGTTTTTGTGCATATGGTTTAGTTGAGACATATCACTTGCCATACATGACATTTTGACATAGACATTTGACATGGATATTTGACATAGACATTTGACATGGATATTTGACATAGACATTTGACATGGATATTTGACATAGACATTTTGACATGATTTACATCTTGACATGAACATTTTACATTGTTTGGTTTGGTTTGGTGATTAAGTGATTAAGTAACGATGCGTGTGTAATATGATACAAGCATGGTGGATACGCCGCTGGTACTTCCTATATATAAGTGTTTGTATGGTATTACATGTCGTAACGTTATTTGAATCATTTCAGTTTGAGACATAGAACATTTCATACAAATAACATACTTTTCACAAGACATTGATTTATAAACAACTTATCTTATGCAAACAAATTTTACTTGGTTATTCATTTAACCTTACATTTATTTATACTTATCATCTGATCTTATCGTTTTTCAAATGATTTAAAAGACAAAGCAAATAACAAGGTTCATGACTAAACATTTTCTCAAACATAAGTCATGAATCTTATTTTCACAAAACCTATGTATCTCACAGGCATTTTTATGCTGACGTACCTATTTTCACATGTGTTTTTCAGGAGCTGTTGCATAAGATGATCAAGATACACATAGACAGACTTGGGCTTTAGTGAAAATAAAAGATGCAAGACTAGTTAATTATGTTGTATTTCTTTGTTTGTTAAGGCATTGTAACACTTTTAATCAATAAAACAAAACTTCAATTGCCATGGATTTGAGACAATTAATTCTGTTACAACACTCCCCGACATTTCCGCCACGTTTTGTATGTTCTACGTGGTCGGGGTGTGACAGAAAAGATGGTATCAGAGCTAATGGTTATAGGGAATTAGGTTATTAGTAATGCTTTGACCTAGTCTATAACCTTCTTAGGACCCTAACGCGAGTTTACTTGCGTTTAGTCATAAAACAATACCGTCACCTATCCTTAGGCGACAACTACAACAAGAACATAAATTTCAAAACCGCTTTGAAAACTAATCATCTGTTCTAGGATGATTGATTACTAGGTTTTGAACCCTCTATTGTAAGGTTTTGAACTCTCTATTATATGGTTTTGAACCCCTTTGAGTTTTCAAAATCTCGTCAAGGTTTTGGGTTTTAAATAATGTGAACACGTGCAAACTGGAAGGGTGAATGCCTATATTCTGGGTTTTCTGTCTAGGCAAACACTTCGTATACATCTCATCAGACGCGAGACCAGTTGTGCTTACCTGGGAATTCTTGGGATGAGTGTTCACTTATAGGCGAGCATGTCTTCGCGATACATTATTTTTGACCCATTTACTTTTATTTGTCACCATCTCATTTGTTTGCCTTAGGTAACAAACAAATGATCACAATTTTCATTCGTTACCATTCGGTATTGATTTTCCAATAACCTTTCACTTGCTTCTTCCTCTGTCTTTCATTTTCTTTTAGAATGTCTATTCCTCTCATCACTGGTCAAATGCCCGAGCGAACAGCCAAATTTGTCCAGCAAATTGGCGAAGTGATTCAGAGGACTGTGGATTTAGGTATTGCCATGGCTCGTCTCAACAATGAAGCCTCTCGTCTCGACAATGAAGCCACTCAAGAGCCACCAAAGGAAGCGGAAGTCAAGCCAGCACTACCAGCCAAGAAACCAACCGAGGAATCAAAGACCATGGATGAACGATCGCCAAAGAAGTCAAAGAAGCGAAAGGCTTCTCAGAACTTCGTCGTGGTCGCTCACAATGGTCAAGCCGTCCCCAAACAACCAGCTCAACCCCGTGCTAGGAAACCATACAATGGAACTTCACCTTTGTGCAACCAATGTGGCCTCCATCATCATGCTTATGTGAGGTGCCGCGAATGCCAACTTTGTGGACTTAAAGGTCATACAGCAAAAGTTTGCGTAGTAGCTGTTGCACCAAATCGAGCTGACAACAAACCTGCTCGAGCTCGCTTTCCACCAGGTTCTTGCAACAAGTGTGGTGAGATGGGACATTTCCGAAGAAATTGCCCAAAGATTGCTAATGCAAATCCAACCCTCGGATGAGCATTTGGCTGAACAAAGGATGTTGCTGTCTTATGCCTTTGTTTCTTTTGTTTTCGTGTATTGTGAAACAATATGTCTTGTTCATAAATAAAAATCATTGTTCACAAATTCTGATATACAAGTATAGTTACATGTGTGTATGATTTTTCTATGATACCTGCATTAAGGAACTATGTTCCTTACAAACTACTCTTGTAATTCTCACTTTCAAGTGATCGCTCATAATTTCCTCGAAAGTTCTAAGTACTCGTTTCATTCTAAGAAACGAAGTACAGGAAATAAAGTGAAATTATGAGTAATCGTGCTTTTTACACATCTGTATTTTTGAATCCTTGGTTGGATAACTAAGGATATTTTCAAATCTCATACCCATTACGTTTTGATTTTTCAACATTCACAGTACAAGTATTTCAAAACAATCTTCATGATTTCAAAACATTTCATATAGTTTGAAAACAATTTTTCTAAATGCCTTGTCTATGTTATTTCAAAAACATTGGCCATGTTATCAAAACCAACCTTTCTAATTTCAAAATATTTCATATAGTCTGAAGACAATATTAACACAATACATTTTCTTATCAAGTGCATGATTTCGAAAAGCATCATTCATGTCTTTCAAAAACCTTATACATAATTTCAAAATTCATCTCGCATGATTTTTAAAACATTTTTGTAAATATATCTACCTAATACACCTACTTTATGATTTCAAAAGTATTATATATAAGGTTTCAAAAACGTTAAACACATTTTTCCTAAAAGAACCCCATGCATAGTTTTCAAAAATATTTTTCCTCATACATTGACTTAACCTTCAAAATTCTGCTTCATATGTCGCCTTGACATATCTAGCATCTCAACTTCATAAGCATTTTACTTCATGTTTTGACTTAAGCACATCCCGTGCAAGATTTCAAAACATCTTCAACTTCTAAAATTCATATGGGATCTTTTTATCTTCATATTTAGACCCTTGTGGATAATCATCATTCAAATCAGAGTCCTTAATTGGATTCCTTATGTACCTGAATTTGAACATTTCGGTTCCTTATAATCGAAATCGAATTTTTCTTTTAAAGATCTTTCTATCTTTATAGTTAGATTCTTGATAATGTTAAAGTGCCAAATGAAATCCACGAGATGGATTCCTAGTGTGCTTTAAATACATGTACTCTGTTAGCAGAACAAACTTCTAGTTAAACAATTTTGTGGTTATGTGATATGTGTTAATTCATCTTATGTTTTCTTTTATGCATTTTTGTGTTTTTAATACTCTGGATATTCGATATCCAAATCCTCGCAGAATCTTTCATATCTTCATATGAGGGATTCGTAGCAGGATATTCAAAAGGTACTACCTTCAATCCTCAATGGGCTTCTATGTAATAGTTAAGACCCTTGGATTATATAAGTACCGCTCCATGTTTCATAAGAGATCCTTTTAGTGGTCTAATCAAAAAGATTGATTCACAATTTGGTTAAAAGACGACATCTAGTGATGTAGCTGGACAGACTCCTTGATAGTCTATTTAGATCATTTATTGATTTAGTCAAAAGGACTCTATGGCAGTCTAGTTACACTCATCACAGGATTGTTCATTTGGTTTTCCTCTACACATTATAAAATAGACTGTGTGAATTGTGCAAGGAATTGTCTGATTATGGACGCGTACATAATTATGAAATTTAGTGCACAGAAACTTAGTAAGGTTTGTTATGTGTAAGAACCGATAGTGACAACAATAACAAAATGAGAACGATGTAATGGAGGCATGGTGGACGCACCAATGACGCTTTATATACTTGTATATAAGTGTCCCTCTTACATTGCAAACATAATGTTATTAAGGTTACTAGAAGTTCAAGAACCCTAACCAATGTTGTTCGATCTTTTCAACTTCATGTTTTAAACTCTCACAAGTTTCCTCTAAATAAATTTCGGGACGAAATTTCCTAAAGTAGGGGAGACTGTAACACCTGTGCCTCCACGGCCATCAAAAAAATACCAAACCAATGAAATATTATATTTCATACTTGGGATTTGTAAAAATATGTGTATCATTTGCACATATCAATTCTTGTTCAATTTCAAACTCTAAATCGCTTTCTGGAAGGTTATACGCGCACTGATGCGTAAATATAACCAGTTTAATGCAACGAACACTCCGGAATAGTGAAATAGGCTTAACATACCTTAAATAACCTTTACATAACTTAGAAATAAGTTTTGAAGGCTTTGGTATGGCAAAATCAAGTTAAATCACTTACAGGGACTAAAGTTGACAAACTGCGAAAGTATGCCAATTTGAACTGTAACAGACATTCCGGAACATGACCATAAGTTAAACACACCTTAAATATCCTTTATATAGCTTAGAAATAGGCTTTGAGGGGTTCGGTGTGCTAAAATAAACTTTTGGGTCATTCAGGGACTAAAAGTGTCAAAAAGTGCACAAGTTTGCATTTTCGCGCATAACTTACGTTCTGAATACATCCGGACATCCAAAAATTTATGTAAGCACTAAAATATTTTATTTTAGTGTTCTCCATAAGAAAAATCCATTCGTCACGTCATTTGGTTCGTTTTTCGCATTCGGGACCAGATTCGATGTATTAGCCGTTGTTTAATTCACAACCACACATTCTAACAATGCTTAGTCAACACATGTGTGGATGGAATTTAAACACCTAAACACCATGACATTTCAACACATGTGTGGATGGAATTTAAACACCTAAACACCATGACATTTCAACACATGTGTGGATGGAATTTAAACACCTAAACACCATGACATTTCAACACATGTGTGGATGGAATTTAAACACCTAAACACCATGACATTCCAACACATGTGTGGATGGAATTTAAACACCTAAACACCATGACATTTCAACACATGTACGGATGGGATTAAGGCACGTTTTCCATGAAACGATCTCTAATGCTTTGACCTAGTCTATAACCTTCTTAGGACCCTAACGCGAGTTTACTTGCGTTTAGTCATAAAACAATACCGTCACCTATCCTTAGGCGACAACTACAACAAGAACATAAATTTCAAAACCGCTTTGAAAACTAATCATCTGTTCTAGGATGATTGATTACTAGGTTTTGAACCCTCTATTGTAAGGTTTTGAACTCTCTATTATATGGTTTTGAACCCCTTTGAGTTTTCAAAATCTCGTCAAGGTTTTGGGTTTTAAATAATGTGAACACGTGCAAACTGGAAGGGTGAATGCCTATATTCTGGGTTTTCTGTCTAGGCAAACACTTCGTATACATCTCATCAGACGCGAGACCAGTTGTGCTTACCTGGGAATTCTTGGGATGAGTGTTCACTTATAGGCGAGCATGTCTTCGCGATACATTATTTTTGACCCATTTACTTTTATTTGTCACCATCTCATTTGTTTGCCTTAGGTAACAAACAAATGATCACAATTTTCATTCGTTACCATTCGGTATTGATTTTCCAATAACCTTTCACTTGCTTCTTCCTCTGTCTTTCATTTTCTTTTAGAATGTCTATTCCTCTCATCACTGGTCAAATGCCCGAGCGAACAGCCAAATTTGTCCAGCAAATTGGCGAAGTGATTCAGAGGACTGTGGATTTAGGTATTGCCATGGCTCGTCTCAACAATGAAGCCTCTCGTCTCGACAATGAAGCCACTCAAGAGCCACCAAAGGAAGCGGAAGTCAAGCCAGCACTACCAGCCAAGAAACCAACCGAGGAATCAAAGACCATGGATGAACGATCGCCAAAGAAGTCAAAGAAGCGAAAGGCTTCTCAGAACTTCGTCGTGGTCGCTCACAATGGTCAAGCCGTCCCCAAACAACCAGCTCAACCCCGTGCTAGGAAACCATACAATGGAACTTCACCTTTGTGCAACCAATGTGGCCTCCATCATCATGCTTATGTGAGGTGCCGCGAATGCCAACTTTGTGGACTTAAAGGTCATACAGCAAAAGTTTGCGTAGTAGCTGTTGCACCAAATCGAGCTGACAACAAACCTGCTCGAGCTCGCTTTCCACCAGGTTCTTGCAACAAGTGTGGTGAGATGGGACATTTCCGAAGAAATTGCCCAAAGATTGCTAATGCAAATCCAACCCTCGGATGAGCATTTGGCTGAACAAAGGATGTTGCTGTCTTATGCCTTTGTTTCTTTTGTTTTCGTGTATTGTGAAACAATATGTCTTGTTCATAAATAAAAATCATTGTTCACAAATTCTGATATACAAGTATAGTTACATGTGTGTATGATTTTTCTATGATACCTGCATTAAGGAACTATGTTCCTTACAAACTACTCTTGTAATTCTCACTTTCAAGTGATCGCTCATAATTTCCTCGAAAGTTCTAAGTACTCGTTTCATTCTAAGAAACGAAGTACAGGAAATAAAGTGAAATTATGAGTAATCGTGCTTTTTACACATCTGTATTTTTGAATCCTTGGTTGGATAACTAAGGATATTTTCAAATCTCATACCCATTACGTTTTGATTTTTCAACATTCACAGTACAAGTATTTCAAAACAATCTTCATGATTTCAAAACATTTCATATAGTTTGAAAACAATTTTTCTAAATGCCTTGTCTATGTTATTTCAAAAACATTGGCCATGTTATCAAAACCAACCTTTCTAATTTCAAAATATTTCATATAGTCTGAAGACAATATTAACACAATACATTTTCTTATCAAGTGCATGATTTCGAAAAGCATCATTCATGTCTTTCAAAAACCTTATACATAATTTCAAAATTCATCTCGCATGATTTTTAAAACATTTTTGTAAATATATCTACCTAATACACCTACTTTATGATTTCAAAAGTATTATATATAAGGTTTCAAAAACGTTAAACACATTTTTCCTAAAAGAACCCCATGCATAGTTTTCAAAAATATTTTTCCTCATACATTGACTTAACCTTCAAAATTCTGCTTCATATGTCGCCTTGACATATCTAGCATCTCAACTTCATAAGCATTTTACTTCATGTTTTGACTTAAGCACATCCCGTGCAAGATTTCAAAACATCTTCAACTTCTAAAATTCATATGGGATCTTTTTATCTTCATATTTAGACCCTTGTGGATAATCATCATTCAAATCAGAGTCCTTAATTGGATTCCTTATGTACCTGAATTCGAACATTTCGGTTCCTTATAATCGAAATCGAATTTTTCTTTTAAAGATCTTTCTATCTTTATAGTTAGATTCTTGATAATGTTAAAGTGCCAAATGAAATCCACGAGATGGATTCCTAGTGTGCTTTAAATACATGTACTCTGTTAGCAGAACAAACTTCTAGTTAAACAATTTTGTGGTTATGTGATATGTGTTAATTCATCTTATGTTTTCTTTTATGCATTTTTGTGTTTTTAATACTCTGGATATTCGATATCCAAATCCTCGCAGAATCTTTCATATCTTCATATGAGGGATTCGTAGCAGGATATTCAAAAGGTACTACCTTCAATCCTCAATGGGCTTCTATGTAATAGTTAAGACCCTTGGATTATATAAGTACCGCTCCATGTTTCATAAGAGATCCTTTTAGTGGTCTAATCAAAAAGATTGATTCACAATTTGGTTAAAAGACGACATCTAGTGATGTAGCTGGACAGACTCCTTGATAGTCTATTTAGATCATTTATTGATTTAGTCAAAAGGACTCTATGGCAGTCTAGTCACACTCATCACAGGATTGTTCATTTGGTTTTCCTCTACACATTATAAAATAGACTGTGTGAATTGTGCAAGGAATTGTCTGATTATGGACGCGTACATAATTATGAAATTTAGTGCACAGAAACTTAGTAAGGTTTGTTATGTGTAAGAACCGATAGTGACAACAATAACAAAATGAGAACGATGTAATGGAGGCATGGTGGACGCACCAATGACGCTTTATATACTTGTATATAAGTGTCCCTCTTACATTGCAAACATAATGTTATTAAGGTTACTAGAAGTTCAAGAACCCTAACCAATGTTGTTCGATCTTTTCAACTTCATGTTTTAAACTCTCACAAGTTTCCTCTAAATAAATTTCGGGACGAAATTTCCTAAAGTAGGGGAGACTGTAACACCTGTGCCTCCACGGCCATCAAAAAAATACCAAACCAATGAAATATTATATTTCATACTTGGGATTTGTAAAAATATGTGTATCATTTGCACATATCAATTCTTGTTCAATTTCAAACTCTAAATCGCTTTCTGGAAGATTATACGCGCACTGATGCGTAAATATAACCAGTTTAATGCAACGAACACTCCGGAATAGTGAAATAGGCTTAACATACCTTAAATAACCTTTACATAACTTAGAAATAAGTTTTGAAGGCTTTGGTATGGCAAAATCAAGTTAAATCACTTACAGGGACTAAAGTTGACAAACTGCGAAAGTATGCCAATTTGAACTGTAACAAACATTCCGGAACATGACCATAAGTTAAACACACCTTAAATATCCTTTATATAGCTTAGAAATAGGCTTTGAGGGGTTCGGTGTGCTAAAATAAACTTTTGGGTCATTCAGGGACTAAAAGTGTCAAAAAGTGCACAAGTTTGCATTTTCGCGCATAACTTACGTTCTGAATACATCCGGACATCCAAAAATTTATGTAAGCACTAAAATATTTTATTTTAGTGTTCTCCATAAGAAAAATCCATTCGTCACGTCATTTGGTTCGTTTTTCGCATTCGGGACCAGATTCGATGTATTAGCCGTTGTTTAATTCACAACCACACATTCTAACAATGCTTAGTCAACACATGTGTGGATGGAATTTAAACACCTAAACACCATGACATTTCAACACATGTGTGGATGGAATTTAAACACCTAAACACCATGACATTTCAACACATGTGTGGATGGAATTTAAACACCTAAACACCATGACATTCCAACACATGTGTGGATGGAATTTAAACACCTAAACACCATGACATTTCAACACATGTACGGATGGGATTAAGGCACGTTTTCCATGAAACGATCTCAACGGTTCACCGAAAACTATATATACCCCATGCCTTTCATTGTTTTAAGGCACTAGAATCTGATTAGTTGTGTTCTAAGTTGAAACCTTGTTTCATACCTGAACTATATTGATCTAGATTAGCATTCGGGGACCCTTCGTAAGTATTCTTTCGTTCTTTTCCTTATTTTACTGCTTTTCGAGTCAGAAAGTCAAACTTTGTTTGACTTTCAGCGTTGACCAGTAATGGTCAATGCGAAGTTCGTTTGAACTTCGCAACGTGATTGTAATCACGATGGTCATAGTCCCTTGGGACTATGCCTACTGATTACCACGTTGTCTAGGGTCGTAGGGTAAGCGATCTAATAAATCGCTTATACCTCGAACCCGACCCAGTTTGGTCGATCATTAGGATCCGACCAAACACATTTAGGTGACCATAGTAGGTAGGGAATAACCTTCCGAGGTTATACCCTATGGTCACATCGTTTAAGTAGTTGTATGATAGGTAGTTTATATGCCTTAGGTAAATTACCAGAATACCCTTTTCATGTATAATTGGTAATTAAGCATATGTAACCTAAACCTTTGTCACATAACTGATTATGTAATATGTTTAGGCATATAACACTTGTCATAGGGCTAGTTAGGCGGTCCGAACGCGTTTCACGCGAACGACGCGTTAAAGTAGCATAAGCTACCTAAACGGGTCGTAATGGGTCGTAGACACTTAGGTTAAGTTTCATTTAGTATGTAGGCTTTGATTAACCATATCACATGAGTTCCTACACTCATTTGGTTTACAAACCCTCATGCTACCCAGTCTTCCGATTTAGGTCCGGTTTATTAATGTAGTTACCTATATTAGGTGCCGTTTGATATTCCGCGATCTCTAGCATTGCTTGGTGGTTATCCTAGGACTTCTGAGCAATCTCAAGTGAGTACATAGACCCCTCTTTTACTGTTTTCCAAACGTTTTGGGGTGGAACACATGTGCCTACTTGTTACTTTCATGCTTTCCTGTTTTAACATCATATACTGCTATGTTCGTTAGTACATTATAGTACATGATTTCATTACATTTCATGCTAGGTGTGCCCATTGTGTGCATTACTTAGTACATCGTTTTACATGACATTTCACGCTATGTATGTTCATTTGATTACATACTTAGTGCATTGTTTTTCACATGCTTACATTTTGGTATGACATTTGGTTTGTTTACATGGGACAATACATTCATTAACACCGATCATGCCGTTCGTTAGTAGGTAGTGGTACCATAGGAATTGACAACTCCCGTTCCGGACATCCCAGGGAAAGGGGATGAAAGGAATGACCGAATTCGATGATATAAGACAGATAGACCTTTAATTTGTTTAAAGGGTTTATCACCACAGTCGCAAGGCTTGGATGTATGCATATTCACAATACCGCATAAATGTTCATATTAAATATTTGCATGCATTTACACAAAACATAACTTTGATTTAAACCAAGTTTTACTTCAATACTTTGTTTTTGTGCATATGGTTTAGTTGAGACATATCACTTGCCATACATGACATTTTGACATAGACATTTGACATGGATATTTGACATAGACATTTGACATGGATATTTGACATAGACATTTGACATGGATATTTGACATAGACATTTTGACATGATTTACATCTTGACATGAACATTTTACATTGTTTGGTTTGGTTTGGTGATTAAGTGATTAAGTAACGATGCGTGTGTAATATGATACAAGCATGGTGGATACGCCGCTGGTACTTCCTATATATAAGTGTTTGTATGGTATTACATGTCGTAACGTTATTTGAATCATTTCAGTTTGAGACATAGAACATTTCATACAAATAACATACTTTTCACAAGACATTGATTTATAAACAACTTATCTTATGCAAACAAATTTTACTTGGTTATTCATTTAACCTTACATTTATTTATACTTATCATCTGATCTTATCGTTTTTCAAATGATTTAAAAGACAAAGCAAATAACAAGGTTCATGACTAAACATTTTCTCAAACATAAGTCATGAATCTTATTTTCACAAAACCTATGTATCTCACAGGCATTTTTATGCTGACGTACCTATTTTCACATGTGTTTTTCAGGAGCTGTTGCATAAGATGATCAAGATACACATAGACAGACTTGGGCTTTAGTGAAAATAAAAGATGCAAGACTAGTTAATTATGTTGTATTTCTTTGTTTGTTAAGGCATTGTAACACTTTTAATCAATAAAACAAAACTTCAATTGCCATGGATTTGAGACAATTAATTCTGTTACAACACTCCCCGACATTTCCGCCACGTTTTGTATGTTCTACGTGGTCGGGGTGTGACACCAAATTCCGTCTGTACCCTGTTCTAATTCTTTTAGCATACCTTTTAGTTTTTCAGTATCATCCTTGATTACTGATCCTTGTGTTTCTCTTATCTAATCATTTAAATCTACTTGTAGATTTAATTTAAGAGAACGTACCCTTTTTGGCTTTTCATGATACTTTCGGCTTAAAGCATCTGCCACTACATTTGCTTTTCCTTCATGATACTGGATATCACAATCATAGTCACTAAGCATCTCCATCCAGCGTCTTTGTCTCATATTCAACTCCTTTTGCCCGAAAACATACCTTAAACTTTTATGATCAGTGAATATGGTAAACTTACTACCATAAAGGTAATGTCTCCAAATCTTAAGGGCAAAAATTATAGCTCCTAATTCTAGATCATGGGTTGAATAATTCTCTTCATGATTCTTAAGTTGTCTAGATGCATAAGCTATAACCTTTTGACGTTGCATTAATACACATCCATAACCTAATTTGGAAGCGTCACAATAGACTACAAAGTCTTCAGTTCCTTCTGGTAACGCTAATATGGGTGTATTAGTTAATCTTTGCTTAAGAATTCTAAAAGCTTCGTCTTGTTTTGGTCCCCATTCAAACTTAATAGATTTACAGGTTAACTTAGTTAAAGGAATGACTATTCTAGAAAAATCTTGAATAAATCTTCTATAATAACCGGCCAATCCTAAGAAACTTCTAACCTCGGTTGGTGACTCAGGGGTTTTCCATTTAGTAATCGCCTCGATTTTTGTTGGATCCACATGGATTCCTTCATGATTAACTAAATGTCCAAGAAACTGTACCTGCTCTAACCAAAACTCGCACTTTGAAAATTTAGCATAAAGCTTTTCCTTTCTTAATAAACTTAAAAGTGCGTGCAAATGCTTTGCATGATCCTCTTTACTCTTAGAGTAAATTAAAATATCATCTATGAAGACGATTATGAATTTATCCAAATATGGCTTACATTTTTTTTTTTTTTTGGTAAAGGGTTACCCCGGTGATTTTATATATTCACAAACAAACAAAACAAGTAGTAAGGTAACATCCTTACTAGTTCAAACATGGGACATACCCCCATGAAAGTAAAACCAAAAATAAACAACTAAAAGTAAACCAAAAACGACCACTTAGACAAACTAATTTTTTTTTTTGGGTAAAGGGTTACCCCGGTGATTCTATATATTCACAAACAATCAAAACAAGTAGTAAGGAACATCCTTACTAGTTCAAACATGAGACATACCCTCATGTAAGTAGAACAAAAATAGAAACAACCACCAAAGGAAAAACAAATAAAACAACCACTAGACAACTATCTAGGCTAAACTACACCCGACTAATTAGAAATCAGCCATTATCCATAACTAAATCTGCGCCATGGATATCCCACTTCTCCAGCAACTCCCGCACTCTAGCTGTGTTCTTGAATCTGAGCCCCATCAGTTTATACCTCACATTTTCTAGAACAGCCTTACAAATGATATCTGGAGGTCTCGCTTGGTTCCTGAAAAGCCGATTCTTCCTTTCCTGCCAAATGATGTAAGCCAGAGAAGCAACTAACAACCTACATACTAGATTCTTTGCTGATTTTGACCGAGAACGATAGCCAAGCCAATCCAAAATAACGCTCCACTTTGATTCCACATTATCCATACCAGCTTTAGATCTAACCATATTCCAGATTTGCGTAGACAGCTTGCATTCAAAGAATCAATGGTCATGCGAGTCGACATTCTCATAACACAGGAGGCAACACATCATGTTCATGTTAGTTCTTCGAGTACAGCTCCAATGCAAGATTTTGTCTTGAGTCAAAATTTTACGTCTAACAATCAGCCACATCAGAAACGCGTGACGAGGTATACATTGAGAAAACCAAACGATACTAGCCCAATTCACTTCCTGCTCCCTTGACCGAACTGAGTCCCAAACTTCCAAAGAAGAGTGCTCGGTTATATTATCACCAACCTTCCAAACGATACGATCCTGGTTATTAAAATTCCGTTGCACGTGGTCTAATTGTGTGAGTACGGGGTATGTATCTTTCCATGCAACCGGCCAAAGCCACGAGCTATCTGAATAAACATCAGCTACTGTGGCATTTAAAGAGAACCCCTCTCGAGTTATCACTCTATTTTTTGGGTAAAGGGTTACCCCGCTTCACTTTCATATATCACAAAACCAAAAAAACACATGTAGTAAGGAAAGTCCTCACTAGTTCACTATCCTGACATGCCAGGAAGTGTTAACAAGCAAAAAAGCAAACCACTATAGAAAACAAACACAAACTCTAGACACTAACTAGAGACAACCAATGATCTACATGCTTGGCACATTCCATTTTTCTAATAAGCTCTTTCCAGTCGTAGAGCTCTTGAGCTTCACTGAGGCTAGCTTTAACCTAACCGTAGACACAATAGCTTCCGTAATCACACGCACCGTTCTTTTCTTGGATTTAAAAAGCCTCTGATTACGTTCTTGCCATATAAAGTATGCAGTTGCGGCAAGAATTAATCGGCCAATCACACTTCGCAGCGACTTTTTCGAAGGAACATCAATCAGCCACTCAACAATATCCTCCCATTTGCTAGACATTATTTCGATTCCAGCAAAAGATTTAACGGAAGACCAAACCTGCATTGAAAAAGGGCACTCAAAAAATAAATGATCATGCGAGTCCGGTTCCAAGCAACACAGCGGACAAGAAAGCAGGTTTAAGTTAGTGCTAGCACCAACATCCCATTGCCTTACTTTATCCTGCGTTTTGAGCTTCTTCTTGCAGATAAGCCATGCAAGAAAGGCATGCCTCGGAATACAATTCGCAAACCAAACAATCTCGACCCAAGGGACTCTTTCACCCTGATTTCTAATCGTATCCCACACCATAGATGCTGAATAATCCTGCTCTGCACCCCTCACATCACCCCAAACTAATAAATCAGATTTATGAGGAATTATTGTTGGCGGTTGAATGTTTAATAAAACCGGAAAAAGATCCATCCAAGCTCTCGGCCACCCCTAATCACCATTGCTCACGATATCACTAACCTTGGACTCAAGAGTAAAACATGCATTGTGAAGCTGTCGAGCTATCACTTTAGGCGATAGGAAACTACAAAGTGGACCAATATTACTCCATGTGTCATACCAAGCTGAGGTACGGCTGCCATCACCAATCTGAGACCAAACATGTTGTCGAATCAAAGGCCGAATCTGAGCCATCTTCCTCCAGCTCCAACAACAACTAGACGGAACCTTGTGATCCCAAAAACTACGACCTCTTAATCGATAAGAATGGATCCAAGCAACCCATAAAGATTGACGATTACTTAGAATGCTCCAAATATGAGACACCATAAGAGATTTATTAACATCAGCAATACGACGAATACCTAAACCCCCTTCATGCTTAGGCACACAAACAGCCTTCCAAGAAACTTTCGCCCTACCACGCTGAGAGGGGGATTGAGCCCATAGAAAATTCCGCATTTTAGCTTCCAATTCCTTAACCACCCTGGCTGGTAAAATAAATACCGAAGACCAGTACACATGTAAAGCTGAAAGGACCGAGATAATTAATTGCAATCTACCGGCGAACGATAACATTTTGTTCTTCCAATTATTTATCCGTTGATCAAGACGCTCCACAAGAATACTACAATCCTTGTATAATAATCTAGAAGAAATAAGCGGCACACCCAAGTATCTCACAGGAAGCGAAACCTCCACAAAAGGCATAATGGTCAAGATTTCTCTTTTAACGTGATTTGGGACGTTACAGAAAAACCCTGTACTCTTCTGACTACTAGGAACCAAGCCTGACATTCGAGTGAACTGAGTGAGGGATAACATAACACACCTAGCCGAAGCCACATCTCCTCTAGCAAACAGGAATAAATCATCTGCAAAACAAAGATTAACTATTTGTTGCTTCTCACATTTATTATGGAACCTGAAAGATGAGTCGATCCTCGTCGCATGGTTTAAAATGCATGTCAAGACTTCCATCACGAGAGTGAAAAGATAAGGGGATAGGGGATCACCCTGCCTTAAGCCCCTTTTTCCTTTAAAATACCCATGAATACTCCCGTTAACACAAACAGAATAAGAGGCTGTTGACACACACAACATGATCCAATCCACCATAATACCATTAAAACCAAACCCTACTGGCACATTTTTGAGAAAGCTCCACTCAATCGTATCATAAGCTTTCTAGATATCTACCTTAAACGCACACCTTGGGGGACCAAAGTCACGATGGTAATTATGCATTAATTCTTGCGTAAGAAGAATGTTATCTGAAATTTTCCGACCAGGAACAAAAGCTGATTGGTTTATGCTTACAATTTCATTTAACGAACCCTTCAACCGATCCGCCAGCACCTTACTAATACATTTAAAAATAACGTTACAGCAGGATATAGGACGAATAATCAGTAATCTTCGAAGGGGTTGACACCTTGGGAACAAGAGCGACTAATGTGTGATTAAGTTGATGTAGGAGCTTTCTAGAGTTAAAGAAATCTAGAATAGCATTTGATACATCACTCCCCACTATATGCCAAGTACTCTTGAAAAACGCAGCCGTATAACCATCAGGCCCAGGGGCTTTATCATTCCCAATCGAAAACATAGCAGACTTAATTTCCTCCAAGGTGACCGGTCGAACCATGTAGTTTGCAGTTTCAGGATTCAGCTTATTAGAAAAAAGATCAGGCGAAGGTAACAAAGGCACTTGACCTTCACTTCCCAAAAATTGCTCGTAATGGTTAACAAAAGCCGCCACCACATTATCACCATCAAACAGGTTTCCACTCAAATCAGATATATCCTCAATATGATTAATGTGGTTTCTACATTCTAACGACGAATGAAAATAGGCCGTATTAGCATCACCTGCTCGAAGCCACTCAACTTTAGACTTCTGCTTTAGGAATCTCTCCTCATCAAGCGAAGCCTCCTGAAAATCACGCAACACAGAGGCCTCTTGACAACGTAAAAACTCGTTCATTGGGTCCCCTATCAATGTCTCGCTGGATAGTCTCAAGTTTCCCACGAAGCTTCACAACCTTTTCATGGAGATTCCCTTGTTGGAACAGGAGAGCTCGAAGAGAAGACTTCATTAGAGTGAGTTTCTTAATGACACGAAACTGATGAACTCCATTAATGTGAACATCCCACTTTGAATTAACAATATCCATAAAACCCGACTTATGCACCAAGAAGTTAGCAAACTTGAAAGGTCTTGGTTTAGTTTTACCAGCCGATAACAACTTCAGGACACACGGACAGTGATCCGAAACACCATAGGGCCTAAACACAGCAACCGAATCAGGAAAAGCACTAGCAAAAGGAAGGTTACCCAAGACTCTATCGATCTTTTTCAGCAATCCTACTCCTTTCTTGGGTTTTTGGCTCCACGTGAAATGAAAACCTGTTTGCTTAATATCAAAGACCTCAATCTCCTCAACACAATCTTTAAATTCTCGCATACCAGGAGAAATAGAGGAGATGCCAAACTATACGAAGTCATCCATTATCCATCACTAAATCAGCTCCATGAATATCCCACTTCTCCAGTAACTCCCGAACTCTAGCAGTGTTCTAGAATCTGAATCCATTATACGAAGTCATCCATTATCCATCCTTACTAGTTCAAATATGGCTTACATATTCGGTTCATCATGTCCATAAATGCAGCTGGGGCATTGGTTAAACCAAATGGCATGACAGTAAATTCATAATGACCATACCTTGTTCTGAATGTGGTCTTAGGAATGTTCTCTTCCTGTACCTTTAATCGTGACTTTGTTCAATTCGCGGTAATCGATTTTAGAGAAAAATCGAGCTCCTTGCAGTTGATCGAACAGATCATCGATTCTCGGTAATGGGTACCGGTTCTTAATCGTGACTTTGTTCAATTCGCGGTAATCAATGCACATACGCATCGATCCGTCCTTCTTTTTAACGAATAAGATCGGCGCTCCCCATGGCGACGAACTTGGCTGTATAAATCCTTTTTCCAACAATTCATCTAATTGTTTCTTCAATTCCTGCATTTCGGCGGGTGCCAAACGGTAAGGTGCTTTGGCAATTGGTGCTGTTCCAGGCAGTAGGTGAATTCTGAATTCAACCTCTCTATCCGGTGGTAGTCCTGGTAATTCTTCTGGAAAGACATCTGAAAACTGAGACACTACTGGAATGTCTTTTAGTTCTTTTCCTTTAGTGTTAGTGATTATGGAAATCAAATACACTATAGAACCTTTTCTTATATAACTTGCATTTTTCATCACAGAGAAGAATTTTGTGGACCTAGAGGGTTTATCTCCTTTTATTGTGATCATTTTACCTTTTGGTGAATTTATTTGGATTGACTTTTGATCACATAAATACTAGCTTTATTGGCTATTAACCAATCCATTCCTAATACAACATCAAATCCTTTCAGATTCATTGGGTAAAGGTTTCCCATAAACTTTTGGTTTAAAATTTCTATTCTTGCTCCTTGCAAGATTTCAGAAATCCTAACTGTTTCTCCATTAGCTGTCTCTACTAGACATTCTTGTGGTAGTTTAGTTAATGACGGATTAAGGAGTTTGCAAAATGATGTATTAATAAAACTTTGGTTTGCACCAGAGTCAAATAATACTTTAGCAACAACATCATTAACTAAAAACGTACCAGCTATGACATCTGGAATCATCTTGGCTTCATCTGCAGTCAGAACAAATGCTCTAGCATTTTTAGTGTTCTTGTTGTCTGCAGCTGGGGCTAATTTCGGACAGTTTGTCTTAATGTGGCCTTTTTCTCCACAGTTATAGCATAGTCCATTATTGGATTTTCTCCTGCAATCTTCTTCCTTGTGTCCTGGCATCTTGCAAAAATTGCAAAGAGTAGAGCATTTTCCCGAATGCTTTTTTCTTGCAGACTTTGCAGAAAGGTGCAGAGGTAGAACCCATATTCCTACGGTTGTAATTCCCAGAACGGAATTCTTGAGTAAGCCTTTGGGTTAGGTTTCTCCTCTGTTCTTCTTCTCTAGTACGGATTAATTCGTCTGTCAAGGTATTTGCTAGTTCTACAGCTTCTTCTATAGTTTGAGGTCTAGCTGCCTTGACTACGTGTCTAATCTCTCCGATTAATCCCCAGATATAACGGGAGATTAACACTGGTTCAGGTGATGCAAGGGTTGGCACTATTCTAGCATATTCAAAGAATGTGGTAGTATAACCCTTACTATCTACCCCGGTCATTCTTAAGTTTAGGAACTTATTAGCTATCTGTTCCTTTTCATTAGGAGGGCAGAATTTCCTTTCTACCATATTTTTAAATTCCTCCCATTCCATGTTGTAAACCTTATCACTTCCTCTTGATTGGAGGATAGTGTTCCACCATTCTAAGGCTGAGTTCTTAAACAAATTAGAAGCAAACATTATTTTGTCTTCTTCCGCACATTTACTTATTTTTAGAACAGCCTCAGTCATCTCTATCCAGCGTAGAGTTGCAATGGGTCCTTCATTGCCCGAGAATTCTATTGGTTTGCAGGACCAGAATTCTTTGTAAGAACAACCACAAGGCATGGTTCTTCTTCTTTTGGGAATGGGCACTTGAAGTACAGGGCCATTGTTCACGCTGTGTTCTGGTTCAATTGGTCGCTTACTGCTATGCTTACTTTTATTATTTGCTTCCTGAATAGTTTGAATAATAAATGACATTGCATCTATAATTCCTTGTGCCACTATGTGTTGAACGGCACTATTATCCTTTTGGTTTCCATTGTTATTGATGCTCGGATTCTCATTAACCACGTTAATGTTACTCTGGTTATCGTTATTCAGATTTCCTTGATTTCCTTCATCGGCCATCTGAATTTTAAACATTTACCCCATATTAATATCACAAAATAATATTTATATAGTCAATCACATGACACGTATTTTTTCCAAAAACGTCGATCATTGCGACTTTTACTCTATTCATCTACTATTATGTATCTATTACACACTAGTACTGAAATAAAAATTACAATACCAACTGAAATAGAATTACACTAATAGTAATAGGCATCCGTACACACATATTTTTTTTATTATTATATTATTATTACTAGTACCATCTCCTCCATCCCATCTACGGATATGCATTCATCCAAAAATCCATATTGCGCTCATCGTATTTCCATACGAGTCGCTCTCCTACCTGTCGCATTCTCTCACTGCTTTCTAAAATTTCCTCTCCGAAAGTCCTAAGTTCTTGTACGTTTTCTGCACTCATTGGGGGTGCAGGTTCTAGGACTGGGTTCGGAATCTGGGGTGCGGGTTCCTGGTATGGGGGTGAAAGTTGTGATAACCCGAGTTTTCAAGATCTCTATCCGATTTAACCTCGTACTTATTTGCAAGCGTGTTTTATAAATACTTGATGTGCAATACATGTGTTGTGTAAATGTGTATGAATGTTATGTATATATTGTTTGGGTTATTCGATTTTATAATTGAAATCAAATGTTGGAGTTCTAGCCGAAAACCCACCCACCCACGAAAACACTTCAGGTGTTTTCGTCTATCATGGGCCCAACGAAAACAACAAATGGGCTTTGGCCCAGTAGCAATCTATTTTAATATTTTGTTCCCCCACTTTACGTAAAAGCGAATCGCCACACCCTAGAACACCTCTTCAACCGAGTGACGGCAACTACAACCCTTTGGAACCTTTCTTTCCGAATCGACCTGTTAGTTTCTCTATTTCGGTTAGTGTCCAACCTTTACATGATTGCTTGTTAACTGTATAGTTGGAATCAATGTTAGTTGATAGTATCTTGCATGATAAATAGGTTAAACATGAAATTGATATTGCATGATTTGTGGCTGATATCGGTTTGTGCGTGATTGTACAAATGGATAATTAATGACAATCGGTGGTGAGGGCCATAGAGTGAAGTTACATGGTTGCACAAAGATTTAAAAATCTAAATATGTATATGGCGGCCATGTGCGATCAGACATAATCATGTGGACATTTAAGAAATTGTCCGTAGGAATATAGGTGATTTATATTGTTTGTGCAATCGAAATATGTGAAGGTGGCAGTCTAACCTTTGACTTGAAAACATGATAATTGGCAAACAGTGTTGGATTAGGTGATATGGTAATTGATCTGACGTATACATAAATAGGGTTTATGATAGAGACTCAGTACTACGATGTTTTGTTATGATGATTGGTATTATTATTGACTATTTTGTTTGGATATACAACCGAATGATTAATGGTAAAGTTTCGGGGATGGGTAACTGGTAACAAAGATAAGGTTTAGTCGACAAAATCCAAAGTGATTTCATCGGCCAAAGTGTTTTCGGCCCAATGTGATTTCGGCCCAAAAGTGTTTTCGGCTCAATGTCTGTAACTTGTATGTAAATCTATTATTTTATTAACTCAGTTAGTTATTGGTTCAGTTAGTTGGCAACTCTGTTAGATATACAAACTCTGTTAAACATGTCGACTGTGTTAAGTATGTTAAGTATATGAACCTCTTCTGAGCTTGTAACCTTGTTAAGTTATTGACACTGTTAAAACCTGTTAACTCTGTTAAGGAGGAAACTCTCTGTTAACCCTGTTAAGCCAAGTTGATTAACCTTGTTAATTAATTAACCTTGTTAGCCAATTAACTCTGTTAACTTTATTTGACTCTGTTAAAGTATACAACTCTGTTGAGTGTGTAACCTTAATGGGTTGATAACCCTGTTAGCGTATTATTACTGTTAAGCATGTTGATTCTGCTTAGTCTGTAATATTAATCACATGTGAATCTTTACGAACTTGAACTGATTTCGCATACATGCCTAATTATAGGACTTGACTGATTATTTGTGAGAACGTAATTAAACGTACCGAGCAAACCAAGGTGAGTTCACACTCTTACCAAGGCATGGGATTCCCGGGGCTGGGAATGGGTTTTGAATAATGGGATTGAACAATTACTCGTACTTACACTGCTACTAGACTATCTACCATCGTCCTCAGGTTAGGCAGGACACTTACGTAAAACCTACGTAAACTTGTACTTACCACTGTCCTCAGGTTACGAAGGGCACTTACGTAAAACCTACGTAAACTCATACATACTACTGTCTTCGGGTTAAGAAGGACACTTACGTAAAACCTACGTAAACCCCCGCGTACCACTGTCCTCGGGTTGAGAAGGGCACTTACGTAAAGCCTACGTAAACCTCATACGTACTACTGTTCTCGGGTTAAAAATAACACATATGGTTACCCCCTAGTCTAGTATATGCAACATGGGAAGCCCCCATCAACTGAACATACAAACGGTTTAGTTAATAACGCATTATTATAAACGAACTTACTTACTGTGAACTCGCTCAACTAGTTGTTGACTTTCTGTTACATGCCTTGCAGGACCATAGGTATTCATGGAGCTTGCACGGGAGGCACGGTCGTTGTGGCACGGATTGTGGATGTTTTGATGAAAACTTTATGACTCTTTAAACTTAACACTTGTGTTGGATTTTCATACTATGCTTCCGCTACCTATACTATGTTTTTGATTGAACACCAATTGTATTGTGACGGATTACATTTACTTTTACTTATTACTTATATGTTCAATATGATTGGTGGCTTGATCTTGGTCATGTCACGCCTCCAAGCGGTGATACTCCGCGTGTGGATTTTGAGGGTGTGACAGATTGGTATCAGAGCCATTGGTTATAGTGAACTTGGTTTTAATAAGGGGAAAACGTTTTTATTAAAACCAGACTATAACCTGTACAGTGCTCAATGATCCACAACGACGCCTCGCTCCACGTGTAAGACTCAACATTCTAGGTAATATGGTATATGTTTTATTGCCTACTTGCTAGAATTACATAGAACTTTGCTCATGGTATGCTTAGATACACATAACCCCTATTGCTTGAGAATACTTGTGTGCTCACTTTCTTCTGTCATCGCACTATTCGCGAACCTCTCTTACTTATGTTACCTTTGCTATGAAGATCATGGCTGGACGCATAACATGACACATGCCCAGTTGACGGCTCTCATTAACGAACAAGTTGCTGCGGCACTTGCAGCCACACAAGCAGGAGGTATACCCTACAGTTGTAACTCATGCTAGGATCTTTAGATCCTACACTCCTAAACCAACTCTTGTGTTTAACTTTGTCCTAATTCTTATACCCAACAGGTCAGCCACCTGTTTGCACCTTCAAAACTTTCATGGACTGTCGTCCTACTACTTTTAGTGGCACGGAAGGAGCAGTTGGACTTCTCCATTGGTTTGAAAAGCTCGAGTCTGTATTTGAGATGTGTGAATGCCCTGAGGCTCGCAGGGTGAAGTACGCCACTGGCACTTTAGAAGGCATTGCACTGACTTGGTGGAAGGCGCAAGTTCAGATGTTAGGGTTGGCAGTTGCTAACGCCACCCCCTGGAACGATTTCAAGGAGTTGATCAAAGAGGAATACTGTAGCCGTGATGACATTCATAAGCTGGAGGTAGAGTTTTACAATTTGCAGATGACGGGATCGGAAATTGAAGCGTACACCAAAAGATCAAACGAGTTGGCTATTCTGTGCCCTACTATGGTAGATCCTCCCATTAAGCGTATCGAACTGTATCTCAAGGGTCTAGTGCCGGAGATTCAAAGTCATGTAACCTCAGCGAATCTTGGCACCATTCAACAGATCGTCAAGTTAGCTCATCGCCTCACCGATCAGGCAGTGGAACAGAACAGGCTGCCTAAACGTATCAGCGCTACTACTACCGCTACCACTTCAGCTACTCCTGCTACTCCCAGTGACAACAAGCGGAAATGGGAGGGGGATTCCAGCAGGGGTTCAGCTACCGTTCAGTCTCAAGCTCAGCAACGCAAGACTAATGACTACCAGAGTCCGGGTCAGCAATCCTCTGGTAGTCAGGGGCAGAAAATAAATCAAGGAAATCACCCAAGGTGCAACAATTGTAACAGACATCATAGTGGCCAGTGCAACAAGGGTCGTTGTCAGAGGTGTCTCAAGATGGGTCATGAGGCCAAGGATTGTAGGAGCCCACGGCCTGTAACTCAGAATCAGCAGCAGTAGCAAACGCAGCAGAACCAACAACAGGGTAACAAGGGATGTTTTCATTGTGGTGCTGAAGGTCACTTCAAGAGACACTGCCCCCAGTTAAACCGAAACCATAACAACAACAACAATAATCAGGGCAATGGGAACAACAATGGGGGAAACAACAACGACAATGGTGCTAGGGGTCGTGCATTTGTGATTGGTCAGGGTGATGCAAGGAACGATCCTAATGTGGTTATGGGTAAGTTTCTTCTCGACGACTTTTATGTTACTGTATTATTTGATTCGGGTGCGGATACCAGTTATATGTCTCTGAAAGTTAGTCAAATGCTTAAACGCGCACCAACACTTTTGAACACCAAACATGTCGTAGAGTTAGCTAACGGTAAAAGTCTAGAGGCCACACACATAGTTCAGGGTTGTAATCTTATCCTCGCTGGTCAGACTTTCTCTATCGATCTCATTCCTATAACTCTGGGTAGTTTCGACATCGTCATTGGTATGGATTGGTTATCCCAACAACAAGCAGAGATCCTATGCAAGGAGAAGGTCATTCGTATTCCCCGTACTGGCAAAGAACCTCTCGAAGTTCAAGACGACAAGAGTGCTGTCGTGAGTGGCATCATCTCCTTCTTGAAAGCTCAGAAGTGTTTGCGAAAGGGGCACACAGCTATTTTAGCACTCGTTACAGATACATCGACGAAAGAGAAGAAGTTAGAGGATATTCCAGTTGTACGCGACTTTCCTCAAGTGTTTCCTGAAGAGTTACCTGGGCTACCGCCTCATCGCCAGGTCGAATTTCAGATCGAGCTAGCTCCAGGAGCAGCACCCATAGCTCGAGCACCTTATCGCTTAGCTCCAACTGAACTGGAAGAACTATCTAAGCAATTGCAAGAACTCTTGGAAAAGGGTTTCATACGTTCTAACTCTTCGCCTTGGGGAGCTCCAGTATTATTTGTGAAGAAGAAAGACGGTACCTTCCGCATGTGCATAGATTACCGCGAACTGAACAAGGTGACCGTGAAGAATCGCTATCCTCTTCCACGCATCGACGACTTATTCGACCAGTTGCAAGGGTCGAGCTATTACTCGAAGATTGACCTGAGGTCAGGCTATCATCAATTGAGAGTCCGGGACGAGGACGTCTCTAAAACAGCATTCAGAACTCGCTACGGCCATTACGAGTTTTTGGTCATGCCATTCGGGTTAACGAACGCACCTGCGGTTTTCATGGATCTTATGAACAGGGTGTGCAAACCTTATCTTGACAAGTTTGTTATTGTTTTCATCGATGACATCCTGATCTATTCGAAGAGTCAGGAGAAACACGAGCTGCATTTACGACTTATTTTGGAACTCCTTCGAACGGAACAGCTGTACGCCAAGTTTTCAAAATGCGACTTCTGGCTTCGTGAAGTCCACTTCCTAGGCCACGTGGTAAACAAGGATGGGATTCATGTTGATCCATCCAAGGTAGATTCGATCAAGAACTGGCCTGCACCTCGCACACCAACCGAAATACGCCAATTCTTGGGTTTGGCGGGTTATTACAGACGGTTCATCAAAGACTTCTCAAAGATTGCACAGCCGCTTACACTACTGACACAGAAAGGTGTTGCTTATCGTTGGGGTAATACACAGGAAACAGCGTTCCAGCACTTAAAGGATAGACTTTGTAGCGCACCTATCCTCTCATTGCCTGAAGGCACGGACGATTTTGTAGTCTACTGCGACGCATCCATCCAAGGTCTTGGATGTGTGTTGATGCAACGGGATAAAGTCATTGCTTATGCTTCGCGCCAACTTAAGATTCACGAACGGAATTACACTACACATGATTTAGAGCTGGGAGCTGTTGTTTTTGCGCTCAAGATATGGCGACATTACCTGTATGGCACCAAGTGCACCATCTACACCGATCACAGGAGTCTCGAGCATATCTTCAAGCAGAAAGAGTTGAACATGCGACAACGTCGATGGGTCGAATTACTGAACGATTACGAATGTGCTATAAAGTACCATCCGGGCGACTCAAAAGAGGAGAGCGAAAGTGGGATGGAAGGTGGTTTGTCTTCCAAAGCATGAAGGTGGTTTAGGTATTCGAAGGATCCGGGATGTGAATCGTGCTCTTATGGCTTTCCATGTGTGGAGTATTGTTACAAACCGGGAATCGCTTTGGGTGGCGTGGATTCATTCTTACAGGTTAAGAGGCCGCACTCTATGGGATTGTAAACCTGTTACCAACTGTTGCTGGAGTTGGAGGAAAATTATGCAGATACGGTCAGAGTTTAGACACTATATATGGGTTAAACTTGGAAATGGTAGCACTACATCGGCATGGTACGATACTTGGTGTGACGGAGGTCCGCTATGTTCTTTCCTTTCGCCGAGAGTTATTACGCGAGCTGGCTTTCGCCTGGATGATACTGTGCAGGATGTTTATGGGGATGGTATTTGGAACTGGCCTGTCGAGTGGAGAACTTTATTCCCGATTTTTAATCAATTGGATCATCTTCATTGTATTTCGGATATTAGCGATCGCACCTTATGGAAGGTTGGTAACAAGTTGAGTGATTTTTCTTCAGCGGAGGCTTGGGAATCTATTAGAACTACTGAGGCTGAAGTGAATTGGGTTAAATTTGGTTTTCTCAGTGCATTCCGCGGCATGCGTTCCATATGTGGCTTGTAATGCAGGGTAAACTTTTGACTCAAGACAAAATTTTGCAATGGGATTTATCTAGGAGGAAGAATATGAACATGATGTGTTGTGTGCTATGCTATGCGAATGTGGACTCTCATGATCATCTTTTCTTTGAGTGTGACTTTTCTTCACAAGTTTGGAATTCGGTTAGATCCAAAGGGAACATGGCGTCTGTTGATTCTAAGTGGAGTAACATAATTGATTGGTTACGGGACCGGGCTACTTCTAAATCGGCTGCCAATTATGTTAGTCGTTTAATTGTGGCTGCCTTGGCGTATACTATTTGGCAAGAGAGGAACGCTAGACTTTTTAACAACCATGCTAGACCTCCGGATACGGTGCGTGACCTGGTTTTAAGTACTGTCCGATACAAGCTAATGGGAGCTAAGTTCAGGAACACGAACAGAGTGAGGAAATTGCTGGAAAGCTGGGAGATCCATACCGACTGTGTTGCTGATGATGGAGGCTGATTGTTCTTGAATATGTGTTTTTGTTTTGGCTAGATGTTTTGTCTAGGTGTTAACGGTGTAGGTTGTTTTATTTTGGTGGTTTTGGCTTTTACAGTCATAGGGTCTGTCCTATGTCTGAACTAGTGTTGGTTTCTCAACACTACTTGTTTTATTGGTTGTGAATATATAGAATCACTGGGGTAACCCTTTACCCAAAAGTACCATCCGGGCAAAGCCAATGTGGTGGCCGACGCCCTTAGTCGAAAGGATACTACACCTAGGCGTGTACGAGCGTTGTAACTCACTATTCAGTCTAGTCTTCCTGCACAGATACGAGATGCTCAGGTAGAAGCATTGAAACCAGAAAACGTCAGGGCTGAAGCCCTACGCGGCTTAAGGCAACGGTTAGAACAAAAGGCAGACGACGCCTACTATGTAACAGGATGCATTTGGGTCCGACTCTACGGCAACTTACGCGAGCTTGTAATGGATGAAGCTCATAAGTCTCGCTACTCAGTACATCCTGGTTCGGATAAGATGTACCACGACTTGAAAACTACATATTGGTGGCCTAGCATGAAAGCTCACATAGCAACTTACGTCAGCAAGTGCTTGACTTGTGCGAGAGTCAAGACTGAATATCAGAAACCATCAGGCCTACTCCAACAACCAGAGATACCACAATGGAAATGGGAGAAAATTTCCATGGATTTTGTTACTGGCCTGCCTAGATCTCAACGTGGGAATGATACTATTTGGGTGATCGTGGATCGACTCACAAAGTCTGCACACTTCTTGGCTATCAAAGAAACAGACAAGTTCTCTACATTAGTAGACATCTACTTAAAAGAAGAGGTTTCAAGGCACGGGGTGCCAACCTCCATTATCTCTGATCGTGATGCACGTTTTACTTCAGAACTTTGGCAAGCAATGCACAAATCTTTTGGCTCTCGGTTAGACATGAGCACAGCTTATCACCCTCAGACGGATGGATAGTCTGAGCGCACTATTCAAACTTTAAAAGACATGCTTCGTGCATGTGTAATCGATTTCGGCAACGGCTGGGAAAAACATCTCCCATTAGTGGAGTTCTCGTATAACAACAGTTACCACACCAGCATTCAAGCCGCTCCATTCGAGGCATTGTACGGGCGTAAATGCCGATCACCTCTCTGTTGGGCAGAGGTGGGTGATAGTCAGATCACAGGTCCAGAACTGGTAGTAGACATAACAGAAAAGATTGCTCAAATACGACAACGCATGGCGGCAGCTCGCGACCGTCAGAAAGCATACGCCGATAAGGGCCGGAAACCATTCGAATTCCAGGTTGGGGATCGAGTGCTACTCAAAGTTTCACCCTGGAAGGGTGTGGTTCGTTTTGGCAAACGAGGCAAACTTAACCCACGATACGTTGGACCGTTCCAAATCATTGAGAAAATAGGCAGGGTGGCCTACAGACTAAACCTACCAGCAGAACTCAGTGCAGTTCACAACGTTTTCCACGTGTCGAATCTGAAGAAGTGTCTGTCAGATGAGACCCTCATAGTTCCTTTGAAGGAGCTTACTATCGACGATCAGTTGCGATTGGTCGAGGAACCAGTTGAAATCACGGACCGGGATGTCAAGGTCCTCAAGCACACCAGAATACCTCTTGTTCGAGTTCGTTGGAACTCCCGTCATGGCCCAGAGTTCACCTGGGAACGAGAAGATCAAATGAAACTCAAGTATCCCCAGTTATTCGAAAACAGTGCAACCACTACTGAGGCCGAAGCTACTACAGAATTTCGGGACGAAATTCCAAATCAACGGGGGGATGATGTGACACCCCAGGAAAACCAGTAAACTACACAACACAACTAGCTTCCTCAGTAACCACGTGCTAAATTTCGAGACGAAATTTCTTTCAAGTTGGGGATAATGTGACAACCCGAGTTTTCAAGATCTCTATCCGATTTAACCTCGTACTTATTTGCAAGCGTGTTTTATAAATACTTGATGTGCAATACATGTGTTGTGTAAATGTGTATGAATGTTATGTATATATTGTTTGGGTTATTGGATTTTATAATTGAAATCAAATGTTGGAGTTCTAGCCGAAAACCCACCCACCCACGAAAACACTTCAGGTGTTTTCGTCTATCATGGGCCCAACGAAAACAACAAATGGGCTTTGGCCCAGTAGCAATCTATTTTAATATTTTGTTCCCCCACTTTACGTAAAAGCGAATCGCCAAACCCTAGAACACCTCTTCAACCGAGTGACGGCAACTGCAACCCTTTGGAACCTTTCTTTCTGAATCGACCTGTTAGTTTCTCTATTCCGGTTAGTGTCCAACCTTTACATGATTGCTTGTTAACTGTATAGTTGGAATCAATGTTAGTTGATAGTATCTTGCATGATAAATAGGTTAAACATGAAATTGATATTGCATGATTTGTGGCTGATATCGGTTTGTGCGTGATTGTACAAATGGATAATTAATGACAATCGGTGGTGAGGGCCATAGAGTGAAGTTACATGGTTGCACAAAGATTTAAAAATCTGAATATGTATATGGCGGCCATGTGCGATCAGACATAATCATGTGGACATTTAAGAAATTGTCAGTAGGAATATAGGTGATTTATATTGTTTGTGCAATCGAAATATGTGAAGGTGGCAGTCTAACCTTTGACTTGAAAACATGATAATTGGCAAACACTGTTGGATTGGGTGATATGGTAATTGATCTGACGTATACATAAATAGGGTTTATGATAGAGACTCAGTACTGCGATGTTTTGTTATGATGATTGGTATTATTATTGACTATTTTGTTTGGATATACAACCAAATGATTAATGGTAAAGTTTTGGGGATGGGTAACTGGTAACAAAGATGAGGTTTAGTCGACGAAATCCAAAGTGATTTCATCGGCCAAAGTGTTTTCGGCCCAATGTGATTTCGGCCCAAAAGTGTTTTCGGCTCAATGTCTGTAACTTGTATGTAAATCTATTATTTTATTAACTCAGTTAGTTATTGGTTCAGTTAGTTGGCAACTCTGTTAGATATACAAACTCTGTTAAACATGTCGACTGTGTTAAGTATGTTAAGTATATGAACCTCTTCTGAGCTTGTAACCTTGTTAAGTTGTTGACACTGTTAAAACCTGTTAACTCTGTTAAGGAGGAAACTCTCTGTTAACCCTGTTAAGCCAAGTTGATTAACCTTGTTAGCCAATTAACTCTGTTAACTTTATTTGACTCTGTTAAAGTATACAACTCTGTTGAGTGTGTAACCTTAATGGGTTGATAACCCTGTTAGCGTATTATTACTGTTAAGCATGTTGATTCTACTTAGGCTGTAATATTAATCACATGTGAATCTTTACGAACTTGAACTGATTTCGCATACATGCCTAATTATAGGACTTGACTGATTATTTGTGAGAACGTAATTAAACGTACCGAGCAAACCAAGGTGAGTTCACACTCTTACCAAGGCATGGGATTCCCGGGGCTGGGAATGGGTTTTGAATAATGGGATTGAACAATTACTCGTACTTACACTGCTACTAGACTATCTACCATCGTCCTCAGGTTAGGCAAGACACTTACGTAAAACCTACGTAAACTTGTACTTACCACTGTCCTCAGGTTACAAAGGGCACTTACGTAAAACCTACGTAAACTCATACATGCTACTGTCTTTGGGTTAAGAAGGACACTTACGTAAAACCTACGTAAACCCCCGCGTACCACAGTCCTCGGGTTGAGAAGGGCACTTACGTAAAGCCTACGTAAACCTCGTATATACTACTGTTCTCGGGTTAAGAAGAACACACATGGTTACCCCCTAGTCTAGTATATGCAACATGGGAAGCCCCCATCAACTGAACATACAAACGGTTTAGTTAATAACGCATTGTTATACAACGAACTTACTTACTGTGAACTCGCTCAACTAGTTGTTGACTTTCTGTTACATGCCTTGCAGGACCATAGGTATTCATGGAGCTTGCGCGGGAGGCGCGGTTGTTGTGGCACGGATTGTGGATGTTTTGATGAAAACTTTATGACTCTTTAAACTTAACACTTGTGTTGGATTTTCATACTATGCTTCCGCTACCTATACTATGTTTTTGATTGAACACCAATTGTATTGTGACGGATTACATTTACTTTTACTTATTACTTATATGTTCAATATGATTGGTGGCTTGATCCTGGTCATGTCACGCCTCCAAGCGGTGATACTCCGCGTGTGGATTTTGGGGGTGTGACAAAAGTGCCTGAAATCGGTAAGGATCTTCTAAGATCTCCCTAATGTATTCATCATGGTAATAGGGATCTAAAGGGTCCATACCTGGATAGGCTCCTATGTTTTGCATGGGTGTGTCTTCATGTATTGGGTAACGTTGCACAAAGTCCCTATTGTCGTCCCACCAGGGGTCGTAATTTGGGTCTAGGGTGTAACACCTGTGTCTCCACGGCCATCAAACAAATGCCAAACCAATGAAATATTGTATTTCATACTTGGGATTTGTAAAAAAGATGTGTATCATTTACACATATCAATTCTTGTTCGATTTCAAACTCTATATCGCTTTCTGGAAGGTTATACGCGCACTGATGCGTAAATATAACCAGTTTAATGCAACGAACACTCCGGAATAGTGACATATACTTAACATACCTTAAATAACCTTTACATAACTTAGAAATAAGTTTTGAAGGCTTTGGTATTGCAAAAACAAGTTAATTCGCTTACAGGGACTAAATATGACAAACTGCGAAAGTATGTCAATTTGAACTGTAACGAACATTCCGGAACATGACCATAAGTTAAACACACCTTAAATATCCTTTACATAGCTTAGAAATAGGCTTTGAGGGGTTCGGTGTGCTAAAATAAACTTTTGGGTCATTCAGGGACTAAAAGTGTCAAAAAGTGCACAAGTTTGCATTTTCGCGCATAACATACGTTCTGAATACATCCGGACATCCAAAAATTTATGTAAGCACCAAAATATTTTATTTTAGTGTTTGGCATAAGAAAAATCCATTCGTCGCGCAATTTGGATCGTTTTTCGCGCTTATGCGCATTCCGTCGTAATTAACCGAACATCGCGATCGTACGACCAAACGAACGTTGGTGACCGACCGGATAATATTTAAATCCCACAAATATTCTGTTATGATTAAAATCTTATTTTAATCAGGTCCGTGTTGAAAAATAAATTAAAACGCCTAAAAACGTTATTTTTCAAAGTTTAAGCGCGTACCGTGTGTTTCTGCGCAACACAGGGCTTCTACTGCAAAACGCAGACAACGCAGCCAGTCCTGGCAACTGAAATTTATTTCAGTAATAACTTGGCGAGTTTATTTTTATAGAGTAATAAAAATAATTTAGAACGCCATAAACCGGGATTTAAACGCTAGATAAAATACCCGGTACCCAGTTAAATACCCGTCTTAGCCATATACTAGGAATATGCTTGGCATATGCTTGGAATATGCTAAGGTATATGCTTGGAATATGCTAAGGTATATGCTTGGAATATGCTAAGGTATATGCTAGGAATATGCTTGGAATATGCTAGGAATATTCTAGGAATATTCTAGGAATATTCTATATGGAAAAACTATAAATACCCACCATATGTTTCATTCATAATCACTAGAAATTTGATTTGAGAAACTCTAAGTTGAAACACTAGTTTCATACCTGAGATTTTCGAATCGAGTTTAGCATTCGGGGACCCTTCGTAAGTATTCTTTCGTTCTTTTCCTTATTTTATTGCTTTTCGAGTCAGAAAGTCAAACTTTGTTTGACTTTCAGCGTTGACCAGTAATGGTCAATGCGAAGTTCGTTTGAACTTCGCAACGTGAGTGTAATCACGTTGGTCATAGTCCCTTGGGACTATGCCCACTGATTACCACGTTGTCTAGAGTCGTAGGGTAGGCGATCTAATAAATCGCCTATACCTTCGAACTCGACCCATTTGGTCGATCATTAGGATCGGACCAAATACATTAGGTGACCATAGTAGGTAGGGAATAACCTTCCGAGGTTATACCCTATGGTCACATCGTTTGAGTAGTTGTATGATAGGTAGTTTATGTGCCTTAGGTAAATTACCAGAATACCCTTTTCATGTATAATTGGTAATTAAGCATATGTAACCTAAACTTTTGTCACATAACTGATTATGTAACATGTTTAGGCATATAACACTTGTCATAGGGCTAGTTAGGCGGTCCGAACGCGTTTCACGCGCACGACGCGTTAAAGTAGCATAAGCTTCCTAAACGGGTCGTAATGGGTCGATAAGACTTAGGTTAAGTTTCATTTAGCATGTAGGCCTTGTCAAACCATATCACATGAGTTCCTACACTCATTTGGTTTACAAACCCTAATGCTACCCAGTCTTCCGATATAGGTCCGGTTTATTAACATAGTTACCTATATTAGGTGCCGTTTGATATCCGTGATCTCTAGCATTGTTTGGTTGTTACTCAAGGACTACTAAGCAATCTCAAGTGAGTACATAGACCCCTCTTTTACTGTTTTCCAAACTGTTTTGGGGTGGAACACATGTGCCTACTTGTTACTTTCATGCTTTCCTGTTTTCACATCATATACCGGCTATGTTTGATAGTACATTATAGTACATTGTTTTACATGACATTTCATGCTATGTATGCCCATTGTGTGCATTACTTAGTACATTGTTTTACATGACATTTCATGCTATGTATGCCCATTGTGTGCATTACTTAGTACATTGTTTCATATGACATTTCACGCTATGTATGTTCATTTTGATTACATACTTAGTGCATTGTTTTCACAATACCGCATAAATGTTCATTATCAGTATTAGCATGCATTTTCCACAAGACATAATATTGATTTAAACCATGTTTACTTCAATACTTTGTTTTTGTGCATATGGATTAGTTGAGACATTTCACTTGCCATACATGACATTTTGACATAGACATTTTACACAAAGACATTTGACAAAGACATTTGACATGGATATTTGACATAGACATTTTGACATGATTTACATTTGACACATAACATGATTGACATTTGTTTTACACTACATGATTTACATCTTGACATAAACACATTGACATATTATCCAATACATTTGACAATTGGTTTAGACATAGACATCTTACATTGGTTGGTTTGGTTTGATTAAGTGATTAAGTAACGATGCGTGTGTAATATGATACAAGCATGGTGGATACGCCGCTGGTACTTCCTATATATAAGTGGTTGTATGGTATTACATGTCGTAGCGTTATTTGAATCATTTCAGTTGGATACATATGACATTTTATACAAATAACATACTTTTCACAAGACATTGTTAACAAACAACTTATCTTATACAAACTCATTTTATATGGTTATTCATTTAACCATACATTATTCTCTTATTTATACGTATCATTTGATCTTATCGTTTTTCAAATGATTTACAAGACAAAGCAAGTTACAAGGTTCATGACTAAACATTTTCTCAAACATAAGTCATGAAACCTATTTTCACAAAACCTATGTATCTCACCGGCATTTTTATGCTGACGTACCATATTTTCACATGTGTTTTTCAGGAGCTGTTGCATAAGATAATCAAGATACACTTAGGTGGACATGGGCCTTAGTAACAATAAAAGATGCAGACTAGTTAATTATGTTGTATTTCCATGTTTGTTTAGACATTGTAACACTTATATTGAATAAAACGAAACTTTAATTTCCATGGTTGTGAAACATTAATTCTGTTACAACACTCCCCGATGTTTCCGCCACGTTTTGTATATTCTACGTGGTCGGGGTGTGACAGAAAAGATGGTATCAGAGCTAATGGTTATAGGGAATTAGGTTATTAGTAATGCTTTGACCTAGTCTATAACCTTTCTAGGACCCTAACGCGAGTTTACTTACGTTTAGTCATAAAACAATACCGTCACCTATCCTTAGGCGACGACCACAACAAGAACATAAATTTCAAAACCGCTTTGAAAACTAATCATCTGTTCTTGGATGATTGATTACTAGGTTTTGAACCCTCTATTGTAAGGTTTTGAACTCTCTATTATAAGGTTTTGAACCCTTTGAGTTTTCAAAAATCTCATCAAGGTTTTGGGTTTTAAATAATGTGAACACGTGCAAACTGGAAGGGTGAATGCCTGTATTCTGGGTTTTCTGTCTAGGCAAGCACTTCGTATACATCTCAACCAGACGCGAGACCAGTTGTGCTTACCTGGGAATTCTTGGGATGAGTGTTCACTTATAGGCGAGCATGTCTTCGCGATACATTATTTTTGACCCATTTACTTTGATTAGTCACTGTGTGTCGTTTGTTGCTTTGTAGTAACAAACAAATGACCACTATCCTTGCTTTCATCAGATTTGTTTCATCTCATTCTTTTCGTCTAATTCTCTCACTCGTTTCCTTTCATGTTTTCTCTTTTAGAATGCCTCCTCGACGCGAAAACCAGATAGCGACTGCCGAGCTGGCAGAAATCATTGCGCAGCAAATGGCTGCTCAATTCCCAAACCTCTTTACTCTATGGAATCAAGCCAACAACAACAACAATGGTCCATGCAATTTCAAGAGTTTTAACTCGGCGAAACCACTCAAGTTTAATGGTTCTGAGGGAGCGACTGGTCTTCTTCAATGGTTCGAGAGCATTGAGAATACTTTCCGCCACGTGCAGTGTCCTGACAATCGCAAGGTCGAGTTTGCTTCGAGTGTGTTCCAGAAGAGAGCCCTTACGTGGTGGAACGGAGTTATGAGGGATCGTGGTGCAGAAGTTGCTCTAGCACAGACATGGGCTGAACTTAGAGCCCTTATGATGAAGGAGTTTTGTCCTCGTCACGAAATCAGGGCTCTGGAAAGGGAATTTGATGATCTTAAGCAAGATAGCGGTGAGCATCGAGCCTACACGGACCGTTATGAGGAGTTAAGCCTGTTATGCCCAAACATGGTCACGCCTTTGGATAAGGCAATCGAAAAGTATATTGATGGCCTTCCCGACTCAATACAAGATATTTTGGCTGGTAGCAACCCTACTACTGTTAGGCAGGCCATTGAGCTAACTGCAACCTTGACCGAATCCCAGATCAGGAAACGTAAGCTTTTCCGAAAGGGTGACAAGAAACCGGTCGAGGAATCGAAACCAATCGAGGAATCAAAGACCATGGATGAACAGACTGGATCCTCTAAGAAGTCAAAGAAGCAAAAGGCTTCTCAGAACTTCGGCGTGGTCGCTCACAATGATCAAGCCATCCCCAACCAACCAGCTCAACCCCTTGCCAGGAAACCTTACAACGGAACTGCACCCTTGTGCAACCAATGTGGCCTACATCATCATGCTGGTGTGAAGTGCCGCACATGCCAAGTTTGCGGACTTATAGGTCATACAGCGAGGGTTTGCCCAACAGCAGCAGCACCAAATCAGATTAACAACAATCCTGCTCAAGCTCGTTTTCCACCGGGATCTTGCTACAACTGTGGCGAGATGGGCCATTTTAGTAGGAATTGCCCAAGACTTGCTAATGCAAATCCAGCATAGGGATGAGCATATGACCAACCAGAAGACAACATCATTTAGAAATAATCACGTCTTATGTATTATTTTCTTTTGTTGTCACGATCCATGAAACGGTTGTTGTTATCATTGTTTATAAATAAATCTTTTATTTACATCGCAATGTATTTATGTGATTGTATGTATAAACAACATATCCTCTACAATACCGACAATCAAGGAACCGCATTCCTTGAAGAACAGACTACCCCCAAATTTCTTCCATTGTATGATCTCTTGCGTTTTCCACGAAGATCCTAAGTACCCGTTTCTTCCAAGAGAAACAAAGTACGAGGTGCCAAGTTTATAGCAATTAATAACAAGATAATGACAATTAAACAAATATGTGGTTATGTGCTTATGTGTTCCCTTTTATGTGTCGTGTGATCCAAATTATGTTATCCCAATCCTCGTAGAATCTTACATATCTTTGTACCAGAGATTCATAGTAGGATACCCAAAGGTACTATCTAAAATCCTTAATGGACTTCTACGTTGTAGATAAGTCCCTTGGATTATAAAGTACTACTTCGTAATTAGACCCCCTTTAGTGGTCTAGTTTAACAGATTGATCAAAAAATCTGGTTAGGGATATCATGTGATGATATAGCTGAAAGGACTCCTGGGAGGCCTAATTAAGAAGATCCTCTGTGGATATAATTAAAAGGATTCTATGGTAGTCTAGTCACCGTCATCACAAGTTCGACATCCTTCCCCACAACATTATAAAACAAACTGTGCGGACTGTGCAAGGAATTACGTAATTATGGATGCATACATAATTATGGAATTTAGTGCACGAAAATCACAGCAAGTTCTATCATGTATCTAGAGTTAACCCTATTCATTTCCAATTCTGATGAAGCATCCATTGAGGAAAAATGAACTAGCTATTCATTTTTCACTTCTGAAGAATATCCGTTGAGGGAATGAATATCCGTTGTGTAGTCCTTCATTTCCAACTCTGAGGAAGCAACCGTTGAAAATGACTCCGTTAGTTCATTTTCGTTTCTGAAGATTTATC
This sequence comes from Helianthus tuberosus, assembly GCA_030545235.1. Taxonomy (NCBI): domain Eukaryota; kingdom Viridiplantae; phylum Streptophyta; class Magnoliopsida; order Asterales; family Asteraceae; genus Helianthus; species Helianthus tuberosus. The sequence continues at coordinate 95,621,272 of CM060442.1, forward strand.
CGTTGAGGAAATGAATATCCGTTGTGTAATCCTTCATTTCCAACTCTGAGGAAATAACCGTTGAAAATGACTCCGTTAGTTCATTTTCGTTTCTGAAGATTTATCCGTTGAGGAAATGAATATCCGTTGATTTTTCTTTCATTTCAAATTCTGAAGAACAAACCGTTGAGGAAAATGACTCCGTTTGTTCATTTTCGTTCTGAAGAATATCCGTTGAAAGAAATGAATATCCATGGATTTTTCCTTCATTCCCGTTTCTGACGAAGAACCCGTTGTGGAAGAATGAATCATCCATTCATTTTCACTTCTGAAGAATATCCGTTGAGGGAAATGTATATCCGTTTAGTTAAACTCCTTTATTTTCCATTACTGAAGAACCCGTTGAAGAAAATGATTTCCGTTCGTTCATTTTCGCTTCTGAAAAAAAAAACTATCCGTTGAGGAAAATAACCAGATTATGCTTTACATATCTTTGATGACTATTTGACACAAAGTCATAGACAGACTCCTACGAATAAATTTCGGGACGAAATTTCATAAAGTAGGGGAGACTGTAACACCTGTGTCTCCACGGCCATCAAACAAATGCCAAACCAATGAAATATTGTATTTCATACTTGGGATTTGTAAAAAAGATGTGTATCATTTACACATATCAATTCTTGTTCGATTTCAAACTCTATATCGCTTTCTGGAAGGTTATACGCGCACTGATGCGTAAATATAACCAGTTTAATGCAACGAACACTCCGGAATAGTGACATATACTTAACATACCTTAAATAACCTTTACATAACTTATAAATAAGTTTTGAAGGCTTTGGTATTGCAAAAACAAGTTAATTCGCTTACAGGGACTAAATATGACAAACTGCGAAAGTATGTCAATTTGAACTGTAACGAACATTCCGGAACATGACCATAAGTTAAACACACCTTAAATATCCTTTACATAGCTTAGAAATAGGCTTTGAGGGGTTCGGTGTGCTAAAATAAACTTTTGGGTCATTAAGGGACTAAAAGTGTCAAAAAGTGCACAAGTTTGCATTTTCGCGCATAACATACGTTCTGAATACATCCGGACATCCAAAAATTTATGTAAGCACCAAAATATTTTATTTTAGTGTTTGTCATAAGAAAAATCCATTCGTCGCGCAATTTGGATCGTTTTTCGCGCTTATGCGCATTCCGTCGTAATTAACCGAACATCGCGATCGTACGACCAAACGAACGTTGGTGACCGACCGGATAATATTTAAATCCCACAAATATTCTGTTATGATTAAAATCTTATTTTAATCAGGTCCGTGTTGAAAAATAAATTAAAACGCCTAAAAACGTTATTTTTCAAAGTTTAAGCGCGTACCGTGTGTTTCTGCGCAACACAGGGCTTCTACTGCAAAACGCAGACAACGCAGCCAGTCCTGGCAACTGAAATTTATTTCAGTAATAACTTGGCGAGTTTATTTTTATAGAGTAATAAAAATAATTTAGAACGCCATAAACCGGGATTTAAACGCTAGATAAAATACCCGGTACCCAGTTAAATACCCGTCTTAGCCATATACTAGGAATATGCTTGGCATATGCTTGGAATATGCTAAGGTATATGCTTGGAATATGCTAAGGTATATGCTTGGAATATGCTAAGGTATATGCTAGGAATATGCTTGGAATATGCTAGGAATATTCTAGGAATATTCTAGGAATATTCTATATGGAAAAACTATAAATACCCACCATATGTTTCATTCATAATCACTAGAAATTTGATTTGAGAAACTCTAAGTTGAAACACTAGTTTCATACCTGAGATTTTCGAATCGAGTTTAGCATTCGGGGACCCTTCGTAAGTATTCTTTCGTTCTTTTCCTTATTTTATTGCTTTTCGAGTCAGAAAGTCAAACTTTGTTTGACTTTCAGCGTTGACCAGTAATGGTCAATGCGAAGTTCGTTTGAACTTCGCAACGTGAGTGTAATCACGTTGGTCATAGTCCCTTGGGACTATGCCCACTGATTACCACGTTGTCTAGAGTCGTAGGGTAGGCGATCTAATAAATCGCCTATACCTTCGAACTCGACCCATTTGGTCGATCATTAGGATCGGACCAAATACATTAGGTGACCATAGTAGGTAGGGAATAACCTTCCGAGGTTATACCCTATGGTCACATCGTTTGAGTAGTTGTATGATAGGTAGTTTATGTGCCTTAGGTAAATTACCAGAATACCCTTTTCATGTATAATTGGTAATTAAGCATATGTAACCTAAACTTTTGTCACATAACTGATTATGTAACATGTTTAGGCATATAACACTTGTCATAGGGCTAGTTAGGCGGTCCGAACGCGTTTCACGCGCACGACGCGTTAAAGTAGCATAAGCTTCCTAAACGGGTCGTAATGGGTCGATAAGACTTAGGTTAAGTTTCATTTAGCATGTAGGCCTTGTCAAACCATATCACATGAGTTCCTACACTCATTTGGTTTACAAACCCTAATGCTACCCAGTCTTCCGATATAGGTCCGGTTTATTAACATAGTTACCTATATTAGGTGCCGTTTGATATCCGTGATCTCTAGCATTGTTTGGTTGTTACTCAAGGACTACTAAGCAATCTCAAGTGAGTACATAGACCCCTCTTTTACTGTTTTCCAAACTGTTTTGGGGTGGAACACATGTGCCTACTTGTTACTTTCATGCTTTCCTGTTTTCACATCATATACCGGCTATGTTTGATAGTACATTATAGTACATTGTTTTACATGACATTTCATGCTATGTATGCCCATTGTGTGCATTACTTAGTACATTGTTTTACATGACATTTCATGCTATGTATGCCCATTGTGTGCATTACTTAGTACATTGTTTCATATGACATTTCACGCTATGTATGTTCATTTTGATTACATACTTAGTGCATTGTTTTCACAATACCGCATAAATGTTCATTATCAGTATTAGCATGCATTTTCCACAAGACATAATATTGATTTAAACCATGTTTACTTCAATACTTTGTTTTTGTGCATATGGATTAGTTGAGACATTTCACTTGCCATACATGACATTTTGACATAGACATTTTACACAAAGACATTTGACAAAGACATTTGACATGGATATTTGACATAGACATTTTGACATGATTTACATTTGACACATAACATGATTGACATTTGTTTTACACTACATGATTTACATCTTGACATAAACACATTGACATATTATCCAATACATTTGACAATTGGTTTAGACATAGACATCTTACATTGGTTGGTTTGGTTTGATTAAGTGATTAAGTAACGATGCGTGTGTAATATGATACAAGCATGGTGGATACGCCGCTGGTACTTCCTATATATAAGTGGTTGTATGGTATTACATGTCGTAGCGTTATTTGAATCATTTCAGTTGGATACATATGACATTTTATACAAATAACATACTTTTCACAAGACATTGTTAACAAACAACTTATCTTATACAAACTCATTTTATATGGTTATTCATTTAACCATACATTATTCTCTTATTTATACGTATCATTTGATCTTATCGTTTTTCAAATGATTTACAAGACAAAGCAAGTTACAAGGTTCATGACTAAACATTTTCTCAAACATAAGTCATGAAACCTATTTTCACAAAACCTATGTATCTCACCGGCATTTTTATGCTGACGTACCATATTTTCACATGTGTTTTTCAGGAGCTGTTGCATAAGATAATCAAGATACACTTAGGCGGACATGGGCCTTAGTAACAATAAAAGATGCAGACTAGTTAATTATGTTGTATTTCCATGTTTGTTTAGACATTGTAACACTTATATTGAATAAAACGAAACTTTAATTTCCATGGTTGTGAAACATTAATTCTGTTACAACACTCCCCGATGTTTCCGCCACGTTTTGTATATTCTACGTGGTCGGGGTGTGACATAGGGGGTTTGGTGCTGGTACCCTAGGGATTTCTTCTGGATTGAAGTCATGCGTCTCCACTTGGTTTTCAAGGTTTTCTATCTCCATGGGTTGGTCAGGGATTGGCAGTTGTGGTTGGGGTGCTATTATTTGCTACAGATTTGGGTCAGCGGCAGTGGTTGCTAGTATGTGGATGTTGGCTATACCCCTATTTATCATATCCTGGGCATAGGCATCTGTCTCTCTTGGCTGCGGCTAATACCCTCTGTTCCTGTAACTTTTTCATACGTTTTCTACGCTCGTGTGCCCCTCTACTGAACCATCCCCTCTTTTTCTGAGGAAATGGCTCTTCTGACTGAGCCTTAAACACAAAGATTCCTTCTACCATATCAGCAGAGTACCCTGAGAGGGCAGGCTGAGAAGAGGATGTGCCTTCATTTCTAGGCGAACCAGACAATTGACGGTACGCGTCAGATGGTCCTTGGTCGCTCATACTGTAAACTAACAGATAGTCAAATAACACATAACAATTAAATAGAGTAATGCACGTACTTCTGTAATTTATTTCCTAACACTTTATATTTGATGTCAGCAGAACACCTCTGTGGCTGAATCAGTGGCTTAGCTCTGATACCACCTCCTGTCGCAACCCCCGATCCCTGATCCCCGGGGAACGGGCGGCCGCGAGCCAGATTCGGTGGTATCTTGTATTGTCTAATTTGGCAGCGGAATTTTTCATCAGGACCGTAGTTAGGAAATGTTTATCAGAGTAAAATACCATATTTTCATAGCATTAAACAAATAGGATAAACCCAAGTTCATAGTACATGCTTTTTCATAGGAATAAATCCTATTTATTTAATAAAAACATCTATTTTATTTTTAGGTAACTTTGTTGCCACTTTTCCAAGCCTTCAGTGCTGTCCAGCTGGCTTCTATTTGGCTTTCACAGTTTGTTACCTGAAACGCGTTTTAAAAACATTTGTTAGTGGGAAATACTGGAGAGTGAATCCCAGTTTAATCAAGTTTAAATAAAAAGTCCCAGTGTACAGTATTGAGGGCGATCCCGCAATTATATTTGTTTACAAGACATAACAATTAACATCCATGGTACTGTCGAACCCGACTTGTGGAAATGTTACTCCTCGACCAGGTGGTAACAAATTTTGTATACAAAACCCCAACATACTCATCATAATTGTATTCTTACAAATACTCAATAACTGTTATTCGCATGGAAAAGTATTTAAGGTTTTGTAAAACAATTAACAAAAAGGTTTATAAAAAGTTGATCAACTCACATTGCTGTCTTAGGTTTTCCGTAAGGGTTTCCGGGTGGTAATCTAAAATTTACACAATTGTACACACGTTAGTATTAATAACCCATTTTAACATTAACAATACCCTCCCCGAGACTAGGTTATGTGGTGTCATTGATACATTTGTGTTTTTGGTTTGCATATATGGGGCATGTCCTATATATGAACTAGTGTGGAACTCATCCTCACTACTTGTACTTTTTTGCGGTTTGTTTTAATAGAATCACCGGGGTAACCCTTTACCCAAAAAAAAAAAATACCCTCCCCGAGACGGCATTCCAATGACTACGTCGGGCAGAACCACGACAGCCATTACGGAACCCTAGATCAATCGGGCAGCGTATCTAATACGTATCCAGGGGTTATAATACTTACAACGGAGCAGAACTTCGCTAATTAGGGGGGTATAATACCCGAGTATTATGCCTTCTATTCAGAATTTAGAGAAAAGAAATTGTTGTGAGCGAATTCCAAATGAAATCCGATGGCCTGCTTAAATAGTTGCTGAACTTGACTCTCTCGCGGCCCGCGTAAGCGTAGGCAAGGGCCTACGCGGCCCGCGTCAACCCTGGTCAATAGGGTAGCTTGTCCGGGTCATCTACTAGGCTCGACACGATGATGACACGTGTCATCACCGGGCTGCGCCACATTTTGGGACTCTCGCGGCCCGCGTTAACTAAACGAGGGTCTTACGCGGCCCGCCTTAACTTATAAATCAACGAAATCAGTTTTAAACCTTCATACCGCTCGCGTAAGGTTGGGGTGAGGCCTACGCGGCCAGCCTCAACTTAATATTTCTATTTTTATTTATTTTTAATACTATTTAATATATTTGAGGCCCGTTTTCGCGTATTGGGTGTACATATTGGGTCAATTTAAAATATTCTAGAGTGTCGGAAATATTTATAAGGGTGTCGGTTTATTTGAGGATTATTACAAGCCTGCTCATGGAAACAGAAGCATAAGTCTTCTTCAGGGTTGATTGGTTGTAAACAGAGTGCCGGGCGAGATAAATGTTTAACAGGTGATCCGAGCGGATGGTCATCCGGGCGGATGACCATTCGAACGGATGGCCATTCGAACAGTGCGAGGGTGTTTGCGAACTGTTAAAGTTTTCAATGTTTTGATCAAAAGGGTCCTACAAAAGTAAACAACAATTGTTATTACGGGTAGATCATCTGGACGGATGGTCATCCGATCGGATGGCCATTCGGGCAGATGGTCAGTGTTTGATGTTTTCGTAAAATTTTCTAAGTAAAAGTTTCGAGTTAACGGAGATGGGGTGACGACGTGTCAAACAATGGAAACATACCAAATCCAGCTCCTTCTGTCGGATGGGTACCACCCCTTTGGACAGACGAGTTGTTCTTGGTGAAATTTCATGTTTGACCCGTTAATCGGTCCATTTCTCCGGTGGAAATCCATTTTTAAGCCGGCCCTCGACTAAGGAATGAGTCGAGAGTCTGATTGAGTCCGATTCCATCCATATTTGTGTAAAATAGAAGATAAGTTCTTGCAATAAGCATGTAAAACGTTAAAGTTTAACAAATCTGAGTCGAAAACATGTGAAAATCCTCTAGATCTTGTATAAAAATGTGAAAATCCTTTATATCTGGAACCAATCTTGGTTTAATGGTGCTCCACAACAGTTTTTTTTTGGGTAAAGGGTTACCCCGGTGAAATTTTATATCAACCAAATAAAAAAACAGGGTGCATCGAGACACCGATACACACTACTAGACTTGGCATACCAAGACTAGGACAACAAAACAAAACAAACAAACCCGACAAAGCGTCACAACCAAAACAAACTGAAAACCAAGAGAACAAACACAGCCCAAGAACAAAGACGCCAAAAAAACCCAGAAGAGCCGCTCTAGCCGGGATCAACCTCTATGATGTTCTTCGAGATCAGCCACCTGTCCAAAATCTTCTTTTGTTTCGGGTCTCTACCAAACCGGAAGCCCATAATTTTGAGCCGCACAGTCTCAATGACAACCTTTGCAAGCACACTCGCACTCCGCTGATTATGAGAAAATAACATGTTATTCCTTTCCTGCCAAACAAAGTACGTTGAAGCCGCTACAAGAATCCTGTCCAAAATCTTCTTTTCTCAACATCTTGATGCAAGTTTGACCGTGATTCAAGAGACCACCTGTTTTTCCAATGTGTATATGCTTCAGAGGTTTGGAGATTGGTTAGGCAATTGGTCGACATGGAGAATGTAACGGATACCTGGGATTCTATCATGCATTGGATGGAGATTAATGCTAATTCTAGAACTATGGATAATATTATTTGTAGGATTCTTGTAGCGGCTTCAACGTACTTTGTTTGGCAGGAAAGGAATAACAGGTTATTTTCTCATAATCAGCGGAGTGCGAGTGTGCTTGCAAAGGTTGTCATTGAGACTGTGCGGCTCAAAATTATGGGCTTCCGGTTTGGTAGAGACCCGAAACAAAAGAAGATTTTGGACAGGTGGCTGATCTCGAAGAACATCATAGAGGTTGATCCCGGCTAGAGCGGCTCTTCTGGTTTTTTTGGCGTCTTTGTTCTTGGGCTGTGTTTGTTCTCTTGGTTTTCAGTTTGTTTTGGTTGTGACGCTTTGTCGGGTTTGTTTGTTTTGTTTTGTTGTCCTAGTCTTGGTATGCCAAGTCTAGTAGTGTGTATCGGTGTCTCGATGCACCCTGTTTTTTTATTTGGTTGATATAAAATTTCACCGGGGTAACCCTTTACCCAAAAAAAAGCTACACAGCCGACATGTGTGCTGATAGCTGGGGTAGGAGCAGTTTTGCTAGAGCCTTGATTGAAGTTAGTGCAGATGATGTTCTTAAGGATCAGATAGTTGTTGCTATACCGAAGCTGGAGGATGATGGTTTTATCGTGGAAAAGGTCAGAGTTGAGTATGAATGGAAGCCGCATCATTGTGCTGCTTGTTGCATTTTTGGTCATAATGACCAAAATTGTCCTAAGAACGTTAATGTTAGCCAGAAGCAAGTAACGGTGGATGAGGAAGGGTTTGTCACGGATAAGAGAAAGGTTGCTAAGTTTGGGGTTGGGCAGAAAAAACAGAAACCAAAGTTTGTTTACAAGCCAAAAGCAAATAGATCGGGTGCGAGTACTTCAGGAACGAAGCAAGATAACAGCTCGGGGTCTATTCATATTAAAACAGCGAAATCTTTTGAAGCTTTAGCGGCTGTGGATGGAAATGGAGAGGAGATCAGAGATGTTGAGAATGAGAGGCCGCATGTTGAGACCAATCGGTCTCCGAAGGCTGATGACGAGATGAAGGAGGTTACTCCGACTGAGATGGCACAGTTTATGAATAATGACCAGCATATTAATTCTGAGGGGGCAAGCACTCCCGGTTCGAATGGTTTAAATGGGTAGCATAATGACTTGGAATGTTAGGGGCTTGAACCGGTCCCTGAAACAAAGTGAGGTTCGTTCTATTGTTGCTGATAACAAACTAGATATGTGTGCAATTCTTGAATCTCATGTAGATGTCACTAAGTTGGCTAAAGTGTGTAAGTATGTGTTCCGTAATTGGTGCTGGACGTCTAATGGTGGGTTATGCTCTCGGGGAACAAGAATTATTCTCGGTTGGAATCCTATTGTGTTTGATGTTATGGTCCTGTTTCAATCAGACCAACTTATTCATGCTCAGGTTATTTTTAAAGATAGCAAAAAGGTTCTTTTTTGCTCTTTTGTTTATGCTGAGAATAAGTATCAAGATCGTAGACGTCTCTGGGATGATTTATGTAAGCATAGGGCTTTCTGTCATGATAAGCCGTGGGTTGTGATGGGAGATTTCAACTCGGCTCTCAAGATTGAAGTGTGACAACTCGAGTTTCCGAGATTTCCATCTTCGCATTTAGTGCACGTTATTTTTTTTATTGTTTATGTGTTTGTTTACACGACTCGTTGTTTCACAACGCTTACCTTTGTAATACGTTATATCGTGTTTCGATTGATATTTTATACTTGGGATCCATAATATATTTTTATATGTGATTGTATGTTAAATAAAGATGAACTCTTACTGAAAACAATACCCATGAAAACACCCCAAGTATTTTCGTCCACATGAGGCAACAAATCAAAAGTGGGCTTAAATGGGCTTTGGCCCAGTTCTAAGTTGATAAATATCTTAATAAATATCTTGATAAAATATCTGATTTGATAAATATCTGTTTAGCCTTTACCCTAATCACCACACACACTCTCTCTCTACCCTTTGTGCCCGACGGCAGACGTGAACATTCAAGCTTCATTCACCGTTCGACTTGCTGTCTCCTTTGCTTAGGCCTTGATTGATTGATTGATTATTTGCGAGTACATAGTTTAGCATACCGAGCAAACCAAGGTGAGTTCACACTCTTACCAAGGCATGGGATTCCCGGGGTTGGGAATGGGATTGAAGGAATGGATTTGTACTTACAATGTTACTAGACTATCTACCATCGTCCTCGGATGCGCAGGACACATACGTAAAACCTACGTATACTAGTACACATCACTGTCCTCGGATGTGAAGGACACTTACGTAAAACCTACGTAAACTTATACTTATTACTGCCTCGGGTTGTGTCAGGCACTTACGTAAAACCTACGTAAACTTAGTACGTACTACTGTTCTCGGTTGTGAAGAACACTTATGGTTACAAATAGTCTAGTGTATATGCAACATGGGAAGCCCCCACTAATAGAACATACTATCGGCCTAGTAGCGCCAAATGTTACAAAACAAACTTACTATTACGAACTTACTTACTGTGAACTCGCTCAACTAGTTGTTGATTCTCTGTTACATGCCTTGCAGGACCTTAGGTACTTTTGGAGCTTGCACGGGAGGCACGGTCGTTGTGGACTTGGATCGTGAATGTGTTGTTAAACATTATGACATTTTGAACTTAAACTTATGTTGGGTTTTTACTTTAAATGCTTCCGCTACACACTTGTTTATATTTGATTTTGGAAACACCTATCGTATTGATGAATGACTTTTACTATATACTTATGTTCAATATGATTGGTGGCTTGATCCTGGTCATGTCACGCCTCCAAGCGGTGGTACTCCGCGTGTGGATTTTGGGGGTGTGACAGATTGGTATCAGAGCCATTGGTTATAGAGAACTCGGTTTTAATAAGGGGAAAACGTTTTTATTAAAACCAGACTATAACCGAAACAGTGCTCAACGATCCACAACGACGCCTCGCTCCACGTGCAAGACTCAACATCCTAGGTAATATGGTATATGTTTTATTACCTACTTGCTAGAATTGCATAGAACTTTGCTCAGGGTATGCTTAGATTAACGTAACACTAATGCATGAGAACACTTGTGTGCATACTCTCTTCTGTCATCGCACTACTCGCGAACCTCTCTCACTTATGTCATATTTGCTATGAAGATCATGTCTGGACGTATCAACATGACGCAAGCCCAATTGACGGCTCTCATTAACGAACAAGTTGCTGCGGCAGTTGCAGCCGCACAAGCAGGAGGTCAGCACGCTCAGCCACCTGTTTGCACCTTCAAAACTTTCATGGACTGTCGTCCTACTACTTTTAGTGGCACGGAAGGAGCGGTTGGACTCCTCCATTGGTTTGAAAAGCTCGAGTCTGTATTTGAAATGTGTGAATGCCCTGAGGCTCGCAGGGTGAAGTACGCCACTGGTACTCTAGAAGGCATTGCGCTGACTTGGTGGAATGCGCAAGTTCAGATGTTAGGGTTGGCTGTTGCTAACGCCACACCCTGGAATGATTTTAAGGAATTGATCAAAGAGGAATACTGTAGCCGTGATGACATTCATAAGCTGGAGGTAGAGTTTTACCACTTGAAAATGACGGGGTCAGAAATTGAAGCGTACACCAGAAGATCGAATGAGTTGGCTATTCTGTGTCCTACTATGGTGGACCCTCCCATTAAGCGTATCGAACTGTATCTCAATGGTCTGGTGCCGGAGATTCAAAGCCACGTAACCTCAGCAAATCTTGGCACTATTCAACAGATCGTCAAGCTAGCTCATCGCCTTACCGATCAGGCAGTGGAACAGAACAGGCTGCCTAAACGTATCAGTGCTACTACCGTTACCACTCCAGCTACTCCTGCTACTCCCAGCGACAACAAGCGGAAATGGGAAGGGGATTCCAGCAGGGGTTCAGCTATTGTACAGTCTCAAGCACAGCAACAGCGCAAGACTAGTGATTATCAGAGCCCTAGTCAGCAATCTTCGGGCAATCACAGGCAGGGTAGTTATCGAGGGAACCTCCCAAAGTGTAACAACTGTAACAGGCATCACAGTGGCCAGTGCAACAAGGGTCGTTGTCAGAGGTGCCTCAGGATGGGCCATGAGGCCAAGGATTGTAGGAGTCCGCGGCCTGCGAATCAGAATCAGCAGCAGCAGCAAGCACCGCAGAATCAGCAACAGGGCAACAAAGGATGTTTTCAATGTGGTGCTGAAGGTCACTTCAAAAGACACTGCCCTCAGTTAAACCGAAACCAGAACAACCACAACAACCAGGGCAATGGGAACAACAACAACGGGGGAAACAACAATGAAGGGAACAATGGTGCAAAGGGTCGTGTATTTGTGATTGGTCAGAGTGACGCAAGGAACGATCCTCATGTGGTTATGGGTAAGTTTCTTCTCGACGACTTTTATGTTACTGTACTATTTGATTCGGGTGCGGATACCAGTTATATGTCTCTGAAAGTTAGTCAAATGCTTAAACGTGCACCAACACTGTTGAACACCAAACATGTCGTAGAGTTAGCTAACGGTAAAAGTCTAGAAGCCACACACCTAGTTCAGGGTTGTAATCTTATCCTCGCTGGTCAGACTTTCTCTATCGATCTCATTCCTATAACTCTGAGTAGTTTTGATGTCGTCATTGGTATGGATTGGTTATCCCAACAACAAGCAGATATCCTATGCAAGGAGAAGATCATTCGTATTCCCCGTACTGGCAAAGAACCTCTCGAAGTTCAAGGCGATAAGAGTGGTGTCGTGAGTGGCATCATCTCCTTCTTGAAGGCTCAGAAGTGTTTGCGAAAGGGTCACACAGCTATTTTGGCACTCGTTACTGATACATCGACGATAGAGAAAAAGATTGGGGATATTCCTGTAGTACGCGACTTTCCTCAAGTGTTTCCTGAAGAGTTACCTGGGTTACCGCCTCATCGCCAGGTCGAATTTCAGATCGAGCTAGCTCCAGAAGCAGCACCTATAGCTCGAGCGCCTTATCGCTTAGCTCCAACTGAACTGGAAGAACTGTCTAAGCAATTGCAAGAACTATTGGAAAAGGGTTTTATACGTCCTAGCTCTTCGCCCTGGGGAGCTCCAGTATTATTTGTGAAGAAGAAAGACGGTACCTTTCGTATGTGCATAGATTACCGCGAACTAAACAAGGTGACCGTAAAGAATCGTTATCCACTTCCACGCATCGACGACTTATTCGACCAGTTGCAAGGGTCGAGCTATTACTCGAAGATTGACCTAAGGTCAGGCTATCATCAATTGAGAGTCCGGGATGAGGACGTCTCCAAAACAGCATTCAGAACTCGCTACGGCCATTACGAGTTTTTGGTCATGCCATTCGGGCTAACGAACGCGCCTGCGGTTTTCATGGATCTTATGAACAGGGTGTGCAAACCTTATCTTGACAAGTTTGTTATTGTTTTCATTGATGACATCCTGATTTATTCAAGGAATCGGGAGGAACACGAGCAGCATTTACGAATTATTTTGGAACTCCTTCGAACGGAACAGCTATACGCCAAGTTTTCGAAATGCGACTTCTGGCTTCGTGAAGTCCACTTCCTAGGCCACGTAGTAAACAAGGATGGGATTCATGTTGATCCATCCAAGGTAGATTCGATCAAGAACTGGCCTGCACCTCGCACACCGACAGAAATACGCCAATTCTTGGGTTTGGCGGGTTATTACAGACGGTTCATCAAAGACTTCTCAAAGATTGCACAGCCGCTTACATTACTGACACAGAAAGGTATTGCTTACCGTTGGAGTGATACACAGGAAACAGCGTTTCAGCACTTAAAGGATAGACTTTGTAGCGCACCTATCCTCTCATTGCCTGAAGGCACGGACGATTTTGTAGTCTACTGCGATGCATCTATCCAAGGTCTTGGATGTGTGTTGATGCAGCGGGATAAAGTTATTGCTTATGCTTCACGCCAACTTAAGATTCACGAACGGAATTACACTACACACGATTTAGAGCTGGGAGCTGTTGTTTTTGCGCTCAAGATATGGCGACATTATCTGTATGGCACCAAGTGCACCATCTACACCGATCACAGGAGTCTTGAGCATATCTTCAAGCAGAAAGAATTGAACATGCGACAACGTCGATGGGTCGAGTTACTGAACGATTACGAATGTGCTATAAAGTATCATCCGGGCAAAGCCAATGTGGTGGCCGACGCCCTCAGTCGAAAGGATACTACACCTAGGCGTGTACGAGCGTTGCAACTCACTATTCAGTCCAGTCTTCCTTCACAGATACGAGATGCTCAGGTAGAAGCATTGAAACCAGAAAACGTCAGGGCTGAAGCCCTACGCGGCTCAAGGCAACGGTTAGAACAAAAGGCAGACGGCGCCTACTATGTAACAGGACGCATCTGGGTCCCACTCTATGGTAATTTACGCGAGCTTGTAATGGATGAAGCTCATAAGTCTCGCTACTCAGTACATCCTGGTTCGGATAAGATGTACCACGACCTCAGAACTACATATTGGTGGCCTAGCATGAAGGCCCACATAGCAACTTACGTTAGCAAGTGTTTGACTTGTGCGAGAGTCAAAGCGGAATATCAGAAACCATCAGGCCCACTCCAGCAACCTGAGATACCACAATGGAAATGGGAACAAATTTCCATGGATTTTGTTACTGGCCTACCTAGATCTCAGCGTGGAAATGATACTATTTGGGTGATCGTGGATCGACTCACAAAGTCTGCTCACTTCTTGGCTATCAAGGAAACGGATAAGTTTTCCACTCTAGCAGAAGTATACCTTAAGGAAGTTGTCTCGAGGCACGGGGTGCCCACCTCTATTATCTCTGATCGTGACGCACGTTTTACTTCAGAACTGTGGCAAGCAATGCACAAATCTTTTGGCTCTCGTTTAGACATGAGCACAGCTTATCATCCTCAGACAGATGGGCAGTCTGAGCGCACTATTCAAACTCTAGAAGACATGCTTCGGGCGTGCGTAATTGACTTTGGCAAGGGCTGGGAAAAACATCTGCCACTTGTGGAATTTTCGTACAACAACAGTTACCACACCAGCATTAAAGCTGCTCCATTTGAGGCATTGTACGGGCGTAAATGCCGATCACCTCTTTGTTGGGCAGAGGTGGGTGACAGTCAGATCACTGGTCCAGAAATGGTAGTTGATACTACTGAGAAGATTGCTCAAATACGACAACGCATGGCGGCAGCTCGTGACCGTCAGAAAGCATACGCCGATAAAGACAGGAAACTACTCGAGTTCCAGGTTGGGGATCGAGCGCTACTCAAAGTTTCACCCTGGAAGGGTGTTGTTCGTTTTGGCAAACGAGGCAAACTCAATCCACGATACGTTGGACCATTTGAAGTCATTGAGAAAATAGGCAAAGTGGCCTACAGACTGAACTTACCAGCTGAACTCAGTGCAGTTCACAACGTCTTTCATGTGTCAAATCTGAAGAAGTGTCAGTCAGATGAGACCTTCATAGTTCCCTTGAAGGAGCTCACTATCGACGAACGGTTGCATTTCGTCGAAGAACCAGTTGAAATCACGGATCGGGATGTTAAGGTCCTCAAGAACACCAGAATACCTCTTGTTCGAGTTCGTTGGAACTCCCGTCGTGGCCCAGAGTTCACCTGGGAACGCGAAGACCAAATGGAACTCAAATATCCCCAGTTGTTCGAAAACAATGCAACTACTACTGAGGCTGAAGCTACTACAGAATTTCGGGAAGAAATTCCAAATCAACGGGGGGATATTGTGACACCCCAGGAGAACCAGTAAACGATAACTTGCCTAGCTTCCTCAGTAACCGCATGCTAAATTTCGGGACGAAATTTCTTTCAAGTTGGGGACAATGTGACAACTCGAGTTTCCGAGATTTCCATCTTCGCATTTAGTGCACGTTATTTTTTTTATTGTTTATGTGTTTGTTTACACGACTCGTTGTTTCACAACGCTTACCTTTGTAATACGTTATATCGTGTTTCGATTGATATTTTATACTTGGGATCCATAATATATTTTTATATGTGATTGTATGTTAAATAAAGATGAACTCTTACTGAAAACAATACCCATGAAAACACCCCAAGTATTTTCGTCCACATGAGGCAACAAATCAAAAGTGGGCTTAAATGGGCTTTGGCCCAGTTCTAAGTTGATAAATATCTTAATAAATATCTTGATAAAATATCTGATTTGATAAATATCTGTTTAGCCTTTACCCTAATCACCACACACACTCTCTCTCTACCCTTTGTGCCCGACGGCAGACGTGAACATTCAAGCTTCATTCACCGTTCGACTTGCTGTCTCCTTTGCTTAGGCCTTGATTGATTGATTGATTATTTGCGAGCACATAGTTTAGCATACCGAGCAAACCAAGGTGAGTTCACACTCTTACCAAGGCATGGGATTCCCGGGGTTGGGAATGGGATTGAAGGAATGGATTTGTACTTACAATGTTACTAGACTATCTACCATCGTCCTCGGATGCGCAGGACACATACGTAAAACCTACGTATACTAGTACACATCACTGTCCTCGGATGTGAAGGACACTTACGTAAAACCTACGTAAACTTATACTTATTACTGCCTCGGGTTGTGTCAGGCACTTACGTAAAACCTACGTAAACTTAGTACGTACTACTGTTCTCGGTTGTGAAGAACACTTATGGTTACAAATAGTCTAGTGTATATGCAACATGGGAAGCCCCCACTAATAGAACATACTATCGGCCTAGTAGCGCCAAATGTTACAAAACAAACTTACTATTACGAACTTACTTACTGTGAACTCGCTCAACTAGTTGTTGATTCTCTGTTACATGCCTTGCAGGACCTTAGGTACTTTTGGAGCTTGCACGGGAGGCACGGTCGTTGTGGACTTGGATCGTGAATGTGTTGTTAAACATTATGACATTTTGAACTTAAACTTATGTTGGGTTTTTACTTTAAATGCTTCCGCTACACACTTGTTTATATTTGATTTTGGAAACACCTATCGTATTGATGAATGACTTTTACTATATACTTATGTTCAATATGATTGGTGGCTTGATCCTGGTCATGTCACGCCTCCAAGCGGTGGTACTCCGCGTGTGGATTTTGGGGGTGTGACATGAAGATTCGTTGTTTGGCTCTTGCAATTCGTCTATTGGAATGCGTGAATTTAATGCTTGTGTTCAACAAGCTGAATTATTTGATATTCAAGCTCATGGTTTGCAATACACTTGGAGCCAAAAGCCTAAGAGTGGAGTGGGTCTTCTTAAAAAGATAGATAGAATTATGGGTAATGTTTCTTTTATTGATCAATTTCCGGATGCTTTCGCTTTGTTTCATCCGTTTCGAGTGTCGGACCATACTCCGTGCATTTTAAGAACGTTGACTTCATATGGGAATCAGCCGAGACCTTTTAAATTTCCTAATTTCATTGTGACGAAACCTGAATTTAAGGAGGCCATTCAAAATGAGTGGAGAAAAACTGTTGAAGGTGTCACTATGCTTTCTGTTGTGAAGAAAATGAGGAATTTGAAACCTATGTTGAGGAAGATTCTGTTCAACCAAGGTAATTTACATGTTAGGGTGAATGAGTTGAGAAAATCTTTGGATGATATTCAGAGTCGGATTGATCAGAACCCGTTGGATGTTCGGCTTCGGCAAATGGAGACTCAATGTCTTCAAGACTTTCAATCAGCGGCTTACGATGAAGAATGTTTCTTAAAACAGAAATCTAAGGTAACATGGCTTCGTGCGGGAGATTCTAATACTCGGTTTTTTCACAATTCTGTGAAAGCCAGAAATGCTCTTACTAAAATATGTAGTATTACGGATCGGATGGGAGTTCGGCATGAAGGTGATAATGTTGCTGATGTCCTAGTCTCGCACTATAAGGAGTTTTTGGGGTTCGATGGTATGGTTGATAACGTTAACATGGATAATCTCTTCGTTAACGTGTTGAGCAGGGAGGCTGCGGATCAAATGGTTAATCAAGTTACTCGTCAGGAAGTCAAAAATGCTATGTTCAGTATTGGAGAGGATAAGGCTCCGGGGCCTGACGGGTATTCATCAGCCTTTTTTAAACATGCGTGGGATATTGTGGGTAATGAGGTCCCTGATGCGGTGTTACAATTTTTTGAAAACGGTAAGCTTTTAACTCAGGTTAATCACACTATTCTTGCTTTGATTCCGAAAAAAGATGTTCCTGATTCAGTTCTAGACTACAGGCCGATTTCTTGTTGCAATGTGAATTATAAATGCATAAGCAAGATTATCACGGATCGATTAAAAGGAAGTTTGGAAACTCTTGTTAGTATCAATCAATCTGCATTTGTGCAAGGCCGAAAGATCTCTGATAATATCCTTCTTACACAAGAACTAATGCATAATTATCACCTTAATAGGGGTCCGGCTAGATGTGCGTTCAAAATTGATATCTAGAAAGCCTATGACACGGTTAATTGGTCTTTTCTTTAAGAGGTTTTGAATCGATTTGGGTTTCATCATAAAATGATCGGGTGGATTATGACTTGTGTTTCTACAGTCTCGTTCTCGTTGAGTATCAATGGCAATCTTCATGGTTATTTTAGAGGCAAACGAGGGCTACGGCAGGGTGATCCAATGTCTCCCTATTTATTCACGTTAATCATGGAGGTTCTCTCTCTTTTGCTCCAACAGGCTGCTAGTTTTCCATACAAATATCATGCTCATTGTGCCAAGCAAAAAATAATTAATGTGTCGTTTGCTGATGACTTATTTATTTTTGTGCATGGTGATGTTATTTCGGTTAAGAAGGTTAAGCAGGCTCTTGAGACGTTTACTAACATCTCTGGTTTGGCTCCTAGTCCAGCGAAAAGTACAGTTTTTTTCTGCAATGTTCCTCAGTCGATTAGACAGGAAATTCTGGATATCATGCCGTTTCAGGAGGGTAAGTTTCCGGTTTGCTATCTGGGGGTCCCGCTCATTTCTTCCAGACTTCTTTTTAAAGATTGCAAAGTCCTTATTGATCGTATGGATAAGAAAATTGTTAATTGGATGACAAAGTCATTATCGTTTGCTGGCCGGCTTCAACTTATAAACTCGGTACTTTCATCTATGCATATATATTGGGCCTCTGTTTTCATTATCCCCACTCATGTTATCAATGATCTTGAGAAAAGAATTCATAGATTCTTGTGGAATGCGAGTTCGGAGGGTAGAATCCGTGCCAAAGTTGCCTGGAAAGAAGTGTGCTTGCCGAAAGCAGAGGGGGGTTGGGCATTCGATGCATTTCGGATGTGAATAAATCGCTCATGGCAAAACATGTTTGGAGTATTATAAGTAAACGTGATTCTATTTGGGTGAAATGGATTCACGAGTACAAACTTAAAGGGAGGAGTTTTTGGGAGGTTCCTTGTCGGGGTAGCATGAGTTGGGGATGGAGGAAAATTTTGTCCATTCGGAGTATTATGAGACCTTTTATTTGGTATTTGCTCAAAAGTGGTATGCAAACAAATGTTTGGAGTGATAATTGGTGCCATGTAAGTCCGCTGAGCTCATTTATTACTCCTCGTGCTATAGCAAATGCAGGGTTTAACTTGAAGTCGTCGGTTGCGGATGCCATTGATGCGAATGCGAATGGGAATTGATGCGAATGGGAATTGAAGACTCAGGATCGGTTAGCGGTTTGGGAAGCTGGGAGTGCAACAAATCTTAATCTTATGTGTTGCCCGTTGTGCAAAAATAGTAGAGATAGTCGAGATCACTTGTTTTTTCAATGTGCATTTGCGAGTAAAGTTTGGACAAATGTGAAGAGCATGGTGAACTTAGATAGTGTTGATAATACATGGCAGTCCTTAATGGTTTGGATCGATCAATACTCCAAGTCTAAGAAAGTGGATGATATAGTATGTAAATTGGTCATTGCTGCGACTTCCTATTATATTTGGCAAGAGCGGAATAGTCGTCTGTTTAGCTCATCTCATTTGACGGAGACACAAGTTGCGGAGAAGATTAAAAGTTCGGTTCGATTAAGACTTATGGGCTTTAAGTTTCGGCTGGAATCGGCTAGGAGGAAGATTTTCAGTATCTGGAAGATTAAAGATAGCAAGGATGATCAACCTGATCCGGGCTAGATCTTTTGGATTAGATTAGAGTTTGGCCGGTTGGTTTTTTGGCTGTGGTTGTGTCTAGTTTTTTATACTTGTTGGTTGTTTTGTTTTGTTGGTTGTTTGTTTTTGCCGTCCTAGGCTTGGTATGCCAAGCCTAGTTGGTGTGTCGCTTTGACACATCCTTGTTCTTATTGGTTCATTTATAAAATTCATCGGGGTAACCCTTTACCCAAAAAAATTCGATACCCTGATTTATTAAGCTGGTTGTTATTGATTGCGGTTAACTGAGATTAATTTAGCTAGATTGATACGCTGGTTTAATCGATTAAGGGTAGAAGATTGAAACTAGGGTTTTAAAGGATTAGGGTTTTTCTGGTTTTCTTGTTCGTTGCTTACTGGTGTATTTGTTTGTTCGCGTGCATGGTTGGTCGGCTATTTGCTTAATGGAGAGAGTTGTTGATTCTGAATTGTCTGATCGTCCCAAGTCGGATGGTAGAGAAGTGCATGATCGTGGGAAACCTCCTAACTCGAGTAAGGGGTTTGCGAATAGGGTGTTGAATATTGATGGTAATACTCGTCTTCCTCGTAGGGGTACCGTTCAGAATATGCAATCGGAACCAAAGAAAATCATTGTAATTGATGAATTATTAAAGATTACGGAGCCGGTTATGGTTGATAATCTGAATCAGGGAGAGCCGGCTACGGATGAAGTTAGTGACAAGGGTGCGGATTTGATCAAACCTAAGTCCTACGCGGATTCTGTGAAAAATCAAAATATTCAGAAAGTAAATTTCAGGTCTCTTGCTAGTTCTTTGCAGCATGAGGATTGTGATATTGTTCTTCCGGTGGAATCGGTTCGGGTAGTGTAGGATAAGTTAGCGAATACATTGTATGGTTACTTCTTGGGCGATCGCATTGCGTATCCTGTGGTTGAGTATTTTGTTAAAATTAACTGGAAAAAGTTTGGATTGCAGAAGTCAATGATGAACGCAAATGGCTTTTTCTTTTTTAAGTTCGAAGATCAAAAAGGAATGTTGGATGCTCTAGCTGCTGGTCCGTGGATTATTCGGTCACAACCATTTTTTCTTCAGGAATGGACGCCAACTACTAAGTTAGAGAAGAAGGAGGTTAAAAAAGTTCAAGTATGGGTAAAAGTCCATGATGTTCCGATTGCTGCTTATACGGAAGACGGACTTAGTATGATTGCTACAGCAATTGGTGAACCAAAAATGCTTGACTCATACACAACGTCTATGTGTGTGGATAATTGGGGTAGGAGTAGCTTTGCACGTGCTCTTATTGAAGTGACAGCAGATAAAGAGCTTAAAGAGAAAATCACTATGGCTATTCCCAATCCGAATGGTGATGGATTTATGAAGGAAACGATGTATGTTGAATATGAATGGAATCCTCTAAGATGCTCGACATGTTGTGTCTTCGGTCATTCTAATGACTCATGTCCTAAAAATCCGAAACCTGCTAATCAGAAAGGTGGTAGGTATCCTGGTAATCAAGGTAAGTCTCAACATAAGGTGACTCCTAGAGTAGATGATGATGGCTATATGGAAGTGCAAAGCAAGAAGGTGGCTAGGAAACCGGGTATAAATATTCCTAAACCGAAACCAAAATTCGAGTATAGACCGATTTCTAACAAACATAAAGCGGATTTAAACATTAAGTCAGCTGGCCCAAATTTTCAGTCCACAAATCCATTTAATGTTTTAAATTCAGTTGATGCGGATGAAGGGCAAAGTAGTAAAGGGCCAAGTGGTGGTGTTTTTGAAAACTCTGATGACGAGGAGGTGATGGAAGTTTATAACGAGACGAATGATTTTCTGGTGGGAGATTCTTATAAGCCGAAAGACACTAAAGGGGCAAGCACTCCTTCTCCAATTGTTACTGATGGTTAGTCTAGCTACTTGGAACATCAGGGGGTTTAACCGCCCTCTAAAGCAAACGGAGGTTCATCAGGTGGTGAAGGAGAATGGTGTTAGTTTTTGTGCGGTGCTTGAATCTCATGTTGAGATTAGTAAACTGGATAAAGTCTGCCGTTCAGTTTTTCGTAATTGGGAGTGGACTTCTAATGGTGGCCAATGTGATAAAGGTACTCGTATTATTATTGGATGGAACCCGGATGTGTTTGATATAATGGTGTTAGCTCAAACGTCTCAGGTGATACATGTGCAAATGGTTTTTGAATTGTGATTTAGAGATTCGCTATTTAGCTTGTTTACTATCATGGGGGTATGTCCCATGTTAGAACTAGAATGGGCAGTCCATACTACTTGTTTTATTGTTTTGTGAATATATAGAATCACCGGGGTAACCCTTTACCCAAAAAAAAAAACTATGACGATAGGAAGATCTTAATAGGAATTCGGCTTTGTCCTTATTGGATCGTAATGTATGTATTAAAGCGTACAAAGAGTCCAACCAAGGGTCCGATTTGAGCGATAAATTTCCACAAGGATCTAATTGTGAAGATAAGAAGATCCTATATGGATTTTGGAATTCGAAGAGCGGGAGACGCTTCGAAACCTTGCACTAGACGTGCTTAAGTCGATACATGAGGTAGAATGCTCATGAAGTTGAGGTGCTAGATATGCCAAGGCGACATATGAAGCAGAATTTGAAGGTTGGGTAGCAGAATGCTTTTCGAAAACTATGCATGGGGTTCTTTAGAAATATGTTTAATGTTTTTTTTTTGAAATCCTACATAATACTTTTGAAATCATAAAGTAGGTGTATTTTTTTTTGGGTAAAGGGTTACCCCGGTGATTCTATTATAGACAACCGCCAATAAGTACAAGTAGTGAGGATGTGTTCCCCACTAGTTCATATACAGGACATGCCCCATATATGTAAGCAAAAAAAACAAACAAACCAACATACCAACTCAAAACTAGCCTACTACAATCATGATAATGACTAACTAGTAGACAAACTAAAAAAATCAAACAACGACGTCAACCGCCATCATCAAAAATGAAATTGCTATCAACCGGCAGCCCCTTAGCATGAAACAGAAGCCACCTATCCATTGGACTTTATGTGAGAGGTGCTTGCCCCTGTATTGGAAGCCGTAGGATGTGTACCCGATGTTAAAAACTCATTTGATTCATCATATACAACCTCTACCTCGTCATCATCAGACTCCTCATTTAGCTCACGACCCCCTTTATATCTCCCCTGGGAGGAACCCCCATTCCCCCCAACGAACCCAAGAGCACTAAACGAATTGTGTGTTTGAACCTTGGATAAACTAGTGCACCTCGCATTCACGTAGGAAGAACTCACTGCCTTTTTCTTTTTATCCACAGGTCTATATTCAAACTTGGGCTTTTGATTGTTAACTTGAAACCCGCTCTTCTTTACATTCTTCTTTGTCTTGACTTCCATATAACCATCCTCATCTACTTTCGGACTGTTTGTAGGAGGTTTCACTGTCAATCGAATGCATTTTGGACACTCCTCAGAATCATGCCCAAATACACAACAGTGGGCACATCTCGGTGGTTTCCATTCATATTCCACCCGAATAGTCTCATTGACATACTTGTTCTCATCCAACTCAGGAATAGCTATGGTTAGAACCTCTTTAAATTCATGTTCAGCAGATACTTCAATGAGAGCCCTAGCATAGCTGCTCCTTCCCCAAGCCTCGTTACACATATCAATTGTATACGAATCCAACCGCAACGGTGAACCAATTTTAGATGCCAGCATGCTTAATCCATCGTCAGTATACGCCACTATAGGAACCTCATGCAATTTAACCCAAACCGCAACCTTTTTAATATCTTCTTTTTTAAGAATACTTGTAGGGGACCAAGTGTTGAGAAAAAGTGGTTTATTACGAATCAACCACGGACCCCCTTCAAGCACGTTATTCATACCCTTTCTGTCTTCAAACTTGAAGAAGAAAAACCCATTCGAATTCATCATAGTTTTCTGAAGACCATGTTTCTTCCAATTTGTTCTCACAAAATATTCAACAACCGGATAAGCAATTCTATCCCCCAGGAAGTAACCATAAAGAGTATTCGCTAACCTGTTGTTAACCTGACGAACATAATCGATTGGTAGGACAACATCCACTCCATCCAATGAGATATCCGACTTTAGAGATCGAAAATTAATATTAGGGACTTGATCAGCCGACTCATTTGCATTCATTGCTGAGTTCTCAACATTCTGATTTTGATTTTGAGTTGTCGAACCAAAATCCACCTTAACACCTCCATGATCAGCTTGTTTGTTTGACACAACATTAGCGTACGATTGATGTTGAGAATTAGCTCGGGAGCTAGGACTAACATCATTCAATGGAAGCACAAAAGCTACTTTTCGTTTATCAAAAACCTTAGCATATTGCTGATTAGGAGAATCCGAACGACCAGTAGCGTGTTCAACATCATTCAATGGAAGCATAAAGGTTACCTTCTTATTCGGTTCAGAAACCCTAGCCACCAAGAGGGATGTTTGTCTTGGCTCAAACAGTTTCCCGTCGATATTCCTGATTTTCCTTGAAAGAACGTCTGAATTATCTGCATTCTGATCATCCATAGCAACAGCCACAGATAACAATGCCGACACCCGAGATGAAACACCAAACCAATCAGAAAACAACGAAGAAGAAGCGCCGATGAATTGCCGAAACCCTAAACTGAATATGGATTGCCACTGAATATGATTTGCCGAACCCTAATTAGCAGCTGCAAATCCCTTCGACAATCAGAAATCAAATAAAAAACGAAACCCTAAATACAAATCCTAATCTGATTGCAACTGATTATCTTCAAAGAATCGATTGGTAAATCCTAAGATGATAACCAAGCTCAATCGAGAATAGGAGGATCAAGAACTGTTAGGGTTTCACGAAAATGCCCAGGTCGCCAAAAAATGTTTTAAAGTAGGTGTATTTGGTAAGTATATTTATAAAATGTTTTAAAATCATGCGAGATAAATTTTGAAATTATGCATAAGGATTTTGAAAATATGGATAATGCTTTTGAAATCATGCACTTGATACATTAAGTAAATATACTGTGTTAAAATCGTTTTGAAATCATGAAGGTTGTTTTGAAAACCTACACTATGTATGTTGTTATGAAAACCAGAATTTAATGATATGGGTACGAGATTGAAGAAAATACCCTTAGTTGTCTAACCAAGGATTTAAAAGTGATTACTCAAAATGTCACTTATTTTCTGTACTTCGTTTCTTAGAATGAAACGAGCACTTAGAATTTTCGAGGAAATCATGAGCGGTCACAAGAACGAGTGATAAATTTTGAAATTATGCATAAGGATTTTGAAAATA
Organism: Helianthus tuberosus; assembly: GCA_030545235.1. NCBI lineage: Eukaryota > Viridiplantae > Streptophyta > Magnoliopsida > Asterales > Asteraceae > Helianthus > Helianthus tuberosus. Next base: position 95,646,192 of record CM060442.1, read on the forward strand.
TGGATAATGCTTTTGAAATCGTGCACTTGATACATTAAGTAAATATACAGTGTTAAAATCATTTTGAAATCATGAAGGTTGTTTTGAAAACCTACACTATGTATGTTGTTATGAAAACCAGAATGTAATGATATGGGTACGAGATTGAAGAAAATATCCTTAGTTGTCTAACCAAGGATTTAAAAGTGATTACTCAAAATGTCACTTATTTTCTGTACTTCGTTTCTTAGAATGAAACGAGCACTTAGAATTTTCGAGGAAATCATGAGCGGTCATAAGAACGAGAGAACTACAAATATGGTTCTTTGGTGTAGGTATCGTAGGGGTATGCCATACACATATGCAACTACATTTGTACATCAGAATTGTGAACAACGATTTATTTATGAACAAAACCGATTGTTTTAGAGTTCAAAGAAAAACACAAGAAACATAAGCATAAGATTTAGATTATTCAAAGCAGCAGCTTCTTCTAATCAGCCAAATGCTCATCCGTGGGTCAGATTTTCATTGAAAATCTTTGGGTATTTGTCCCTGACATAACCTGTCTCGCCATAGGTGTAGCAAGCACCAGAAGGAAAATGAGCTTGTGCTGGATCTGGTTGAAATTGAACCGGGTTCTGAAAAGCTTGGTTCGGCACAGTGACAGAATGACAGACTCGTGCCGTATGACCAATAAGTCCACAGTTGAAACATCTTCGGCATTTGACACTGGCATGGTGATGGAGGTTACACTGATTGCACGAAAGAGCAGTTCCCAAGTACGGCTTCTTGGCTGGTGGTGCTGCTACCTGGCTAGGTTCTGCTTGATTTGGTGCAACGGCTACGGGATCCTTTGAAATTTTACGTTTCTTTGACCTTTTCGAAGGCTCGGCTTCTACTTCCTTTGATGCTTCTTGGGTGGCTTCATTATTGAGACGACACATGGCGACAGCTAAATCAACAGTCTTAAGGATTACTTCGCCTATTCGCTGGGCAAATTTGGTAGTCTGCTCGGACATTTGAGTGTCGCTGCGATGAAGAGACATTCTGGAGGAAATGAAAGACATAGGAGGAAACAAGTGAAATGTTATCGGATAATCAAAACATAATGACAACGCATAGAAGTTTTTTTTTTTTTTTTTGGGTAAAGGGTTACCCCGGTGATTTTATATATTCACAACCAAACAAAACAAGAAGTGCAGAGAGTCTACACTTGTTCAATCCTGAGACATGCCCCAAGAAAGTAAAACCATAAAAAAACTAGGAAACAACTGAAAATATCAGACAAAACAACTAGCCTATAATCTAGACGATTAACAAACATCACTAATCACTCGCCATTAGCCTGATCTTCAGCATCCGGTATCTCCCATTCACCTAGCAGTCTTCGGACTCTATCATTCTGCTTCATCTTCACTCCCATGAGCTTGTAACGAATAGTCTTTATTATCAAGTCATAGATCACCTCCGGAGGTCTCATTTGGTTCTTGAACAGCCTCATATTACGTTCTTGCCAAACAAAATATGTCGTAGCCGCCACCAAAATCCTACTAACATAATCAGTCGCGAGTTTAGATCTGCATCTGTGCATTAACCAGGTTACAATATCATCCCACTTCGAATCTACATTATCCATACCCGCCTTCGACCGAACCATAGCCCATATCTGAGCCGAGAATTTGCATTCAAAGAACAGATGGGCATGCGAGTCATGATTCTCATAACATAATAAACAGCACATCATATTCATATTTTTCCGCCTCGAGAAATCCCATTGAAGGATAATGTCTTGTGTAAGAAGTTTCTTTCTCATAATCAGCCATAATAAGAAAGAATGTCTTGGAACACATTGGTTAAACCAGACAATATTACTCCACTCGGTCTCTTGCTCTCTATGCCGAATTGTATCCCAAATAGAAGACGACGAGACTTCATTCACATCATCACCCACCCTCCAAAGAACATAATCTCGTTTATTAGGGATCGGATGAACTTGATCTAGATGTATGAGGACCGGAAATAAATCTCTCCAAGCCGTGGGCCATTGCCAACCCCCCTCTAAATGAATATCAGCTACTGTGTCTTCCAGTCTAAAGCCTGCGTTAGTAATAGTTCGAGGAGATAAAAAATTACCTAGAGGCCCTAAGGCACACCACGTATCATACCAAGCGAACGTCGATCTCCCGTTTCCAAGAGCCGTCCAAATATGATTCCTGATAGTTGGACGTAATTGAAGTAATTTCCGCCAACTCCAACAGCAATTTGTAGGAACCTTAACAACCCAAAAGCTTTTACCCTTTAATTTGTAAGCATGCACCCACTCCACCCAAAGAGATTTTTGTTTAGTGATGACACTCCAAATATGATTCGCCATAAGCGCTTTATTAACATCACCTATACGTCTAATACCCAAGCCCCCTTCATACTTTAGGGTACACACAGAAATCCAAGAAACCTTTGCCCTTCCTCTTTGAAATGAACTATCTTGATTCCACAAAAAATTTCTCATTCTGGCTTCTAAATCAAGAGTCACCCGAGACGGTAATATGAAAACGGAGGACCAGTAGACATGCAAAGAAGATAGAACCGCCACGATGAGCTGTAACCGGCCAGCAAAAGACAACAACTTATTTCTCCAGTTCGAGATACGTTTCTCTAGCTTCTCCACCAAAACACTACAATCCTTATAAAGAAGTCTTGTGGAGATAAGTGGAACCCCCAAATATTTAACCGGGAGAGAGCCCTCCTCAAAAGGCATCACATTCAGAATAGCATTCTTCACATGTTGACTCACATTACAAAAAAAAAACAGTGCTCTTCTGAACACTAGGAACCAAGCCAGACATATTAGAAAATTTTGAAAGAGATAACATAATGCACTTAGCTGAACTAACATCCCCTCTAGCGAATAAGAAAAGGTCATCCGCAAAGCACAAATTAACAATCTGCTGTTTCTCACATCTGTTGTGAAACCTAAACGAGGAATCCATCTTGGTCTCATACTGTAAGATACCCGTCAGAATCTCCATCACCAGCGTAAAAAGATAGGGGGATATTGGATCCCCTTGTCTTAGGCCTCGTTTCCCTCGAAAATAGCCATGACTATTACCATTAAGACAGACAGAATACGTTGGAGTTGTTACACAAATCATAATCCAATCCACCATTCTAATATCAAACCCAAAGCCAATAAGAACACTTCTTAAAAACCGCCAATCCACAGTGTCGTAAGCTTTCTGAATGTCGACTTTAAAAGCACATCTCGGGGGACCAGAATTCCTGTGGTAGTTATGCATGAGTTCCTGAGTAAGTAAGATGTTATCCGAAATTTTACGACCTGGAATGAACGCCGACTGGTTGACACTAACAATCATATCCAGAGCCACTTTAATACGATCTGCAAGAATCTTGCTGATACATTTGTAAAGAACATTACAGCACGCTATCGGACGGTAATCAGTAACACTAGAGGGGGTCGCAACTTTCGGCACCAGCACAATAAAAGTGTGATTTAATTCCCGTAACAGTTTTCCAGTGGTGAAAAAATCGATAATAGCATTTGTGACCTCCTCACCTATGATCGGCCATGCTCCCTTATAAAAAGCCGACGAGTATCCATCAGGACCTGGAGCTCTGTCAATGCCAATCGAGAATAAAGCCTTCTTAACTTCATCCGCTGTAACCTGACGAACCATATTACTAGCACACTCGGGATTCAAGACACTAGTAAACAACTCAGCCGAGGGAGTTAAAGCAATGCTATCTTGACAACCCAAAAAGTTTTCGTAATGCTGAACAAGCGCTTTAGGAACCTCATTACCTTCAAATGTCACACCATTCAGATAATATAAGGTATTCTAAAATATAAGGTATTCAATATAAGGTATTCTAAAATATAAGGTATTCTAAAAAGTTTACCGCCCTTCTTATGGCTTGTTGGTTTCCGAGTTTCTATTGGAATCGGGAGATCGCAAGTTCGAGGTTGGTACGGAAGAAAAAAATGAAAGAAGATAATATAAGGTATTCTAAAATACCTTTTTCAAAAAAAAACAACGCATAGAAGTTGCGACCATTTGTTTGTTACCTAAGGCAAACAAATGAGACGGTGACTAATCAAAGTAAGCGGGTCATATTAAAGTATCACGAAGACATGCTTTAGCCTATAAGTGGACACTCACCCCAAGAGTTCCCAGGTAAGAGTGACTGGTCCGATTATGTGGATTTGTACGAACACTCTAGCCTTAGACAGAAAACTCAGAGTGTGACACCTGTGTCACTTCAACCATCAAACAAATTCCAAACCAATGAAATATTGTATTTCATACTTGGGATTTGTAAAAATATGTGTATCGTTTGCACATATCAACTCTTGTTCGATTTTAAGCTTTAAATCGCTTTCTGGAGGGTTGTACGCGCTCTGATGCGTAAATATAACCAGTTTAATCCAATGAACACTTCGTAATAGTGAAATAGGCTTAACATACCTTAAATAACCTTTACATAACTTAGAAATAAGTTTTGAAGGATTTGGTATGCCAAAATCAAGTTTAATCGCTTACAGGGACTTAATTCGACAAACTGCGAAAGTATGCCAATTTGAACTGTAACAGACATTCTGGAGCATGACCATAAGTTAAACATACCATAAATATCCTTTACATGGCTTAGAAATAGGCTTTGAGGGGTTCGGTGTGCTAAAATAAACTTTTGGGTCATTCAGGGACTAAAAGCGTCAAAAAGTGCATAAGTTTGCTCTTTCGCGCATAACTTACGTTCTGAATACATCCGGACATCCAAAAATTTATGTAAGCACTAAAATATTTTATTTTAGTGTTTGGCATAAGAAAAATCCATTCGTCGCGCAATTTGGATCGTTTTTCGCGCTTATGCGCATTCCGTCGTAATTAAGCGAACATCGTAATCGTACGACCAAACGAACCGACATCCGAGATATTTTTGGGCACATTTTAAGTTCCCTTTACTTTAACTTCATTTTAGAGCTTTGAAATGGGGTTAACGGGCCTTAAACGTGTCGGAAATGGCTTAAACAAGGTGCAGGGAGCAAAACTGACATTTCTGCATACTTGATGGCTTACGGACCGTAAGCCATACCTTACGGTCCGTAAGGGGTCCTCATACAGCAGAAATGCAGAAACATCGAACCTAGTCCTTTCCACTTGCTCCCATGGTTTTGGGCAATACTATGGGCTCTAATGGTTTTGTAAAACCAGGGTCTTGATGTGTATGGTTGAGATCAAAGCACAGTTTTCGAGGAACGATCTTAACGGTTCGAGAAACACTATAAATACCCAACCCTATTCCTTCCAAAAAACCCACAAATCTGATCTAAAAGACTCTAAGTTGGAACCATTGTTTCATACCTGAGTTATTTGGATCGAGATTAGCTTTCGGGGACCCTTTGTAAGTGTTCCTTCGTTCTTTTATTGCTTTTCGAGTCTGAAAGTCAAACTATGTTTGACTTTCGGCGTTGACCAATTAATGGTCAACGCGAAGTTCGTTTGAACTTCATAACGTGATCGTAATCACGATGGTTATAGTCCCTAGTGGCTATACCTACTGATTACCACGTTATCTAGGCTCAGTGACGAGCCGTAGTTTGGGTCAAAATGCGCATTTACGCGTATTTTGTAACCAAACTACTCTAGGATATCAAAACCGTTTGTTTTGATATCAAAACCTATTTTCTAAACATGTTCTAGCATGTTTAGCTCGTCGCTTTTAGTTTAGTGCTTACTTAGAGTCGTAAGTCAAGCGGACTAAACACCCGCTTAGATTTTCGAACACGACCCGTTTGGTCGATCTTAGGATCCGACCAAACATGTTTAGTAGCATAGGGAATAACCTTCCGAGGTTATACCTTATGGTCGCTTAGTTTAGGTAGTTGTATGATAAGTAGTTTATATGCCTTAGGTAAATTACCAAAATACCGTTTTCATGTATAATTGGTAATTTAGCTTATGTAACCTAAACTTTAGTACATAACTGATTATGCAACATGATAAAACATGTATAGGCATATAATACTTGTCATAGGACTAGTTAGACGTCTCGAAAGCGCTTTGCGCGCACGACGCGTTAAAGTAGCATAAGCTACCTTAATGGGTCGCGATGGGTCGAAAGCACTTAGGTTAGGTTCCGCTTTGTTAAACCATATCACATGAGTTCCATACTCATTTGGTTTACGAGCCTTCATTCTATCCGATCCTCCGAGTTAGGTCCGGTTTATTAACATAGTTACCTATAATAGGTGCCGTTTGATATCCGTGATCTCTAGCATTGTTTGGTTGTTACTCAAGGACCCCTAAGCACTCTCATGTGAGTACATAGACCCCTCTTTTACTGTTTTCAACTGTTTTGGGGTGAAGCATGTGTACCTATATGTTATTTTCATGATTTCAAAGTATAATTGATTATACATGTTATTACTTATTAATTGACAAACTAAATGACTATCTATGGTTTAAACATTGATTTCTCAAAGAACTTAAAATAAAATGTTGAATTGTACTTATTTTATGTTCACCAGACCGGTTGTTAGTATGATATAGCGCTATAGGATTTGACACCCCCTTCCTGTTGTCATGGAATGTCTGAAACCAATTTGTTTCTCCATCCAAATAGGGATTTCCTTTTTGGTATCCCTATAGTCTCAAAGGTGTATTTTGATGCACTAGGTCTGAATGAATTCTTAAATCACGTTATTTTTGTATATTTAGTTATACTCCCAAAAGTATAGTTTGATATGCTCCCATATGCGATATAGTACAAAACCAACATATATTTTATTTTATTTTATTTATCACATCCAAAGCATATTATGATATGTTATCTACAAAACCAAAACATAGTTTAATATGTTATTTATCACATCCAAAGCATATTATGATATGTTATTTACAAAACTAAAACATAGTTTAATATGTTATTTATAAATCCGAAGTACACTTGTAATATACTACTGAAAACTATTATTTTAAACAACTAAAGTATATTTAATGTACTATCTATCTAACGATTGGGTTTTGGTTAGTGTTTAGATAACGGGACGGATGTAATGTGATGAAAACATGGTAGATACGCCGCTGGTACTTCTTATATATAAGTGTTTTCATTGCATTACATACCGTGGTGTTATTTAGTACACTTGGGTTAACGATATTGGAACTGAAATATACTTTAATATATTACTCATTCGATTCTCTTAAAATCCAAAGTATATTTTCAAATATACTATAAGCCTTTTTATCAAAATATTGTTTTACAAACAACTTATCTTATACAAACTTATCTCTACTTGGTTATTCATTTAACCATACACTATTCTCTTATTATACATATCATCTGACCTTATTGCTTTTCAAATGATTTACAAAACAAAACAATCTACAAGGTTCATGACTAAATTTTATTAAACATCTTCTTTAAACTCAAGTCATGAATCCTATTTTCATAAAACCTATGTATCTCACAGGCATTTTTATGCTGACGTACCTATTTTTACATATGTTTCAGGTGCTGTCTTATGATGATTGTTGATACACGCTACAGTTAGGATGGACTCGTGCCTTAGCGACTTTAAAACTTGGAAGATCATAGTTGTACTTATTTGATTGTATTAAAACAATTTATTCAATAAAACAAAAATTATTTATTCCATGGTTGTGAAACGATGATTCTGTTACAACACTCCTCGACGTTTCTGCCACGTCTAGTTTTTTACGTGGTCGGGGTGTGACAGAAAAGTGGTATCAGAGCCAATGGTTATAGGGAATTAGGTTATTAGTAATGCTTTGACCTAGACTATAACCTTCCTAGGACCCTAACACAAGTTTTCTTGTGTTTAGTTTTAAAACAATACCGTCACTTATTCTTAGGTGACAACCACAAAAAGAACACAAATTTCTATCCCGCTTTGAAAACTAATCATCTGTTCTAGGATGATTTATTATATGGTTTTGAACCCTTTAATTTCTCAAAATCCCGTCAAAGTTGGTCTAAATAATGTGAACACGTGCAAACTGGAAGGGTGGGTGCCTGTACCCTGAGTTTTCTGTCTAAGGCTAGAGTGTTCGTACAAATCCACATAATCGGACCAGTCACTCTTACCTGGGAACTCTTGGGGTGAGTGTCCACTTATAGGCGAGCATGTCTTCGCGATACATTATTTTTGACCTATTTACTTTGATTAATCACCGGGGTCGTTTGTTGCTTTGTAGTAACAAACAAATGACCATCATCTTTGCTTTCATCAAATTTTATTTCATCACATTCTTTTCGTCTAATTCTCTCACTCGTTTCCTTTCATGTTTCCTCTTTTAGAATGCCTCCTCGACGCGAGAATCAGATAGCGAATGCCGAACTGGCAGAAATTATTGCACAGCAAATGGCTGCTGCGTTCCCAAACCTCATTGCTCATTGGAACCAAGCCAACAACAACAACAATGCTCCATGCAATTTCAAGAATTTTAACTCGGCTAAACCGCTCAATTTTAGTGGTTCTGAGGGAGCAACTGGGCTTCTTCAATGGTTCGAGAGCATTGAGAATACTTTCCGTCACGTTCAGTGTCCTGAAAATCACAAGGTCGAGTTTTCTTCGAGTGTGTTTCAGAAGAGAGCTCTTACGTGGTGGAACGGGGTTATGAGAGACCGTGGTGCTAAGGTGGCTTTAGCCCAAACTTGGGCTGAACTTAGGGCTCTTATGATGAAGGAGTTTTGCCCTCGTCATGAGCTAAGGGCTCTAGAAAGGGAATTTGATGATTTGAAGCAAGACAGTGGGGAACATCGAGCCTATACTGACCGCTATGAGGAATTGAGCTTGTTATGCCCTACTATGGTTACGCCTCTGGATAAGGCGATTGAGAAATACATTGATGGTCTTCCTGACGTAGTTCAGGATATTGTTACCGGCAGCAACCCTACTACTGTCAGACAAGCCATTGAATTGTCTGCCACTCTGACTGAATCCCATATCAGGAAGCGCAAGCTGTTTCGGAAGGGCGACTCAAGACCATCTGACAAGACTGCTCAAGTGGAACCAAAGGAAGAACATGCTGAGGTGTCCAAGAAGAAGAAGCGCAAAGCCTCTCAAAACTACGCTGTAACTGCTCAAGACAAACAGGTTGCACCAAACCAGCCAGCACAACCTCACAAAAGGCAAAACTATGTTGGTACCGCACCTTTGTGCAACAAGTGCAACCGTCATCATCTAGAGCAAGAGCAGTGTCACAAATGTACCCACTGTGGGCGGTTGGGACATTTGATCAATGTTTGTCGTTATGCAAATCAAGCTGCTGCAAACCCTGCTGCTGTTCAAGCACGGTTCCCTCCGGGGTCATGTTATAACTGTGGTGACCTTACCCACTACAGGAACAATTGCCCAAGACTTGTTAACATACCTCCAGCGCGTGGACGAGTGTTTAACATCAATGAGGTAAACATGAACAATGATGCAGCAGTGAACAATTAGTGTTTTGTATTTCCTTGGTTGTTATCTTTTGACACTTCAAGACAATTCGGTTGTTACATAAATAAAGATTTGTTGTTTTTATTTCTGCAAAATTTATGCGTTTGTGTGAATGCTTGATGCAACCTTATGATGTCAACCCAAAGACAAACTACTCGTGTGGTTCTGTCATTTTATGATCACTTGTGATCTCCCCAAGAACCTTAAACACTCGTTTCTTTTAAGAAACAAAGCCAAACTCTTATTGAAAATCCTTCTATCTTTATAGATGGATCCTTGAAAATGATTAAAGTGCCAAATAAAATCCACTGATTGGATTCCTGATGTGCTTTAAATATCCATGCCCAAAGATAACAAATTAAAGAATCAAGTTAACTAAATTTGTGCTTATGTGTTTTTCTTACATGTTTTGTGGTTGTATGTGATCCATCCAAATCCTCATAGAATCTTCCATATCTCATACGAGAGATTCATAATAGGATATCCAAAGATACTATCTTAAATCCTTAATGGACTTCAACATTGTAGTTAAGTCCCTTGGGTTATAAAGTACTATTCTGTAATTGGACCTCTTGAATGGTCTGGTTAAACAGATTGATTTTGAAAATCTGATTAGAAATATCATGTGATGATATAGTTAAAAAGATCCCTTAAGTGGTCTATTTAAGGAGATCGTACGACGGTCTAGTTAAGAAGATCATGTGTTGATCTAGTTAAAAAGATCGTTCGTTGATCTAGTTGAAAAGATCCTTTGGTGGTCTAGTCAAGTCGCTTCATGTTTATTCAATTGATTTTTCCTCTACGCATTATGAAATGAACTGTGCGGACTGTGCAAGGGATTACGTAATTATGGAGGCCTACATAATTATGGAAATTCAGTGCACAGAAACCACAAGAAGTTTTGTCATGTGTTAAAACCTTTAGTGACAAGAATAATGATACGGGAGAAGTCTTGGACCTTGACCGATGTCATTTTATCTTACACTCCCCAATTCTGATTGCAAGCACACACAAGTTTCCTATAATAAGTCTTCATAAGAAACGTTCTTCTGTCCATAGTTCAAAATTCCATGTTTTGCTACTACAAGGAATTCCCTTTGAGGGTTAACAAATTCGCTAAGAATCCTAACATGGCCCAGAGTTTTACTTAAGGGTTCAATGGATCTATTTGAAGGCGAAACCGTCACAGCTGTCTTCACAAGTTTTCTCTAGAATTAAATTTCGGGACGAAATTTCCTAAAGTAGGGGAGACTGTGACACCTGTGTCACTTCAACCATCAAACAAATGCCAAACCAATGAAATATTGTATTTCATACTTGGGATTTGTAAAAATATGTGTATCGTTTGCACATATCAACTCTTGTTTGATTTTAAGCTTTAAATCGCTTTCTGGAGGGTTATACGCGCTCTGATGCGTAAATATAACCAGTTTAATTCAACGAACACTCCGGAATAGTGAAATAGGCTTAACATACCTTAAATAACCTTTACATAACTTAGAAATAAGTTTTGAAGGCTTTGGTATGCCAAAATCAAGTTTAATCGCTTACAGGGACTTAATTCGACAAACTGCGAAAGTATGCCAATTTGAACTGTAACAGACATTCCGGAACATGACCATAAGTTAAACATACCATAAATATCCTTTACATGGCTTAGAAATAGGCTTTGAGGGGTTTTTTTTTTTTTGGGTAAAGGGTTACCCCGGTGATTCTATATATTCACAAACAAAAAAGCACAAGTGGAGTAGAGAGCCTACACCAGTTCAAACATGAGACATGCCCCATGAAAGTAAAACCAACCAAACAAAAATCCGAAAAAACCCGAACATAAGACACCTAGACACACTTCTAGACATTCAAAACACTACCAAACTAATTAGCCTCCATCATCTTTGTTTTCGGTTGAAATCTCCCAATCCCCAAGCAGCTTCCGCACTCTAGCATTGTTCTTTAGTTTAGCTCCCATCAACTTGTATCTCACAGTCTTCAGAATAATATCTTTTACCATTTCGGGAGGACGCACTTGATTTTTAAACAACCTAGCATTCCGCTCTTGCCAAATAGTATACGCAGCTGCCGCAACCAGAATCTTCGCAACATAGACCTCAGCTTTCTTTGACCGAACTCGAGCACATAACCAATCGATGATATCCACCCATCTCGAACTCACGGCCGCCATCTCCACTTTACTTCGAATCATAGTCCAAATTTTCTCAGAGAATTTACACTCAAAAAATAAGTGCTGATGAGAGTCAAAGTTCTCATAGCATAACAAACAGCACATCATATTCATGTTTTTTCGCCTTGAAAGATCCCATTGCAGAATTTTGTCTTGAGTAAGAAGCTTTCCCTTCATTATCAACCACATCATAAACGCATGTCTAGGAATACATTGGGCAAACCAAACAATGCCGCTCCAGTCCACCTCTGACTCTCTATGCCGGACCGAATGCCAAACAGCTGACGAAGAAAAATCCTGAAAATCGCCACCATCTTTCCATAGCAACCGGTCAGATTTTGTTGGTTCTAACTGAAATTGATCCAGCTGAATAAGAACAGGGAATAAATCCCTCCACGCCATAGGCCAATTCCATGTTCCGTTAGAGAAAATATTGAACACGGTATCATCTAACCGAAAATCAGCATCAGTAATAGTTCTTGGTGAAAGAAAATCACCAAGAGGCCCCAAATCACTCCAATAATCAAACCACGCTGATGTATTACGGCCATTCCCTAAGTCGGACCAAACATGTTTTCGAATGATATGCCGCAACTGAATAATCTTCCTCCATGACCAAGTAGAATTCGATGTTGGTTTACAAACCCAGAAGTTTTTGCCTTTTAGCCGATAAGAATGAACCCACTCGACCCAAAGGGAATCTGGCTTCCTCACAATACTCCAGATATGAGACGCCATCAGGGCTTTATTCATATCCCCAATGCGTCTAATGCCCAAACCACCTTCATACTTAGGGGTACAAACCGCTTTCCACGAAACTTTAGCTTTACCTCTACTAAACGACACATCTTGAGACCATAAGAAATTTCTCATTCTAGCTTCAAGCTCCTTAACAACCCGAGTTGGTAACATAAACACCGAGGACCAATAAATATGCATAGAAGACAGGACTGAAATTATAAGTTGAAGCCGACCCGCAAACGATAACAATTTGTTCTTCCAGTGCATAATACGTTTCTCTAATTTTTCCACAAGCACACGGCAATCATTATATCTAAGCTTAGAAGAAATAAGAGGGACCCCCAAGTACTTGACAGGCAACTTACCTTCCACAAAAGGCATAATGTCCAGAATCGCCTGTTTAACTTGATCTTTTACATTACAGAAGAAAATCGTACTTTTCTGGTTGCTAGGCACTAACCCTGACATCTTAGAGAAATCTGCAAGAGAGGACATAATAAATTTTTCCGAATTCACCTCTCCTCTAGCAAAAAGAAACAGATCATCAGCAAAGCAGAGATTTATTATCTGCTGTTTTTCACATCTGTTATGAAATTTAAATGAAGAATCTATCCGAACAGAATGCTGAAGAATACCCGTCAGAACCTCCATTACAAGAGTGAACAAATAAGGAGATATAGGATCCCCTTGCCTTAACCCCCGTTTACCTCTGAAAAAACCATGAACCGTGCCATTAACACATACCGAAAATGAAGTAGAAGACACACATAGCATGATCCACTTCACCATGTTATTGTTAAAGCCAAACCCAACAAGCACATTTTTCAGAAAACTCCAGTCGACTGTATCGTAAGCTTTTTGAATATCAACCTTAAACGCACATCTAGGAGGCCCCACATTTCGATGGTAATTATGCATTAGCTCTTGCGTTAATAAGATGTTATCCGAAATCTTTCTACCCGGAACAAAAGCCGATTGATTTATACTTACAATCTCGTTCAAACCTCCCTTAATCCTATCAGCAATAATCTTGCTGATACACTTGTATAGAACATTACAACAAGCAATCGGCCGAAAATCAGTAACAACCATGGGAGTTGACACCTTTGGAATAAGAACTATAAGCGTATGATTCAATTCCCGAAGCAAGTTTCCAGTGTCAAAAAAATCTTTAATAGCATTAACAATGTCATTACCAACCAGAGGCCAAGCACTCTTAAAAAACGCAGCCGTAAATCCATCCGGACCCGGGGCTTTATCATTGCCAATAGAGAACATCGCCTTCTTAACCTCCTCCTCTGTAACATGACGAACCATATTCGTAGCAACATTGTGAGATAAAATTTTCGGAAATAAATCTGGAGCTGGTTGCAACGAGATATCACCTTGATTGCCAAAAAAATTTTCATAGTGTTGAACAAAAGCTGTATACACACTATCGCCTTCATAAAGATTCCCTTGCGTATCTTTAATAGCATCAATCCTACTGCAATGATTTCGAATTTTCAAAGAGGAATAAAAAAACGCAGTATTCATGTCACCCGCACTCAACCAATCAACCTTAGCTTTTTGTTTCAGAAAACGCTCTTCATCTAACATAGCATCCTGAAGGTCACGGCTAGCCGACGATTCCTCAGTCCGAAGATCAACATTTTGCGGGTCTTGATCAATACTTTGCTGAATTGAATCTAACTTCAACCGAATACTTTCAACCTTCTTGTGGAGGTTGCCCTGTTTGAACAGCAACGAACGAAGAGGGTGTTTAAGAGACCGTAACTTCTTGACAACTCGGAATTGGTGAACCCCATCAACATTTATTAGCCAATACTTATTAACAATCTCCAAAAATTCTGGTTTAAAAACCAAAAAGTTAGCAAACTTAAACGGCCTCGGATTGAGCTTCATAGCTTCCGGAATAGACAAGATACAAGGGCAGTGGTCCGAAAGTCTATACGGCTTGAAAATGGCAACCGAGTTCGGGTATTCAGTAATAAAAGAAGTGTTTCCCCATTACCCGATCAATTTTCTTTAGTAAACCCACACCTTTTTTAGGCTTTTGGTTCCACGTAAAATGAATACCTGTTCGGTTAATATCCACAACTTCAATGTCATCAATACATTCCTGAAAATCCCTCATGCCAATCGAAATGGATGAAGTACCCATCGAATTATCTTCTATGTTAAGAGCAGAATTAAAATCACCCATAATACACCAAGGCCGATCCGCAACAAAAACTTTATGCATAGAAAGAAGATGCCATAACTCCCTACGCGTAACATAGTAATTTTCGGCATACACAATAGAACAGAAAAGCATTCTCTTATCCAGTTTAAAAACAAACTGTAAATGCATAACCTGAGGAGATTGAGCGACGATCATTACATCAAAAATAGCTGGATTCCACCCAATGATAATTCTTGTACCTTTGTTACAACACCCGCCATTAGAAGTCCAATCCCACGATCTAAAAACAGCCTTACACACTTTACCCAATTTACCAACATCAACATGGGATTCCAAAATTGCACACAAGCTCAAATTATAATCCTTCACTGCCTGATGAACCTCCATTTGTTTAAGCGGGCGGTTCAACCCCCTTATATTCCAAACAGCTATACTAACCATCAGTAACTATCTGAGGAGGAGTGCTTGCCCCTTGAGTTTTATTTAAATTCACCGATCCTTGAGCCATAAAGTCGTCCATTTCATTATAAACCTCATCGGCCTCATCACCATCCGAATCCTCAACCCCCGAATCCGTGTTGTTTTTACTTGTACCCGTTTCCGGGTCAACTTTCTTTAGAATATCAAAAGGATTGTGCGATGCCTTTGACTTTGGTCCGTTATTCTCATTCGCCTTGGATTTTGACACTGGCCGATATTCAAACTTAGATTGTTTATTCACCTGAATACCCGGCCTTCTAGCTACTTTCTTACCATGCACCTCGGTATAACCATCTTGATCCACCACCGGGAACTTTTTCACTTGCTTGTTTCGTTGGGCATTTCGGTTGTAATCTTCATATCTAGCATTACTCGATTTGATCGGCTTCTTAGGACACATCTCGTTTGAGTGGCCAAAAACACAACAAGTAGCACAACGATGCGGGCTCCATTCATATTCTACAAACATAGTCTCTTTGGTAAAACCCTCCCCTTCCATTTCCGGAATTGCTATTGTAATTTCTTCTCGAAGCTCCTTTTCCGCCGAAATCTCCACCAATGCTCTAGCATAACTACTGCGACCCCACGAATCCATACACATAGACGTTGTGAAAGAATCAAGCATTTTTGGTTCTCCAATTGTTGTTGCAATTAAGCTAAGGCCATCTTCCATATAAGCAGCAATTGGAACGTCATGAATTTTTACCCAAAGTTGCACTCGTTTAACCTCTTTCTTTTCCAATTTGGTCGTAGGACTCCATGTATTCAGAAACAATGGTTGAGACCTAATAATCCACGGACCATCTTTAAGAACATTTGACATTCCGACTTCATCATTAAACTTAAAAAAGAAAAAACCGTTTGCATTCATCATCGTTTTTTGCAATCCATATTTTTTCCAATTAACCTTAACAAAGTAGTCAACCACAGGGAATGCAAGTCGGTCCCCCAAAAAATAACCATATAAAGTGTTCGCCAATTTATCCTTCACCGATCGGACAGATTCCTTCGGAAGAACAACATCACAACCTTCTTGGACAACGGAACTAGACAGAGATCGAAAATTAACTTTCTGCTCTTTGTTGGCTGTCACCGAATCCGCATAAGATTTAGGTTTAGAACTACTACTCTGAACAGAATGTAAACCCTGAAAACCATATGCATCCATATTATCCGCTGCGGTTTGATTCACCGACGACAGAACAGGCACAGTGATCTTTTCCAATTCATTGATAACATTAAACATCTTCGGATCAGACTGAACATTCTGAATCGTACCTCTCCTAGGAAGTAACGGATTGCCATCTATATTGACCACTCTACTCGCTAAACCCTTGAAGGGTAAAGGCGGCTTACCTCTATCAACCGTAGGAACATCATCCGATTTTGACCGATCATCCATTGAACAGACAGCAACTCTCTCTATTAATCAGCAAACGAAGCAAGCATGCACACAAGAACAACGTAAAAACCAGAAACCAATAAACCGAAAACCGAAAACACAAGAAACCCTAATTTAGCTTGACGACAAAACAGAAAAAAGAGAAACCCAAGAATTAAACCAATCCTTTCGCTAACTAGTTCGAATCAGATATACTGATAAATCAGTACACCGATAATCAGACTGTTATACGAAGATCATGAAGAAAATCTAAGGTACGAAGAAGAAACAAAATCGCCATAGCTAGAGAGAGAATTAGGGTTTTTTCAACTTAGGCTTTGAGGGGTTCGGTGTGCTAAAATAAACTTTTGGGTCATTCAGGGACTAAAAGCGTAAAAAAGTGCATAAGTTTGCTCTTTCGCGCATAACTTACGTTCTGAATACATCCGGACATCCAAAAATTTATGTAAGCACTAAAATATTTTATTTTAGTGTTTGGCATAAGAAAAATCCATTCGTCGCGCAATTTGGATCGTTTTTCGCGCTTATGCGCATTCAGTCGTAATTAAGCGAACATCACGATTGTACGGCCAAACGAACCGACATCCGAGATATTTTTGGGCACATTTTAAGTTCCCTTTACTTTAACTTCATTTTAGAGCTTTGAAATGGGGTTAACGAGCCGTAAACGTGTCGGAAATGGCTTAAACAAGGTGCAGGGACCAAAACTGACATTTCTGCATAATTGATGGCTTACGAACCGTAAGCCATACCTTACGGTCCGTAAGGGGTCCTCAGACAGCAGAAATGCAGAAACATCAAACCTAGTCCTTTCCACTTGCTCCCATGGTTTTGGGCAATACTATGGGCTCTAATGGTTTTGTAAAACCAGGGTCTTGATGTGTATGGTTGAGATCAAAGCATGGTTTTCGAGGAACGATCTTAACGGTTCGAGAAACACTATAAATACCCAACCCCATTCCTTCCAAAAAACCCACAAATCTGATCTAAAAGTCTCTAAGTTGGAACCATTGTTTCATACCTGAGTTATTTGGATCGAGATTAGCTTTCGGGGACCCTTTGTAAGTGTTCCTTCGTTCTTTTATTGCTTTTCGAGTCCGAAAGTCAAACTATGTTTGACTTTCGGCGTTGACCAATTAATGGTCAACGCGAAGTTTGTTTGAACTTCATAACGTGATCGTAATCACGATGGTTATAGTCCCTAGTGGCTATACCTACTGATTACCACGTTATCTAGGCTCAGTGACGAGCCGTAGTTTGGGTCAAAATGCGCATTTACGCGTATTTTGTAACCAAACTACTCAAGGATATCAAAACCGTTTGTTTTGATATCAAAACCTATTTTCTAAACATGTTCTAGCATGTTTAGCTCGTCGCTTTTTAGTTTAGTGCTTACTTAGAGTCGTAAGTCAAGCGGACTAAACACCCGCTTAGACTTTCGAACACGACCCGTTTGGTCGATCTTAGGATCCGACCAAACATGTTTAGTAGCATAGGGAATAACCTTCCGAGGTTATACCTTATGGTCGCCTAGTTTAGGTAGTTGTATGATAAGTAGTTTATATGCCTTAGGTAAATTACCAAAATACCCTTTTCATGTATAATTGGTAATTTAGCTTATGTAACCTAAACTTTTGTACATAACTGATTATGCAACATGATAAAACATGTATAGGCATATAATACTTGTCATAGGACTAGTTAGACGTCTCGAACGCGCTTTGCGCGCACGACGCGTTAAAGTAGCATAAGCTACCTTAATGGGTCGCGATGGGTCGAAAGCACTTAGGTTAGGTTCCGCTTTGTTAAACCATATCACATGAGTTCCATACTCATTTGGTTTACGAGCCTTCATTCTATCCGATCCTCCGAGTTAGGTCCGGTTTATTAACATAGTTACCTATAATAGGTGCCGTTTGATATCCGTGATCTCTAGCATTGTTTGGTTGTTACTCAAGGACTCCTAAGCACTCTCATGTGAGTACATAGACCCCTCTTTTACTGTTTTCAACTGTTTTGGGGTGAAGCATGTGTACCTATATGTTATTTTCATGATTTCAAAGTATAATTGATTATACATGTTATTACTTATCAATTGACAAACTAAATGACTATCTATGGTTTAAACATTGATTTCTCAAAGAACATAAAATAAAATGTTGAATTGTACTTATGTTATGTTCACCAGACCGGTTGTTAGTATGATATAGCGCTATAGGATTTGACACCCCATTCCTGTTGTCATGGAATGTCTGAAACCAATTTGTTTCTCCATCCAAATAGGGATTTCCTTTGTGGTATCCCTATAGTCTCAAAGGTGTATTTTGATGCACTAGGTCTGAATGAATTCTTAAATCACATTATTTTTGTATATTTAGTTATACTCCCAAAAGTATAGTTTGATATGCTCCCATATGCGATATAGTACAAAACCAACATATATTTTATTTTATTTATCACATCCAAAGCATATTATGATATGTTATCTACAAAACCAAAACATAGTTTAATATATTATTTTTCACATCCAAAGCATATTATGATATGTTATTTACAAAACCAAAACATAGTTTAATATGTTATTTATCACATCCAAAGCATATTATGATATGTTATTTACAAAACCAAAACATAGTTTAATATGTTATTTATAAATCCGAAGTACACTTGTAATATACTACTGAAAACTATTATTTTAAACAACTAAAGTATATTTAATATACTATCTATCTAACGATTGGGTTTTGGTTAGTGTTTAGATAACGGGACGGATGTAATGTGATGAAAACATGGTAGATACGCCGTTGGTACTTCTTATATATAAGTATTTTCATTGCATTACATACCGTTGTGTTATTTAGTACACTTGGGTTAACGATATTGGAACTGAAATATACTTTTAATATATTACTCATTCGATTCTCTTAAAATCCAAAGTATATTTTCAAATATACTATAAGCCTTTTTATCAAAATATTGTTTTACAAACAACTTATCTTATACAAACTCATCTCTACTTGGTTATTCATTTAACCATACACTATTCTCTTATTATACATATCATCTGACCTTATTGCTTTTCAAATGATTTACAAAACAAAACAATCTACAAGGTTCATGACTAAATTTTATTAAACATCTTCTTTAAACTCAAGTCATGAATCCTATTTTCATAAAACCTATGTATCTCACAGGCATTTTTATGCTGACGTACCTATTTTTACATATGTTTCAGGTGCCGTCTTATGATGATTGTTGATACACGCCACAGTTAGGATGGACTCGTGCCTTAGCGACTTTAAAACTTGGAAGATCATAGTTGTACTTATTTGATTGTATTAAAACAATGAGTTCATTTATTCAATAAAACAAAAATTATTTATTCCATGGTTGTGAAACGATGATTCTGTTACAACACTCCCCGACGTTTCCGCCACGTCTAGTTGTTTTACGTGGTCGGGGTGTGACACAGAGTACATGCATCCACCCTTCCAGATTGCACGTGTTCACATTATAAGACCCAACTTTGATGAGATTTTGAAAACTTAGACTGTTCAAAACCCTTATAATAAATCATCCTAGAACAGATGATTGGTTTTCAAAGCGGATTTGAAATTTGCGTTCTTGTTGTGGTTGTCACCTAAGGATAAGTAACGGTATTGTTTTAAGATCTAAACACAAGAATCTTGTGTTAGGGTCCTAGGAAGGTTATAGACTAGGTCAAAGCATTAATAATAACCTAATTCCCTATAACCATGAGCTCTGATACCAACTCTTCTGTCACACCCCGACCGCGTAAAACAACAAATCGCGGCGGAAACGTCGAGGAGTGTTGTAACAGAATCATTGTTTCATAACATACGGAAATTTGAAGTTTCGTTTTATTTAAAGATTAATCATTTACATTGTCTTGAAATCTAAATAAACAAGTTAAACATAGTCTATCATTGTTATTAAGTCACTAAGGCCTTGTCCAGTCCTATGTGAGTGCATCCTAGCAATCAACATCATTCAACAACACCTGAAACATATGTAAAAACAAAGTCAGCAAAGAAATGCTGGCGAGCACATAGGTTTATGAGAGTGTCAGATTCATGGCTAGTTTACATGTTGCAATACCTAATTAAAAACCCTGTTTGAAAAAGTGTATAGTATTGCAACATAATTAACCTACTCAAATCAAGTTGGTTATAATTTGTAAAATCTCGTAGCCATGCTTCTTAACCCCAAAACATTTGTTTAATTAAATCAGATTGTAAAACATCTCGTAAAAACTCGTTAATAAAACTCGTATGGTTTATATTATTCAGAAAACATCATTGTGTGACATCGTTTCAAAATCGTTTACCCAAGTGAACTAAATAACGCCACGGTATGTAATATGATAAAAACACTTATATATAAGAAGTACCAGTGGCGTATCTACCATGTTTTCATCACATTACACCCATCCCGTTATCTACACACTAACCAAAAATCAATCGTTTACCCAAATCGTTTAAGTCGTTAAAATCGCTTTAGTCGTTTAAATCATTCTCGTTTTAATTGTGAAAACTACTTTTGGTCGCCTCGCTAATAACATCCAAACCTTCGCAACTCATCCCTCGTTCAACTCGAATTAACAAACCACCAAAGGGTAAGTTAACAATCACAGATTCGGTCGTTACCCACATAACCCCCACACATAACCATGGGTGCGGTCTGATAACGGGATTTGTCAGATCCTATGGTACCATAACCTAATACTGGTCGGCTTGATCAATGTTAATGAATGTTATTCGTTATGTAACTACAATCAACAAGTTTGTTCACATTATCGAAATCGTTATTAGTTTAATATAAACCATTTTAATCATTTTCGAAACCATCGTTAAAAAAACATCGAAATCATTTAACACATATGAATCACCCCAAAACAATCGAAAAGAGTAAAATAGGGGGACTATGTACTCACTTGAGAATGCTTAGAAGTCTTGAATAACAACCAAGCAAAACTAGAGGGATCACGGAAATCAAACGGCACCTAATATAAGTAACTACGTAAATAAACCAGACCTAAATCGGAAGATCGGATAGAATGAGGTTTTGTAAACCAAATGAGTATTGGAACTCATATGATATGGTTTAACAAAGCCTACAAACTAAATCGAAACCTATCCTAAGTGCTTACAACCCATTACGACCCATTAAGGTAGCTTATGCTACTTTAACGCGTCGTTCGCGCAAAAGCGCGTTCGAGACGCCTAACTAGTCCTATGACAAGTATTATATGCCTTAACATGTCTAATAATGTTACCTAACCAGTTTAGATATAAAAATTTAGGTTACATATGCTTAAAATGAATTTATGCGTAAAAAGGGCATTTTGGTCATTTTCCTAAGGCATATAAATTACCTATCATACGACTAACTAAACGAAGTGACCATAAGGTATAACCTCGGAAGGTTATTCCCTATACAACTATGGTCACTAAATATGTTTGGTCGGATCCTAAGGACCGACCAAACGGGTCGGGTTCGAAAGTCTAAGCGGTTGTTTAGACCGCATTTGAAAGAAAACAGAAAAACCCTAGTTTTGGATCGATCCCTAATGCTAACGAGTTCGTTATAGAATTTTGAATAAACAAGATTCTAATCACAGACTGTTATGCATCAGATCACAAAGAAAAACCAAGGGTTCATGATGAGCAAAAATAGCCAAAAAGGAGAGAGAGCTAGGGTTTCACCTTATCTTACGACCCTATATAAGCACTAAACTAAAAGTGACGAGCTAAACATGTTAAAACATGTTTAACGAAGTTAGAAAACAAGTTTGATATCAAAACAAACGGTTTTGATACCCAAGAATAGTTTGGTTGCAAAATACGCTTGAATACGCATTTTGACCGAAACTATAACTCGTCACTATATCTAATCAACGTGGTAATCAGTTGGTATAGTCACACGGGACTATAACCATCGTGATTACGCTCACGTTGCGAAGTTCAAACGAACTTCGTGTTGACCAAAAACTGGTCAAAGCAGAAAGTCAAACGCAGTTTGACTTTCGTGCTTAAAAACGCATAAAAGCATGAAAGAATACTTACAACAGGTCCAATCTAGGAAGACTTGATCTAAAAATACTCAGGTATGAGGTTTTGAACCCCAACTTAGAGTGAATTCAGATCAAGGTGTGTAGAGTGAAGTGAAACAAGTGGGTTTATATAGATTTCAGAGAACCGTTAGGATCATTTCTTGATATATGAGCTTCAATCTTGGCCCTCCAAGTGTGCCCATTGTTTTACAAACCTATAGGTGTCCAAAACAAGCCCCTAGAGTTGAGAAACCATGTTCAAAAACCCAGAAACCAGCTGCTGAATGCAGGAACTGATTTTGCTGATCTAGGGAGTTTACACGAGCCGCATAAGAGAAGACACTGGGCTACGCGCCCCGCCTAAGCTGAGTTTCAGAAAATGTCAGTTTAGGTCCCTACATGTCCAAAACTTGCTTTTCGATGCATTTTTGACACGTTTAAGCCTCGTTAACCTCATTTCAAGTCTCTAAAATGAAGTTAAAGTATAGGAAACATGAAACATTCTATAAAACATCTCGGATGTCAGTTCGTTTGGTCGTACAGTTGCGTTATTCGGGTAATTACGACGGAAATCGTAACGGACGCAAAAACGATCCAAATTGCGCGACGAATTGAATTTTATCATGCCATTCACTAAAATAAAATATTTTAATGATTACATAAATTTTTGGATGTCCGGATATATTCAGAACGTAAGATATGCGTGAAAATGCAAACTTATGCACTTTCTGACGCTTTTAGTCCCTGTTGAATACGTTTACGCATCAGTTCGCGTATAACTTTCCAGAAAGCGATTTAGAGCTCGAAATCGAACAAGAATTGATATGCGTTTAAGGTGGACATTCAGAAAGCTTATGACACAGTTGACTGGAAGTTCTTGAAGAATGTGTTGTTAGGGTTCGGATTTGATTCTAAAATGGTTGAATGGATTATGATATGTGTCTCCACGGCTTCTTATTCCATTTGTGTTAATGGAAATATTCATGGATTTTTCAAGGGTAAGCGTGGCCTTCGGCAAGGAGATCCTTTATCTCCTTATCTTTTCACTCTTTTAATGGAGGTATTGACGTGCATTCTTCAGCATTCTACCAGGATTAATGCGTCTTACAGGTTTCATAATAAATGTGAAAGGCAACGGATTATTAATCTTTGTTTTGCAGATGATTTATTTTTGTTTGCAAGAGGAGATATTAATTCGGTTAAGTGCATTATGTCTTCTCTTTCGAGCTTCACTAAAATGTCTGGATTGGTGCCTAGTATTCAGAAAAGTACCGGGTATTTTTGTAATGTGCCTTCTAATGTTAAAGCCCATATTCTAGATATTATGCCTTTTGTGGAGGGTTCGTTACCAGTCAGATATCTGGGGGTTCCGCTTATTTCATCTAGACTTCTATATAAAGATTGTAGTATCTTAGTGGAAAGACTCGATCAACGAATTATGAGCTGGAGAAATAAGTTTCTATCGTTCGCTGGAAGGTTACAACTTATCAACTCAGTGCTCTCTTCGATGCATGTATATTGGTCCTCAGTTTTTATTCTTCCTGTTCGGGTTACTCTAGAGCTGGAAGCGAGAATGAGGAATTTTTTATGGTCGTCAACTGGTTCGTTTCAAAAGGGGAAGTCGAAGGTATCCTGGAAGTCTGTTTGTGTGCCTAAGTTTGAAGGGGGTCTGGGGGTTCGTAGAATTAGTGAATTCAATATAGCTCTTATGACCTCTCACATTGGGAGTCTCTTGATTAAACGTCAATCCTTATGGGTTGATTGGATTCATACGTACAGATTAAGAGGGAAGAGTTTTTGGACTTGCAAATTGGTTTCAAATTGTTGTTGGAGTTGGCGAAAAATCCTCCATATTAGACCTTTCATTAGAGATTTTGTCTGGTCTAAGATAGGGGATGGAAGCAATACTTCGGCTTGGTATGATTCTTGGTGTCATTCGGGTACGCTAGGTAACTTTATTTCGCCAAGAAATATTACTACAGCGGGGTTTAGTCTTACTGATACGGTTCAAGATGTTTATTTTAATGGTGGTTGGAGATGGCCGGTTGCTTGGAGAGATCTCTTTCCTGTGCTTAATCAGATTGATCATATTCATACGGCCCCGAATTCGAGTGATAAATGCCTATGGAAGGACGGTAATGATTTGGTAGAGCATTCGGCTGCCCAGGTTTGGAATTCGGTTCGGCAGAGGGATCAAGAGGTGGACTGGGTAAATTTTATTTGGTTTCCTCAGTGTATTCCGAAGCATGCCTTTTTTATGTGGTTGGTAATTCGTCGTAAACTTTTGACTCAAGACAAAATCCTCAAGTGGGATATATCGAGAAGAAAAAATATGAACATGATGTGTTGTCTTCTCTGTTATGCGGATATTGACTCTCATGCTCACTTGTTTTTTGAATGTACTTATTCGACACAAGTTTGGCACTCGGTTCGCAACAAAGGTGGTATGAGGAATGTTGCATCAGATTGGGGTTCGATCGTGAACTGGATGACTGCTAGGTCATGTTCAAAGTCGGCGTCTAATTATGTTAGCAGGTTGGTTCTTGCTGCGTCTACTTATTTTATTTGGCAAGAGAGAAACGCGAGACTTTTCAAGAACCAGACAAGACCTCCCGAAGTTTTATGTGATACTATTCTTCATACGGTTCGGTATAAGCTTATGGGAGTGAAGTTAAAGGACACTGTGAAGGTGAGGGAGCTGCTTCGAGCTTGGGAGATTTATGATTCACGTTTATCTGATGATGGCGGCTAATCATATTTAGTTTGTGTTTCTTTCTAGATATGTAGTCTAGTTGTTTGTCCTTTGGTTGTTTTTTCTTTGGTTGTCGTGTGTTGTTGGTTTACATTCATGGGGAATGTCCCATGTTTAAACTAGTATGGACTCTCCATGCTACTTGTTCTGTTTTGCTTTGTTGATATATAGAATCACCGGGGTAACCCTTTACCCAAAAAAAAAAAAAAAAACACAATATTTCATTGATTTGGTATTTGTTTGATGGTCGTAGTGACACAGATGTCACAAAAGACAATTTAACTATGTCGTGGTTGTGTCATGTTTTGGGACGTTATGTTTAAAACTTATGTTTTGATTAAGTTAATATGTCCAATTAAATTCATCAAACATCAAGATAGAAATGGGCACCAACTTCCGTCACCACTATGTTTTAAATTCCGCTGCGACGTTTTTGGGGTGTGACAATACCCACCCCCCCTCATGTATACGGTTCAAGGGTGGCCCCCACCCTTGATTTTCTTTACATATTTTATTGGATCATGTCTTATGCTTTAGAGAACATAATATCCAAAAGACTAAGTAGTGTTGGAAGATTATAAATGTAACCACAAGACCATTCTTTCATTTTTCCCAAACTCACCAACACTCAAAACTCTCTCCTCTCCTTCCTCCATTCTCGGCCGAGAACAAGAGCACCCACCACCATCACTTTCATCTCATCTTCATCCATTTACAAGTGATTCTTGTATTGATCTGATTGCATAGAGGTGTGGGTTTGTTATTTTCGACTTACTAATTCCTCTATTTGATTTCGAAAGATACATGGGTTAGGGTTAGCTAGTTTATGGTTTCATCGTTTCGTTTGTTTGTCGTTCTGTTTCTGGTCTCGCTGGTTTATTTTTTGTGCATGGTAGTCTGAAGTTTTGTGTTTATAGAGAGTTGTTTTTATTAGCATGGATGATCGTTATAAATCCGGGAATTTTCAGCAAGATGGCCGTCAAAACCCTACTTTGTCTTTCAAGAGTCTTGCGGATAGAGTTGTTGATATTGATGGAAAAACTTTTGTTCCACGAAGAGGAACGGTCGTGAATGAGAAGGCGGAGGGAACCTGCATTAATGTGATTGATGAATTGCTGAAAGTAACGGTTCCAGTTAATCCAGAGGGTGTGCAATCGGAAACTAGGGCTGTGGAGAATATGCATGCAGGAGGGGATGTGGTGAACGGTAATCAGGATGATGTGGGAACTTCGAAACCTTTGTCCTATGCTGAGTCAGTCTTGAATAATAACTCTAAAAAGGTAAACTTTCGGAATCTTGCTAGTGTTGAGAAACAAGATGGATGTGATGTGGTTTTACCCCGGGATTCGGTTAGGGCTGTTCAGGATAAGCTTGCTAATACTTTATATGGATATTTTTTGGGTGATCGAGTGGCCTACCCAGTTGTAGAGTACTTTGTTCGAAACAATTGGAAGAAATTCGGATTGCAGAAATCAATGATGAATGCTAATGGCTTTTTCTTTTTCAAGTTTGCCGATCAATCAGGTATGATGAGTGTTCTTAAGGCTGGCCCGTGGATTATTCGATCACAGCCCTTATATCTAAATATCTGGTCAGCTTCTACTAAGCTTGAGAAAAAGGAAGTAAAACAGTTACAATTATGGGTTAAGATCCATGATGTCCCAATTGCTGCTTACACGGAAGATGGGTTAAGTCTTATAGCGACGGCGATTGGTGAACCGAAAATGCTTGATTCGTATACTACGAATATGTGTATGGATGCTTGGGGGAGGATCAACTATGCTCGTGCTCTTATTGAGATTTCCGCTGAAAATGATTTTAAAGAGGAGTTAGTTATTGCTGTTCCAGATCTTGATGGGGATGGATTCGTTAAAGAGAAGTTGTACGTAGAGTATGAATGGAGTCCGTATAGATGCAGTCATTGTCGTGTGTTTGGTCATTCTGATGAAGGGTGTCCGAAACAAGTAAGATCTAATCTGAAATATGGAAACATGGGAAATACCGGAAAGAAACAAAAGGAGGTAGCTAAAAATCATGGACAGGGGAAGAATATGGTAGATGATGATGGCTTTACAATAGTTGAGGATAAAAAGACAGCAAAGAGATCGGGTTTTCCAGTTAATAAGCAGAAACCAATGTTTGAGTACAGGCCTATTGGCAATAAATCGGATGGAGGTACAAAGAAGGTTGACAAACCGCCTACTATTGTGTCTAGCAATCCTTTTGATGTTTTAAGAGATGATGTTGGGGAATCAAGTAAATCTGGTAGGGACATGGAGGATGGTTTCGAGAACTCTGATGATGAGGAGGTGATGGAAGTGTATAATGAAACGAATGAGTTTCTCAAGGTAGACTCAGGCCATGATGTTAATAAAAAAGGGGCAAGCACTCCTTCTCCCAAGGTGATTAAATGATTAGTTTGGCTGTTTGGAATATTCGGGGTCTGAACCGGCCGCTAAAACAAAATGAGGTTCGTCAGGAGGTTAAAAATAATAAGCTCAGTTTGTGTGCAATCTTAGAGTCTCATGTGGATATGGACAATCTTCGTAAAGTTTGTAATGCGGTTTTTAGGAGATGGGATTGGACCTCTAATGGGGGTTGTTGTAATAAAGGTGCTCGTATAATCCTGGGATGGGATCCAGGGGTAGTGGATGTTATGGTTATTGCTCGGACGGATCAAGTTTTACATGTCTAGATTTTTTGTAAAACTAATAAGAGTATGTTTTTTTGTTCCTTGGTCTATGCTGCGAATTATTATGTGGATCGTAGGATTCTTTGGCAAAATCTTCGTGTGCATAAGGGTCTAGTTCTTGACAAACCTTGGGTTATTATGGGAGATTTCAACTCTGCTCTTAATCTGGAGGATAGATCGATTGGTTGTTCCTCTTTTTCCCCAGGTATGCGTGATTTTAAAGAATGTCTTGAGGATATTGCTGTCTTTGATATCAAACGAACAGGTCTTCACTATACTTGGAGCCAAAAACCCAAGAAGGGTGTCGGTTTATTGAAGAAGATTGATAGAGTTTTGGGTAATGCTCCTTTTGTTAGTTCGTTTCCTCAGTCGGTTGCTGTGTTTAGTCCTTATGGAATCTCGGATCATTGTCCGTGTGTTTTGAAGATGTTTTCGGCTGAAAAGTCTAAACCGAAACCTTTTAAGTTTGCTAATTTCTTAGTGCATAAGCCTGGTTTTCTGGATCTTGTAAGCTCAAAGTGGAATGTTAACGTTGACGAGGTTCACCAGTTCCGTGTTGTTAAGAAACTTTCTCTAATGAAATCCTCTCTTCATGCTCTTTTATTTCAACAGGGGAATCTTCATGATAAGGTTGCGAGTTTAAGAGGAAATCTGGAGGCTATCCAACGAGACATTGATAGGGACCCGATGAATGAGTTTTTGCGTACTAAAGAAGCTGCTATTCTTCGTGATTTTCAGGAGGCGTCGCTTGATGAGGAAAGATTTCTTAAGCAGAAGTCTAAAGTCAGGCTTCGTGCTGGTGATGCTAATACGGCTTATTTTCACACATCGTTGAAGTGTAGGAACCACATTAATCGTATTGAGGCCATCTCTGATTCTAGTGGAAACTTGTTTGAGGGTGATAAAGTGGCGGCAGATTTTGTTGATCATTATGAGCACTTTCTAGGTTGTGAAGGTCAAGTTTCTTTGGTTCCTTCACCTGATCTTTTTTGCAGTAAATTGAATCCTGATAGTGCTAATCATATGGTTCGGCCGGTTACTCTGGAGGAAATTAAGTCCGCTATGTTTTCGATTGGGTATGATAAAGCTCCTGGACCGGATGGTTACACATCTGCATTTTTCAGGAGTACTTGGCAAATAGTGGGGAGTGATGTTTCGAATGCAATTTTGGACTTCTTTAACACGGGGAACCTTCTTCAGCAACTTAATCACACGTTAGTCGCTTTGGTCCCCAAGGTGTCGTCTCCTACCTATATTACTGATTATCGTCCTATTTCGTGCTGTAATGTTATTTTTAAGTGTATTAGTAAGGTTTTGGCGGATCGGTTGAAGGGTTATTTGAATGAGATTGTTAGCATTAACCAATCAGCTTTTGTTCCGGGTAGGAAGATTTCAGATAATATTCTTCTTACACAGGAATTAATGCATAACTACCATCGTGATTTTGGGCCTCCGAGATGTGCTTTTAAAGTAGATATCCAAAAGGCTTACGATACGGTTGAGTGGAGTTTTCTTAAAACTGTGTTGCTTGGGTTTGGTTTTAATAGCATTATGGTTGACTGGATCATGTTATGTGTATCTACCGCATCTTATTCGGTTTGTGTTAATGGGAATGTTAATGGTTTCTTCAAAGGTAAAAGGGGTCTAAGGCAGGGTGATCCATTGTCCCCTTATCTTTTTACCCTAGTGATGGAAGTCTTGACTTGCATTCTGAACCAAGTGACAAGAATTGACTCTTCTTTTCGGTTCCATAATAAATGTGAGAAGCAGAAAATTGTTAACATGTGTTTTGCGGATGATTTATTCCTTTTCGCTAGGGGTGATGTGGCTTCGGCTAAGTGTGTTATGCTTTCCCTCGAAAACTTCACTCAAATGTCGGGATTAGTCCCGAGTATTCAGAAGAGTACAGGATTTTTTTGTAATGTCCCGAATCATGTCAAGAGAGAAATTTTGAATATTATGCCGTTTGTTGAGGGTACGTTGCCTGTCAGATACTTGGGGGTTCCACTTATCTCTTCTAGGCTGTTATACAAAGATTGTAGCATTCTTGTGGAACGGCTTGACTGTCGGATTGATAATTGGAAGAATAAAATGTTGTCTTTCGCTGGTAGACTTCAACTTATTATCTCGGTTCTCTCTGCGCTTCATGTCTACTGGTCTTCGGTTTTTATCTTACCAGCTAGGGTCGTCAAGGAGTTGGAAGCTAAAATGCGGAATTTTTCTTTGGGCTCAATCTTCTTCTAAGCGTGGTAGGGCGAAAGTTTCTTGGAATTCTGTGTGTGTGCCGAAAACTAAAGGGGGTTTGGGCATTCGTCGGATAGCTGATTTTAATAAAGCTCTTATGGGGGTAGAAGATGGGACTTAAGGTGATAGGAAATGAGTGTATTATAATCTCTCTCTCTAATGGAGAAAAACGACCCCTATCTCCTTGACCTAAAATTCGTGATTCTTGATTATCGTAGGGATTGTTTGTGTGATTAGAGTCTCATGAATTCTGATTTACACCTACAATTCAGTATAATCATTCTTTGATTCGTTTTTTAGAGAATAGGGTTACGTTTTTTCTTCTCTACACTTGGCTGCTGTTGCTATTTTGGTTTCGTTGATAATCTGGTTTGGGTATACAAAGAGAGATTGTTTTTGCTGCATTTACAAGGGTTGCTGCATAGTTTCTTCGTCTGATTCATTGTTTTCTTGAACAAATTTGTGCGTGACGGCTGCTAGGGTTTGTTCTTTTGCCTGGGTTCAGCCGTCATATCTATTTTCTGTTTGATCAGATTAGGGTGTTCATGCATTTGTGATACCATTCTGATCAGATTAGGGGTTGACGCAAGGTGTGGATTAGTGAAGTGCGGCAGCCTTGGTTTAGGGTTTCATTGCAGCCTTAAACTAGGGTTTTTCGCTGATTGTTTGGCGTTCTCTTTATCAGAATCTGATTCACTTGGCAATCAGTTTATTCTGATTCTTTCCGGTTCGATGGTAATGGATGATCATACCGCAGATGTTCCAGACAAATCAGGAGTATTTGAAAAGAAGATCAAGAATATTGATAGTAAACCATTTGTGCCAAGGCAATCGCTACATAAGGCAGCTAGGGGAGTGCACAAGAAGGTAACCTTTATGCTACCATTAAATGATGTAGAACACGAATATGGTCGTTCTGATTCTTCTAACCAGCAGTTCGCTAAGGTTGTTGACAAACGAAAAGTTGGTTTTGTTCTTCCGGTTAATGACGTTAGCCCTCTTCCCCATGTTCATACTCAACACCAATCGTATGCTAATGCGGTTTCAAATGAACAAGCTGAACAGGGTGGTGCTAAAATGGATTTCGGTACGTCAAAAGTTGATAATTCAGCTATGAATGCTACTGAATTGGCTGATCAAACTCCCAAGATTAATTTTCGGACACTAAACTCTGATGTCTCATTGGAGGGAGTGGATGTTGTCTTACCAATCGCCTCTGTGCAACAGGTCAATAACAAATTAGCTAATACCCTCTATGGGTATTTCCTGGGGGATAGAATTGCATATCCGGTTGTTGAATACTTTGTGAGAACAAATTGGAAGAAATATGGTCTGCAGAAGACTATGATGAATTCGAATGGGTTTTTCTTCTTCAAGTTTGAAGATAGGAGGGGTATGAATAATGTTCTTGAAGGGGGGGCATGGCTGATTCGTAATAAACCTTTGTTTCTCAACACTTGGTCCCCTACAAACACCCTTAAAAAAGAAGATATTAAAAAGGTTGCGGTTTGGGTTAAATTGCATGAGGTTCCGTTAGTGGCGTATACAGATGATGGGTTAAGCATGTTGGCTTCTAAAATTGGCTCTCCTATGCGGTTGGATTCATATACAAGTGATATGTGTAATGAGGCTTGGGGAAGGAGCAGCTATGCTAGGGCTCTCATTGAAATTTCGGCTGAACATGACTTTAAAGAGGTTCTAACCATGGCTATTCCCGAGTTGGATGAAGGCAAGTATGTTACTGAGACTATTCGAGTTGAATATGAATGGATACCCCCAAGATGTGCCCACTGTCATGTGTTTGGACATGACTCTGAGGGATGTCCTAAATGCATGGGTTCGACGTCGAAACCTCCTACAAACAAGTCGAAAGTAGATGAGGATGGTTACACTGAAGTTAGGTCGAAAAAGAGTGCAAAGAAGGGTGGTTTTCAAGTTAATAACCTGAAACCCAAGTTTGAATATCGTCCGGTGGATAAAAAGAAAAAGACAGGGAGTTCTCCCTATGTAATTGAGCAGGGTACTAGTTCGTCTAAGGTTCAAACTCATAATCCGTTTAGTGCTCTTGAAGTTGGTGGGGGAAATGGGGGTTCCTTACAGGGAAACAGAAAAGGGGGACGTGGTCCTACTGAGGAGTCTGATGAGGATGAGGTAGAGGTGGTTTATGATGAAAGCAATGATTTTCTGACATCGGGCACGCATTCCACGTTTGCTAAGGTAGGGGCAAGCACCTCTCATACAAGGTTCTCCAATGGATAGAGGTCTTTTGGATCGGGCAAGGGGGTTGCTTCTTGGGGGGCAACTTCATTTTTGATGATGGTGGATGAAGATTTATTTATTAGTTTTTGTCTTGTCTACTAGATAGTCATTTTTATGATTGTAGTAGACTAGGTTGATAGGGTATATTGGTTGTTTTGGCATTTTTGATTACATATATGGGGCCTGTCCTGTATATGAACTAGTGGGGAACTCATCCTCATTACTTGTACTTATTTGGCGGTTGTCTATAATAGAATCACCGGGGTAACCCTTTACCCAAAAAAAAATAAAGCTCTTATGGTTTCGCATATTTGGAGTATTCTAAGTAATCGTCATTCGTTATGGGTTGCTTGGATCCACTCTTATCGGTTGAAAGGGCGGGATTTTTGGGATCATAAGGCTCCGGCTAGTTGTTGCTGGAGCTGGAGGAAGATAGTCCAACTTTGGCCCTTGATTCGTCAACATGTTTGGTCTTCGCTTGGAGATGGCAGAAGTACTTCAGCTTGGTTTGACACATGGAGTAATATTGATCCGTTATGCACTTTCTTGTCTCCGAGAGTTATTACTCGAGAAGGGTTCTCCCTCGATGCTACAGTTGCGGATTTATCTCCTAATGGTTCTTGGCTTTGGCCGATTGCTTGGAGGGATTTGTTTCCAGTTCTTATTCAGCTTGATAACATGCAACGGAATTTAAATGCTCCAGATCGGCTTCTTTGGAAAGATGGAGATAGCTTGGCCGACTACTCTTCAACTGGAGTTTGGAATTCTGTCCGTACAAGGGAGCAGGAGGTGGATTGGGCTACAATCATTTGGTTTTCTCAATGTATCCCTCGTCATGCTTTTCTGATGTGGCTTATTGTGCGACGTAAGTTACTCACTCAAGACAAAATCTTGCATTGGAATCATACACGGTGCAACAACATGAACATGATGTGTTGCCTATTGTGTCATGAGAATATTGACTCGCATGCCCATTTATTTTTTGAGTGCAATCTTTCCACACAAGTTTGGGAGAGGGTTCGTTCTAAAGCTGGAATGGAGAATGTCGATTCAAAGTGGAGTGATATTTTCGAATGGCTAGGTCTTCATTCACGTTCAAAATCAGCTATAAATATGGTTTCTAGGTTGTTGGTTGCAGCGCTGGCGTACACCATTTGGCAGGAAAGGAATAACCGGTTATTCAGGAACCACACAAGGCCACCGGATGTTTTATGTCAAGTTGTTATAGAAAGTGTCAGATATAAATTGATGGGGCTCAGATTCAAGAACACTGCTAGAGTTCGGGACTTACTGGAGAAGTGGGATATTCATGGAGCTGACTTAGAGATGGATAATGGATAAGTTCGTTTAATACAGGCGTCTTTTTGTTCTAGATAGTTATCTAGTGGTCGTTTTGGTTTTACTATTAGTTGTTTATTTTGGTTTTACTTTCATGGGGGTATGTCCCAGGTTTGAACTAGTAAGGATGTTACCTTACTACTTGTTTTTATCTTTTGTGAATATATAGAATCACCGGGGTAACCCTTTACCCAAAAAAAAAAGAAAAAAGGTGCAAGGAGCTAGGATAAGAAGCTTGGTGACCTTGAAGCTTGAAGGACCTCTCTCTAGTGCTATTAACCACCAAGATTATCATCTTCATCTTCTTGAATCTCATCCCTAGCTTTGTGCTAGTAGTAAGACCCTCCTAATCTCATTTTACATCTTGTTATATTGGTTAAATGTGTATGTAAAAGACTAATCATGAAGAACATCAAAGATTAAGAACATAATCTATAACATAAGACTAAAAATCATAATAATCTATGTTGTTTAAGTGTATATATGCTTCTTTTTTTTGGGGGTAAAGGGTTACCCCGGTGATTCTATTATAGACAACCGCCAAATAAGTACAAGTAGTGAGGATGAGTTCCCCACTAGTTCATATACAGGACAGGCCCCATATATGTAAGCAAAAATGTCAAATAACCAAAAAACCACATCAACCTAGCCTACTACAATCATGAAAATGACTAACTAGTAGACAAGACAAAACTAATAAACAAAATCTTCATCCGCCATCATAAAAAATGAAGTTGCCCCCCAGAAGCAACCCCCTAGCCCGATCCAAAAAAACTCTATCCATTGGAGAACCTTGTATGAGAGGTGCTTGCCCCTACCCTAGCAGACGTGGAATGCGTGCCCGATGTCATAAACTCATTGCTTTCATCATAAACCATCTCTACCTCATCCTCATCAGACTCCTCATTTGGACCACGTCCCCCTTTTATGTTTCCCTGTATGGAATCTCCACTCCCCCCAACAACTTCAAGAGCACTAAACGGGTTATGAGTTTGAATCTTAGACGAATTATTCCCCTGCTCATTTACATAGGGAGAACTCCCTATCTTTTTCTTTCTATCCACAGGTCGATATTCAAACTTGGGTTTCAGGTTATTAACTTGAAAACCACTCTTCTTTGCACTCTTTTTCGACCTAACTTCAGTGTAACCATCCTCATCTACTTTCGGCTTGTTTGTAGGAGGTTGCGACGTCGAACCGATGAATTTAGGACATCCCTCAGAGTCATGTCCAAACACATGACAGTGGGCACATCTTGGAGGAATCCATTCATATTCCACTCGAATAGTCTCAGTAACATACTTGGCTTCATCCAACTCGGGAATAGCCATGGTTAGAACCT
Source organism: Helianthus tuberosus (assembly GCA_030545235.1). Classification (NCBI taxonomy): domain Eukaryota; kingdom Viridiplantae; phylum Streptophyta; class Magnoliopsida; order Asterales; family Asteraceae; genus Helianthus; species Helianthus tuberosus. The sequence goes on from CM060442.1 coordinate 95,681,348, forward strand.
CTTTAAAGTCATGTTCAGCCGATATTTCAATGAGAGCCCTAGCATAGCTGCTCCTTCCCCAAGCCTCGTTACACATATCAATTGTATACGAATCCAACCGCAAAGGTGAACCAATTTTAGATGCCAGCATGCTTAACCCATCATCAGTATACGCCACTATAGGAACCTCATGCAATTTAACCCAAACCGCAACCTTTTTAATATCTTCTTTTTTAAGAGTGCTTGTAGGGGACCAAGTGTTGAGAAAAAGTGGTTTATTACGAATCAGCCACGGACCCCCTTCAAGCACGTTATTCATACCCTTTCTGTCTTCAAACTTGAAGAAGAAAAACCCATTCGAGTTCATCATAGTTTTCTGAAGACCATGTTTCTTCCAATTTGTTCTCACAAAGTATTCAACAACCGGATAAGCAATTCTATCCCCCAGGAAGTAACCATAAAGAGTATTCGCTAACTTATTGTTAACCTGACGAACAGAATCGATTGGTAGGACAACATCCACTCCTTCCAATGAGACATCCGACTTTAATGATCGAAAATTAATATTAGGGACTTGATCAGCCGACTCAATAGCATTCCTAGCTGAGTTATCAACATTCTGATTTTGATTTTGAGTTGTCGAACCAAAATCCACCTTAACACCACCCTGATCAGCTTGTTTGTTTGACACAACATTAGCGTACGATTGATGTTGAGAATTAGCTCGGGAGCTAGGACTAACATCATTCAATGGAAGCACAAAAGCTACTTTTCGTTTATCAAAAACCTTAGCATATTGCTGATTAGGAGAATCAGAACGACCATTAACGTGTTCGACATCATTCAATGGTAGCGTAAAGGTTACCTTCTTATTCAGTTCAGAAACCCTAGCCGCCATGAGGGATGTTTGTCTTGGCTCAAATAGTTTCCCGTCAATATTCCTGATCTTCCTCGAAAAAACGTCTGAGTTATCTGCATTCTGATCATCCATAACAACAGCCACATATAACAATGCCGACACCCTAGAGCAAAAGAGGTACGAATGAATTAGGGACTGATATGTCAAGACCCTAATGTAATGCGAAGTGAAAACCCTGCCGATTCCCTAATGCAGATCAAAGTAAAGAACACTAAATCACCGCAAATGAAATTAAGAATCAGCCAATCAGCAATCGGACCAATAAGCAAACGAAACAAACTTCCGAAACCCTAATGTGTTATGAAGAAACGAAAACCCTACTCATGAAAGGAATCCGAATAGATCTTATGGCAATTAACCTCCCACAAAAGGAATCCAATTACCCTAGTAACTAACCAGATCCAATCTATGAAGAAGGATGATCGAAATTAAGGTTTCAAATTGTTCTCCTAGAATCGCCCCAGTCGCCCATGACACCTCTCTCACTTGTGCTTCCTTTGATGTGAAAATCATGAGTGGACGTTTATCACCCCAAAACAATTGAAAACAGTAAAATAGGGGAACTATGTACTCACATCGAAGTGCAAAGTATCCTCAATTAAAGAACTCAACAAAGCTCAAGCAGCACCTAGAAATCAAATTACTAGATAAATAATCGACACCTAAATCGGAAGATCGGATAGAATGAGGTTTCGTAAACCAAATGAGTATTGGAACTCATGTGATATGGTTTAACAAAGTCTACATTCTAAAACGAAACCTATCCTAAGTGCTTTCGACCCTTTACGACCCATTAAGGTAGCTTACGTTACTTTAACGCGTCGTTCACGCAAACGCGCCTTCGAGACGTCTAACTAGTTCTATGACAAGTATTATATGCCTAAACATGTTGCATAATCAGTTAAGTGACAAAAGTTTATGTTACATATGCTTAAAATCCAATTATGCATAAAAAGGGCATTTTGGTCATTTTCCTAAGGCATAGAAACTACCTATCATACAACTACTTAAACTAAGTGACCATAAGGTATAACCTCGGAAGGTTATTCCCTATACAACTATGGTCACTAAGCATGCTTGGTCGGATCCTAAAGATCGACCAAATGGGTCTAGTTCGAAAGTCTGCATAACACAACAAACAACACATCTGATTCCGTTAATCATGGTCATTCCCACTTTACTGCTAACAATGCTCCACACTTTTTCCGAGTAAGCCCATTGAAAGAAAAGGTGATCATGCGTTTCAAGATCTGCATAACACAACAAACAACACATCTGATTCATTGAGCCATGAACCTTTCGATTCCACTGCATAATACGATCCTGCGTTCACAACTTTCTCTTAAAAATAAGCCAGCATAAGAAAGCATGGTTAGGGATATTAAACGGTGACCAAACAAATTTTGGCCAATCTTTCGGTTGCTCACGGATTCTGATTGTATTCTTTTTTTTTGGGTAAAGGGTTACCCCGGTGATTCTATATATTCACAAACAAAAAAACCAAGTAGTATGGAACACCCATACTAGTTCTAACATGGGACATACCCCCATGATAGTAGACAAGCTGAATACAGCAACAACATCCAAAAAACAACTAAAAAAACCACTAGACTATGATCTAGAACACAAACTATCAAACTAAAACAATAATATTAGCCTCCATCGTTCTGCATTGAGTCTCCATGAATATCCCACACCTCTAGAAAGTGTCTTACTCTATCCGTGTTTTTGAATTTAACTCCCATAAGCTTGTACCGAACCGTCTGAAGAATCGTAGCTATAATCGCATCCGGTGGTCTCGTTTGATTTTTAAACAATCTAGCATTACGCTCTTGCCAAATGAAGTAACCAGTCGCCGCAACTAAAAGCCGACTGGAGTAATTCGAAGCTGATTTGGACAAACCCCTACCTTATCCCTAACCGCACACCATATTTGAGAAGTGAACTTACAATCAAAGAACAGGTGGTCATGAGAGTCATAATTCGCATAGCAAAGCAAACAGCACATCATATTGTTTTTGGGTAAAGGGTTACCCCGGTGATTCTATTAAAACAAACCGCAAAAAAGAACAAGTAGTGAGGATGTGTTCCACACTAATTCATATACAGGACATGCCCTGTATATGTAAACCAAAACAAAAACCAACAATTCTAAGACAACCCATAACCTAGCCTACATTACATCATGAAACAAAGTAGGCAAGACCAAACACGAAAACCATAAAAAACGATTCAACCTCCATCATCAAATATGAAATTGCCACAAACCGGCAACCCCTTGACTCGAATCATAGCATGTCTAGCCATTGGAACCCTTTGTGGAGGAGTTGCTTGCCCTTGCTCTAGAAGATGAAGGATGTGTTCCCGAAGTCATAAATTCATTAGTTTCATTGTAGACTTCAACGACCTCCTCCTCATCTGAATCCTGCTTATCATTAGTCTGCTTGGCCTTCTTCTCTAGACGACCCACATAACTATCTCCCTGACCACCATCATCGTCCTTAAGAATATCAAAGGGATTTGACGTTGATACCTGATTGTTCATTGGCTTCCTCAAGGACGAATTTGGTTTAGGGTTTACAACTGGTCTATACACTACCTTAGGCTTCTGATTTTTCATATGAAGACCTTGGTTGGTAGCTTTCTTCTTCTTGGCACCCACAACTTGAAACTCACCAATTTTCTTCCCAGAATCCCCAGTCGAAACAACCTGAGGGTTCTTTGGGCACGAGCTATCCTCATGACCAAACACACAGCAAGATGAGCACCTTAATGGCTCCCAATCATATTCAACTGTTACCTCCACCTTTGAATGACCATTACCATCTAAAGATGGGATTGCAATAGTAACACTCCTCTTTAAATCAGCCCCCGCCTGAATTTCAATGAGAGCTCTAGCATAACTGCTTCGTCCCCAAGACTCGGCACACATCGTAGCAGTGTACGAATCTAGCATCTTTTTTTTGGGTAAAGGGTTACCTCGGTGATTCTATATATTCACAACCAAAGCAAATAAGTAGTGTAGAGAGTCTACACTAGTTCAATCATGGGACAGGCCCCAAGAAAGTATACCAAACATCAAACCAAAACAACCAGAATCAAACAAACATAAAAACTACTAGACTAACATCTAGACAACCAACATTACGAAAACCCTACTCAGCCTCCATCATCATGACCGAGTTCCCCACCAATTTCCCACTCTTCAAGCAGCTTCCGCACATTTGCAGTATTCTTTAATTTTGCTCCCATTAGCTTGTATCTCACTGTCTTTAAAATCACTTCACTAACCATCTCCAGAGGTCTCAGCTGATTTTTGAATAACCTGTTATTTCTCTCTTGCCATATAACATAAGTAGTAGCTGCCACTAAAATCTTAGCAACATAAACCACCACCGATTTTGACCGAGCACGAGCAAGTAACCAATCTACAATTTCTCTCCATTTCGGGTTAACCGAAGACATACCCACCTTTTGCCTCACTATATGCCAAACTTGAGATGAAAACTTACATTCAAAGAAGAGGTGAGGATGAGAATCGAAATCCTCATAGCACAAAAGACAACACATCATATTCATATTTTTCCTCCTTGCAATATCCCACTTCAGAATTTTGTCTTGGGTTAAAAGTTTACCTTTCATGACCAACCACATCATAAAAGCATGACGAGGGATACATTGGGCGAACCAAACTATATTGCACCAGTTAACTTCCGGCTCCTTGTATCAAACCGAGTGCCAAACATTCGAAGAAGAGAAATCGTTTAACTCATTACCATCCTTCCATAATAATGTGTCTTGTTTTGTTGGATTTAACTGTTTCTGATCTAGATGGATGAGCACGGGAAACAAGTCTCTCCATGCCATCGGCCATCTCCAAGAACCATTAGAATATACATTAGCAACTGAATCATCTAGCTGAAAATCAGCATCGGTGATGGTTCTCGGAGTTAGAAAGTCGCCTAACGGACCCAAATCACACCAATAATCAAACCAGGCCGAAGTCTTTGCACCATTACCAACGTCCGACCAAATATGTTGTCGAATCAAAGGCCGCAACTGAATCAATTTTCTCCAAGACCAACAACAATTAGTAGGAGTTTTGCAAACCCAAAAACTCTTACCTTTTAAATGATAGCTATGAACCCACTGAACCCACAACGAATCACGCTTAGCAACAATACTCCAAATGTGAGAAGACATAAGAGCCTTATTCATATCCCCAACCGTTTAATGCCCAATCCCCCTTCATATTTTGGAGTACAAACAGTTTTCCAAGAAACTTTGGACTTACCTTTATTAAACGAACTCTCTTGAGACCAAAGGAAGTTTCGCATTCTAGCTTCTAGCTCCTGAATTATCCTAGCCGGAAGGATAAAAACAGACGACCAATAAATATGCATGGAAGAGAGGACAGAAATAATGAGTTGTAATCTACCAGCAAACGAGAGCAGCTTGTTTCTCCAATTGGTGATACGTTTCTCTAATCTTTCAATAAGAACACGACAATCATTATACCCAAGTCTAGATGAAATTAGAGGCACACCCAAATATCTAACAGGCAATTTTCCTTCCACAAATGGCATAATGTCCAGAATAGCATCTTTGACATGACTTTTAACATTGCAAAAGAAGATCGTGCTTTTCTGATTACTAGGAACTAACCCCGACATCTTTGTAAATTTAGAAAGAGAAGTCAAAATACATCTCACCGAATTTACTTCTCCTCTAGCAAAAATGAACAAGTCATCCGCAAAACAAAGATTGATAATTTGCTGTTTCTCACATTTGTTATGAAATTTAAAGGATGAATCAATACGAACCGCAAGCTGAAGAATAGCCGTTAGGACTTCCATGACTAGAGTAAAAAGATAAGGAGAGATCGGGTCCCCTTGTCTTAAACCGCGGCCACCTTTGAAATAACCATGCACAGACCCATTGACACAGACCGAAAATGAAGCCGTAGAGACCAAAACCATGATCCAATCAACCATCTTGGCGTGAAACCCAAACCCAAGTAACACACTCTTGAGAAATCTCCAATCAACAGTGTCATAAGCTTTCTGGATATCAACTTTAAAAGCACACCGAGGAGGACCCATACTTCTATGGTAATTATGCATCAATTCTTGCGTAAGCATAATATTATCAGATATTCTCCTTCCCGGAACAAACGCCGATTGATTAATGCTAACAATATCATTAAGCACACCTTTTATTCTATCAGTAACAATCTTACTTAAACACTTGTAAAGAACGTTACAACAAGCAATCGGCCGATAATCAATAACAGTCGCAGGAGTTGTCACCTTCGGAATAAGAACAATAGTTGTGTGATTCAATTCCCGAAGAAGATTACCTGTTTCAAAAAAATCCAAAATGGCACTAGTAACATCATTACCTATAATAGGCCAAGCACTCTTAAAGAAAGCGGCTGTATAGCCATCCGGACCAGGAGCTTTGTCAATGCCAATAGAAAACATAGCTTTTTTTAGCTCCTCCACAGTTACATGTCGAATCATATGAGAAGCTTTTTGAGGATCAATGACTTTAGCAAATAAATCTGGAGCCGGAGAGAGAGAAATATCCCCTTGATTACCGAAAAAATTCTGATAATGATTAACAAAAGCTTGATAAATCGCATCACCTTCATAGAGATTTCCATCTGAACCTTTAATCACATCTATACGGCTGCAATGATTTCTGATTTTAAGAGAAGAATGGAAAAAAGCAGAATTTGAATCCCCCGCCCTTAACCAATCAACCTTTGACTTCTGTTTAAGAAAACGTTCCTCATCCAGCGAAGCTTCTAAAAACTCACGGCTAGCCTCCTTTTCAGCCACACGGAGCTCGACATTACTCGGGTCTAGATCAATACGTTGCTGAATGTCATCCAGTTTCAATCGAAATCCTTCCACTTTCTTGTGAAGATTGCCTTGCTTGAATAACAACGAGCGAATCGGATGCTTAAGCAACCGAAGTTTCTTCACCAATCGGAACTGATGAACTCCATTCACATTAGATTCCCAAGTGTTCTTAACAATTCCCAAAAATTCTGGTTTGTAAACCAAAAAGTTAGGAAATTTGAACGATCTCGGCTTCATTCTACCAGCTTCCGGAAAAGATAGGATACATGGACAATGGTCGGAAATTCTGTAAGGCTTCAAAAAAGCAATAGATTTCGGATATTCAGCAATAAACGCCGTGTTTGCCATGATTCGATCTATTTTCTTCATAAGGCCTATCCCATTTTTCGGCTTTTGACTCCAAGTATAATGGATCCCCATACGATTAATATCAACAACCTCAATATCATCCACGCACTCTTGAAAATCTCGCATACCAATAGAAACCGACGACGAACCCATAGAATTATCTTCAATGTTCAAAGTCGTGTTAAAATCACCCATGATACACCAAGGTTTATTCCCAACCAGAACTTTGTGCAAGGACAAATTATGCCATAATTCTTTACGAGAGACGTAATAGTTATCAGCATAAACGAAAGAGCAAAACACCATTCTATTATCAATTTTAAAGACAAGCTGAATATGCATAACCTGAGGAGACTGCGACAAAATCATGACATCAAAAATAGTCGGGTCCCATCCGATGATAATTCTCGTTCCTTTGTTACAGCACCCCCATTAGAACTCCAATCCCACGAGCGAAACACGGATTTACACACTTTACTCAAATTACCAACATCCACATGAGACTCCAGAATCACACACAAGCTCAAATTAAACTCTCTGACTGCCTGACGAACCTCCTTCTGTTTGAGAGGGCGGTTCAACCCCCTAATATTCCATGATGCAATACTAACCATTGATAACTATCGGAGGAGGAGTGCTTGCCCCTTTGCTTTTGATATTAAGAGTACCTTCCGTCAAAAAACTATCCGTTTCATTGTACACTTCTTCTACATCGTCATCAGTGTCCTCATTGCCCATACCCGAGTTCTTGATTCTGGCACCCGAATCATCATCCACTTCATTGAGAATATCAAAAGGGTTATCCGATCTATTACTATTTGAAGTAGAAGCCTTGTTACTAACTCCCTTTGGTTTCGGTCCAACAGGACGATATTCAAATCTGGATTTTTGAGTATTGACAGGAATTTCGACTTTTTTAGCAGCTTTTTTACCATAGACTTCTGTGTATCCATCCTGATCCACCACTTGCATCTTTTTGGTTGGTCGTTTTTTAGGAACATTCCGATTTTGCTCATCATGCAAAGACTTGAATGGTTTCATCGGTTGTTTCGGACAGTTATCAATATTGTGACCAAACACACAACAACTCGCACACCGATGTGGGCTCCATTCATACTCCACATACATCGTTTCTTTAATAAAACCCTCTCCTTCAGATTCAGGAATGGCCATAGTAATCTCCTCCCGAAAGTCTTTGTCAGCCGAAATTTCAATTAGGGCTCTAGCATAGCTACTCCTACCCCATGAGTCCAAACACATAGACGTAGTAAACTGATCCAGCATCTTTGGTTCTCCAATAGTTGTTGCAATAAGGCTAAGACCATCTTCCGTGTAGGCTGCAATAGGCACTTCATGAATTTTAACCCATAATTGTACCTTCTTGACCTCTTTCTTTTCAAGTTTAGTAGTTGGGGTCCAATTGTTAAGAAACAAAGGTTGCGACCGAACTATCCTTGGCCCATCCTTAAGAACATTCGACATACCAGTTTCATCTTTAAATTTGAAGAAGAAAAAACCATTCGCATTCATCATAGTTTTCTGTAATCCATATTTTTTCCAGTTCACACGCACAAAATAATCAACCACTGGGAAAGCCACACGATCTCCTAGAAAGTACCCATAAAGGGTGTTAGCCAGCTTATCTTGCACCGTACGGACAGATTCCTTCGGTAATACAATATCACAGCCCTCTTGTACTACGGAACTAGCCAAGGAACGAAAATTAATTTTCTTTACATTCTGAGCACTTACCGATTCAGCATATGACATAGGCTTAGGTATAGTTTCATTAACTCCCGAATTCGAACCCTCACATACCGTTTTTACTACAACCGGCTTCTTCAGCTTATCTAGAACCTGGTCGCTAGTTTCATCATTCTTCGGCTCCTCAAGATTCTGATCAGATTTCAGATTATCAACCATCACCGGCTCTGTGATCTTAATTAATTCATCAATTACATTGATTCTCTTAGGTTCCGATTGCGTATCCATGTCCGGTGAAGATTCCTTGGCAGCATCAACCACAGGAACCGGCTCATTGAATACATTGATTGGTCTTGGTTCAGCATTCGACTTGAAAATTCCCCTACGCGCAGGTTTCAGAATGCCATCATTCAAGACATGACTACCGCCGCCCTTAGAGAACAATGGAGGCTTTCCACGATCAGGTTGAAAGTCAGATTTCTTACGACCATCCATTCTGAATAAAACTCCTCTCTCAAATACTACGTACACCAGAAACCATGCACCACAAGAAGACCAGAAAACCGAAAAGACAAAAGAAAACAGGAAACAGAAAAAACCCCAAACTAGCAAACCCTAATCCATAGTTCTTACAAAATTGAATAGCGTAATTGGTAAATCTAAGATCGACTAACCAACAACTCTATGCAGATTGATCAAACACAAGAAGAGGGCGGCGACTCAGAAACAAAAAGAAAACCCTACTTCCAAACGGACACAAATGCTAACTAGTTCGTTACACAGATTTAGCAAGCCAAATCAATGATCACAGACTGTTATACATTTGATTACGCAAAGAAGGAAGGATCAGCAAGAAGAAAAAATCGCCATGCTAGGAGAGAGCATTAGGGTTTCACAGACTGTTCCTAACCTCTTCAGTTCTGATTCAATTCAGAATCAGAATGAAATCTAGCATCTTAGGCACCCCTATCTTAGAAGCAAGCAGACTAAGACCATCCTCGGTATATGCCGCTAACGGCACATCATGCATCTTGACCCAAACTGGGATAGCTTTTATATCTTCCTTTTCCAACTTGATAGAGGTCGACCACTCCTTCAAAATTATCGGAACATTTCTAATCATCCAAGGTCCATCCTCTACCATTTTATCCATCCCTTCCTTAGTTTTGAACTTAAAGAAAAAGAACCCGTTTGCATTCATCATTAGTCTAGAAAGACCATATTTATCCCAGTTGTTCTTTGCAAAGTAATCCACCACAGGAAAAGCCAGACGTTTACCCAGAAAGTATCCATACAAAGTGTTGGCATACCTGTCAGTTACTTGTTTAACCGATGACAACGGAATAACTACATCAGCTCCGTCAACAGACTCATTAGATTCCATCATCCGAAAATTAACCTTCACATTCTCCTTAGCATTATTCACTATGTTAGCAAATGATAAAGGTTCAGCAACCCCAGAAAATCTTGTGTTCAACTGACCAGCCAAAGGAGTCGCAGCCCCAGAAAACTTTATACTCCCCTGAGCGCCCGACAAATTCACTCCATCAACAACTGTTGTTGGCGAGAACAGTTTATCCAACTGAACCGGTAATGTGACCTTTGTGAGTTCATCGATGATGTTAATACCACGTTTAGGCTGTATAGTGTTCCCATCAACATCAAGAAGCCGATCAGCTATTTCTTTAAACGACAGTGGCGGCTTTCCACCAGGTTGCATGCGTTCATCCATTAAACCCTAATCTGATAAAACAGAAAAGGTATGACTGCTGAAAACAAAAGAACACAAACCCTAGCAGCCGTGAAACAGAAATTCGTTCAAGAAAAGATGAAACAGACGAAAAACAACCCTTGTAAATGAAGCAAACACACGTAACCCTAATCTGAATTCGCCCAGAATCAGAATTACAAACCAGCCGACACAAAGCAGATATGAAGATAACCCCAATACGGGACACAACTTAATCAGCGACACAGGAGAAGGACTGCCGAAACTCTAACACAGATAAAGAACAGGCCGCTCACCCCGTCGACAATTAGAAAAAACAAACGAAAAAGACTGAACCCTAGAAAACGAAAACCTTATACAGATTTTAATTGTCTAGCGAGTAAGGGACGATTGAAAACCTTTAGATACTAGTCAAGATCGATCGATACCAGGTAGAGATTGAAACTTCTAGGGTTTCACGAGGTCACCAAAAATCGCCCAGAGCCAAAGGTTGATATCTTTACCAGCTCTTCCTTTAACAGCACATCATATTCATGTTCTTCCTTCTAGATATATCCCACTGAATAATTTTATCCTGAGTCAAAAGTTTCCGACGCATGATAAGCCACATAAGGAATGCATGCCGAGGGATACATTGAGAGAACCAAACCACATTCACCCAATCCACTTCCGTCTAGACCTGATCGATTGCCACACACACGCAGACGAAAGCTCATTTAATTTGTTACCATCTTTCCAAAGAAATCTATCACTTCTATTCGGAACTAACTGCACTTGATCCAGCTGAATTAGGACCGGAAAAAGATCATGCCACGCCGTAGGCCAAAGCCAAGACCCATTCAACAAGATATCACTAACCGAAGCCTGAAGAGATAAACCTGCCGAAGAGATACGCCTTGGAGTTATAAAACTCGCCAGCGGACCACACTCACACCAACGATCATACCACGCTGAAGTCAGTCTACCATCGCCTAGTTTGGACCAAACATGATGTCTGATTAACGACCGTAACTGAAGGATTTTCCTCCAACTCCAGTCACAGGATGAAGGAACTCTACACTCCCAAAAATTAGAAGTCCTTAACCTGTTAGAATATATCCATTGAACCCAAAGAGACTCTCGCCTTGTAATGATGCTCCAAACATGATTCACCATGGGAGCTTTATAAACATCCTGAATCCTTCGCAAACCAAGGCCTCCTTCATATTTCGGCTGACATATGGTTTTCCACGAGACCTTAGTCTTACCTCTTTGAAAGGAGCCATCCTGAGACCACAAAAAATTCCTCATTCTGTTCTCTAGCTCCTTGACTACCCGGGCAGGAAGAATTAACACAGAAGCCCAAAAGATGTGCATAGAGGACAAAACTGATAAGATAAGCTGTAATCTACCTGCAAAAGATAGAAGTCTTGTCACACCCCGACCACGTAGAACATACAAAACGTGGCGGAAATGTCGGGGAGTGTTGTAACAGAATTAATTGTTTCAAATCCATGGCAATTTAAGTTTCGTTTTATTGATTAAAAGGGTTACAATGTCTTAACAAACAAGAAATACAACATAATTAACTAGTCTTGCATCTTTTATTGTCACTAAAGCCCAAGTCTGCCTATGTGTATCTTGATCATCTTATGCAACAGCTCCTGAAAAACACATGTGAAAATAGGTACGTCAGCATAAAAATGCCTGTGAGATACATAGGTTTTGTGAAAATAAGTTTCATGACTTATGTTTGAGAAAATGTTTAGTCATGAACCTTGTAATTTGCTTTGTCTTGTAAATCATTTGAAAAACAATGAGTTCAGATGATATGTATAAATAAGTGAATAATGTATGGTTAAATGAATAACCATGTAAACTGAGTTTGTATAAGATAAATTGCTTGTAAAACAATGTATTATGAAAAGTATGTTATTTGTATAAAATGTTATATGTATCAAACTGAAATGATTCAAATAATGGTACGATATATGTAATACCATACAAACACTTATATATAGGAAGTACCAGCGGCGTATCCACCATGCTTGTATCATATTACACACGCATCGTTACTTAATCACTTAATCAAACCAAACCATCAAGATGTAAAATGTTTATGTAAATCATGTAATATGTATCCAAAATGTAATCATGTGATGAATAACCAATGTACTAAGTACGCGACAATAGACATACGTAGCATGTGACCTGTACTAAGTATGCAACAATAGACATACGTAGCATATAATGTAATGTAAAACGATGTACTAAGTAATGCACACAATGGGCACACCTAGCATGAAATGTAATGAAATCATGTACTATAATGTACTAACGAACATAGCAGGTATATGATGTGAAAACAGGAAAGCATGAAAGTAACAAGTAGGCACATGTGTTTCACCCCAAAACAGTTTGGAAAACAGTAAAAGAGGGGTCTATGTACTCACTTGAGATTGCTCAGTAGTCCTTGAGTAACAACCAAACAATGTTAGAGATCGCGGATATCAAACGGCACCTAATATAGGTAACTATGTTAATAACCGGACCTAAATCGGATGATTGGATAGAATGAGGGTTCGTAAACCAAACGAGTATAGGGACTCGTGTCATATGGTTTAACAAAGCCTACATACTAAATGAAACCTTAATCTAAGTGCTTTCGACCCATCGCGACTCATTAAGGTAGCTTATGCTACTTTAACGCGTCGTTCGCGTAGAACGCGTACGGACCGCCTAACTAGTCCTATGACAAGTGTTATATGCCTAAACATGTTACATAATCAGTTATGTGACAAAAGTTTAGGTTACATATGCTTAATTACCAATTATACATGAAAAGGGTATTCTGGTAATTTACCTAAGGCATATAAACTACCTATCATACAACTACTTAAACGATGTGACCATAGGGTATAACCTCGGAAGGTTATTCCCTACCTACTATGGTCACCTAAAGTGTTTGGTCGGATCCTAATGATCGACCAAGTGGGTCGAGTTCGAAGGTATAGGCGATTTATTAGATCGCCTACCCTACGACCCTAGACAACGTGGTAATCAGTGGGCATAGTCCCAAGGGACTATGACCAACGTGATTACACTCACGTTGCGAAGTTCAAACGAACTTCGCATTGACCATTACTGGCCAACGCTGAAAGTCAAACAAAGTTTGACTTTCTGACTCGAAAAGCAAAAAAATAAGGAAAAGAACGAAAGAATACTTACGAAGGGTCCCCGAATGCTAACCTCGATTCAAAAATCTCAGGTATGAAACAATAGTTTCAACTTAGAGTTTCTCAAATCAAAGTTCTTGTAAGTTTTGCATTGGGGTGATGGGGTATTTATAGGAATACCCGAACCGTTAGGATCGTTTCATGGAATAACGTGATTGAATCATGTGCGTACACTTGTCGGAACCTTATGGTGACTAAAAATTGGTTCTTATCCGCTGACTAGACAAGTGTGGGTTTGTGGTTGAGGGTTAAACAGCTGTTAACAGCTGATTAAAACATTGAATCTGGTCTGCAGACTGCTTTACGGACCTCAAAGCTACCAATGTTGAGGTCCGTAAGGTAACAACTTTGGCAGATTTACAGTTTTGGCCCCTGCAGCCCCTAAACTTGGTTTTCGATGCATTTTTGACACGTTTAAGCCCCGTTAACCCCATTTCAAAGCTCTAAAATGAAGTTAAAGTATAGGGAACTTAAATTGTGCTCAAAAATATCTCGGATGTCGGTTCGTTTGGCCGTACGATTGCGTTGTTCGGTTAATTACGACGGAAGTCGTAACGAACGCAAAAACGATCCAAATTAAGCGACGAATGGATTTTTCTTATGCCAAACACTAAAATAAAATATTTTAGTGCTTACATAAATTTTTGGATGTCCGGATGTATTCAGAACGTAAGTTATGCGCGAAAATGCAAACTTGTGCACTTTTTGACACTTTTAGTCCCTGAATGACCCAAAAGTTTATTTTAGCACACCGAACCCCTCAAAGCCTATTTCTAAGCTATGTAAAGGATATTTATGGCATGTTTAACTTATGGTCATGTTCCGGAAGGTCTGTTACAGTTCAAATTGACATACTTTCGCAGTTTGTCAAGTTTAGTCCCTGTAAGCGAATAAACTTTGATTTCACCACACCAAACCTTCCAAAACTTATATCTAAGTTATGTAAAGGTTATTTAAGGTATGTTAAGCCTATTTCACTATTCCGGAGTGTTCGTTGGATTAAACTGGTTATATCTACACATCAGAGCGCGTATAACCCTCCAGAAAGCGATTTAAAGCTTGAAATCGAACAAGAGTCGATATGTGCAAACGATACACATATTTTTACAAATCCCAAGTATGAAATACAATATTTCATTGGTTTGGCATTTGTTTGATGGTTGGAGTGACACAGGTGTCACAGTCTCCCCTACTTTAGGAAATTTCGTCCCGAAATTTATTCGTAGGAGTCTATTTGTGACTTTGTGTTAAATAACCATCAAAGATGAACAAGACATAATCCTGTAATTTCTCTTTAATGAACATTTTACAGAAATGAAAAATGAACGGAGTTATTTTCAACAGGCATTATTCAGAAACAAAAATGAACAGATTATGTCATTTTCCACAACATCTTCAGAAACAAAAATGAACAGAATGAGTCATTTTTCCACAACATCTTCAGAAACAAAAATGAACAGAATGAGTCATTTTTCCACAACATCTTCAGAAACAAAAATGAACAGAATAAGTCATTTTTCACCATTTCTCCAGAAACAAAAATGAACAGAATGAGTCATTTTTTTCCACAACATCTTCAGAAACAAAAATGAACAGAATGAGTCATTTTTCCACAACATCTTCAGAAACAAAAATGAACAGAATAAGTCATTTTTCACCATTTCTTCAGAAACAAAAATGAACAGAATGAGTCATTTTTCACTATTTCTTCAAAAGCAAAAATGAACAGAATGAGTCATTTTTTTTCCACAACATCTTCAGAAACAAAAATGAACAGAATGAGTCATTTTTCCACAACATCTTCAGAAACAAAAATGAACAGAATATGTCATTTTTCACCATTTCTTCAGAAAAAAAAATGAACAGAATGAGTCATTTTTTTTCCACAACATCTTCAGAAACAAAAATGAACAGAATGAGTCATTTTTCCACAACATCTTCAGAAACAAAAATGAACAGAATATGTCATTTTTCACCATTTCTTCAGAAACAAAAATAAACAGAATGAGTCATTTTTCACTATTTCTTCAGAAACAAAAATGAACAGAATGAGTCATTTTTCACCATTTCTTCAGAAACAAAAATGAACAGAATGAGTCATTTTTCACTATTTCTTCAGAAACAAAAATGAACAGAATGAGTCATTTTTCACCATTTCTTTAGAAACAAAAATGAGCATGGTTAACTTCAGATACACGACAGAACTTGCTGTGGTTTCTGTGCACTGAATTTCATAATTATGTATGCATCCATAATTACGTAATTCCTTGCATAGTCCGCACAGTTTGTCTTGAAATGTTTTAGGGGAGGAAAAATCAAACCTGTGATGAGTGTGACTAGACTACCATAGGGTCCTTTTAATTAGATCGACAAAGGATCCTTTTTAATTAGGCCACCAAGGAGTCCTTTCAGCTATATCATCACATGATATTCCTAACCAGATTTTTGGATTAATCTGTTTACCTAGACCTCTCAGGGGTCTAATTATGGAATAGTACAATATAATCCAAGGGTCTTTACTATTACGTACAAGCCCATTGAGGATTTAATATAGTACCTTTGGATATCCTACTATGAATTTCCTTATACAAAGATATGGAAGATTCTACGAGGATTTGGATAACAAAACTTGGATTACACCAAAATCATAAAAGGAAACACATAAGCACATAATCACATAGTTGTTTAACTTGTTATTAACTTGTTATCCTTGGACGCGGATACTTAAAGTACACCAGGAATCCAATTCGTGGATTTCATTTGGCACTTTAATCATTTCAAGAATACATCCATGAAGATAGGATGATCTACCAAAAATTCGATTTTCGTTTTCAGGAAAACGCAATATTCGAATTAAGGTACACAATAATTTAGGACATACGAAAATACCTTTGGGTACCCTATTAAGAATTTATAGTGGTACTTGGGGTATTCGTACAGAGTTATAACTTGCACTTTGCACTTCGTCTCTTTGCAAGAGACGGGTACTTAGGATCTTTGTGTAAAACGTACGAGATTGTAAAATGGAAGAATTTTGGGGGTAGTCTGTTCTTCAAGGAATGCGGTTCCTTGATTGTCGGTGTTGTAGGGGATATGTTGTTTACACATACAATCACATAAATACATTGCAATGTAAATAAAAAGATTTATTTATTAACAATGATAACAACTGTTTCATGGACCTTGACAACAAAAGAAAATAATACATAAGACATGATTATTTCTAAACGGTGTTGTCTTCTAGTCGATCAGATGCTCATCTCTGTGCTGGATTAGCATTTGCAAGATTTGGGCAATTTCTTCGGAAATGTCCCATCTCGCCACACTTGTAGCAAGAACCTGGTGGAAAACGAGCTTGAGCAGGATTGTTGTCAGCTCGATTTGGTGCAACAGCTACTACGCAAACTTTTGCTGTATGACCTTTAAGTCCACAAAGTTGGCATTCGCGGCACCTCACATTAGCATGATGATGGAGGCCACATTGGTTGCACAAAGGTGAAGTTCCATTGTATGGTTTCCTAGCACGGGGTTGAGCTGGTTGTTTGGGGACGGCTTGACCATTGTGAGCGACCATGGCGAAGTTCTGAGAAGCCTTTCGCTTCTTTGACTGTTCAGGGGATCCAGTCTGTTCATCCATGGTCTTTGATTCCTCGATTGGTTTCGATTCCTCGACCGATATCTTGTCACCTTTTCGGAAAAGCTTACGCTTCCTGATCTGAGATTCAGTCAAAGTTGCAGATAGCTCAATGGCCTGCCTAACCGTAGTGGGGTTACTGCCAGTCACAATGTCTTGTACTGAGTCAGGGAGGCCATCAATGTATTTCTCGATTGCCTTATCCAAAGGCGTAACCATAGTAGGGCACAATAGGCTCAGCTCCTCATATCGATCAGTGTATGCTCGATGTTCGCCGCTGTCTTGCTTAAGATCGTCGAATTCTCTTTCCAATGCCCTGATCTCGTGACGAGGACAGAATTCCTTCATCATCAGTGCTCTAAGTTCTTCCCATGTTTGAGCCAGTGCCACATCGGCACCCCTATCTCTCACCACACCGTTCCACCACGTCAAAGCTCGTTTCTCAAAGACACTAGATGCGAAGTCTACCTTTCGCTCATTTGGACATTGAACATGCCTGAAGGTGCTCTCTAGACTCTCGAACCATTGCAGAAGTGCAGTCGCTCCTTGAGACCCAGAAAACTTTGATGGCTTGGCCGAGTTGAACGTCTTGAAGTTGCAGAGGGCATTATTGTTGTTGATAGCTTGGTGACATTGGGCAACGATGATCGGGATTGCAGCAGTCATTTGCTGTGTAATGACAGCTGCCAGTTCGTCAACAGATACTGGATTTTCGCGTCGTGGAGGCATTCTAAAAGAGAAGAACATGAAAGGAAACGAGTGAGAGAATTATATGAAAAGAATGAGATGAACAAATCTGATGAAAGCCAGGATAGTGGTCATTTGTTTGTTACTACAAAGCAACAAACGACACACAGCGACTGAATTAAAGTAAATGGATCAAAAATAATGTATCACGAAGACATGCTCGCCTATAAGTGAACACTCATCCTAAGAATTCCCAGGTAAGCACAACTGGTCTCGCGTCTGATGAGATGTATACGAAGTGCTTGCCTAGACAGAAAACCCAGGATACAGGCATTCACCCTTCCAGTTTGCACGTGTTCACATTATTTAAAACCCAAAACCTTGACGAGATTTTGAAAATTCAAAGGGGTTCAAAACCATATAACAGAGGGTTCAAAACCTTTACAATAGAGGGTTCAAAACCTTGTAATAAATCATCCTAGAACAGATGATTAGTTTTCAAAGCGGTTTTGAAATTTATGTTCTTGTTGTGGTCGTCGCCTAAGGATAGGTGACGGTATTGTTTTATGACTAAACGCAAGTAAACTCGCGTTAGGGTCCTAAGAAGGTTATAGACTAGGTCAAAGCATTACTAATTACTAATAACCTAATTCCCTATAACCATTGGCTCTGATACCATCTTTTCTGTCACACCCCGACCACGTAGAACATACAAAACGTGGCGGAAATGTCGGGGAGTGTTGTAACAGAATTAATTGTTTCAAATCCATGGCAATTTAAGTTTCGTTTTATTGATTAAAAGGGTTAAAATGTCTTAACAAACAAGAAATACAACATAATTAACTAGTCTTGCATCTTTTATTGTCACTAAAGCCCAAGTCTGCCTATGTGTATCTTGATCATCTTATGCAACAGCTCCTGAAAAACACATGTGAAAATAGGTACGTCAGCATAAAAATGCCTGTGAGATACATAGGTTTTGTGAAAATAAGTTTCATGACTTATGTTTGAGAAAATGTTTAGTCATGAACCTTGTAATTTGCTTTGTCTTGTAAATCATTTGAAAAACAATGAGTTCAGATGATATGTATAAATAAGTGAATAATGTATGGTTAAATGAATAACCATGTAAACTGAGTTTGTATAAGATAAATTGCTTGTAAAACAATGTATTATGAAAAGTATGTTATTTGTATAAAATGTTATATGTATCAAACTGAAATGATTCAAATAATGGTACGATATATGTAATACCATACAAACACTTATATATAGGAAGTACCAGCGGCGTATCCACCATGCTTGTATCATATTACACACGCATCGTTACTTAATCACTTAATCAAACCAAACCATCAAGATGTAAAATGTTTATGTAAATCATGTAATATGTATCCAAAATGTAATCATGTGATGAATAACCAATGTACTAAGTACGCGACAATAGACATACGTAGCATGTGACCTGTACTAAGTATGCAACAATAGACATACGTAGCATATAATGTAATGTAAAACGATGTACTAAGTAATGCACACAATGGGCACACCTAGCATGAAATGTAATGAAATCATGTACTATAATGTACTAACGAACATAGCAGGTATATGATGTGAAAACAGGAAAGCATGAAAGTAACAAGTAGGCACATGTGTTTCACCCCAAAACAGTTTGGAAAACAGTAAAAGAGGGGTCTATGTACTCACTTGAGATTGCTCAGTAGTCCTTGAGTAACAACCAAACAATGTTAGAGATCGCGGATATCAAACGGCACCTAATATAGGTAACTATGTTAATAACCGGACCTAAATCGGATGATTGGATAGAATGAGGGTTCGTAAACCAAACGAGTATAGGGACTCGTGTCATATGGTTTAACAAAGCCTACATACTAAATGAAACCTTAATCTAAGTGCTTTCGACCCATCGCGACTCATTAAGGTAGCTTATGCTACTTTAACGCGTCGTTCGCGTAGAACGCGTACGGACCGCCTAACTAGTCCTATGACAAGTGTTATATGCCTAAACATGTTACATAATCAGTTATGTGACAAAAGTTTAGGTTACATATGCTTAATTACCAATTATACATGAAAAGGGTATTCTGGTAATTTACCTAAGGCATATAAACTACCTATCATACAACTACTTAAACGATGTGACCATAGGGTATAACCTCGGAAGGTTATTCCCTACCTACTATGGTCACCTAAAGTGTTTGGTCGGATCCTAATGATCGACCAAGTGGGTCGAGTTCGAAGGTATAGGCGATTTATTAGATCGCCTACCCTACGACCCTAGACAACGTGGTAATCAGTGGGCATAGTCCCAAGGGACTATGACCAACGTGATTACACTCACGTTGCGAAGTTCAAACGAACTTCGCATTGACCATTACTGGCCAACGCTGAAAGTCAAACAAAGTTTGACTTTCTGACTCGAAAAGCAAAAAAATAAGGAAAAGAACGAAAGAATACTTACGAAGGGTCCCCGAATGCTAACCTCGATTCAAAAATCTCAGGTATGAAACAATAGTTTCAACTTAGAGTTTCTCAAATCAAAGTTCTTGTAAGTTTTGCATTGGGGTGATGGGGTATTTATAGGAATACCCGAACCGTTAGGATCGTTTCATGGAATAACGTGATTGAATCATGTGCGTACACTTGTCGGAACCTTATGGTGACTAAAAATTGGTTCTTATCCGCTGACTAGACAAGTGTGGGTTTGTGGTTGAGGGTTAAACAGCTGTTAACAGCTGATTAAAACATTGAATCTGGTCTGCAGACTGCTTTACGGACCTCAAAGCTACCAATGTTGAGGTCCGTAAGGTAACAACTTTGGCAGATTTACAGTTTTGGCCCCTGCAGCCCCTAAACTTGGTTTTCGATGCATTTTTGACACGTTTAAGCCCCGTTAACCCCATTTCAAAGCTCTAAAATGAAGTTAAAGTATAGGGAACTTAAATTGTGCTCAAAAATATCTCGGATGTCGGTTCGTTTGGCCGTACGATTGCGTTGTTCGGTTAATTACGACGGAAGTCGTAACGAACGCAAAAACGATCCAAATTAAGCGACGAATGGATTTTTCTTATGCCAAACACTAAAATAAAATATTTTAGTGCTTACATAAATTTTTGGATGTCCGGATGTATTCAGAACGTAAGTTATGCGCGAAAATGCAAACTTGTGCACTTTTTGACACTTTTAGTCCCTGAATGACCCAAAAGTTTATTTTAGCACACCGAACCCCTCAAAGCCTATTTCTAAGCTATGTAAAGGATATTTATGGCATGTTTAACTTATGGTCATGTTCCGGAAGGTCTGTTACAGTTCAAATTGACATACTTTCGCAGTTTGTCAAGTTTAGTCCCTGTAAGCGAATAAACTTTGATTTCACCACACCAAACCTTCCAAAACTTATATCTAAGTTATGTAAAGGTTATTTAAGGTATGTTAAGCCTATTTCACTATTCCGGAGTGTTCGTTGGATTAAACTGGTTATATCTACACATCAGAGCGCGTATAACCCTCCAGAAAGCGATTTAAAGCTTGAAATCGAACAAGAGTCGATATGTGCAAACGATACACATATTTTTACAAATCCCAAGTATGAAATACAATATTTCATTGGTTTGGCATTTGTTTGATGGTTGGAGTGACACAGGTGTCACAGTCTCCCCTACTTTAGGAAATTTCGTCCCGAAATTTATTCGTAGGAGTCTATTTGTGACTTTGTGTTAAATAACCATCAAAGATGAACAAGACATAATCCTGTAATTTCTCTTTAATGAACATTTTACAGAAATGAAAAATGAACGGAGTTATTTTCAACAGGCATTATTCAGAAACAAAAATGAACAGATTATGTCATTTTCCACAACATCTTCAGAAACAAAAATGAACAGAATGAGTCATTTTTCCACAACATCTTCAGAAACAAAAATGAACAGAATAAGTCATTTTTCACCATTTCTCCAGAAACAAAAATGAACAGAATGAGTCATTTTTTTCCACAACATCTTCAGAAACAAAAATGAACAGAATGAGTCATTTTTCCACAACATCTTCAGAAACAAAAATGAACAGAATAAGTCATTTTTCACCATTTCTTCAGAAACAAAAATGAACAGAATGAGTCATTTTTCACTATTTCTTCAAAAGCAAAAATGAACAGAATGAGTCATTTTTTTTCCACAACATCTTCAGAAACAAAAATGAACAGAATGAGTCATTTTTCCACAACATCTTCAGAAACAAAAATGAACAGAATATGTCATTTTTCACCATTTCTTCAGAAAAAAAAATGAACAGAATGAGTCATTTTTTTTCCACAACATCTTCAGAAACAAAAATGAACAGAATGAGTCATTTTTCCACAACATCTTCAGAAACAAAAATGAACAGAATATGTCATTTTTCACCATTTCTTCAGAAACAAAAATAAACAGAATGAGTCATTTTTCACTATTTCTTCAGAAACAAAAATGAACAGAATGAGTCATTTTTCACCATTTCTTCAGAAACAAAAATGAACAGAATGAGTCATTTTTCACTATTTCTTCAGAAACAAAAATGAACAGAATGAGTCATTTTTCACCATTTCTTTAGAAACAAAAATGAGCATGGTTAACTTCAGATACACGACAGAACTTGCTGTGGTTTCTGTGCACTGAATTTCATAATTATGTATGCATCCATAATTACGTAATTCCTTGCATAGTCCGCACAGTTTGTCTTGAAATGTTTTAGGGGAGGAAAAATCAAACCTGTGATGAGTGTGACTAGACTACCATAGGGTCCTTTTAATTAGATCGACAAAGGATCCTTTTTAATTAGGCCACCAAGGAGTCCTTTCAGCTATATCATCACATGATATTCCTAACCAGATTTTTGGATTAATCTGTTTACCTAGACCTCTCAGGGGTCTAATTATGGAATAGTACAATATAATCCAAGGGTCTTTACTATTACGTACAAGCCCATTGAGGATTTAATATAGTACCTTTGGATATCCTACTATGAATTTCCTTATACAAAGATATGGAAGATTCTACGAGGATTTGGATAACAAAACTTGGATTACACCAAAATCATAAAAGGAAACACATAAGCACATAATCACATAGTTGTTTAACTTGTTATTAACTTGTTATCCTTGGACGCGGATACTTAAAGTACACCAGGAATCCAATTCGTGGATTTCATTTGGCACTTTAATCATTTCAAGAATACATCCATGAAGATAGGATGATCTACCAAAAATTCGATTTTCGTTTTCAGGAAAACGCAATATTCGAATTAAGGTACACAATAATTTAGGACATACGAAAATACCTTTGGGTACCCTATTAAGAATTTATAGTGGTACTTGGGGTATTCGTACAGAGTTATAACTTGCACTTTGCACTTCGTCTCTTTGCAAGAGACGGGTACTTAGGATCTTTGTGTAAAACGTACGAGATTGTAAAATGGAAGAATTTTGGGGGTAGTCTGTTCTTCAAGGAATGCGGTTCCTTGATTGTCGGTGTTGTAGGGGATATGTTGTTTACACATACAATCACATAAATACATTGCAATGTAAATAAAAAGATTTATTTATTAACAATGATAACAACTGTTTCATGGACCTTGACAACAAAAGAAAATAATACATAAGACATGATTATTTCTAAACGGTGTTGTCTTCTAGTCGATCAGATGCTCATCTCTGTGCTGGATTAGCATTTGCAAGATTTGGGCAATTTCTTCGGAAATGTCCCATCTCGCCACACTTGTAGCAAGAACCTGGTGGAAAACGAGCTTGAGCAGGATTGTTGTCAGCTCGATTTGGTGCAACAGCTACTACGCAAACTTTTGCTGTATGACCTTTAAGTCCACAAAGTTGGCATTCGCGGCACCTCACATTAGCATGATGATGGAGGCCACATTGGTTGCACAAAGGTGAAGTTCCATTGTATGGTTTCCTAGCACGGGGTTGAGCTGGTTGTTTGGGGACGGCTTGACCATTGTGAGCGACCATGGCGAAGTTCTGAGAAGCCTTTCGCTTCTTTGACTGTTCAGGGGATCCAGTCTGTTCATCCATGGTCTTTGATTCCTCGATTGGTTTCGATT
This sequence comes from Helianthus tuberosus, assembly GCA_030545235.1. Taxonomy (NCBI): domain Eukaryota; kingdom Viridiplantae; phylum Streptophyta; class Magnoliopsida; order Asterales; family Asteraceae; genus Helianthus; species Helianthus tuberosus. The sequence goes on from CM060442.1 coordinate 95,705,541, forward strand.
CCTCGACCGATATCTTGTCACCTTTTCGGAAAAGCTTACGCTTCCTGATCTGAGATTCAGTCAAAGTTGCAGATAGCTCAATGGCCTGCCTAACCGTAGTGGGGTTACTGCCAGTCACAATGTCTTGTACTGAGTCAGGGAGGCCATCAATGTATTTCTCGATTGCCTTATCCAAAGGCGTAACCATAGTAGGGCACAATAGGCTCAGCTCCTCATATCGATCAGTGTATGCTCGATGTTCGCCGCTGTCTTGCTTAAGATCGTCGAATTCTCTTTCCAATGCCCTGATCTCGTGACGAGGACAGAATTCCTTCATCATCAGTGCTCTAAGTTCTTCCCATGTTTGAGCCAGTGCCACATCGGCACCCCTATCTCTCACCACACCGTTCCACCACGTCAAAGCTCGTTTCTCAAAGACACTAGATGCGAAGTCTACCTTTCGCTCATTTGGACATTGAACATGCCTGAAGGTGCTCTCTAGACTCTCGAACCATTGCAGAAGTGCAGTCGCTCCTTGAGACCCAGAAAACTTTGATGGCTTGGCCGAGTTGAACGTCTTGAAGTTGCAGAGGGCATTATTGTTGTTGATAGCTTGGTGACATTGGGCAACGATGATCGGGATTGCAGCAGTCATTTGCTGTGTAATGACAGCTGCCAGTTCGTCAACAGATACTGGATTTTCGCGTCGTGGAGGCATTCTAAAAGAGAAGAACATGAAAGGAAACGAGTGAGAGAATTATATGAAAAGAATGAGATGAACAAATCTGATGAAAGCCAGGATAGTGGTCATTTGTTTGTTACTACAAAGCAACAAACGACACACAGCGACTGAATTAAAGTAAATGGATCAAAAATAATGTATCACGAAGACATGCTCGCCTATAAGTGAACACTCATCCTAAGAATTCCCAGGTAAGCACAACTGGTCTCGCGTCTGATGAGATGTATACGAAGTGCTTGCCTAGACAGAAAACCCAGGATACAGGCATTCACCCTTCCAGTTTGCACGTGTTCACATTATTTAAAACCCAAAACCTTGACGAGATTTTGAAAATTCAAAGGGGTTCAAAACCATATAACAGAGGGTTCAAAACCTTTACAATAGAGGGTTCAAAACCTTGTAATAAATCATCCTAGAACAGATGATTAGTTTTCAAAGCGGTTTTGAAATTTATGTTCTTGTTGTGGTCGTCGCCTAAGGATAGGTGACGGTATTGTTTTATGACTAAACGCAAGTAAACTCGCGTTAGGGTCCTAAGAAGGTTATAGACTAGGTCAAAGCATTACTAATTACTAATAACCTAATTCCCTATAACCATTGGCTCTGATACCATCTTTTCTGTCACACCCCGACCACGTAGAACATACAAAACGTGGCGGAAATGTCGGGGAGTGTTGTAACAGAATTAATTGTTTCAAATCCATGGCAATTTAAGTTTCGTTTTATTGATTAAAAGGGTTAAAATGTCTTAACAAACAAGAAATACAACATAATTAACTAGTCTTGCATCTTTTATTGTCACTAAAGCCCAAGTCTGCCTATGTGTATCTTGATCATCTTATGCAACAGCTCCTGAAAAACACATGTGAAAATAGGTACGTCAGCATAAAAATGCCTGTGAGATACATAGGTTTTGTGAAAATAAGTTTCATGACTTATGTTTGAGAAAATGTTTAGTCATGAACCTTGTAATTTGCTTTGTCTTGTAAATCATTTGAAAAACAATGAGTTCAGATGATATGTATAAATAAGTGAATAATGTATGGTTAAATGAATAACCATGTAAACTGAGTTTGTATAAGATAAATTGCTTGTAAAACAATGTATTATGAAAAGTATGTTATTTGTATAAAATGTTATATGTATCAAACTGAAATGATTCAAATAATGGTACGATATATGTAATACCATACAAACACTTATATATAGGAAGTACCAGCGGCGTATCCACCATGCTTGTATCATATTACACACGCATCGTTACTTAATCACTTAATCAAACCAAACCATCAAGATGTAAAATGTTTATGTAAATCATGTAATATGTATCCAAAATGTAATCATGTGATGAATAACCAATGTACTAAGTACGCGACAATAGACATACGTAGCATGTGACCTGTACTAAGTATGCAACAATAGACATACGTAGCATATAATGTAATGTAAAACGATGTACTAAGTAATGCACACAATGGGCACACCTAGCATGAAATGTAATGAAATCATGTACTATAATGTACTAACGAACATAGCAGGTATATGATGTGAAAACAGGAAAGCATGAAAGTAACAAGTAGGCACATGTGTTTCACCCCAAAACAGTTTGGAAAACAGTAAAAGAGGGGTCTATGTACTCACTTGAGATTGCTCAGTAGTCCTTGAGTAACAACCAAACAATGTTAGAGATCGCGGATATCAAACGGCACCTAATATAGGTAACTATGTTAATAACCGGACCTAAATCGGATGATTGGATAGAATGAGGGTTCGTAAACCAAACGAGTATAGGGACTCGTGTCATATGGTTTAACAAAGCCTACATACTAAATGAAACCTTAATCTAAGTGCTTTCGACCCATCGCGACTCATTAAGGTAGCTTATGCTACTTTAACGCGTCGTTCGCGTAGAACGCGTACGGACCGCCTAACTAGTCCTATGACAAGTGTTATATGCCTAAACATGTTACATAATCAGTTATGTGACAAAAGTTTAGGTTACATATGCTTAATTACCAATTATACATGAAAAGGGTATTCTGGTAATTTACCTAAGGCATATAAACTACCTATCATACAACTACTTAAACGATGTGACCATAGGGTATAACCTCGGAAGGTTATTCCCTACCTACTATGGTCACCTAAAGTGTTTGGTCGGATCCTAATGATCGACCAAGTGGGTCGAGTTCGAAGGTATAGGCGATTTATTAGATCGCCTACCCTACGACCCTAGACAACGTGGTAATCAGTGGGCATAGTCCCAAGGGACTATGACCAACGTGATTACACTCACGTTGCGAAGTTCAAACGAACTTCGCATTGACCATTACTGGTCAACGCTGAAAGTCAAACAAAGTTTGACTTTCTGACTCGAAAAGCAAAAAAATAAGGAAAAGAACGAAAGAATACTTACGAAGGGTCCCCGAATGCTAACCTCGATTCAAAAATCTCAGGTATGAAACAATAGTTTCAACTTAGAGTTTCTCAAATCAAAGTTCTTGTAAGTTTTGCATTGGGGTGATGGGGTATTTATAGGAATACCCGAACCGTTAGGATCGTTTCATGGAATAACGTGATTGAATCATGTGCGTACACTTGTCGGAACCTTATGGTGACTAAAAATTGGTTCTTATCCGCTGACTAGACAAGTGTGGGTTTGTGGTTGAGGGTTAAACAGCTGTTAACAGCTGATTAAAACATTGAATCTGGTCTGCAGACTGCTTTACGGACCTCAAAGCTACCAATGTTGAGGTCCGTAAGGTAACAACTTTGGCAGATTTACAGTTTTGGCCCCTGCAGCCCCTAAACTTGGTTTTCGATGCATTTTTGACACGTTTAAGCCCCGTTAACCCCATTTCAAAGCTCTAAAATGAAGTTAAAGTATAGGGAACTTAAATTGTGCTCAAAAATATCTCGGATGTCGGTTCGTTTGGCCGTACGATTGCGTTGTTCGGTTAATTACGACGGAAGTCGTAACGAACGCAAAAACGATCCAAATTAAGCGACGAATGGATTTTTCTTATGCCAAACACTAAAATAAAATATTTTAGTGCTTACATAAATTTTTGGATGTCCGGATGTATTCAGAACGTAAGTTATGCGCGAAAATGCAAACTTGTGCACTTTTTGACACTTTTAGTCCCTGAATGACCCAAAAGTTTATTTTAGCACACCGAACCCCTCAAAGCCTATTTCTAAGCTATGTAAAGGATATTTATGGCATGTTTAACTTATGGTCATGTTCCGGAAGGTCTGTTACAGTTCAAATTGACATACTTTCGCAGTTTGTCAAGTTTAGTCCCTGTAAGCGAATAAACTTTGATTTCACCACACCAAACCTTCCAAAACTTATATCTAAGTTATGTAAAGGTTATTTAAGGTATGTTAAGCCTATTTCACTATTCCGGAGTGTTCGTTGGATTAAACTGGTTATATCTACACATCAGAGCGCGTATAACCCTCCAGAAAGCGATTTAAAGCTTGAAATCGAACAAGAGTCGATATGTGCAAACGATACACATATTTTTACAAATCCCAAGTATGAAATACAATATTTCATTGGTTTGGCATTTGTTTGATGGTTGGAGTGACACAGGTGTCACAGTCTCCCCTACTTTAGGAAATTTCGTCCCGAAATTTATTCGTAGGAGTCTATTTGTGACTTTGTGTTAAATAACCATCAAAGATGAACAAGACATAATCCTGTAATTTCTCTTTAATGAACATTTTCCAGAAATGAAAAATGAACGGAGTTATTTTCAACAGGCATTATTCAGAAACAAAAATGAACAGATTATGTCATTTTCCACAACATCTTCAGAAACAAAAATGAACAGAATGAGTCATTTTTCCACAACATCTTCAGAAACAAAAATGAACAGAATGAGTCATTTTTCCACAACATCTTCAGAAACAAAAATGAACAGAATAAGTCATTTTTCACCATTTCTTCAGAAACAAAAATGAACAGAATGAGTCATTTTTTTCCACAACATCTTCAGAAACAAAAATGAACAGAATGAGTCATTTTTCCACAACATCTTCAGAAACAAAAATGAACAGAATAAGTCATTTTCACCATTTCTTCAGAAACAAAAATGAAAAGAATGAGTCATTTTTCACTATTTCTTCAGAAGCAAAAATGAACAGAATGAGTCATTTTTTTTCCACAACATCTTCAGAAACAAAAATGAACAGAATGAGTCATTTTTCCACAACATCTTCAGAAACAAAAATGAACAGAATATGTCATTTTTCACCATTTCTTCAGAAACAAAAATGAACAGAATGAGTCATTTTTTTTTCCACAACATCTTCAGAAACAAAAATGAACAGAATGAGTCATTTTTCCACAACATCTTCAGAAACAAAAATGAACAGAATATGTCATTTTTCACCATTTCTTCAGAAACAAAAATGAACAGAATGAGTCATTTTTCACTATTTCTTCAGAAACAAAAATGAACAGAATGAGTCATTTTTCACCATTTCTTCAGAAACAAAAATGAACATGGTTAACTTCATATACACGACAGAACTTGCTGTGGTTTCTGTGCACTGAATTTCATAATTATGTATGCATCCATAATTACGTAATTCCTTGCATAGTCCGCACAGTTTGTCTTGAAATGTTTTAGGGGAGGAAAAATCAAACCTGTGATGAGTGTGACTAGACTACCATAGGGTCCTTTTAATTAGATCGACAAAGGATCCTTTTTAATTAGGCCACCAAGGAGTCCTTTCAGCTATATCATCACATGATATTCCTAACCAGATTTTTGGATTAATCTGTTTACCTAGACCTCTCAGGGGTCTAATTATGGAATAGTACAATATAATCCAAGGGTCTTTACTATTACGTACAAGCCCATTGAGGATTTAATATAGTACCTTTGGATATCCTACTATGAATTTCCTTATACAAAGATATGGAAGATTCTACGAGGATTTGGATAACAAAACTTGGATTACACCAAAATCATAAAAGGAAACACATAAGCACATAATCACATAGTTGTTTAACTTGTTATTAACTTGTTATCCTTGGACGCGGATACTTAAAGTACACCAGGAATCCAATTCGTGGATTTCATTTGGCACTTTAATCATTTCAAGAATACATCCATGAAGATAGGATGATCTACCAAAAATTCGATTTTCGTTTTCAGGAAAACGCAATATTCGAATTAAGGTACACAATAATTTAGGACATACGAAAATACCTTTGGGTACCCTATTAAGAATTTATAGTGGTACTTGGGGTATTCGTACAGAGTTATAACTTGCACTTTGCACTTCGTCTCTTTGCAAGAGACGGGTACTTAGGATCTTTGTGTAAAACGTACGAGATTGTAAAATGGAAGAATTTTGGGGGTAGTCTGTTCTTCAAGGAATGCGGTTCCTTGATTGTCGGTGTTGTAGGGGATATGTTGTTTACACATACAATCACATAAATACATTGCAATGTAAATAAAAAGATTTATTTATTAACAATGATAACAACTGTTTCATGGACCTTGACAACAAAAGAAAATAATACATAAGACATGATTATTTCTAAACGGTGTTGTCTTCTAGTCGATCAGATGCTCATCTCTGTGCTGGATTAGCATTTGCAAGATTTGGGCAATTTCTTCGGAAATGTCCCATCTCGCCACACTTGTAGCAAGAACCTGGTGGAAAACGAGCTTGAGCAGGATTGTTGTCAGCTCGATTTGGTGCAACAGCTACTACGCAAACTTTTGCTGTATGACCTTTAAGTCCACAAAGTTGGCATTCGCGGCACCTCACATTAGCATGATGATGGAGGCCACATTGGTTGCACAAAGGTGAAGTTCCATTGTATGGTTTCCTAGCACGGGGTTGAGCTGGTTGTTTGGGGACGGCTTGACCATTGTGAGCGACCATGGCGAAGTTCTGAGAAGCCTTTCGCTTCTTTGACTGTTCAGGGGATCCAGTCTGTTCATCCATGGTCTTTGATTCCTCGATTGGTTTCGATTCCTCGACCGATATCTTGTCACCTTTTCGGAAAAGCTTACGCTTCCTGATCTGAGATTCAGTCAAAGTTGTAGATAGCTCAATGGCCTGCCTAACCGTAGTGGGGTTACTGCCAGTCACAATGTCTTGTACTGAGTCAGGGAGGCCATCAATGTATTTCTCGATTGCCTTATCCAAAGGCGTAACCATAGTAGGGCACAATAGGCTCAGCTCCTCATATCGATCAGTGTATGCTCGATGTTCGCCGCTGTCTTGCTTAAGATCGTCGAATTCTCTTTCCAATGCCCTGATCTCGTGACGAGGACAGAATTCCTTCATCATCAGTGCTCTAAGTTCTTCCCATGTTTGAGCCAGTGCCACATCGGCACCCCTATCTCTCACCACACCGTTCCACCACGTCAAAGCTCGTTTCTCAAAGACACTAGATGCGAAGTCTACCTTTCGCTCATTTGGACATTGAACATGCCTGAAGGTGCTCTCTAGACTCTCGAACCATTGCAGAAGTGCAGTCGCTCCTTGAGACCCAGAAAACTTTGATGGCTTGGCCGAGTTGAACGTCTTGAAGTTGCAGAGGGCATTATTGTTGTTGATAGCTTGGTGACATTGGGCAACGATGATCGGGATTGCAGCAGTCATTTGCTGTGTAATGACAGCTGCCAGTTCGTCAACAGATACTGGATTTTCGCGTCGTGGAGGCATTTTAAAAGAGAAGAACATGAAAGGAAACGAGTGAGAGAATTATATGAAAAGAATGAGATGAACAAATCTGATGAAAGCCAGGATAGTGGTCATTTGTTTGTTACTACAAAGCAACAAACGACACACAGCGACTGAATTAAAGTAAATGGATCAAAAATAATGTATCACGAAGACATGCTCGCCTATAAGTGAACACTCATCCTAAGAATTCCCAGGTAAGCACAACTGGTCTCGCGTCTGATGAGATGTATACGAAGTGCTTGCCTAGACAGAAAACCCAGGATACAGGCATTCACCCTTCCAGTTTGCACGTGTTCACATTATTTAAAACCCAAAACCTTGACGAGATTTTGAAAATTCAAAGGGGTTCAAAACCATATAACAGAGGGTTCAAAACCTTTACAATAGAGGGTTCAAAACCTTGTAATAAATCATCCTAGAACAGATGATTAGTTTTCAAAGCGGTTTTGAAATTTATGTTCTTGTTGTGGTCGTCGCCTAAGGATAGGTGACGGTATTGTTTTATGACTAAACGCAAGTAAACTCGCGTTAGGGTCCTAAGAAGGTTATAGACTAGGTCAAAGCATTACTAATTACTAATAACCTAATTCCCTATAACCATTGGCTCTGATACCATCTTTTCTGTCACACCCCGACCACGTAGAACATACAAAACGTGGCGGAAATGTCGGGGAGTGTTGTAACAGAATTAATTGTTTCAAATCCATGGCAATTTAAGTTTCGTTTTATTGATTAAAAGGGTTACAATGTCTTAACAAACAAGAAATACAACATAATTAACTAGTCTTGCATCTTTTATTGTCACTAAAGCCCAAGTCTGCCTATGTGTATCTTGATCATCTTATGCAACAGCTCCTGAAAAACACATGTGAAAATAGGTACGTCAGCATAAAAATGCCTGTGAGATACATAGGTTTTGTGAAAATAAGTTTCATGACTTATGTTTGAGAAAATGTTTAGTCATGAACCTTGTAATTTGCTTTGTCTTGTAAATCATTTGAAAAACAATGAGTTCAGATGATATGTATAAATAAGTGAATAATGTATGGTTAAATGAATAACCATGTAAACTGAGTTTGTATAAGATAAATTGCTTGTAAAACAATGTATTATGAAAAGTATGTTATTTGTATAAAATGTTATATGTATCAAACTGAAATGATTCAAATAATGGTACGATATATGTAATACCATACAAACACTTATATATAGGAAGTACCAGCGGCGTATCCACCATGCTTGTATCATATTACACACGCATCGTTACTTAATCACTTAATCAAACCAAACCATCAAGATGTAAAATGTTTATGTAAATCATGTAATATGTATCCAAAATGTAATCATGTGATGAATAACCAATGTACTAAGTACGCGACAATAGACATACGTAGCATGTGACCTGTACTAAGTATGCAACAATAGACATACGTAGCATATAATGTAATGTAAAACGATGTACTAAGTAATGCACACAATGGGCACACCTAGCATGAAATGTAATGAAATCATGTACTATAATGTACTAACGAACATAGCAGGTATATGATGTGAAAACAGGAAAGCATGAAAGTAACAAGTAGGCACATGTGTTTCACCCCAAAACAGTTTGGAAAACAGTAAAAGAGGGGTCTATGTACTCACTTGAGATTGCTCAGTAGTCCTTGAGTAACAACCAAACAATGTTAGAGATCGCGGATATCAAACGGCACCTAATATAGGTAACTATGTTAATAACCGGACCTAAATCGGATGATTGGATAGAATGAGGGTTCGTAAACCAAACGAGTATAGGGACTCGTGTCATATGGTTTAACAAAGCCTACATACTAAATGAAACCTTAATCTAAGTGCTTTCGACCCATCGCGACTCATTAAGGTAGCTTATGCTACTTTAACGCGTCGTTCGCGTAGAACGCGTACGGACCGCCTAACTAGTCCTATGACAAGTGTTATATGCCTAAACATGTTACATAATCAGTTATGTGACAAAAGTTTAGGTTACATATGCTTAATTACCAATTATACATGAAAAGGGTATTCTGGTAATTTACCTAAGGCATATAAACTACCTATCATACAACTACTTAAACGATGTGACCATAGGGTATAACCTCGGAAGGTTATTCCCTACCTACTATGGTCACCTAAAGTGTTTGGTCGGATCCTAATGATCGACCAAGTGGGTCGAGTTCGAAGGTATAGGCGATTTATTAGATCGCCTACCCTACGACCCTAGACAACGTGGTAATCAGTGGGCATAGTCCCAAGGGACTATGACCAACGTGATTACACTCACGTTGCGAAGTTCAAACGAACTTCGCATTGACCATTACTGGCCAACGCTGAAAGTCAAACAAAGTTTGACTTTCTGACTCGAAAAGCAAAAAAATAAGGAAAAGAACGAAAGAATACTTACGAAGGGTCCCCGAATGCTAACCTCGATTCAAAAATCTCAGGTATGAAACAATAGTTTCAACTTAGAGTTTCTCAAATCAAAGTTCTTGTAAGTTTTGCATTGGGGTGATGGGGTATTTATAGGAATACCCGAACCGTTAGGATCGTTTCATGGAATAACGTGATTGAATCATGTGCGTACACTTGTCGGAACCTTATGGTGACTAAAAATTGGTTCTTATCCGCTGACTAGACAAGTGTGGGTTTGTGGTTGAGGGTTAAACAGCTGTTAACAGCTGATTAAAACATTGAATCTGGTCTGCAGACTGCTTTACGGACCTCAAAGCTACCAATGTTGAGGTCCGTAAGGTAACAACTTTGGCAGATTTACAGTTTTGGCCCCTGCAGCCCCTAAACTTGGTTTTCGATGCATTTTTGACACGTTTAAGCCCCGTTAACCCCATTTCAAAGCTCTAAAATGAAGTTAAAGTATAGGGAACTTAAATTGTGCTCAAAAATATCTCGGATGTCGGTTCGTTTGGCCGTACGATTGCGTTGTTCGGTTAATTACGACGGAAGTCGTAACGAACGCAAAAACGATCCAAATTAAGCGACGAATGGATTTTTCTTATGCCAAACACTAAAATAAAATATTTTAGTGCTTACATAAATTTTTGGATGTCCGGATGTATTCAGAACGTAAGTTATGCGCGAAAATGCAAACTTGTGCACTTTTTGACACTTTTAGTCCCTGAATGACCCAAAAGTTTATTTTAGCACACCGAACCCCTCAAAGCCTATTTCTAAGCTATGTAAAGGATATTTATGGCATGTTTAACTTATGGTCATGTTCCGGAAGGTCTGTTACAGTTCAAATTGACATACTTTCGCAGTTTGTCAAGTTTAGTCCCTGTAAGCGAATAAACTTTGATTTCACCACACCAAACCTTCCAAAACTTATATCTAAGTTATGTAAAGGTTATTTAAGGTATGTTAAGCCTATTTCACTATTCCGGAGTGTTCGTTGGATTAAACTGGTTATATCTACACATCAGAGCGCGTATAACCCTCCAGAAAGCGATTTAAAGCTTGAAATCGAACAAGAGTCGATATGTGCAAACGATACACATATTTTTACAAATCCCAAGTATGAAATACAATATTTCATTGGTTTGGCATTTGTTTGATGGTTGGAGTGACACAGGTGTCACAGTCTCCCCTACTTTAGGAAATTTCGTCCCGAAATTTATTCGTAGGAGTCTATTTGTGACTTTGTGTTAAATAACCATCAAAGATGAACAAGACATAATCCTGTAATTTCTCTTTAATGAACATTTTACAGAAATGAAAAATGAACGGAGTTATTTTCAACAGGCATTATTCAGAAACAAAAATGAACAGATTATGTCATTTTCCACAACATCTTCAGAAACAAAAATGAACAGAATGAGTCATTTTTCCACAACATCTTCAGAAACAAAAATGAACAGAATGAGTCATTTTTCCACAACATCTTCAGAAACAAAAATGAACAGAATAAGTCATTTTTCACCATTTCTCCAGAAACAAAAATGAACAGAATGAGTCATTTTTTTCCACAACATCTTCAGAAACAAAAATGAACAGAATGAGTCATTTTTCCACAACATCTTCAGAAACAAAAATGAACAGAATAAGTCATTTTTCACCATTTCTTCAGAAACAAAAATGAACAGAATGAGTCATTTTTCACTATTTCTTCAAAAGCAAAAATGAACAGAATGAGTCATTTTTTTTCCACAACATCTTCAGAAACAAAAATGAACAGAATGAGTCATTTTTCCACAACATCTTCAGAAACAAAAATGAACAGAATATGTCATTTTTCACCATTTCTTCAGAAAAAAAAATGAACAGAATGAGTCATTTTTTTTCCACAACATCTTCAGAAACAAAAATGAACAGAATGAGTCATTTTTCCACAACATCTTCAGAAACAAAAATGAACAGAATATGTCATTTTTCACCATTTCTTCAGAAACAAAAATAAACAGAATGAGTCATTTTTCACTATTTCTTCAGAAACAAAAATGAACAGAATGAGTCATTTTTCACCATTTCTTCAGAAACAAAAATGAACAGAATGAGTCATTTTTCACTATTTCTTCAGAAACAAAAATGAACAGAATGAGTCATTTTTCACCATTTCTTTAGAAACAAAAATGAGCATGGTTAACTTCATATACACGACAGAACTTGCTGTGGTTTCTGTGCACTGAATTTCATAATTATGTATGCATCCATAATTACGTAATTCCTTGCATAGTCCGCACAGTTTGTCTTGAAATGTTTTAGGGGAGGAAAAATCAAACCTGTGATGAGTGTGACTAGACTACCATAGGGTCCTTTTAATTAGATCGACAAAGGATCCTTTTTAATTAGGCCACCAAGGAGTCCTTTCAGCTATATCATCACATGATATTCCTAACCAGATTTTTGGATTAATCTGTTTACCTAGACCTCTCAGGGGTCTAATTATGGAATAGTACAATATAATCCAAGGGTCTTTACTATTACGTACAAGCCCATTGAGGATTTAATATAGTACCTTTGGATATCCTACTATGAATTTCCTTATACAAAGATATGGAAGATTCTACGAGGATTTGGATAACAAAACTTGGATTACACCAAAATCATAAAAGGAAACACATAAGCACATAATCACATAGTTGTTTAACTTGTTATTAACTTGTTATCCTTGGACGCGGATACTTAAAGTACACCAGGAATCCAATTCGTGGATTTCATTTGGCACTTTAATCATTTCAAGAATACATCCATGAAGATAGGATGATCTACCAAAAATTCGATTTTCGTTTTCAGGAAAACGCAATATTCGAATTAAGGTACACAATAATTTAGGACATACGAAAATACCTTTGGGTACCCTATTAAGAATTTATAGTGGTACTTGGGGTATTCGTACAGAGTTATAACTTGCACTTTGCACTTCGTCTCTTTGCAAGAGACGGGTACTTAGGATCTTTGTGTAAAACGTACGAGATTGTAAAATGGAAGAATTTTGGGGGTAGTCTGTTCTTCAAGGAATGCGGTTCCTTGATTGTCGGTGTTGTAGGGGATATGTTGTTTACACATACAATCACATAAATACATTGCAATGTAAATAAAAAGATTTATTTATTAACAATGATAACAACTGTTTCATGGACCTTGACAACAAAAGAAAATAATACATAAGACATGATTATTTCTAAACGGTGTTGTCTTCTAGTCGATCAGATGCTCATCTCTGTGCTGGATTAGCATTTGCAAGATTTGGGCAATTTCTTCGGAAATGTCCCATCTCGCCACACTTGTAGCAAGAACCTGGTGGAAAACGAGCTTGAGCAGGATTGTTGTCAGCTCGATTTGGTGCAACAGCTACTACGCAAACTTTTGCTGTATGACCTTTAAGTCCACAAAGTTGGCATTCGCGGCACCTCACATTAGCATGATGATGGAGGCCACATTGGTTGCACAAAGGTGAAGTTCCATTGTATGGTTTCCTAGCACGGGGTTGAGCTGGTTGTTTGGGGACGGCTTGACCATTGTGAGCGACCATGGCGAAGTTCTGAGAAGCCTTTCGCTTCTTTGACTGTTCAGGGGATCCAGTCTGTTCATCCATGGTCTTTGATTCCTCGATTGGTTTCGATTCCTCGACCGATATCTTGTCACCTTTTCGGAAAAGCTTACGCTTCCTGATCTGAGATTCAGTCAAAGTTGCAGATAGCTCAATGGCCTGCCTAACCGTAGTGGGGTTACTGCCAGTCACAATGTCTTGTACTGAGTCAGGGAGGCCATCAATGTATTTCTCGATTGCCTTATCCAAAGGCGTAACCATAGTAGGGCACAATAGGCTCAGCTCCTCATATCGATCAGTGTATGCTCGATGTTCGCCGCTGTCTTGCTTAAGATCGTCGAATTCTCTTTCCAATGCCCTGATCTCGTGACGAGGACAGAATTCCTTCATCATCAGTGCTCTAAGTTCTTCCCATGTTTGAGCCAGTGCCACATCGGCACCCCTATCTCTCACCACACCGTTCCACCACGTCAAAGCTCGTTTCTCAAAGACACTAGATGCGAAGTCTACCTTTCGCTCATTTGGACATTGAACATGCCTGAAGGTGCTCTCTAGACTCTCGAACCATTGCAGAAGTGCAGTCGCTCCTTGAGACCCAGAAAACTTTGATGGCTTGGCCGAGTTGAACGTCTTGAAGTTGCAGAGGGCATTATTGTTGTTGATAGCTTGGTGACATTGGGCAACGATGATCGGGATTGCAGCAGTCATTTGCTGTGTAATGACAGCTGCCAGTTCGTCAACAGATACTGGATTTTCGCGTCGTGGAGGCATTCTAAAAGAGAAGAACATGAAAGGAAACGAGTGAGAGAATTATATGAAAAGAATGAGATGAACAAATCTGATGAAAGCCAGGATAGTGGTCATTTGTTTGTTACTACAAAGCAACAAACGACACACAGTGACTGAATTAAAGTAAATGGATCAAAAATAATGTATCACGAAGACATGCTCGCCTATAAGTGAACACTCATCCTAAGAATTCCCAGGTAAGCACAACTGGTCTCGCGTCTGATGAGATGTATACGAAGTGCTTGCCTAGACAGAAAACCCAGGATACAGGCATTCACCCTTCCAGTTTGCACGTGTTCACATTATTTAAAACCCAAAACCTTGACGAGATTTTGAAAATTCAAAGGGGTTCAAAACCATATAACAGAGGGTTCAAAACCTTTACAATAGAGGGTTCAAAACCTTGTAATAAATCATCCTAGAACAGATGATTAGTTTTCAAAGCGGTTTTGAAATTTATGTTCTTGTTGTGGTCGTCGCCTAAGGATAGGTGACGGTATTGTTTTATGACTAAACGCAAGTAAACTCGCGTTAGGGTCCTAAGAAGGTTATAGACTAGGTCAAAGCATTACTAATTACTAATAACCTAATTCCCTATAACCATTGGCTCTGATACCATCTTTTCTGTCACACCCCGACCACGTAGAACATACAAAACGTGGCGGAAATGTCGGGGAGTGTTGTAACAGAATTAATTGTTTCAAATCCATGGCAATTTAAGTTTCGTTTTATTGATTAAAAGTGTTAAAATGTCTTAACAAACAAGAAATACAACATAATTAACTAGTCTTGCATCTTTTATTGTCACTAAAGCCCAAGTCTGCCTATGTGTATCTTGATCATCTTATGCAACAGCTCCTGAAAAACACATGTGAAAATAGGTACGTCAGCATAAAAATGCCTGTGAGATACATAGGTTTTGTGAAAATAAGTTTCATGACTTATGTTTGAGAAAATGTTTAGTCATGAACCTTGTAATTTGCTTTGTCTTGTAAATCATTTGAAAAACAATGAGTTCAGATGATATGTATAAATAAGTGAATAATGTATGGTTAAATGAATAACCATGTAAACTGAGTTTGTATAAGATAAATTGCTTGTAAAACAATGTATTATGAAAAGTATGTTATTTGTATAAAATGTTATATGTATCAAACTGAAATGATTCAAATAATGGTACGATATATGTAATACCATACAAACACTTATATATAGGAAGTACCAGCGGCGTATCCACCATGCTTGTATCATATTACACACGCATCGTTACTTAATCACTTAATCAAACCAAACCATCAAGATGTAAAATGTTTATGTAAATCATGTAATATGTATCCAAAATGTAATCATGTGATGAATAACCAATGTACTAAGTACGCGACAATAGACATACGTAGCATGTGACCTGTACTAAGTATGCAACAATAGACATACGTAGCATATAATGTAATGTAAAACGATGTACTAAGTAATGCACACAATGGGCACACCTAGCATGAAATGTAATGAAATCATGTACTATAATGTACTAACGAACATAGCAGGTATATGATGTGAAAACAGGAAAGCATGAAAGTAACAAGTAGGCACATGTGTTTCACCCCAAAACAGTTTGGAAAACAGTAAAAGAGGGGTCTATGTACTCACTTGAGATTGCTCAGTAGTCCTTGAGTAACAACCAAACAATGTTAGAGATCGCGGATATCAAACGGCACCTAATATAGGTAACTATGTTAATAACCGGACCTAAATCGGATGATTGGATAGAATGAGGGTTCGTAAACCAAACGAGTATAGAGACTCGTGTCATATGGTTTAACAAAGCCTACATACTAAATGAAACCTTAATCTAAGTGCTTTCGACCCATCGCGACTCATTAAGGTAGCTTATGCTACTTTAACGCGTCGTTCGCGTAGAACGCGTACGGACCGCCTAACTAGTCCTATGACAAGTGTTATATGCCTAAACATGTTACATAATCAGTTATGTGACAAAAGTTTAGGTTACATATGCTTAATTACCAATTATACATGAAAAGGGTATTCTGGTAATTTACCTAAGGCATATAAACTACCTATCATACAACTACTTAAACGATGTGACCATAGGGTATAACCTCGGAAGGTTATTCCCTACCTACTATGGTCACCTAAAGTGTTTGGTCGGATCCTAATGATCGACCAAGTGGGTCGAGTTCGAAGGTATAGGCGATTTATTAGATCGCCTACCCTACGACCCTAGACAACGTGGTAATCAGTGGGCATAGTCCCAAGGGACTATGACCAACGTGATTACACTCACGTTGCGAAGTTCAAACGAACTTCGCATTGACCATTACTGGTCAACGCTGAAAGTCAAACAAAGTTTGACTTTCTGACTCGAAAAGCAAAAAAATAAGGAAAAGAACGAAAGAATACTTACGAAGGGTCCCCGAATGCTAACCTCGATTCAAAAATCTCAGGTATGAAACAATAGTTTCAACTTAGAGTTTCTCAAATCAAAGTTCTTGTAAGTTTTGCATTGGGGTGATGGGGTATTTATAGGAATACCCGAACCGTTAGGATCGTTTCATGGAATAACGTGATTGAATCATGTGCGTACACTTGTCGGAACCTTATGGTGACTAAAAATTGGTTCTTATCCGCTGACTAGACAAGTGTGGGTTTGTGGTTGAGGGTTAAACAGCTGTTAACAGCTGATTAAAACATTGAATCTGGTCTGCAGACTGCTTTACGGACCTCAAAGCTACCAATGTTGAGGTCCGTAAGGTAACAACTTTGGCAGATTTACAGTTTTGGCCCCTGCAGCCCCTAAACTTGGTTTTCGATGCATTTTTGACACGTTTAAGCCCCGTTAACCCCATTTCAAAGCTCTAAAATGAAGTTAAAGTATAGGGAACTTAAATTGTGCTCAAAAATATCTCGGATGTCGGTTCGTTTGGCCGTACGATTGCGTTGTTCGGTTAATTACGACGGAAGTCGTAACGAACGCAAAAACGATCCAAATTAAGCGACGAATGGATTTTTCTTATGCCAAACACTAAAATAAAATATTTTAGTGCTTACATAAATTTTTGGATGTCCGGATGTATTCAGAACGTAAGTTATGCGCGAAAATGCAAACTTGTGCACTTTTTGACACTTTTAGTCCCTGAATGACCCAAAAGTTTATTTTAGCACACCGAACCCCTCAAAGCCTATTTCTAAGCTATGTAAAGGATATTTATGGCATGTTTAACTTATGGTCATGTTCCGGAAGGTCTGTTACAGTTCAAATTGACATACTTTCGCAGTTTGTCAAGTTTAGTCCCTGTAAGCGAATAAACTTTGATTTCACCACACCAAACCTTCCAAAACTTATATCTAAGTTATGTAAAGGTTATTTAAGGTATGTTAAGCCTATTTCACTATTCCGGAGTGTTCGTTGGATTAAACTGGTTATATCTACACATCAGAGCGCGTATAACCCTCCAGAAAGCGATTTAAAGCTTGAAATCGAACAAGAGTCGATATGTGCAAACGATACACATATTTTTACAAATCCCAAGTATGAAATACAATATTTCATTGGTTTGGCATTTGTTTGATGGTTGGAGTGACACAGGTGTCACAGTCTCCCCTACTTTAGGAAATTTCGTCCCGAAATTTATTCGTAGGAGTCTATTTGTGACTTTGTGTTAAATAACCATCAAAGATGAACAAGACATAATCCTGTAATTTCTCTTTAATGAACATTTTCCAGAAATGAAAAATGAACGGAGTTATTTTCAACAGGCATTATTCAGAAACAAAAATGAACAGATTATGTCATTTTCCACAACATCTTCAGAAACAAAAATGAACAGAATGAGTCATTTTTCCACAACATCTTCAGAAACAAAAATGAACAGAATGAGTCATTTTTCCACAACATCTTCAGAAACAAAAATGAACAGAATAAGTCATTTTTCACCATTTCTTCAGAAACAAAAATGAACAGAATGAGTCATTTTTTTCCACAACATCTTCAGAAACAAAAATGAACAGAATGAGTCATTTTTCCACAACATCTTCAGAAACAAAAATGAACAGAATAAGTCATTTTCACCATTTCTTCAGAAACAAAAATGAAAAGAATGAGTCATTTTTCACTATTTCTTCAGAAGCAAAAATGAACAGAATGAGTCATTTTTTTTCCACAACATCTTCAGAAACAAAAATGAACAGAATGAGTCATTTTTCCACAACATCTTCAGAAACAAAAATGAACAGAATATGTCATTTTTCACCATTTCTTCAGAAACAAAAATGAACAGAATGAGTCATTTTTTTTTCCACAACATCTTCAGAAACAAAAATGAACAGAATGAGTCATTTTTCCACAACATCTTCAGAAACAAAAATGAACAGAATATGTCATTTTTCACCATTTCTTCAGAAACAAAAATGAACAGAATGAGTCATTTTTCACTATTTCTTCAGAAACAAAAATGAACAGAATGAGTCATTTTTCACCATTTCTTCAGAAACAAAAATGAACATGGTTAACTTCATATACACGACAGAACTTGCTGTGGTTTCTGTGCACTGAATTTCATAATTATGTATGCATCCATAATTACGTAATTCCTTGCATAGTCCGCACAGTTTGTCTTGAAATGTTTTAGGGGAGGAAAAATCAAACCTGTGATGAGTGTGACTAGACTACCATAGGGTCCTTTTAATTAGATCGACAAAGGATCCTTTTTAATTAGGCCACCAAGGAGTCCTTTCAGCTATATCATCACATGATATTCCTAACCAGATTTTTGGATTAATCTGTTTACCTAGACCTCTCAGGGGTCTAATTATGGAATAGTACAATATAATCCAAGGGTCTTTACTATTACGTACAAGCCCATTGAGGATTTAATATAGTACCTTTGGATATCCTACTATGAATTTCCTTATACAAAGATATGGAAGATTCTACGAGGATTTGGATAACAAAACTTGGATTACACCAAAATCATAAAAGGAAACACATAAGCACATAATCACATAGTTGTTTAACTTGTTATTAACTTGTTATCCTTGGACGCGGATACTTAAAGTACACCAGGAATCCAATTCGTGGATTTCATTTGGCACTTTAATCATTTCAAGAATACATCCATGAAGATAGGATGATCTACCAAAAATTCGATTTTCGTTTTCAGGAAAACGCAATATTCGAATTAAGGTACACAATAATTTAGGACATACGAAAATACCTTTGGGTACCCTATTAAGAATTTATAGTGGTACTTGGGGTATTCGTACAGAGTTATAACTTGCACTTTGCACTTCGTCTCTTTGCAAGAGACGGGTACTTAGGATCTTTGTGTAAAACGTACGAGATTGTAAAATGGAAGAATTTTGGGGGTAGTCTGTTCTTCAAGGAATGCGGTTCCTTGATTGTCGGTGTTGTAGGGGATATGTTGTTTACACATACAATCACATAAATACATTGCAATGTAAATAAAAAGATTTATTTATTAACAATGATAACAACTGTTTCATGGACCTTGACAACAAAAGAAAATAATACATAAGACATGATTATTTCTAAACGGTGTTGTCTTCTAGTCGATCAGATGCTCATCTCTGTGCTGGATTAGCATTTGCAAGATTTGGGCAATTTCTTCGGAAATGTCCCATCTCGCCACACTTGTAGCAAGAACCTGGTGGAAAACGAGCTTGAGCAGGATTGTTGTCAGCTCGATTTGGTGCAACAGCTACTACGCAAACTTTTGCTGTATGACCTTTAAGTCCACAAAGTTGGCATTCGCGGCACCTCACATTAGCATGATGATGGAGGCCACATTGGTTGCACAAAGGTGAAGTTCCATTGTATGGTTTCCTAGCACGGGGTTGAGCTGGTTGTTTGGGGACGGCTTGACCATTGTGAGCGACCATGGCGAAGTTCTGAGAAGCCTTTCGCTTCTTTGACTGTTCAGGGGATCCAGTCTGTTCATCCATGGTCTTTGATTCCTCGATTGGTTTCGATTCCTCGACCGATATCTTGTCACCTTTTCGGAAAAGCTTACGCTTCCTGATCTGAGATTCAGTCAAAGTTGTAGATAGCTCAATGGCCTGCCTAACCGTAGTGGGGTTACTGCCAGTCACAATGTCTTGTACTGAGTCAGGGAGGCCATCAATGTATTTCTCGATTGCCTTATCCAAAGGCGTAACCATAGTAGGGCACAATAGGCTCAGCTCCTCATATCGATCAGTGTATGCTCGATGTTCGCCGCTGTCTTGCTTAAGATCGTCGAATTCTCTTTCCAATGCCCTGATCTCGTGACGAGGACAGAATTCCTTCATCATCAGTGCTCTAAGTTCTTCCCATGTTTGAGCCAGTGCCACATCGGCACCCCTATCTCTCACCACACCGTTCCACCACGTCAAAGCTCGTTTCTCAAAGACACTAGATGCGAAGTCTACCTTTCGCTCATTTGGACATTGAACATGCCTGAAGGTGCTCTCTAGACTCTCGAACCATTGCAGAAGTGCAGTCGCTCCTTGAGACCCAGAAAACTTTGATGGCTTGGCCGAGTTGAACGTCTTGAAGTTGCAGAGGGCATTATTGTTGTTGATAGCTTGGTGACATTGGGCAACGATGATCGGGATTGCAGCAGTCATTTGCTGTGTAATGACAGCTGCCAGTTCGTCAACAGATACTGGATTTTCGCGTCGTGGAGGCATTTTAAAAGAGAAGAACATGAAAGGAAACGAGTGAGAGAATTATATGAAAAGAATGAGATGAACAAATCTGATGAAAGCCAGGATAGTGGTCATTTGTTTGTTACTACAAAGCAACAAACGACACACAGCGACTGAATTAAAGTAAATGGATCAAAAATAATGTATCACGAAGACATGCTCGCCTATAAGTGAACACTCATCCTAAGAATTCCCAGGTAAGCACAACTGGTCTCGCGTCTGATGAGATGTATACGAAGTGCTTGCCTAGACAGAAAACCCAGGATACAGGCATTCACCCTTCCAGTTTGCACGTGTTCACATTATTTAAAACCCAAAACCTTGACGAGATTTTGAAAATTCAAAGGGGTTCAAAACCATATAACAGAGGGTTCAAAACCTTTACAATAGAGGGTTCAAAACCTTGTAATAAATCATCCTAGAACAGATGATTAGTTTTCAAAGCGGTTTTGAAATTTATGTTCTTGTTGTGGTCGTCGCCTAAGGATAGGTGACGGTATTGTTTTATGACTAAACGCAAGTAAACTCGCGTTAGGGTCCTAAGAAGGTTATAGACTAGGTCAAAGCATTACTAATTACTAATAACCTAATTCCCTATAACCATTGGCTCTGATACCATCTTTTCTGTCACACCCCGACCACGTAGAACATACAAAACGTGGCGGAAATGTCGGGGAGTGTTGTAACAGAATTAATTGTTTCAAATCCATGGCAATTTAAGTTTCGTTTTATTGATTAAAAGGGTTACAATGTCTTAACAAACAAGAAATACAACATAATTAACTAGTCTTGCATCTTTTATTGTCACTAAAGCCCAAGTCTGCCTATGTGTATCTTGATCATCTTATGCAACAGCTCCTGAAAAACACATGTGAAAATAGGTACGTCAGCATAAAAATGCCTGTGAGATACATAGGTTTTGTGAAAATAAGTTTCATGACTTATGTTTGAGAAAATGTTTAGTCATGAACCTTGTAATTTGCTTTGTCTTGTAAATCATTTGAAAAACAATGAGTTCAGATGATATGTATAAATAAGTGAATAATGTATGGTTAAATGAATAACCATGTAAACTGAGTTTGTATAAGATAAATTGCTTGTAAAACAATGTATTATGAAAAGTATGTTATTTGTATAAAATGTTATATGTATCAAACTGAAATGATTCAAATAATGGTACGATATATGTAATACCATACAAACACTTATATATAGGAAGTACCAGCGGCGTATCCACCATGCTTGTATCATATTACACACGCATCGTTACTTAATCACTTAATCAAACCAAACCATCAAGATGTAAAATGTTTATGTAAATCATGTAATATGTATCCAAAATGTAATCATGTGATGAATAACCAATGTACTAAGTACGCGACAATAGACATACGTAGCATGTGACCTGTACTAAGTATGCAACAATAGACATACGTAGCATATAATGTAATGTAAAACGATGTACTAAGTAATGCACACAATGGGCACACCTAGCATGAAATGTAATGAAATCATGTACTATAATGTACTAACGAACATAGCAGGTATATGATGTGAAAACAGGAAAGCATGAAAGTAACAAGTAGGCACATGTGTTTCACCCCAAAACAGTTTGGAAAACAGTAAAAGAGGGGTCTATGTACTCACTTGAGATTGCTCAGTAGTCCTTGAGTAACAACCAAACAATGTTAGAGATCGCGGATATCAAACGGCACCTAATATAGGTAACTATGTTAATAACCGGACCTAAATCGGATGATTGGATAGAATGAGGGTTCGTAAACCAAACGAGTATAGGGACTCGTGTCATATGGTTTAACAAAGCCTACATACTAAATGAAACCTTAATCTAAGTGCTTTCGACCCATCGCGACTCATTAAGGTAGCTTATGCTACTTTAACGCGTCGTTCGCAAAGAACGCGTACGGACCGCCTAACTAGTCCTATGACAAGTGTTATATGCCTAAACATGTTACATAATCAGTTATGTGACAAAAGTTTAGGTTACACATGCTTAATTACCAATTATACATGAAAAGGGTATTCTGGTAATTTACCTAAGGCATATAAACTACCTATCATACAACTACTTAAACGATGTGACCATAGGGTATAACCTCGGAAGGTTATTCCCTACCTACTATGGTCACCTAAAGTGTTTGGTCGGATCCTAATGATCGACCAAGTGGGTCGAGTTCGAAGGTATAGGCGATTTATTAGATCGCCTACCCTACGACCCTAGACAACGTGGTAATCAGTGGGCATAGTCCCAAGGGACTATGACCAACGTGATTACACTCACGTTGCGAAGTTCAAACGAACTTCGCATTGACCATTACTGGTCAACGCTGAAAGTCAAACAAAGTTTGACTTTCTGACTCGAAAAGCAAAAAAATAAGGAAAAGAACGAAAGAATACTTACGAAGGGTCCCCGAATGCTAACCTCGATTCAAAAATCTCAGGTATGAAACAATAGTTTCAACTTAGAGTTTCTCAAATCAAAGTTCTTGTAAGTTTTGCATTGGGGTGATGGGGTATTTATAGGAATACCCGAACCGTTAGGATCGTTTCATGGAATAACGTGATTGAATCATGTGCGTACACTTGTCGGAACCTTATGGTGACTAAAAATTGGTTCTTATCCGCTGACTAGACAAGTGTGGGTTTGTGGTTGAGGGTTAAACAGCTGTTAACAGCTGATTAAAACATTGAATCTGGTCTGCAGACTGCTTTACGGACCTCAAAGCTGCCAATGTTGAGGTCCGCAAGGTAACAACTTTGGCAGATTTACAGTTTTGGCCCCTGCAGCCCCTAAACTTGGTTTTCGATGCATTTTTGACACGTTTAAGCCCCGTTAACCCCATTTCAAAGCTCTAAAATGAAGTTAAAGTATAGGGAACTTAAATTGTGCTAAAAAATATCTCGGATGTCGGTTCGTTTGGCCGTACGATTGCGTTGTTCGGTTAATTACGACGGAAGTCGTAACGAACGCAAAAACGATCCAAATTAAGCGACGAATGGATTTTTCTTATGCCAAACACTAAAATAAAATATTTTAGTGCTTACATAAATTTTTGGATGTCCGGATGTATTCAGAACGTAAGTTATGCGCGAAAATGCAAACTTGTGCACTTTTTGACACTTTTAGTCCCTGAATGACCCAAAAGTTTATTTTAGCACACCGAACCCCTCAAAGCCTATTTCTAAGCTATGTAAAGGATATTTATGGCATGTTTAACTTATGGTCATGTTCCGGAAGGTCTGTTACAGTTCAAATTGACATACTTTCGCAGTTTGTCAAGTTTAGTCCCTGTAAGCGAATAAACTTTGATTTCACCACACCAAACCTTCCAAAACTTATATCTAAGTTATGTAAAGGTTATTTAAGGTATGTTAAGCCTATTTCACTATTCCGGAGTGTTCATTGGATTAAACTGGTTATATCTACACATCAGAGCGCGTATAACCCTCCAGAAAGCGATTTAACGCTTGAAATCGAACAAGAGTCGATATGTGCAAACGATACACATATTTTTACAAATCCCAAGTATGAAATACAATATTTCATTGGTTTGGCATTTGTTTGATGGTTGGAGTGACACAGGTGTCACAAGTCTATTCTTCCAGTTCATAATGCGCTTCTCCAACCTTTCAACAAGAACACTACAATCTTTGTAAACCAACCTGGACGAGATCAAGGGAACTCCCAGATACCTGACCGGTAAATCACCTTCAACGAAAGGAATAATTCCAAGAATAGCCAATTTGACTTGCTGAGGAACATTTTTTTTTGGGTAAAGGGTTACCCCGGTGAATTTTATAAATCAAACCAATAAAGAACAATAGTGTGGCTGAAGTACCACACTCACTCTAGCCTTGGCATACCAAGACTAGGACCAAACAACCAAAAACATAACAACCTGGCAAGTAAAGGCCACAGACAGACACAAGCCAAACACGGCCAAGTCACAGACAAAACACAAAATAAGCAACTAAATTAGCCAGGATCAGACTCTAAATTGCTACTAGGAATCTTCCACTTCTCCACCAAGCTACCATTCTCAAATCTCCGTTTAAACTTGAAAGTCATAAGCCGCATACGAACAGTAGTAATAATTTCCTGAGACACCACCAGAGCCGTACGCTGGTTCCGAGAGAACAACCTGTTGTTTCGTTCTTGCCATATAAAATAGGTTGCGGCCGCAACCACCAACCGGCTAACCACATTGTCAGGCTTATGTAAGCTCAAGTTATGATTCATCCAAGACATAATATCGGACCATCCTCCATTCACATCTTTCATATTAGTGAGACTTGTTATATTGTGCCAAACCTGAGATGCAAAAGAGCATTCAAAGAATAAATGGTCTCTCGAGTCCCTGTTATAGCAGCATAAAGGGCAGCACATGAGGTTTAGATTTGTTTCACTACCCGCTTCCCAAACAGACATACGATCCTGTGTCTTCAATTTGCTTCGGATAACTAGCCAAATGTGAAATGAGTGCTTAGGAATGCATTGCTTAAACCACACCATATTCACCCAAGACACTTTGTTTTCATGATGTCGGATATTATTCCAGACTTCCCAAGAAGTAAATGGACGTGTGTTACCTTCCAGGTCTTTCCAAACCAGCCGATCACGGACATTGTCATATAAAATAGGGACCATTAAATTAATTAAGACTGGGAACAAATTGTACCAGGCAATCGGCCACCTCCATTGACCATTTTGAGACACTAGATCAGCTAGCGATGATTGCAGGCTGAAGCCTGCATTAGCAATAATTCTTGGGCTGATAAAGTCACGAAGAGGACCCGAATCACACCAAGTGTCACTCCACGCATTAGTCTCAGTACCACTACCAATAGATTTCCACAAGAACGGATGAATCAGGCTACGAATAGCAAGGAGCTTTCTCTATCCCCATGTCATGCGACCTCGGCATGGGACCTCCCAGAAGCTTCTACCCTTAAGCTTGTGTATATGGATCCATTGAACCCACAACGATTTCCTCTTGGTAAGAATACTCCAGACATGTGAAGATAAGAGGGCCTTATTAACATCCGAGATGCTACGAACACCCAGCCCACCCTCATCCTTCGGAAGGCATACAACCTTCCAAGCAACCTTAGGCTTGACTGTCCGATGGTAATTACCAGACCATAAAAAGCCACGCATACATTTTTCCAAATCTGTAATAATTCTGGCAGGCAACAAAAACACCGTAGCCCAGTAAATATGCATAGCCGAAAGGACCAAATTTACCAGCTGTAATCTACCAGCAAATGAAAGAGATTTGGTCGTCCAGTTATCGATTTTCTTTTCCATTTTCTCAACCAGAACCTTACAATCCTTAAACGAAAGTTTAGAGGATATTAATGGGACTCCCAAATAGCGAACCGAAAAAAGAACCCTCTTGAAACGGCATAATATTTAGAATTTCCTGCTTGATAGGATGAGGAACATTACCAAAGAAAACCGTGCTTTTGAACATATTAGGAATCAAGCCCGAGACCCTCGAAAACCGATGGAGAGAATCTCTCACAACCTTGACCGATGCAGCATCACCATTCACAAATATGAATAGATCATCATCAAATGAAATGTTAATGATCTTCTGTTTTTTTGATGTGTTGTCCGCTGGAATCTGATGTGTTGTCCGCTGTGTAATTTTGATCGGGACAGTCGGGATCATTTATTTTTCCGATGTGCTTTTGCCACTCAAGTTTGGAATGAAGTCAAGAAGTTGGTTAGTTTGGGTAATGTTGATGATTCATGGTCTTCGGTTTTATATTGGGTGGAGCAGCATGCTAATCCAAGAATGCGGATCATATTGTGTGCAAGTTATTGATTGCTGCTTCTTCTTATTATATATGGCAAGAAAGGAACAACAGGCTTTTCAAGAATCACAAGAGAACGGTTAGTCAAGTGGCTGAGGTGATTAAATGCTCGGTGCGTTTGCGGCTCATGGGGTTCAAATTTCGGGCCGATTCGACTAAGTTAAGGATTTTCAAGTGCTGGAAGATTGAAGATACTGGAGCGGATCCGGGCTAGAGGCTAAAGTCCGATTTTTGTTTTTGGTGTCTTGGTTGTTTGAGTTATGTGTCGTTTAGACTGGTTGTGTTTGTTTTGGCTGTTGTGCGTATTTCCTAGGCTTGGTAGGTCAAGTCTAGTTGGTGTGTCACACTGACACACCCTTGTATTATTTTGCTTCATTTATAAAATTCATCGGGGTAACCCTTTACCCAAAAAAAAAATCTTCTGTTTTTTACAGTGGAGATTGTATCTAAAAGCATTACTAGAAGCAGCTGCATTCTTTAGTAGTAGCGAAAGAGCCTCCATAACCAAAGTAAACAAATAAGGTGACAACGGGTCACCCTGTCTCAACCCGCGCTTGCCCTTGAAATACCCGTGAAGATTACCATTTATACTCAAAGAGTATGAAACTGTGCTAACACAAGTCATTATCCAGCTAACCATTTTATTAGGGAACCCAAACGCAATCAGAATATCCTCTAGGAATGACCAGCTCACTGTGTCGTATGCCTTCTGAATATCAATCTTAAACGCACTTCTAGGAGGGCCAACATTCAGGTGATAGTTATGCATTAGCTCCTGAGTAAGAAGGATATTATCTGAAATCTTTCTACCAGGGACAAAGGCAGATTGGCTTATATTTACCAGTAAATCCAGGCTACCTTTAATTCTGTCAGTAATAATTTTGCTAATACATTTATATAGCACATTGCAGCAAGAAATCGGCCGATAATCCCCAACCGAATTGGGGGTATTAACTTTTGGGACCAATGCAATGATAGCGTGATTAATTTGTTGCAACAGTTTCCCGTTTGCAAAAAAATCTAAAATAGCTTTCGTAATTTCATCCCCAACAATCTCCCACGCATTTTTAAAAAAAGCCGAAGTGTATCCATCCGGACCTGGAGCCTTATTTTCACCTATGGAGAAGATAGCGCTTTTAACCTCCTCACGAGTAACTTGACGAACCATGGCGGTTGCAACATTTAAATCAAGAACATTAGTGAACAAGCCATTGACGTCCAGCTTCTCTACATTACCCATCGTACCCAAGAATTCAGAATAGTGATTAACAAATACTGCATAGACTTCATCACCCTTGAACTGGTTACCGTTAGTATCTTGGATGTTATGAATCTTACTGCACGCGTTTCTAGTTTTCACACAGTTGTGAAAAAAAATTGTATTCGAATCTCCCGCCGCCAACCAGTCCTGTTTAGCTTTTTGTTTTAAGAAGCACTCTTCATCATAAGAGGCCGATTGGAACTCTTTAAGACAAATAGACTCCTCCTCTCTAAGCGCCACATCTGACGGGTACTCTTTTGAACACTTGGAATCAACCCAGACATACGAGTGAATTGAGAGAGAGCGTTCATAATGCATTTTGCCGAACTCACATCTCCTCTAGCAAAAAGGAACAAATCATCCGCGAAACAAAGATTGATAATTCGTTGGCGTTCACATTTATTATGGAATCTGAACGATGAATCAATAGAAGAAGCATGCTGCAAGATACATGTCAAAACTTCCATAACCAAAGTAAATAGGTAAGGAGAGATTGGATCACCTTGACGTAAACCCCGTTTGCCTTTGAAATAACCATGAACACTACCATTCACACAAATAGAGTATGACGGAGTAGAAACAAAGGCTTAATCCACTCTATCATCTTCTGGTTGAACCCGAAACCCAGTAAAACATTTCCTAGAAATTGCCAATCAACAGTATCACACGCTTTTTGGATATCTACTTTAAACGCGCATCTTGTAGGACCATAGTCTCTATGGTGTTGGGATTTGTACATGTTTATCAAAGTAATTTTATCCAAATAAAATTAAAACGCAGCGGAGTATTTATTTAAAACATGTTTCTTACAAGATATAAAAACCATTTTATATGTAAATCCCAATCTCGGATCCATATACGAACATGCATGCTATCAAAAAGAAACACAACCATAGAGTGTTTAGAATACTACCTTCCAAGGAGTAAAGGATATGAAGATGATGATGCTTCTTGAACGGTTGCCTTCAAGTGTAGAAGACCTCAAGCTTGTATACCCCAAGCCTTCCAACAAACTCCTTGTGTTTAGCTAGGATTTCTACACTTATGAACTCACTATTGAAACCCTCTTGAAGCCATCATATGGCCGAAAATATGAGAGGAGATGGTGGAGTTCTTGCACTTGATTTATGAACTTGAAAAAGCCTACTAGATCAACCATACATGACCCGATTGTTAGAGAGTCTTACACTTGATTTCTCAACTTGAAAAACTCTCTTGGATGGGCATGTTATGGCCGAAAATATTCAGCCATTTTTCTCCTACTTCTTCAAGTTCATTATTTGCTTTCTTCATACAAAATGAATTATAAAAGACATGAGAGATTTGCCACCCACATTGCCCAATAGGAGATCATCTAACACATGCATTTGCATGCAATGTGATTGGCCAAAGAACTTAGGGAAGACCATCCAATCAAAATGCATGCAACTATGACAACATGCATGGAACCTCATTGGACAAGAATTTTTGGGAAGACCCCATGGGGGGGGGGGGGTTGGCGGCCTAGATTTTTTTTATAAAAAAAATTCAAATTTCTTTTATAAAATAATTTAAGTCTTGATTAATTTTATAACTTTTATAAAATTATAACATCATATGTTATAAGACTTATATAACTTTTTATCATGTTATTTAACCCATTAAATAACAAGATAAAATATTCTCTCAAAATAAATTATCCATATAATTTATTGGTTTGTCAAGTGCAATTATTTAGAAAACCAATTTCTAAATATTATAAGTGTTAATATTTATTTGTTTGATCATATCACAAATAAATAATATAAGTGTTTGTCTAGCTTGTTATAGGGTATGACTCGACTTGGATCATTTTTTTTTTTGGGTAAAGGGTTACCCCGGTGATTCTATATATCAACAAAACAGAAATACAAGTAGCGTGGAGAAACCCACACTAGTTCAAACATGGGACATCCCCCATGAAAGTACACCAAGAAACAAAACAAAACAACCAAGCACTACCAAACAAAAACGACTAGACTATAATCTAGAAAAAAGACACCCAAAAAGAATCAGCCGCCATCATCATCCAGCGTGTTGCTATAAATCTCCCATGCATCCAATAGTTTACGCACCCTATTACACTCCTTAAATTTTACTCCAATTAGCTTATACCGAACGGTTTGCAAGATTAAATTGCTCAGAACTTCTGGAGGTCTTGTTTGGTTCCTGAATAGTCTAGCATTTCGCTCCTGCCACACAAAATAAACAGCTGCAGCAACTATAAGCCTACTAATATAATTAATCGCTGATTTAGAAGTAGCTCTAGTCCCCAACCAATCAATTATTGCATCCCAGGCTGGGCCAACCAAGCTCATCCCTCCTTTATCTCGACTTGGATCATTACATCAAAACATATCTAGCCATTGGAACCCTTTGTGGAGGAGTTACTTGCCCGTGCTCTAGAAGATGAAGGATGTGTTCCCGATGTCATAAATTCATTAGTTTCATTGTAGACTTCAACAACCTCCTCCTCATCTTTCAATTCATAAATTCATTAGAGGATGGGAGTGCTCTGGGCGATCTTGTTAAACCTTCATCTTTCAATCCAACCCTTGTCCTGATCGATCTTGTTTAGCATCTAGGGAGATCCTTAGCTCCTTAGTTTCTAATCATTTGATATCAGATTAGGGTTTTTTTGTGCTTAGGGTTTCTGTTTTTTCCGTTCGTAGATTAGGGTTTCTGTGCGGCTGATAATTATTCATTGCTGAATCTGTTCTAATCGTTCAACCTTCGTATATTCGGCAGTCTCCTACCCTAATCGTTGCAGAATCGGTTCTAATCAGGGTTTGGTTTCAATCTGATTTGGTGTTGTCGATCAGATTAACTTAGGGTTTTGGTCGGCGATTCCAGCAGGTTGCGGCTGCATAGTTGGGTTTGTGTTGCTGCGGTATGGATGATCAAAATGCAGAAAATTCAAATGTATTTGCGAGAAAGATCAAGAATATTGACGGAAAACCATTTGAGCCAAGACAATCGTTACATATGGCTGATCGGGTTTCTGAATTGCCGCATAAGAAGGTATGTTTTATGCTACCGCTAAATGATACTGATCACGCTATTGGATGTTCTGATTCTCCTAATCAGAATTATGCGAAGGTTTTTGATAAACGAAAGGTAGCTTTTGTGCTACCACTTAATGATGTGAGTCCTGTTTCCCGAGCTCAAAGTCTGAAACAGGGAGATAATGCTAAAACCCAACATCAATCCTATGCGGATGTGATCCTAAACAATCAGGCCGAGCAAGGAGGTGCTAAGATGGGGGTTGTTTCAAATCAGAATCCGAATGATGAGAATTCAGCTAGTCATGTCAATGGTTCGGATGCTAAAGTTCCTAAAATAAACTTTCGTTCTCTAAAATCAGATATCTCATTGGATGGAGTGGATGTAGTGCTTCCGATTGATTCTGTTCGCCAGGTAAATGACAGGTTATCTAATACTCTATATGGTTACTTCCTGGGGGATAGAGTTGCGTATCCGGTTGTTGAATATTTTGTGAAAACAAATTGGAAAAAACATGGTATTCAGAAAATTATGATGAATTCGAATGGGTTTTTCTTCTTCAAGTTTGAAGATAGACAGGGTATGAATAATGTTCTTGAAGGGGGGCCTTGGCTGATTCGGAAGAAACCTCTTTTTCTCAACACGTGGTCCCCTACTACTACACTTCGAAAGGAAGATATCAAGAAAGTTGCAGTTTGGGTAAAATTGCATGATGTTCCTCTTGCAGCTTACACTGATGATGGTTTGAGCATGTTGGCTTCAAAAATTGGTTCCCCTTTGTTGCTTGATTCTTATACAGCTTCTATGTGTTCTGAAAATTGGGGTAGGAGTTCTTATGCGAGGACTCTTATAGAAGTTTCAGCTGAGCATGGATTCAAGGAGGTGATTTCTATGGCTATTCCTGATTTGGATGGTGAGAATTATGTTACGGAAAAAGTTAAGGTGGAGTATGAGTGGACGCCTACGAGATGTGCTCATTGTTGTGTCTTTGGTCATGATAGTGGTGATTGTCCTAAACAGGTTGGTCCTACTCCTAAACCCCATCCTAAAACTCCTATAGTAGATGGGGATGGTTACATTGAGGTTACGAATAGGAAAGTGGGTAGGAAAAGTGGGGTTCCGGTTAATACTCAAAAACCAAAATTTGAATATAAACCGTTGAACTACAGGAAAATGGTTGGGAATACATCTTCTTCTACTAATATGAAGGGTGGAAAAGGATCAATTCAGACTTACAACCCTTTTAGTGCGCTTAACTCTGGAACAAACAGAACAATGGGGCAGCATAGTAGTGAAGATCCGGATGATGATGACGTTGAGGTAGTGTATGATGAAACTTTGGGCGTTCGGGAGCCGGATAAACAAGGGGCAAGCACCTCTACTTCAAAGGTCTCCAATGGATAGACTCTTTTTGGTTCGTGTGAAGGGGCTGACAGTTTGTGGCAACTTCATCTTTGATGATGGAGGATGAGGGTTTATTTTGTTTGGTTTGTCGTGTCTACTTGATATCGTTTTATGATGTATAGTAGGCTAGGTTATGGGGTGTCATAGGTTGTTTGGTTTGTTTGGTTTACATATATGGGGCATGTCCTGTATATGAACTAGTGGGGAACACATTCTCACTACTTGTACTTAATTGCGGGTTGTTTTAATAGAATCACCGGGGTAACCCTTTACCCAAAAAGACTTGGATCATTACGTACTAGCCATATCAATTTAATGTGTCTTGGGCATTCAGAGTCCAACAATCTCCCACTTGCACAAGATACATAGAAGACTGATGCAAGTAGTAAATAACGCCTAACTACGGTTTACTACCCCTAATACGTATGACTATATGTGCCATTCAATAACATCATCCCCTTCAAGTCCCTTACTTGAACATGATTTAGGTGAATCTATCATTTATCCTTTCGTTACAGATGTCATGTCAAATCCAGAGACACAGAGTGATCACTCTCTGTTGATTTAACTTTAGCAGGCCTTAGACATCTTACTCTCAACGAATAAGAGGAACAAATCCCATCTTGACTACATACGTCTCTCACAATCACCTTGTACCACACCTGAGCTTAGCCTTATGTACTGTCATATTACTGACAGCGAAGAAATAAGTCAAGGCATAATATTTGGTGAATATCAAGACCCAATATGTATCTCAGGTCTGAGGATACTATGATATTCTCCTTTACTCAAATTTACTTATGATCAATCACAGATGATTCCATGCAGTAATATTTGAGAGCGAGTCAGTCCAATATTTGTATCCCACAAATATCTATGAACCTTGGTAGCAACACTTTGCTCTATATTCATATCTAATGAATATCCACCAATCCAAATTCATAATAGTCTTACATTCATATCTGTTCCCACAATTATGATCGACTACGGACATTTAGAATAAGTAACTTATTCACGGATTTAAACATGCTAATATGGAACATAACTTAACATACCATAAAGAGTTATAATAACAATTGGTCCAATATCCAAATACAAAATAGATTAAATCCAATCACTAGAATATCGAAGTCCTAAGGCACAAGTATGACCCTTTCATGCTTTGCCCATTCAAGGAGCTTCGTGAGTGGATCCGCAATATTTTGATCAGTGTGAACTTTGCGAATACATATCTTTCCTTTTTTTTAACTTCATCCCTTATGTAGTTGAAAGTCCGCTCAATGTGCCTAGTCTTTCGATGTACACGAGGTTCCTTGATTTAAGCAATCGCACCATCGTTATCACAAAGATCTCTAGGGGTCCTGAATGGTAGGGACTACCCCTAGATCGGCAATAATTCAAGTGGCAGATCCATATGAATTATCACAATCAATGAAGCGGCGATGTATTCTGATTATGTAGTGGACAATGCTACCCTGATTGTGATCGAGGACCATTTCGATCAGTTTGGAAACTCGTATCTATGTAACCCTTTACAACGAATTCCGAAACTCGCATCCCTGTAACCTTTTACAACGAGTTCTTTTCACCAGATCCATATATTAGAAATATATCCTTAGTCCTTCTAAGGTATTTCAATATACTTTCTAATAGTCATCCAATGACCGTTATTTGGATTTTACTGGTATCTTCTCGTCATGCTTAAAGCGCATAACTTGTCCGGTCTAGTACATATCATTACATACATAATGAATCCTATAGATGACGTATATGGGATTCCTTTCATTCTTTCTTGCTCATCCTTTGAGCTTGGACATTGAAACGCATTCAATATTGTCCACTCTTTGAATAGGTACCAAACCTTTCATAGAGTTCTCTATCTTGAACCCTTTCAAGACTTTGTCAATGTATGCACTTTAGTTTAAACCTATCAAGCGCCTTGATCTATCCCTGTAGATCTTTACTCCCAAAATATAGGCAGCTTCTCCAAGATCCTTAATTGAAAAACAACTTTCAAGCCAGGCTTTTACACCTTCCAAGGTTTGGAATGTTATTCCAAATAGTAGAATGTCATCGACATATAATTCTAAGAAAGTAATAATGCTCCCACTAGCTTTCTTATACACACAAGCTTCATTACCGTACTTGATGAATCCAAAATTCTCAATTTCTTCATCAAAACGATGATTCCAACTTCTAGATGCTTGTTTCAATCCATAGATTGATTTCTTTAACTTGCATACTTTGTCAGGATGTTTTGGATCGACAAAACCTTCAGGCTGAACCATA
The DNA here is from genome assembly GCA_030545235.1 of Helianthus tuberosus. Taxonomy (NCBI): domain Eukaryota; kingdom Viridiplantae; phylum Streptophyta; class Magnoliopsida; order Asterales; family Asteraceae; genus Helianthus; species Helianthus tuberosus. The sequence continues at coordinate 95,740,329 of CM060442.1, forward strand.
TAGACATCTTCATCAAGATATCCATTAAGAAAAGCCGTTTTGACATCCAATTGCCAGATCTCATAGTCATAATATGCTGCTATGGCAAATAATATCCTGATTGACTTTAGCATCGCCACAGGCGAGAAGGTCTCATCATAATCAATCCCTTGAGTTTGAGTGAAACTTTTGCTACAAGTCTTGCTTTGTAAGTATCCAAGTTACCATGCATATCTGTTTTCTTCTTGAAGACCCACTTACTTCCAACTACTTTAGAGTTGAGTTGTGGTACAACCAATTCCCAAACTTGGTTGTCATACATGGATTGCATCTCTATGTTCATGGCTTCAAGCCATTTGTCACAATCGGATTTTGACATTGCATCATGGTATGTGGTTGGTTCATCTGAATCTACCACGTAGCATCCATCCATGAAAAATCCATATCTTTCAGGTGGATTACTAATTCTACCAGATCTGCGAACATTTTGCGTGTTCTGATCAACCTCTTGATTGTTTTCAACAACCTCTTGTTGAGTGCTAATATCAACCAAACGTGTATCGTCTTGTGGTTCTTGATCCTTTTCAAGTTCCACTGTTCTACTACTAGTTCCTTCCATAAGGAATTTAGCTTCTAAGAACTTACCCTTTCGAGCAACAAATACCTTTTGCTCGGTTGGATCGTAGAAATAATATCCTATATCATCTTTAGGATATCCTACAAAGATACACTTAGTAGATCGGACTTCCAATTTATTTGGAGTGTATTGCTTAACATAAGCTTCACAACCCCAAACCCTTAAGAATGATAATGATGGAGGGTTTCCATGCCATATTTCAAAAGGTGTCCTTTCTACTTTCTTGGTTGGGGCCATATTTAGTATACGGACTGCGGAGAGCAAAGCGTAACCCCAAAATGATAGAGGTAATGTGCTTCTAGCCATCATAGATCGAACCATATCTAATAGAGTTCGATTCCTCCTCTATCAAAATGAAGAACTTTAAAAGAGTTGATTTTGTACTTCACTTTTTGAAGATTCTGAACGTTTCAAAACTTCTTCTTTGTGTCAAGTACACATAACCATAACTACTATAGTTGTCGGTTAAAGTAATGAAGTATCTTTCACCATTCCTAGTCATTGGCTTAAAAGGATCACATACATTCGAATGTATGATACCTAAGAAATCTATTGCCCTTTCCCACTAAAGGATTACTTGGTCATTTTACCTTGTAGATAAGATTCGCATGTATCAAATGAACCAATTTCATTTGTTTCCAAAAGACAATTCTTTCGAAGTGTTTACATGCGACATCTGTTTATATGACCAAGGCGATAATGCCAAAGATAAGTCTCACTCAAATCCATTTTGAGTTTGTTGGTGATTGCTTGGTACATTGAACTATCAAATGATGTATTATTATGAACCAATTCATAACTACCATTTGAAGGCATAGTTTTAAAGTAAAACATGTCATTCATCGAAATATAAATGTCATTGTTTACAAACTTTAAATCAAAACATATTGTCTCAAAAGGGAAACTTAAATAATGTTCCTAGTCAAACTAGGAGTATTCAAAACATTTTAAAACAATTTCCAAACTATTTGGAAGTTTCAAAACATAGTCTCCTTTCTTGTAATGTTTATTTCTTTTGAACCTTTTGCAACGAATTGCAAACATGAGTTCCACATCCGGTATCTAATACCCATGTGTTAGAAGAAATAACATTAAGGTCAATATGTATCATCAAGATTGTACCTGAGGTTTGCCTAGCATCCCTCTTGTTTTTCAACTCTTTGAGATAGGTTGGACAATTCCTATTTAAATGCCCTATCTCACCACACTTAAAGCATGGATCGTTCGTGGCAACCTTTGCCTTCTTTTCTATTGGTTTCGGTGGTTCTGCTTTAGTCTTTCTTTTTCTTTCCCTTTGATGTGCCCCTTTCCTTTGGCAACATTTGCTTTGGTGTCGGGGTGATGCCCTTTCTTTGTTACCACCCTCATTGATCGTTAGAATGGATAAAAGCCCTTTTACCCATATTGAGCCTTTCGAAGCGATTAATGTGGCTTTTCTTCTTAAAGATATAAGATGAGACCGATTGGTTTTCCTCCATTCGACATGCATGAAGTGCTCGAACCGTTTCAAAGCGTTCAACCCTTAGGAACATTTCCTACAATTGGTTAATCATGTCGCATGCTCATGATGTTGAAAATCCTTTTGAATCTCGGGAATCATAATTCCTAACATGAGGCAAGAGGTTTGCATAGTATTCTCGATACACTTAATCCAATCATTATAGGCATCCTTATCTTCCATAAGATGTTCATCGGGATTAGGATCGTTTTCTAGTGATAGGTTACGGACGGTTTGGGTAATATTGTTAGCGGCCATCTACAAAATTTAACAAGGTTCAATTTTAATATTTTCGATATTATTATATTTTAATCATTAATACCCTTTGTGTCTCATAGACAATTAATAATTAAAATCTAGAATCCAACGTTACATTTAAATATTGGTTAGGTGACCTTTATCCCTCTATTTAAATTAACAAGGTAGTCAACGTTTGACAATTGCAACTCTTTGCAACTTCTAGTCATATGGGATCGGTTAAACATCTTTATGTTTAGTTGGCATGTTTAATCCCATCAACACCTTTTGTTCCCCATGCTTCGGTGACCCTAAGTTCATGGTTTCCAAATCAAGTCGTCCAACTTACACACACGTGTGAGTTTATTCACATAAGTGGTTAGGTGATCTTTATCCCACAAACATGGTAAACCCACCTCGAATATACAAGTTCCTTCAAATGTGGTTAGGTGACCTTTATCCCACAAAAGAGTTCCCAAGTGTTTCGAGTGTTGTATAAAAGGATGGTGTTTGACTTGTTTTATTAAAAGGGATTTTTGAGTTTTCAAAAATTCTAGTTTAGAAAACTTTATGTACCATACATTTGCATGCATTCAAATCCTTGGTACTTTTGTGAAAACAAATTTTCAAGGTTCTCTTTAATAAAACCCATTTTATTTAAAAATCATTAATTTTTAATAACCTTTTATTAACCAATTTTAATGATCTTTTAAAGAACCAATTTTAAGCTTGTTGTTGATTATTAGTTTGTTAAGCATGCATATCCAAATATCATCAAACAACAAAATAAACAACCACACAAGCACGACACACATATCATTAGGTGCATAACCATAGCCAACTATTTTGACCACACTTGTTAGCCGAAACAAGTGTGCCAAAAAGTCCTTCCTAAAGGGTGAAAAATGACACAAGCGATGTGTCGTTGAACTCCCACTTGATCCCGCATCCAAATGCTTCAAGTCTCCCTTTTGTGTTGTGATTTCTCCACTTTCTTTGAGCTTCCAAAATGTACTTTAATTCAGCTCCAAACTCCTTTGGGCTCCGAAAATGTGTTTTGGTTTTCGGGCTAAAATCCCGTTAAGAACTATGAAGTCCTTTATGCCCGAAATTGGCAAAAACCAAAACCGCATTTTTGTGTGCATCTTCTTTTACAAAATATATCCTAATACATTTTTTCTAGTAAAATAAAATGCATCTAGTCTATTTATTTTACATGCCAAATGAAAAATAAATAAATTACATATCTTTACAAATGGAAGACAAATTAATAATTATTACAACCTTTGAAATAATTAAATATAAATCACAAACACAAACATATTCATACAAGGTCATGGCTAGGTTATGAACACCGAAATATATATCCACATATATATATGTATATTAATTTCAAGAAGCAAAACGGTTCCCTTTTACAACCTACAATTTTCGGTCAAGAATGAAAAACCGAAAAATGTGGGTTTTTGTCCAAACAAAATAATCATCCAAATGAAATAATTTTTCAAGATTCATTTATGCATGTAAGAATATAATCTTGAAAAACAAAGGGATAACCATAGTGAAAATTTCGGCCATAGGGTTTTACCCAAACCCAAAACCCGAAAAATTTCATATCCAATGAAGCATGCATTCATATAAGCGGCTCTGATGCCACTGTTGGGATTTGTACATGTTTATCAAAGTAATTTTATCCAAATAAAATTAAAACGCAGCGGAGTATTTATTTAAAACATGTTTCTTACAAGATATAAAAACCATTTTATATGTAAATCCCAATCTCGGATCCATATACGAACATGCATGCTATCAAAAAGAAACACAACCATAGAGTGTTTAGAATACTACCTTCCAAGGAGTAAAGGATATGAAGATGATGATGCTTCTTGAACGGTTGCCTTCAAGTGTAGAAGACCTCAAGCTTGTATACCCCAAGCCTTCCAACAAACTCCTTGTGTTTAGCTAGGATTTCTACACTTATGAACTCACTATTGAAACCCTCTTGAAGCCATCATATGGCCGAAAATATGAGAGGAGATGGTGGAGTTCTTGCACTTGATTTATGAACTTGAAAAAGCCTACTAGATCAACCATACATGACCCGATTGTTAGAGAGTCTTACACTTGATTTCTCAACTTGAAAAACTCTCTTGGATGGGCATGTTATGGCCGAAAATATTCAGCCATTTTTCTCCTACTTCTTCAAGTTCATTATTTGCTTTCTTCATACAAAATGAATTATAAAAGACATGAGAGATTTGCCACCCACATTGCCCAATAGGAGATCATCTAACACATGCATTTGCATGCAATGTGATTGGCCAAAGAACTTAGGGAAGACCATCCAATCAAAATGCATGCAACTATGACAACATGCATGGAACCTCATTGGACAAGAATTTTTGGGAAGACCCCATGGGGGGGTGGGTGGCGGCCTAGATTTTTTTTATAAAAAAAATTCAAATTTCTTTTATAAAATAATTTAAGTCTTGATTAATTTTATAACTTTTATAAAATTATAACATCATATGTTATAAGACTTATATAACTTTTTATCATGTTATTTAACCCATTAAATAACAAGATAAAATATTCTCTCAAAATAAATTATCCATATAATTTATTGGTTTGTCAAGTGCAATTATTTAGAAAACCAATTTCTAAATATTATAAGTGTTAATATTTATTTGTTTGATCATATCACAAATAAATAATATAAGTGTTTGTCTAGCTTGTTATTGGGTATGACTCGACTTGGATCATTACGTACTAGCCACATCAATTTAATATGTGTCTTGGGCATACAGAGTCCAACATATGGTAGTTATGCATTAACTCCTGCGTAAGAAGAATGTTATCCGAAATTTTCCTTCCCGGGATAAAAGCTGACTGATTAATACTGACAATCTCATTTAAGTCCACTTTCATACGATTAGACACAATCTTGCTAATACACTTGTAAATAACATTGCAACACGCTATAGGACGAAAATCCTTTACCGAACCAGGGGTAGTCATTTTAGGCACAAGAACAATAAGAGTATGATTGAGCTCCTGGAGTAACCGTCCTGAATTAAAGAAATCCATAATAGCGTTTGAGACATCGGTTCCCACAATCGACCATGTACTCTTAAAGAAAGTCGCTGTATACCCATCGGGACCTGGGGCTTTGTCATTACCAATGGTAAAAAATAGCTGATTTGATCTCCTCCACAGTGATCGGCCGAACCATGTTGTCAGCCACATTTTGATGAAGCCGATTCGTAAAGATCTCCAGCGACAGAGCCAAAGAAGTGTCTCCCTCACAACCTAAAAAAAGTCTCATAATATTCAACAAAAGCATTCGGAACACCTTCACCTTCACAAAAACTCCCATTATTATCCGTAATGCCATCAATACGACTTCGATGGTTTCTAGCTTTAAGCGACATATGGAAAAATTTAGAGTTAGCATCACCCGCTCTCAACCATGCCACTTTCGATTTCTGCTTTAGAAAACGTTCTTCGTCCAGGCTAGCTTCTTGAAATTCACGGGTAACAATAGCTTCCTCACTTCTAATAATCGCATTGAACGGGTCTTTCTCATCCTCTCGTTGGACCGCATCAAGCTTCCTGCGTAAATCATCAACCTTTTTATGAAGGTTTCCCTGTTTGAATAAGAGAGATCTAAGAGGAGACTTTAAAGCACGTAGCTTTTTAACCAAACGAAACTGATGAACCCCCATGACGTTCAGGTCCCAATTACTTTTCACAATATCCATAAAACCCGGCTTATGCACCAAGAAATTAGCAAACTTAAACGAGTTGGCCCTTTTCTTCTCCATCTTATTAATTTTAAGAATGCAAGGACAATGATCAGAAACTCTATACGGTTGAAACATAGCAACCGCTTCAGGAAATTCACTAACAAACGGAATATTGCCCATAGCCCTATCGATTTTCTTTAGCAACCCAACACCTTTTTTTGGCTTTTGGTTCCATGTGAATTGGAAACCTATGCTTTTAATATCCGCAACTTCAATCTCATTCACACATTCTTGAAAATCCCGCATACTAGTGGAAATACCTGATGCTCCCATAGATTTATCTTCCAAATTCAAGGCGGAGTTGAAATCCCCCATAATCACCCACGGATTGTTTGCCACTAGAATCTTATGCCTAGCCAAATGACTCCACAGCTGTCTTCTCGTAATGTAAAAATTAGAAGCATAAACTATCGAGCAGAAAAAGACCTTTTTATCACTCTTAAAAATCGCCTGAACATGAATAACCTGCGAGGTTTGGGCTAAAACTATAATATCGAACACATCCGGGTTCCATCCAATAATAATACGAGTACCTTTATCACTTTGGCCACCATTAGACGTCCATTCCCAATTACGAAAAACTGAACGGCAAATTTTATCCAGTTTACTAACATCTACATGGGACGCTAGCACCGCACAAAGACTGACACCATTTTCCTTAACCACCTGACGAACCTCCACTTGTTTCAGAGGGCGGTTCAACCCCCTAATGTTCCAAGTGGCAAGACTAACCATTGGCAACAATTTGAGAAGGAGTGCTTGCCCCTTTAGTGTCATTTGGTTTCCTAGAATCACCCACCAGAAAATCATTAGTCTCGTTATAAACTTCCATTACCTCCTCATCATCGGACTCATTAACTTCTCCACTCGGCCCTTTACTACTTTGTCCTTAATCGACATCAACCGTATTTAAAACCTGAAAGGGATTCGCCGAATGAAAGTTCTGGCTAGCCGACTTAATGTTTAATTCAGGTTTATGCTTGTTTATAATCGGCCTATACTCAAATTTAGGTTTTGGTTTAGTAATCTGAATACCCGGTTTCCGAGCCACCTTTTTACTTTGAACTTCCATATAGCCATCATCATCTACTCTAGGAGCCGTCTTAGGTTGTGATTACCAGGTTGCCTAACATTCTTCTGATCTAAAGTAGCAGTATTCCTTGGATTTTTAGGGCACGAGTCATTAGAATAACCAAAAACACAACATGCTGAGCACCTGAGAGGATTCCATTCATATTCAACAAACATCGTTTCTTTAATAAAACCATCACCATTCGGATTGGGGATTGCCATAGTAATTTTCTCTTTTAGATCTTTATCCGCTGAAACTTCAATAAGAGCACGAGCAAAACTGCTTCTACCCCAGCTGTCTACACACATCGACGTTGTGCATGAGTCAAGTAGTTTTGGTTCACCAATGGCAGTAGCGATCATACTAGGTCCATCTTCAGTATAAGCAGCAATCGGGACTTCATGGATTTTTACCCACACCTGAATTTTGTTAACCTCCTTCTCCAGTTTGGTTGTTGGCGTCCATTCCTGAAGGAAAAATGGTTGTGACCGAATAATCCACGGGCCAGCAGCAAGAACATCCAGCATACCCTTTTGGTTTGCGAATTTAAAAAAGAAGAAGCCATTTGCATTCATCATTGATTTCTGTAATCCAAACTTTTTCCAATTGTTTTTGACAAAAAAACTCAACCACAGGATACGCTATTCGATCACCCAAGAAGTATCCAAACAACGTATTCGCTAATTTATCCTGAACTACCCGAACCGATTCCATCGGAAGAACAATATCACAATCGTCATGCTGTAAAGAACTAGCAAGAGATCTGAAATTAACCTTTGGAATTTTCTGACTTTTTACCGACTCCGCATAGGACAAAGGCTTGATCAGGTTATCTTCCTCATGTTCACTTACCTCAGCCGTCGTCGCCTCTGCTTGAACCTGATCAGGTTTTAAGTTATCCACCATTACCGGCTCCGTAATCTTTATTAATTCATTGATGACATTGATATTTTTAGGATCAGATTTTGAATTCGGAACAGTTCCCCTACGAGGGAGACGAGTATTACCGTCAATATTCACTACTCTATTCGCAATACCCATGTTCGAGTTAGGAGGTTTCACACGATCATGTAATACTCTACCATCGGGCTTGGGACGATCAGACATTCCAAGATCAGCACCTCTCTCCATTAAACAACGTTACTACCAACCATGCACAAGAAAAAACAAACACACCAAGAACCAACGAAGAATAAGAAGAAAAACCCTAATCCTTTAAACCCTAGTATCAATCTTCCATCCTTAATCGATTAAACCAGTGTATCAATCTATCTAAATTAATCTCAGTTAACCGCAATCAATAACAACCAGTTTAATAAATCAGGAATTCGAATTGAAGAAGTAAAGCGGCGATTTGAAAGAACAAACGAAAATAAACCTTAGTGTTGGATCGGTCCCTTATGCTAACAAGTTCGTTATAGAGTTTGAATAATCAAGACTCTAATCACAGACTGTTATGCATTAGATTACGAAGAAAAACAAGGGTTTCATGAGGAATCAAAAAATCGCCCAAAGGAGAGAGAGTTAGGGTTTTTTAGCAGCAGATACAGACTTGCCTACTTAAACTATACATGTATTATATATCATAGTTGGTTCATGCACCAGAATCATGTACATTGTGGATTCTGATTGTATTCCATACCTCCTTAGAAGCAAACGGAACCATTTTGCCCTCCGTATTTCTCCACAAGATCTGGTCCGGAGTATTGGTTAGATTTATTGAAGGAAGCTGAAAGAGCACCGGGTATACGATCCTCCAGGCCTCCGGCCAACTCCAAGCACCGTTCTGAATGACGTCGGCAACTTTAGTCGTCACATTGTATCCATACCTTGGCATTTGTCTCGGAGTAATAACACTTTCCAGAGGGCAAACGCTACACCATTGATCAAACCAAACAAAAGTGCTTTGGCCATTACAAACTTTACTCCAAAACGATACCCGAAGTACGGCCCTGCACTTTAAAAGTTTTTTCCATCCCCATGGAGCGTTATTCTGCACAGGAATATCCCAAACACTACGGTTCTTTAGCCGATGAAGGCCGATCCAAGTAGTCCACAAAGATCTTCGGCCCGAAAGAAGACTATATATATGATATGCCATCAGCGACTTGTTTACATCCTCAATCCTCCTAATACCCAGGCCACCCTCATACTTAGGAAGACAGACCTCCTTCCAAGCAACCTTCGCTCTCCCCTTGGAAACAGTACCAGAACCCCAAAGAAACCACTTCATTTTACTTTCAAGATCATTGATAATACTTTTTGGTAATATAAACACTGAAGCCCAGTACACATGAATGGAGGAAAGAACCGATATAACTAACTGGAGTCTACCAGCAAATGAAAGAAATCTATTTTTCCAATCAGAAATTCTTTTATTCATACGTTCCACCAGAATTTTGCAATCTTTGATTAAAAGTCTAGATGCCAGCAACGGAACACCTAGATACTTGATTGGATGTTTACCTTCTTCAAAAGGAGTCAGCTCCATAATCTTCACTTTAATTCGGTTCGGCACATTACAAAAGAAAATAGTGCTTTTTGAATTACTAGGAATCAATCCCGAAACATCTCCAAATTCCTTCAAAGACCTCATGATTACTTTGATCGAGTTTACATTCCCTCTCGCGAACATGAGAAGATCATCAGCAAAACAAAGATTAATTATCATCTGTTTCTCACACTTGTTATGAAACCTGAAAGATGTATCTAGACCAGCCTCTTTGCTAAGAAGTAATGTTAGAACTTCCATAACCATAGTAAACAAGTATGGTGACATCGGATCACCTTGACATAACCCTCGTTTTCCTCTAAAGTAACCATGTATATTACCACTGATACTTAACGAAAACGAAGTAGACGTAACACACTCCATGATCCAGGCTATAAACTGTTGCTTAAAACCAAAACCATTTAGAATGTCACATAGAAATCTCCAATCAACAGTGTCGTATGCCTTTTGGATATCCACTTTCATTGCACATCTAGGAGGACCCACCTGATGATGGTAATTATGCATAAGTTCTTGGGTTAACATTATGTTATCCGAGATTCTCCTTCCCGGGACAAAAGCAGATTGATTTTCACTAATGATCTCCTTTAGTCCTTCGAGAATCCTGTTAGTAATGATCTTGCTAATCCCTTTGTAAATAACATTGCAACATGAGATAGGCCTATAATCAGTTATTACTCCCGGAGTGGTAACTTTTTTTTTGGGTAAAGGGTTACCCCGGTGATTCTATATATTCACAACCAAATAAAACAAGTAGCGTAGTGAGTCTACACTAGTTCAATCATGAGACATGCCCCATGACTGTACACCAAGAAAAACCAGAAAAAACACCAATCCAACTAACACGACCACTAGACTACAATCTAGCAACAAACAAAGAAAAAAATAAAAACTAATCAACCGCCATCACCATCATTTTCAGCATCAGCAATCTCCCATTCACCTAAAAGCTTTCGAACTCTATCCGTCCGCTTCATCTTGACTCCCGGAGTGGTAACTTTAGGGATTAAGGCAATGAATGTATGATTTATTTCCTGAAGCATTTTACCCGTATCAAAAAAAAATCAATCACAGCACTAGTAACATCACTACCCACAACTGACCAAGCCTTTTTAAAAAACTCAGACGTGTAGCCATCAGGCCCCGGCGCCTTGTTCTCATTTATAGAAAAAATAGCAAGTTTTACCTCCTCCTGAGTGACCGGTCTACGCATACCTTCTGCAATTTGAGAGCTTAGCTTAGCCGAGAACACATCTTGACTCACCCTCTTAACCATGCCTCCATTCGATCCTAAAAAACCCTTGAAGTGATCCACCAACGCCGTCGCTACCCCTTCACCTTCATATAAATTGCCTTCTATGTCTTTTATAACATGAATTTTGTTGATATGATTCCTGCACTTGACCACATTATGAAAGAACGTCGTATTCGAGTCACCTACCTCCAGCCATTTTTGTTTAGCTTTTTGTTTAAGGAACCTCTCTTCATCAAGAATTGCATCTTGGTACTTCTGAACACAAATTGATTTGGCTTCTTTGATGTGACAACTCGAAATTTAGAACCTTTCGTGTATCTTAGTGTAACCTACTTGAAACATTATGTGACTAGTTGACGTATTGGTGTAATGATGTATGTGAACATCCTATGCGATTATGTGTTATGTTTATATGCTTGTATGTATAGTATGCGTATATGTTTATGTGAGCCGAGAACCAAGGACCCGACTCGAGACCATGCGGTCTCGAGTGAACAGTAACAGTTGGGCCGGGTTGGGCCATGCTCCTCTCCACCCCACTCGAAAACCCATTAGGGTAAACAACTTAAGAACTAGTATATATTGCACTCCTAGCTATCTTTGCCATTTTTCTTGGACAACACACACTCCCCTACTCTCTCTCACTAAAACCTAGAAACCAAACATCACATCTCTTCTCCTCCTTCTCGGATCCAACCGGTAACTCAAGAGCTCACGGTCCAAGCTTAAAGATCTCCCTTGAAAACTTAACCGGTTAGTGACTTATGTTATGTGTGATATTTCGGTTGAAGATGATATGCTTCGGTTGGTAGTTATGTACGATGAAGTCATATGATAATATGTTTGCTTGTTAAGTTTCATACATGATTAGGGTATTGATTATGTGATAATATGCACCATGACTATTGTTTGAATATGACAAAGGTGTTTAATGAGTTCTTGATGGTTAGACAATACATGCTTAGTTACAACATTGATGATGAGCATGACTTCTTTAGTAAAAGTATAGATCTTGTGTGATAAAAGAATGATAACGATCATCCGATTCATGAGGGTTATAGAATAGATGTTTTGTTTGCAACATAAGCTTGATATCTAGTTTAGGTATAACTCTTGTCCAAAAAATGCACAATGTGTTCGAATAAGGGTTGTTTGTGTTATGAATATTTGATGAACATGATGAATATATGAAGAACTTGTTGAATATGATATGAATGTGTTGTAGATATTTGAAATCGCTATGTTTGATCCATTTTGGTTAATAACTAGACAAGAAAACATGTTTAGTGGATAGTACACAATTGTTGCATGAAATCAAAACCTCATTGGTTTAGTACAATATCGGAAGTCAGCAGGTGTTCCTGTCGAGACCTTCAGTCTCGACTCGAGACCGCCATAAGACAACTCGAGAACACAGTTTGCGACTCAGGTTGCGAGTCGAGAACCCCTAGTCTCGACTCGAGACCATGCTTCATCAACACACAAACATCATTATCATGATTGTAGTAGGCTAGATTGAGGTGGTAACTTGTTTTGGTTTGCTTTTTTGTTTACATATACGGGGCATGTCCTGTATATGAACTAGTGGGGAACTCATCCTCACTACTTGTTCTTATTTGGCGGTTGTCTATAATAGAATCACCGGGGTAACCCTTTACCCAAAAAAAAAAAAACATACAAACATCATGACTCGAGACTATGCTTGCGAGTCCGGTTGCGACTCGAGATCCATACGTGCATGACCCGAGACCTCCTCAGATTGCAACTCGAGAACTTGTAAGTTACAACTCGAGACCGCACAATCTCGACTAGAGACCGCACAGTCTCGACTCGAGACCACTTGATCATGTATGGACTTGCACAGCTACGGGCCTGAGTATTTGGGCCTAATGCATGGACCTTATACGTTATTGATTGAACATGAATGTTGTTGGACTGCCATGAAAGATACTTGCATGCAATGTGCTAGCATACGTGTAGAAACATACGTGCACAACCCGAATACGAACCTGACTTGTATGGTACAACTATGTTAGGGCGTGATTGACCACTAGCATCTAGACTTGACTTTCTGTGTATCTGCCGAGCAAACTAAGGTGAGTTCACACCCTCTACAAAGCATGGGATTCCCTGGGTTGGGAATGGGGTTAAGGAACATGGGTTCCTCGTCCTCTCTTGGGTAGGACAGCAGTGGTTCAGGAATGTAATTCCTCGTCCTCACGGACATATAACTCGTACTAGACCAAAACTCTATCACGAAGTCCCTCATTTTTATATCGACTTAATCGCCGGGCCAATGGCGAGCGGGTCATTAGTTAGATAGCGCTATTTAGGTCTGACAAACCTCACACAGTGCCGCAGAGGACGGGCGTGAACTAATGGATCTGGGGCATGTCAATGATGATAGACATTGACAGTTTCAGGGCACATAAACATGACTACAGTCAGCAGTTGATATGGTAACGAGTCTAGTGGATACATGGGGTAGCCCCCACGGCCGAAATGCCAGATAACTAACACGTGGTAGCCCCCACGGCTGGATAGCCAGAGTAACCGGGAATAAACAAGTCACGTTTTTAACTATGGGGTAACCCCCATGGCAGGATGCCAGATAAAGGAAACTGTTTTCGAAACAACTTAAAACAAACACCCAACCGTGAACTCACTCAACTTGTTGTTGACTCGTTACTACATGCTTTGCAGGTCAATAGGTACTTAGCTGGAGCTTGCATGGGAGAGAGTCGTTGTGGGACATGGACGACTGTGTGCCGTGTTAAACTTTGAAACAATTAAACTTATGTTTTGGTTTTAAGACTTATGCTTCCGCTTGCAACTTAAACTATGTTTTGTTTGAACACCAATTGTATTGGTAGGATTTTATAACTACTTATATGCTTGTTTAATATGATTGGTGGCTGGATCCTGGTCAGTCACTCCTCCAAGCGGTAGTACTCCGCAGGTGGATTTTGGGGGTGTGACAGATTGGTATCAGAGCCATTGGTTATAGTGAACTTGGTTTTAATAAGGGAAAAGTTTTATTAAAATCAGACTATAACCTGTACAGTGCTCAACGGTCCACAACGACGCTTCACTCCACGTGCAAGGCTCGACATTCTAGGTGATATGATTTGTATATATATTGCCTACTTGTTAGTTATATAGTACATTGCTCCTGGTATGCTTGGTTAGTATAACTACTGTTGCTTGAACACGTGTGTGCTTACTCCCTTCTGTCATCGCACTTTCGCGAACCTCTCTCACTCACGTTCCTCTTGATATGAAGATCATGTCTGGACGCGTTAACATGACACAAGCCCAGTTGACGGCTCTGATTAACGAACGAGTTGCCACAGCACTTGCAGCTGCACACGCAGGAGGTATGTCCTGCAGTCCGAACTCATTCCAGGATCTTTAGAATCCTACTCTCGTGAACCAACCTTTGTGTTAAACTCTGTCTTTCTTTCACCCACGATAGGTCAGCATGCTCAGCCACCCGTGTGCACCTTCAAAACCTTTATGGACTGCCGACCCTCTACTTTTAGCGGCACTGAAGGAGCGGTAGGTCTCCTCCACTGGTTTGAGAAACTGGAATCTGTGTTCAAAATGTGTGAATGCCCTGAGGCGCGCAGGGTGAAGTATGCTACCGGTACTCTCGAGGGTTTAGCCCTCACATGGTGGAACGCTCAGGTCCAAATGCTGGGGTTGGTTGCTGCCAACGCCACCCCATGGGAGAATTTTAAGGAAATGATCAAGGAAGAATACTGCAGTTGTGATGAGATTCACAAACTGGAAGTGGAGTTTTTCAACCTCAAGATGGCGGGGTCAGAGATCGAAACTTATGTGAAGAGATCGAATGAACTGGCAATATTGTGTCCTACTATGGTGGACCCTCCAATTAAGCGAATTGAACTCTTTCTCAAGGGCTTAATGCCAGAAATCCAAAGTCATGTGACTTCGGCAAACCTCGCCACCATCCAGCAAGTTGTGCAATTGGCTCACCGTCTCACGGATCAGGCGGTGGAGCAGAACAGGTTACCAAAGCGCATAGGTGCAGCAACTACTTCAGGTGCCCTTAGCGACAACAAACGGAAATGGGATGGAACTTCAAGTAAGGGGTCGACTTCTGTTCAGTCTCAGTCTCAGCAGAGAAAGACTGATGACTACAAGAGCCCCAGTCAACAAGCATCTGGTGGTCAAAGTCACGGTGGGTACAAAGGGAATCACCCCAAATGCAATCGCTGCAGCCTGCACCACAGCGGGCCATGCACAAGGGGTAACTGTCATCGGTGCAACAAGCCAGGTCACGCTGCAAAGGATTGCAGGAGCTTATACCCCGCAAACTAGAATCGTCAACAACAGGCCCCACAGAACCAACGCCATCAGCAGCAGCAAGGTGATAACAAAGGGTGCTTTCAGTGTGGAGCTGAGGGCCACTTCAAGAGAGATTGTCCCCAACTGAACAGGAACCAGAACAACAACAACAATAACAACAATCAGGGGAATGGTAACAATGGGAACAACAACAACAATGGTGCCAGGGTGTGACAACTCGAATTTCCGACATCCTTTATTTGCATTTAATGCACGTTGACTTTGATTGTATAGTTGTGATATGATAAAATGCATTGTGTTTGCATGGTTATGTGTGATGGTATACTTGTGTGCTATTTGTAAATCATAAACTGCTTAACTTATAAAAGAACCCGACGAAACACAACAGTGTTTCGCCATAGTCATGTACGACGAAACAGATTATGTTTCGCCATTCTCATCTCGACGAAACAGGCTGTTTCGCCGAGCCCAGTTTCACCGAAGCCCAGTTCGGGCCCAACACGTAAACTCGAATATTAAAAACGTGTAACAGCCTTAGTTTCACACTTTTATCATAACAACCGAAACCCTAGAGTCCTTTCTTCTCTGTTGACGGCAACCTAGTGTCCCCGAAGCCCCGAATCGAGCTAGTTGTTATTCCGTTCTTCGCGGTTAGTGTTCAACCTTTATGTGATTGTTTGATTCTGTCATCCTAAACTGTTTTGCTTGAATGCATTAGGGATCGATGCTAGTTAATGTTGGTATTCATGTTGGTTGATGAAATTGGCTATGTGATGTTCTATATTATTGGTTAAAGCTACGTGTGTCGAGATTGGATGTGTTGTTGTTGATGATCAGATTAAAATGTGGATGCCATTGAATCCAGAAGTATGCTCTCATGTAGGGTTAACTCATATGCTAGAATGATCTAAAATAATTCATGATTATGTTAGGATTAATAATCAATGAATGTTATGATTCCTGAACGATTACTGTATTGTATCAATGATTTGATAATGATGATACGTTAGATGATTTCTGCATGATTGCTGTTTAGATGATGACGGCAACTAGGGTTTTCTGTTTGATCTCGTAACTGATATGACGTAACTGATCTGTTGACGAAATAGAACTCTCGGCGAAACAGAAAGTGTTTCGCCAAAGGCAATCGACGAAATTGAAATCTTGTTTCGCCAAACAAGACTCGACGAAACAGAATGTGTTTCGTCGATGTATGTGTTTCGTCGGCATGTATGTTTCGCCAATACATGTGTGTTTCGCCAATTTTGTGTTTCGCCGAATATGTAGTCTGCACAGTAACTTGAGTTAATTCTGTTAAGTGTTAACTGGAATATCTAACTGCTGTTAAATGCCAAACATGACTAGTATGATTTCGTTTACATGCTACCTGGTTATACGTGCACAACTTGAACACAAACTGATTTTACATACGTGCATACTTTAGGACGTGATTGATTTCTTGCGAGCATACACTTAGCATACCGAGCAAACCAAGGTGAGTTCACACAGCCAAGGCATGGGATTCCCAGGATGGGAATGGGTTGGATTATTTATTCGTTCAGTTTATGGAACTTAGATATATGATTCCCGGTAGAGGAAGGATTATGGATAAGAACAGACTAGACTGGTTATACTAATTTAAACGATCTTCGCACACACGCCAAGGGTCGGCCGCGATATTATGACAATCTTCGCACACATGCCTAGGAAGGGCCGCGAACTATATACTCTAATCTTCGCAAACATGCCAGGAAGGGCCGCGATACTACTATACCTAGTCTAGTATATACGGGAAAAACCCCACTAATCTTCGCAAACATGCCTGGAATGGCCGCGATACGAATACTAATCTTCGCAAACATGCCTAGAGGGCCGCGATACGATATATACGATACATGATTACTAAACGAACATACGAACTACAATACGAACACTATTACTAAACTATTAACTGTGAACTCGCTCAACTAGTTGTTGACTCTCTCTTACATGCCTTGCAGGACGTTAGGTACATATGGAGCTTGCACAGGGAGGAACAGGTCGTTGTGGGATTCGGATCGTAGACGATATTTGAACTTATAACTTACTTTGGGTTTTCATTATTATGCTTCCGCTACTTAAACAATGTTTGGTTATGAACATCAGTCATGTCAGATGAGTTACATTTTCCTACTTTTACACTTAAATACTATGTTTGATATGATTGATGGCTTGATCCTGGTCAGTCACGCCTCCAAGCGGTGATACTCCGCGTGTGGATTTTGGGGGTGTGACAGATTGGTATCAGAGCCATTGGTTATAGAGAACTCGGTTTTAATAAAGGGAAAACGATTTTGTTAAAACCAGACTATAACCAGAACAGTGCTCTCAACGATCCACAACGACGCTTCGCTCCACGTGCAAGGCTCAACATCATAGGTATTACTATTCCTGTTACATTACCTACATGCTAGAACTACATAGAACTTTGCTCGTGGTATGCTTAGATTACATTGTTTACTATTCGTTATTGCTTGAGAATACTTGTGTGCTCACTCTCTTCGCACTATTCGCGAACCTCTCACCCACATGTTCTCCTTGATGTCAAGATCATGGGTGTACGCGTTAACCTAACTCCAGCCCAGTTGGCGGCTTCGATCACTGAACAAGTTACTGCAGCACTCGCAGCTGCCCAGACAGGAGGTGTAACCTGCCATCACCACTTACTCTAGGATTTTTAGATCCTACTCTCGAAACTCAACACTTGTGCTTAATTTTGATTACTCTTACGCACACGACAAGTCAACACGCTCAGCCACCTGTGTGCACATACACGACTTTTATGGACTGTCGTCCTACTACTTTCAGCGACACCGAAGGAGCTGTTGGACTCCTCCATTAGTTCGAGGAACTCGAACCGATCTTCGAATGTGCGAATGACCTGAGGCTCGTAAGGTGAAATATGCCACTGATATTCTCGAAGGTACTGCGCAAACTTGGTGGAACGCGCAAGTTACGATGTTGGAGCTGGCGGCTGCTAATGCCACCCCATGGAATGATTTTAAGGAACCTATCAAACGTGAATACAGTAGTTATAATGCCATCCACAAGTTGGAAGTGGAGTCCTTTAACATGAAGATGACGGGGTCAGAGATAGAAGCGTGCACGATAACGATCCAGCAAACTGACAATTTTGTGTCCAACTATGGTGGATCCTCCCATAAAGAGCTTTGAGCTGTACCTCAAAGGCTTAGTACCAGGAATTCAAAACCATGTGATGACGGCTAAACTTGCTACTATTCAAGATGTTACTCATCTTGCTCATCGTCTCATAGACCAGGCAGTGGAACAGAACAAGCTGCCTCAACGTATCAGCGCTACTACTTCAACTACTTCTGCTACCCTCAGTGACAACCAATGAAAGTGGGATGGAACCTCTAGCAAGGGTTCGACTACGAATCCGTCCCAGGCACAGCGGCGAAAGATCAATGACAACCAAGTCCTGGACAGCAGCCTAGTAGTAGTCAAGGGCAGGGTGGATACAGGGGAAACCACCCTAAGTGCAAACGATGTAACTTGCACCGCAGTGGGCAGTGCAACCGAAATCATTGCCAATGATGTAACCAGCTTGGTCATGGAACCAAAGATGGTAGAAACTCACGTCCTGCAAGCCAGGACCAACAACAACAGACAACAGATCTTCAGAATCAGCAGCAACAGCAGGGTAACGAAGGATGTTATCAGAGTGGGGCTGAAGGTCTCTTCAAGAGACACTACCTACGGTTGAACCAGAACCAGAACTAGAACCACAACCAAGGAAACAGGAACAATAATGGAGGCAACAATGGGGGTAATAACGACGGCAATGGAGCCAGGGGTCGAGTGTTCGTGATTGGTCAGGGTGATACTAGGAATGACCCCAACGTTGTGATGGTTTCGACATCGATATTGGTATGGACTGGCTACCTCAACATCAAGCAGAGACTCTTTGCAAAGAAAAGATCATCCGCATTCCTCGTGCAGGCTAAGAACCTTTGGTAACTCATAGTAACAAGCTCCAGGAGCAGCACCTATAGCTCGAGCACCTTATCGCTTAGCTCCAACTGAACTGGAAGAACTGTCTAAGCAATTACAAGAACTCTTGGAAAAGGGTTTTATACATCCTAGCTCTTCGCCCTGGGGAGCTCCAGTGTTATTCGTAAAGAAGAAAGACGGTACGTTCAGGATGTGTATAGACTACCGTGAACTCAACAAGATGACGATCAAGAATCGTTATCCTCTTCCGCGCATAGATGATTTATTCGACCAGCTGCAAGGGTCGAGCTACTACTCCAAGATAGACTTAAGGACAGGATACCATCAGCTGAGAGTCCGGGATGAGGATGTCTCCAAAACAGCATTTAGAACTCGTTACGGCCACTACGAGTTTATGGTCATGCCATTTGGGCTAACGAACGCGCCTGCCGTATTTATGGATCTTATGAACAGGGTGTGCAAACCTCATCTCGACAAGTTCGCCATTGTTTTCATCGACGACATCCTGATCTATTCGAAGAGTCAGGAGGAACACGAGCAGCACCTACGACTCATACTGGAACTTCTACGAACGGAACAGCTATACGCTAAGTTTTCTAAATGCGACTTCTGGCTTCGTGAAGTCCACTTCTTAGGCCACGTGGTGAACAAGGATGGGATTCATGTAGATCCATCCAAGGTAGATTCGATTAAGAACTGGCCTGCGCCTCGTACACCAACAGAAATACGCCAATTCTTAGGTTTGGCGGGTTATTACAGACTTTTCATCAAGGACTTTTCAAAGATTGCACAGCCACTTACGCTATTGACGCAGAAGGGTGTTGTTTACCGTTGGGGTAATGCACAGGAAACAGCGTTCCAACACTTAAAGGATAGACTCTGTAGCGCACCTATCCTCTCATCGCCTGAAGGCACGGATGATTTCGTAGTCTGCTGCGACGCATCTATCCAAGGTCTTGGATGTGTATTGATGCAAAGGGATAAAGTCATTACTTATGCTTCGCGCCAACTTAAGATTCACGAACGGAACTACACGACGCATGACTTAGAATTGGGAGCGGTTGTTTTTGCACTTAAGATATGGCGACACTACTTGTACGGCACTAAATGTGCTATCTACACTGATCACAGAAGCCTCGAACATATCTTCAAACAGAAAGAACTGAATATGCGACAGCGACGAGGGGTTGAACTGTTGAACGACTACGAATGCTCAATCAGGTACCATCCAGGCAAAGCCAATGTTGTGGCTGACGCCCTCAGTCGAAAGGACACCGCGCCTAAGCGCGTGCGAGCTTTACAACTCACTATACAGTCTAGTCTTCCTTCCCAGATACGAGATGCTCAGGTAGAAGCATTGAAACCAGACAACGTCAGGGCTGAAGCCCTACGCGGCTTAAGGCAACGCTTAGAACAAAAGGGCAGACGACGCTTATTATGTAACAGGACGCATTTGGGTCCCACTGTACGGCAACTTACGCGAGCTGGTAATGGATGAAGCTCACAAGTCTCGCTACTCGGTACACCCTGGTTCGGATAAAAATGTACCACGATATTAAGACTACATACTGGTGGCCTAGCATGAAGGCCCACATAGCCACATACGTTAGCAAATGCTTGACTTGTGCGAGAGTCAAGGCAGAATATCAGAAACCGTCAGGTCCACTCCAACAACCTGAGATACCACAATGGAAATGGGAACAGATTTCCATGGATTTTTGTTACTGGCTTACCTAGATCTCAGCGCGGAAACGATACTATTTGGGTGATCGTGGATCGACTCACTAAGTCTGCTCACTTCCTGGCCATTAAAGAAACAGACTAGTTCTCTACGCTAGCAGACATCTACTTGAAAGAACTGTGGCAAGCAATGCATAAATCTTTTGGCTCTCGTTTAGACATGAGCACAGCTTATCACCCTCAGACAGATGGGCAGTCTGAGCGCACTATTCAAACTCTAGAAGACATGCTTCGGGCGTGCGTAATTGACTTTGGCAATGGTTGGGAGAAACATCTGCCACTCGTGGAATTTTCATACAATAACAGCTACCACATCAGCATTAAAGCTGCTCCATTCGAGGCATTGTACGGACGTAAATGCCAGTCACCTCTTTGTTGGGCAGAGGTGGGTAATAGTCAGATCACGGGTCCAGAAATGGTAGTCGATACTACAGAAAAGATTGCACAAATACGACAACGCATGGCGGCAGCACGCGACCGTCAGAAAGCATACGCTGATTTAGACAGGAAACCACTCGAGTTCCAAGTTGGGGATCGAGTGCTACTCAAAGTTTCACCCTGGAAGGGTGTGGTTCGTTTTGGAAAACACGGCAAACTTAATCCTCTATCGACGAACGGTTGCACTTCGTCGAAGAGCCAGTTGAAATCACGGACCGGGATGTTAAGGTCCTCAAGAACACGAGAATCCCTCTCGTACGAGTTCGTTGGAACTCCCGCCATGGCCCAGAGCTCACCTGGGAGCGTGAAGATCAAATGGAACTCAAATATCCCCAGTTATTCGGAACCAATGCAACAACTACTGAGGCTGAAGCTACCAATACAGAATTTCGGGACGAAATTCCAAATCAACGGGGGGATAATGTGACACCCCAAGAAAACCAGTAATCTTCGCATACATGCTCGGGGAGCCGCGATACGAAACAGGTAAACAACATCACACTATTAGCTTCCTCAGTAACCGCATGCTAAATTTCGGGACGAAATTTCTTTCAAGTTGGGGATAATGTGACAACTCGAATTTCCGACATCCTTTATTTGCATTTAATGCACGTTGACTTTGATTGTATAGTTGTGATATGATAAAATGCATTGTGTTTGCATGGTTATGTGTGATGGTATACTTGTGTGCTATTTGTAAATCATAAACTGCTTAACTTATAAAAGAACCCGACGAAACACAACAGTGTTTCGCCATAGTCATGTACGACGAAACAGATTATGTTTCGCCATTCTCATCTCGACGAAACAGGCTGTTTCGCCGAGCCCAGTTTCACCGAAGCCCAGTTCGGGCCCAACACGTAAACTCGAATATTAAAAACGTGTAACAGCCTTAGTTTCACACTTTTATCATAACAACCGAAACCCTAGAGTCCTTTCTTCTCTGTTGACGGCAACCTAGTGTCCCCGAAGCCCCGAATCGAGCTAGTTGTTATTCCGTTCTTCGCGGTTAGTGTTCAACCTTTATGTGATTGTTTGATTCTGTCATCCTAAACTGTTTTGCTTGAATGCATTAGGGATCGATGCTAGTTAATGTTGGTATTCATGTTGGTTGATGAAATTGGCTATGTGATGTTCTATATTATTGGTTAAAGCTACGTGTGTCGAGATTGGATGTGTTGTTGTTGATGATCAGATTAAAATGTGGATGCCATTGAATCCAGAAGTATGCTCTCATGTAGGGTTAACTCATATGCTAGAATGATCTAAAATAATTCATGATTATGTTAGGATTAATAATCAATGAATGTTATGATTCCTGAACGATTACTGTATTGTATCAATGATTTGATAATGATGATACGTTAGATGATTTCTGCATGATTGCTGTTTAGATGATGACGGCAACTAGGGTTTTCTGTTTGATCTCGTAACTGATATGACGTAACTGATCTGTTGACGAAATAGAACTCTCGGCGAAACAGAAAGTGTTTCGCCAAGGGCAATCGACGAAATTGAAATCTTGTTTCGCCAAACAAGACTCGACGAAACAGAATGTGTTTCGTCGATGTATGTGTTTCGCCGGCATGTATGTTTCGCCAATACATGTGTGTTTCGCCAATTTTGTGTTTCGCCGAATATGTAGTCTGCACAGTAACTTGAGTTAATTCTGTTAAGTGTTAACTGGAATATCTAACTGCTGTTAAATGCCAAACATGACTAGTATGATTTCGTTTACATGCTACCTGGTTATACGTGCACAACTTGAACACAAACTAATTTTACATACGTGCATACTTTAGGACGTGATTGATTTCTTGCGAGCATACACTTAGCATACCGAGCAAACCAAGGTGAGTTCACACAGCCAAGGCATGGGATTCCCAGGATGGGAATGGGTTGGATTATTTATTCGTTCAGTTTATGGAACTTAGATATATGATTCCCGGTAGAGGAAGGATTATGGATAAGAACAGACTAGACTGGTTATACTAATTTAAACGATCTTCGCACACACGCCAAGGGTCGGCCGCGATATTATGACAATCTTCGCACACATGCCTAGGAAGGGCCGCGAACTATATACTCTAATCTTCGCAAACATGCCAGGAAGGGCCGCGATACTACTATACCTAGTCTAGTATATACGGGAAAAACCCCACTAATCTTCGCAAACATGCCTGGAATGGCCGCGATACGAATACTAATCTTCGCAAACATGCCTAGAGGGCCGCGATACGATATATACGATACATGATTACTAAACGAACATACGAACTACAATACGAACACTATTACTAAACTATTAACTGTGAACTCGCTCAACTAGTTGTTGACTCTCTCTTACATGCCTTGCAGGACGTTAGGTACATATGGAGCTTGCACAGGGAGGAGCAGGTCGTTGTGGGATTCGGATCGTAGACGATATTTGAACTTATAACTTACTTTGGGTTTTCATTATTATGCTTCCGCTACTTAAACAATGTTTGGTTATGAACATCAGTCATGTCAGATGAGTTACATTTTCCTACTTTTACACTTAAATACTATGTTTGATATGATTGATGGCTTGATCCTGGTCAGTCACGCCTCCAAGCGGTGATACTCCGCGTGTGGATTTTGGGGGTGTGACACAGGGGGCGAGCGTTCGTGATTGGCCAAGGTGAAGCAAGGAATGACCCCAATGTTGTGGCGGGTAAGTTCCTTCTCGACGACTTTTATGTTTCAGTATTATTTGATTCGGGTGCCGATACTAGCTACATGTCACTAGAAGTTAGTCAGATGCTTAAGCGTATCCCAACACCTTTGAACAACAAGCACACTGTAGAGCTAGCAAACGGTAAGAGTTTAGAGACCACACACGTAGTCGAGGGTTGTAAACTTGTTCTTGCTAGCCAGATCTTCTCTATCGACCTCATTCCTATTGTCTTGGGTAGTTTCGACGTTGTCATTGGGATGGATTGGTTATCCCAACACCGAGCAGAGATTCTTTGCAACGAGAAGATTGTTCGTATTCCTGGTTCCGGTAGTGAACCTCTCATGATTCGTGGCGACAAGAGGAGTGCTGTTGAGAACGTCATCTCTCTCCTTAAGGCCCAGAAGTGCTTGCGAAAGGGCCACACTGCCATTTTGGCTCTCGTTACTGGCACCTCGGAGAAAGAGAAGAAGATAGAAGATTTTCCAGTTGTACACGACTATCCTGAGGTATTTCCTGAGGAATTACCTGGTCTTCCGCCTCATCGCCAAGTCGAGTTTCAGATTGAACTAGCTCCTGGAGCTGCGCCTATAGCTCGTACACCTTATCGTTTAGCCCCATCCGAGTTGGAAGAACTATCTACGCAACTACAAGAACTCTTGGATAAGGGTTTTATTCGTCCTAGCTCATCGCCCTGGGGAGCTCCAGTTCTGTTTGTGAAGAAGAAGGACGGTACCTTCAGAATGTGCATCGACTACCGGGAACTCAACAAGGTAATGGTGAAGAATCGTTATCCTCTACCGCGTATTGACGACTTGTTCGACCAGCTGCAAGGGTCGAGCTACTATTCAAAGATTGATTTGAGATCGGGATATCACCAACTGAGAGTCCGAGAAGAGGACGTCTCCAAAACGGCCTTCAGAACTCGATACGGGCACTATGAGTTTTTGGTCATGCCTTTTGGGCTGACAAACGCACCTGCGGTTTTCATGGACTTGATGAACCGAGTGTGCAAGCCTTATCTGGACAAGTTCGTTATAGTCTTCATCGATGACATCCTGATCTATTCTAAGAGTCAGGAGGAACACGAGCAACATCTACGACTTATTCTGGAACTCCTTCGAACAGAACAGCTTTACGCGAAGTTCTCGAAATGCGACTTCTGGCTTCGAGAAGTCCATTTCCTAGGCCACGTGGTAAACAAGGATGGGATTCACGTTGATCCATCCAAGGTAGATTCAATTAAGAACTGGCCTGCACCTCGTACACCAAAGGAAATTCGCCAATTCTTGGGTTTAGCAGGTTACTACAGGAGATTCATAAAGGATTTCTCTAAGATCGCACAGCCTCTCACCTCACTAACACAGAAAGGCGTTGTTTATCGCTGGGGAAATGCACAGGAGTTAGCATTTCAGCACTTAAAGGATAGACTTTGCAGCGCACCTATCCTTTCATTGCTAGAAGGCACAGACGACTTCGTGGTTTACTGCGACGCATCAATTCAAGGTCTTGGTTGTGTATTGATGCAACGAGATAAGGTCATAGCCTACGCCTCACGCCAGCTTAAAGTTCATGAAAAGAACTACACTACGCATGACTTAGAGCTGGGAGCTGTTGTTTTCGCACTTAAGTTATGGCGACACTACTTGTACGGTACCAAGTGCGCCATCTACACCGACCACAGGAGCCTCGAGCATATCTTCAAGCAGAAGGAACTGAATATGCGACAACGACGATGGGTCGAACTACTGAACGACTACGAGTGCTCAATCAGGTACCACCCGGGTAAGGCCAATGTTGTGGCTGACGCCCTCAGTCGAAAGGACACCGCGCCTAATCGCGTGCGAGCTTTGCAACTCACGATCCATTCTAGTCTTCCCTCCCAGATATGAGCTGCTCAGATAGAAGCACTGAAACCAGAAAACGTCAGGGCTGAAGCCCTACGTGGCTCAAGACAACGATTAGAACAAAAGGAAGACGGTGCTTACTACGTAACGGGACGCGTTTGGGTCCCACTCCACGGCAACCTACGAGAGCTTGTGATGGATGAAGCACACAAGTCTCGCTACTCGGTACACCCTGGTTCGGATAAAATGTACCACGACATCAAAACCACGTACTGGTGGCCTAGCATGAAGGCCCACATAGCGACCTACGTCAGCAAGTGTTTGACTTGTGCGAGAGTCAAGTCTGAATACCAGAAACCCTCAGGTCTACTCCAACAACCAGAGATACCACAATGGAAATGGGAGCAAATTTCCATGGATTTCGTTACTGGCCTGCCTAGATCCCAGCGCGGAAACGATACTATTTGGGTGATCGTGGATCAACTCACAAAGTCTGCTCACTTCTTGGCTATCAAGGAAACGGATAAGTTCTCCACTCTAGCAGAGATATACCTCAAGGAAGTTTTTTCGAGGCACGGGGTGCCCACCTCTATTATCTCAGATCGAGATGCACGTTTTACTTCAGAGCTGTGGCAAGCAATGCACAAATCCTTTGGCTCACGATTAGACATGAGCACAGCGTATCACCCTCAGACGGACGGGCAGTCCGAGCGCACTATTCAAACCTTAGAAGACATGCTTCGAGCGTGTGTAATCGACTTTGGCAACAGCTGGGAAAAGCATCTGCCACTTGTGGAATTCTCGTACAATAACAGCTACCACACCAGCATTAAAGCTGCTCCGTTTGAGGCATTGTACGGACGTAAATGCCGGTCACCTCTTTGTTGGGCAGAGGTGGGGGATAGTCAGATCACTGGTCCAGAACATGTGGTAGACACGACCGAACAAATTGCTCAAATACGAAAACGCATGGCGGCAGCTCGTGACCGTCAGAAAGTCTACGCCGATCAGGGCAGGAAACCACTTGAGCTCCAGGTTGGGGAGCGGGTACTACTCAAAGTTTCACCCTGGAAGGGTGTGGTTCGTTTTGGTAAACGAGGCAAACTTAACCCACGATACGTTGGACCTTTCGAAATCATTGAGAAGATAGGCAGGGTGGCCTACAGACTGAACTTACCAGCAGAACTCGGTGCAGTTCACAACGTTTTTCACGTGTCGAATCTGAAGAAGTGTCTGTCAGATGAGACCCACGTAGTTCCTCTGAAGGAACTCACTATCGACGAGCAGTTACGATTCGTCGAGGAACCAGTTGAAATCACGGACCGGGATGTTAAGGTCCTCAAGAGCACTAGAATACCTCTCGTTCGAGTTCGTTGGAACTCACGTCGCGGCCCAGAGTTCACCTGGGAACGCGAAGATCGGATGAAACAAAAGTATCCCCAATTGTTCGCAAACAGTACAACCACTACTGAGGCTGAAGCTACGGAATTTCGGGACGAAATTCCAGATCAACGGGGGGTGGATGTGACACCCCAGGAAAACCGGGAAAACCATACAACTTAACTAGCTTCCTCAGTGAGTGCTTACCAAATTTCGGGACGAAATTTCTTTCAACTTGGGGATGATGTGACAACTCGAAATTTAGAACCTTTCGTGTATCTTAGTGTAACCTACTTGAAACATTATGTGACTAGTTGACGTATTGGTGTAATGATGTATGTGAACATCCTATGCGATTATGTGTTATGTTTATATGCTTGTATGTATAGTATGCGTATATGTTTATGTGAGCCGAGAACCAAGGACCCGACTCGAGACCATGCGGTCTCGAGTGAACAGTAACAGTTGGGCCGGGTTGGGCCATGCTCCTCTCCACCCCACTCGAAAACCCATTAGGGTAAACAACTTAAGAACTAGTATATATTGCACTCCTAGCTATCTTTGCCATTTTTCTTGGACAACACACACTCCCCTACTCTCTCTCACTAAAACCTAGAAACCAAACATCACATCTCTTCTCCTCCTTCTCGGATCCAACCGGTAACTCAAGAGCTCACGGTCCAAGCTTAAAGATCTCCCTTGAAAACTTAACCGGTTAGTGACTTATGTTATGTGTGATATTTCGGTTGAAGATGATATGCTTCGGTTGGTAGTTATGTACGATGAAGTCATATGATAATATGTTTGCTTGTTAAGTTTCATACATGATTAGGGTATTGATTATGTGATAATATGCACCATGACTATTGTTTGAATATGACAAAGGTGTTTAATGAGTTCTTGATGGTTAGACAATACATGCTTAGTTACAACATTGATGATGAGCATGACTTCTTTAGTAAAAGTATAGATCTTGTGTGATAAAAGAATGATAACGATCATCCGATTCATGAGGGTTATAGAATAGATGTTTTGTTTGCAACATAAGCTTGATATCTAGTTTAGGTATTATAACTCTTGTCCGAAAAATGCACAATGTGTTCGAATAAGGGTTGTTTGTGTTATGAATATTTGATGAACATGATGAATATATGAAGAACTTGTTGAATATGATATGAATGTGTTGTAGATATTTGAAATCGCTATGTTTGATCCATTTTGGTTAATAACTAGACAAGAAAACATGTTTAGTGGATAGTACACAATTGTTGCATGAAATCAAAACCTCATTGGTTTAGTACAATATCGGAAGTCAGCAGGTGTTCCTGTCGAGACCTTCAGTCTCGACTCGAGACCGCCATAAGACAACTCGAGAACACAGTTTGCGACTCAGGTTGCGAGTCGAGAACCCCTAGTCTCGACTCGAGACCATGCTTCATCAACACACAAACATCATGACTCGAGACTATGCTTGCGAGTCTGGTTGCGACTCGAGATCCATACGTGCATGACCCGAGACCTCCTCAGATTGCAACTCGAGAACTTGTAAGTTACAACTCGAGACCGCCCTGTCTCGACTAGAGACCGCACAGTCTCGACTCGAGACCACTTGATCATGTATGGACTTGCACAGCTACGGGCCTGAGTATTTGGGCCTAATGCATGGACCTTATACGTTATTGATTGAACATGAATGTTGTTGGACTGCCATGAAAGATACTTGCATGCAATGTGCTAGCATACGTGTAGAAACATACGTGCACAACCCGAATACGAACCTGACTTGTATGGTACAACTATGTTAGGGCGTGATTGACCACTAGCATCTAGACTTGACTTTCTGTGTATCTGCCGAGCAAACTAAGGTGAGTTCACACCTTCTACAAAGCATGGGATTCCCTGGGTTGGGAATGGGGTTAAGGAACATGGGTTCCTCGTCCTCTCTTGGGTAGGACAGCAGTGGTTCAGGAATGTAATTCCTCGTCCTCACGGACAGATAACTCGTACTAGACCAAAACTCTATCACGAAGTCCCTCATTTTTATATCGACTTAATCGCCGGGCCAATGGCGAGCGGGTCATTAGTTAGATAGCGCTATTTAGGTCTGACAAACCTCACACCGTGCCGCAGAGGACGGGCGTGAACTAATGGATCTGGGGCACGTCAATGATGATAGACATTGACAGTTTCAGGGCACATAAACATCGACACAATCCATATTCCATCCCACTATGATCCTTGTTCCTTTATTACAAACATTCCCATTTGACGTCCATTCCCAATTTCTAAACACTTTTTTGCAAACTTTACTAAGGTTATCAACCTGAACATGCGATTCCAACACAGCCAAAACCTGCAAACCATTCTCTTTAACTAGCTTTTGAACCTCCTTTTGTTTCAGGGGGTGGTTCAGGCCCCTCACGTTCCATGCAGCAATACTATCCATGAGCAACCTCTTCAGCAGGTGTGCTTGCACCTGTTTTCTTTGAACTATCAGCAAGACTGCCTTCCATGAATTTTGAGACCCCATCATCCGTTTTCAATCTGACATCCTCCACGTCAAAACCCAGATCAGTCTCCAGCTCATTTAAAGCACTAAACTGATTTTTTGATGCAATGCTAGGACCTTTAGATGAACTCGGTTTACTAGCATCCAGCTTCTCTGGAATTTTCTTTGGCCTATAAGTAAATT
The DNA here is from genome assembly GCA_030545235.1 of Helianthus tuberosus. Taxonomy (NCBI): domain Eukaryota; kingdom Viridiplantae; phylum Streptophyta; class Magnoliopsida; order Asterales; family Asteraceae; genus Helianthus; species Helianthus tuberosus. The sequence continues at coordinate 95,770,463 of CM060442.1, forward strand.
TCTGCTTCTCTTTTACAGGAAACTATTTTTTAAAGGCCTTCCTCCTGCTATCCCCATTTTTAAATCCTTGATCATCTATATTTTCTTTCACAAAAACCTCTTTATCAGGCTTATCCTTCATCATAGTAGGGCACTCATTTATACCATGACCAAACACACTGCACGTGCTACATCTTGGCGGCGTCCATTCATATTCCACCTTGACATTACTTTTTAAATAACCACCATCTTCAACATTTGGGATAGCCACAGTAACAGTATCTTTTAGCTCCTTTTCAGCATCTAGTTCAATGATAGCTCTCGCAAACCCACTTCTACCCCACGAGTCGATACACATTTTAGTCGTTTCTGAATCAAGAACCTTTGGAGTTCCTATTTTAGAAGCAATCAGACTGAGACCATCTTCCGTATATGCTGCCAATGGGACATCATGCATTTTAACCCAAACTGGGATTTTCTTTAATTCCTCCTTCTTAAGCTCAGTGTTCGGTGACCAGTTTTTCAAGAACAACGGCATATTTCTAATTAGCCAGGGCCCATCTTGTAAAACCTGTTCCATCCCATCCTTTGATTTAAACTTAAAAAAGAAAAATCCCTTCCCGTTCATCATACATTTCTGGAGACCATACTTTTCCCATCTATTTCTGACATAGTATTCAACCACAGGGAATGCTAATCTTTTACCCAAAAAATAGCCAAAAAGGACATTAGCAAACCGATCCTGCACCTGTTTAACCGACGCAACTGGAATTGTGACATCAACATCTTCCATGTCCTTCAAGCTTTCCATGAATCTAAAATTCACCTTCTGGTCGGTTTAATAGTAGACAGTTTTTCAGCATAAGACATTCCATTGCTACCATTCTCCTTGTGAACTGGTAGTTTTACAGCTCCTACACTTTGAACATTCAAGTTCACCGGTTTACCAATCTGATCAGACGTAGACTCCAAATCAACAGGAAGTGTGATTTTAGTTAACTCATCAATAACATTAATCGGCTGGACAACACCTCTACGCGGCATAAAAGTATTTCCTTCCACATCAACCACACGGATGGCAATATCCTGAAAAGATATCGGAGGCTTGAATCGGCTATCATGCACATTACCTTCAGATTTTTTACGATCATCCATCTTACTTACTGCAACTCTCTCGAAAACCAAACCAGAATTGAATCATGCAAGAAAATCAGAAGACCAGAAGACCAAACACTAGAATACGATCAGAAACCCTAATTCCTAAAACCCTAGTATCAATCTATCCCCCTTAACCGATTAAATCAGCGTATCAATCTAGCTAAATTAAACTCAGTTAACCGCAATCAATAACAACCAATTTAATAAGTCAGGGTTTGGAACTGATGACTAAGGCGGCGATTTGAAGAAAAGAAAACAAACAAAAACCCTAGTTTTAGATCGGTCACAATTGCTAACAAGTTCGTTATAGAGATTTGAAAGATCAAAACTCTAATCACAGACTGTTATACAAGAGATCACAAAGAAAAAGCAAGGGTTTCATGAGGAACAGAAAATCGCCAGTAGGAGAGAGAGCAAGGGTTGTAGCTACTCTGGTATCTCATAAGATTTACATAAACATGAATTTTAAAGAAACTAATCACATTTCTAGTGATTAATCAAGTGTATAAACCTGTTAATGACAAGAAAAATTCAAGAAAGAAATATTTTTAGAAAAATCAATTTACAAGTTGTAAAAGTTTAAAATCTTCAAGAGTGTGATTTATAACTAAATAACCACACTTTAAAGGGTAACTAAACTTACTTAACACCATACTAAGTTACTACAAATTTTTACAAAATTTCAAGTTCATGAAGTAGTGTAAATGGCATGAATTTGGCACTTGGTAAGTATTGTTTGGTTTGTTGATGAATTGTGATGATTTTAAAAGAAAATTATATGCTTTGAAAGCATGGAAACCTCCATTTTTAAGGGGAAACTATGGCAAAATTTTCCTAGAATTAGAAAAATATTTTTAAACAACTGTTTACATGTGTATTTTAACCATAATTTTTCATATAAAATTTGTAATAATTTTTGTTATAAAAATTATAAATAATGGAGGTTGGTTGTTGATAATAAAAGTGACTAAATATGTATTTAGGAAAATATATATTTAGATGGCACAATTTGTGTGATTACTTGTATATTATGTGTATTAGTTATATTATTTTAGGACTTGAAATAATATAACTCACCAAAATACCAAAAATTATAACACAAAATATTACCAAAATTCCAAGATAATAGATATATAATTTATACCCAAAATTTGGTCAAACCGAACAAGGAACATAAGCTACAAAAATATTCCGGAATTAAATTCATAAGTATATTTTGTTAAACGGTATTTTGGAAACCAAGAGAACAAAAATATGATTTCTACAAGTGTTACAAAAATATATAATGTTTTTGACAAGAAGAAAATATATTATTTTTGAGTAAAGGAAAATATATATGTTTTCTTGAATTTCTAGAAAATATATTATTTTTGAGGAAAATATATATATTCTTAAACAAATTTAGAATATATTATTTTTGGGGTGAAAAATGGATTTATAAATATTTTCTAAGTTAATCTTGAAAATATGTTATTTTTGAGATTTATAGGAAAATATAAATATTTTTTGCCAAGGAAGAAATATAAATAATTTTCTATACAAGTTTTCTTAAAATATTTATATATTTTAAGAATATATATTGGTGAATAAAAGTTCTAGCAAAACCAAAAAAACCCTAATGCTCTCTCTCTAGCTAGGCAATTTCGTTTCTCCATGAATCCTCAGATCTTTGTCGTAATTCTCTGTATAACAGTCTGTGATTAGGGATTAATTTTGAATCTCTATAACGAACTCGTTAGCAGGTTTGACCGATTTACGTCTAGGATTTTTCTGTTTTTGTTTCTTTCGCCTCCTTATCTCTTTGTTATTCTGATGTTGTGTATTGTCATCTTGGTTGATCGATCTTTGTAAGATCTTGATTAACAGGGTTACTATAGATTACGGAAGGGTGCATAGGGTAGGGTTTGCTAGAATTAGGGTTTTCTATCTTTTGTTTTCGGCTTCTTGGGGTTCTGGTTTACGTGTCTTCTGGGTGCATGGTATTTTTTCTTATTGTTTTATAGAGAGAGGTGTTTAATTCATTATGGATGATCGTCCCAAAATTGATGATGCTGTTCTTCGAGATCGGGGTAAGCCGCCATTACAGTATAAGGGTTTAGCCAGTCGTGTGGTCAATATTGATGGTAATCCGGTTTTACCTAGAAGAGGTTCCGTGCAAGTGCCGCAGCAAGTGGATAAGAATTTTAATGTCATTGATGAACTTTCCAAGATCACTGTTCCGGTTCCTCAATCGGAATATGATGCTGCAGGTTTTAAATCAGCTGGTGGTGATAATCCGGATATTCAGCCGAATAAAGGTTCTACTTCCAAGCCTTTGTCTTATGCGGATACGGTAGCTGTTAATAATTTGAAGAAAGTTAATTTTCGATCACTTGCAAGCTCCGTGAAGTATGATGGTTGTGATGTTGTGTTGCCGAGGGAATCAGTACGGTCTGTGCAAGATAAGATGGCTAATACTCTCTATGGTTATTTCTTAGGAGATCGGGTTGCATTCCCAGTGGTTGATTATTTTGTTCGTACAAATTGGAAAAAATATGGTTTGCTAAAAACTATGATGAACGCGAATGGCTATTTCTTTTTCAAGTTTAATGATGAAGTGGGTATGTCGAATGTTCTTAAGGTTGGGCCATGGATAATCAGATCTCAGCCATTATTTCTTGATGGCTGGACGCCAACTACTAAGCTCGAAAAGAAAGAGGTAAAGAAGGTTCAGGTATGGGTTAAAATTCATGAAGTTCCATTAGCGGCTTATATGGAGGATGGTTTGAGCTTGATTGCAACCACTATTGGGGATCCAAAAATGCTTGACTCGTTTACCACGTCTATGTGCATGGACTCTTGGGGCCGTAGTAGTTATGCTAGAGCACTGATTGAGATCTCGGCTGATAATAATTTCCGAGAAGAAGTTTCTATGGCAATTCCAGAACCTGAAGGGGAGGGTTTCATTAAAGAGACTATGTATGTGGAGTATGAATGGAATCCGCATCGGTGTGCTAATTGTTGTGTGTTCGGTCATTCGACTGATGTTTGTCCTAAACAACCGATGAAACCAAGTAAACCTATGCAGGAGAATCACAATTGGAATGGTCGAAAGAATCGTCCAGCTAAGAAGATGCCTAGCGTGGATCAGGATGGATACATAGGAGTTTATGGCAAGAAAGCGGCTAAGAAAGTTGGAATTCCTGTGAATAAGCAAAAATCTAAGTTCGAATATCGTCCTGTGGTTCCTAAGCCTAAGGGTGATACCAATAAAGCTTCGAGTTCTATAAATGTCAGGTCGAATAATCCGTTTGATGTTCTTAATGAAGTGGAAGATGTTTCAGGTTCTAGTAATAAAAAGTCGGGGTTCAACAATGACGAGTCAGATGAAGACGAGGTTATTGAGAATGATTATGATATGGATGCGTTTTTAAAGGAGGGTACTCTCAATATTAAAAGTAAAGGGGCAAGCACTCCTTCTCCGATAGTTAATGATGGTTAGTATCGCTTCTTGGAATATAAGGGGGTTGAACCGCCCTCTTAAACAGAAAGAGGTTCGGCAGGCTGTTAAAGATTTTAATTTGAGTTTGTGTGCTATATTAGAATCTCATGTGGATGTTGGTAACTTGGGTAAAGTGTGTAAGTCAGTCTTCCGATCTTGGGAGTGGACTTCAAATGGTGGTTGTTGTGACAAAGGCATGAGAATTATTATTGGCTGGAACCCGGCTATCTTTGATGTGATGATTTTGTCTCAATCTTCTCAGGTTATGCATCTTCAGCTTGTGTTCAAATTGGATAAAAGAATGATTTTTTGTTCTAATGTTTATGCTGCTAATTATTATGTTTCTCGTAAAGAGTTATGGCATAATCTCTCAGTGCACAAAGCCCTTGTTAATGATAAACCTTGGTGCATTATGGGTGATTTTAACTCGGCCCTTAACATGGAAGATAGTTCTATGGGAATGTCATCGATATCTATTGGCATGAGAGATTTTCAAGAGTGTGTGGATAATATTGAGGTCGTTGATATTAACCGAATGGGGATTCATTTTACATGGACTCAAAAACCAAAAAATGGGATAGGGTTATTGAAGAAAATTGATCGAGTGATGGGTAATACAGCTTTTATAGCTGATTTTCCGAATTCGGTTGCCATGTTTAAGCCGTATAGGCTTTCGGATCATTGTCCGTGCATTCTCTCGTTCCCGGATCTGGTATGTTAAAGCCTAGGTCTTTCAAGTTTGTGAATTTTCTGGTCTTCAAACCAGAATTCTTGGATATTGTTAAAGACAAATGGGAGACTACCGTGAATGGTGTTCATCAATTTAGAGTGGTTAAAAAACTCCGGTTACTTAAACACCCGTTGCGTTCCTTGTTATTCAAACAAGGCAATCTCCATAAATAAAGTTGAAAAGCTGCGTGTGGAGCTGGATTTTATTCAGCAACATATTGATCGGGATCCCGCTAATGCTGATTTACGAGTCACCGAGTCTTCGATCAGTCGTCAACTTCAAGAGGCATCGTTAGATGAGGAACGTTTTCTGAAACAAAAGTCAAAAGTTGATTGGTTGAGTGCGGGGGATATGAATTCAGCTTTTTTTCACTCATCTCTGAAAATCAGAAATCATTTTAGCAGGATTGAGGTGATTAAAGATTCGGAAGGGAAGCTTTTTGAAGGTGATACGGTTTATCAACCGTTTGTCCCGCACTATGAAAAGTTTTTTGGTTCTCAAGGTGATATTTCTCTTACTCCGGCTCCGGATTTATTTTCTAAAGTTCTTACTCCTCAGGTTGCTTCTCATATGATCCGACAGGTTACGGCGGAAGAGGTGAAAAAGGCAATGTTTTCTATTGGTATCGATAAAGCGCCTGGTCCTGATGGATATACAGCAGCGTTTTTTAAAAGTGCCTGGCCTATTGTCGGTAATGATGTTACTAGTGCTATTATTGATTTTTTTGAGACAGGAAACCTTCTTCGGGAATTGAATCACACGACTATTGTCCTTATTCCGAAGATTCCTACACCTTCGGCTGTCATTGACTATCGGCCAATTGCTTGCTGTAATGTTTTATACAAGTGTATCAGTAAAATTGTGGCAGATAGAATTAAAAATGCGCTGAATGACATCGTTAGCATTAATCAATCGGCGTTTGTTCCAGGAAGGAAAATCTCGGATAATATTATGTTGACTCAAGAATTAATGTATAATTACCATAGACATGCGGGTCCTCCAAGATGTGCTTTTAAAGTTGATATCCAGAAAGCTTATGACACGGTTGACTGGAGTTTTCTAAAAAGTGCTTTGCTTGGGTTTGGTTTTAATCGCAAGATGGTTGATTGGATTATGGTTTGTGTCTCGACTGCTTCTTTTTCTATATGTGTCAATGGGTCAGTTCATGGTTTCTTTAAGGGCAAACGAGGGTTAAGGCAAGGGGATCCAATATCTCCTTACCTCTTTACCTTGGTTATGGAGGTTCTGACGTCCATTCTTCAGCATGCTGTTCGTATCGACTCTTCTTTTAAGTTTCATAATAAATGTGAAAAACAGCAGATTATCAATCTTTGTTTTGCAGATGATTTGTTCCTTTTTGCTAGAGGAGAAGTCAATTCGGCTCGGTGTATTATGACGCCTCTCTCTAAATTCACTAAGATGTCGGGGTTAGTTCCTAGCAATCAGAAAAGTACGATTTTCTTTTGCAATGTTAGTGGCCATGTAAAAGATGCTATTCTGGAGTTTATGCCTTTTGTGGAAGGAAAATTGCCGGTCAAATATTTAGGGTTTCCCCTAATCTCTTCTAGACTTGGTTATAATGATTGTCGAGTGCTCGTGGAAAGATTAGAGAAGCGTATAACACATTGGAGGAACAAGTTACTCTCTTTTACGGGTAGGCTTCAGCTTATTATCTCGGTTCTCTCGTCCATGCACATCTATTGGTCTTCTGTCTTTATGTTGCCGGCTCGGATCATTAATGAACTTGAAGCTTGTATGCGTAACTTCTTATGGTCCCAGGAGAGTTCGTTTTCTAAAGGCAAATCTAAAGTTTCTTGGAAGACCGTTTGCACTCCGAAGTATGAAGGTGGTTTGGGCATTAGACGAATCGGGGATATGAACAAGGTTCTTATGTCTAATCACATTTGGAGCATTGTTTCGAAACGTGATTCTTTATGGGTTGAATGGGTGTATAGTTACCGATTAAAAGGCAAGAGTTTCTGGGTGTGTAAAACCCCCTCTAATTGCTGTTGGTCTTGGAAAAAGTTGGTTCAATTGAGACCGCTTATTAGGAATCATATATGGTCGGAGGTGGGTAATGGCGCTAAAACTTCAGCATGGTTCGATTACTGGTGTGATATAGGTCTGCTCGGTGACTTTATTTCGCCGAGAACCATTACTGATGCAGATTTTAAGCTGGACGATACTATAGCTAACATCTACTCTCATGATTCTTGGTCTTGGCCTATGGCATGGAGAGATCTTTTCCCGGTTCTCATCCAATTGGACCAGGTGCGTTTGAATCCGACAAAACATGATAGAATGTTATGGAGAGATGGTAGTGATAAAACTGAGTTTTCTTCTTCGGGTGTTTGGCATACAATTCGATACAAAGACCCCGAAGTAAATTGGTGCAATATTGTTTGGTTTTTGCAATGTATTCCAAGGCATGCGTTTATGATGTGGTTGGTAATTAAAGGTAAACTTTTGACTCAAGACAAAATTTTAAACTGGGAGATGTCGCGGAGGAAGAATATGAATATGATGTGCTGCCTGTTATGTTATAAGAATTTCGACTCTCATTCGCATTTATTCTTTGAATGCGAATATTCTTCTCAAGTTTGGCAGATAATTCGAAACAAGGTGGGTATGGATATGGTCAGGCCGAAATGGACTGATATTGTTGATTGGTTGCTGGTTCGAGCTCGGTCTAAAGCGGCTGGGATTTATGTTGCAAAAATTCTGGTTGCTGCTGCTCTTTATTTCGTGTGGCAGGAAAGAAATGCGAGATTATTTAAAAATCAGCTGAGGCCTCCGGAGAAACTCAGTGAAATTATTTTATCCACGGTTAGATACAAGCTGATGGGAGCCAGGCTAAAGAATACTACAAGGGTGCGAAGACTTCTTGAAGATTGGGAGATTCACGAGGGGCACGTTGATGATGATGGAGGCTGATTTGTTTTTTTGATTTATGTCTCAATTTTCTAGATGTTAGTCTAGTGGGTTTCTAGTTTGTTTGGTTTTTCGGTTTTCGTTGTAATTTTGTTCTACTTTCATGGGGCATGTCTCATGATTGAACTAGTGTAGGCTCACTACACTACTTGTTTTTCTTGTTTGTGAATATATAGAATCACCGGGGTAACCCTTTACCCAAAAAAAATATTGGTGAATTTTTGTTAAGAAATAATATTACGGAAATTTAAAATACAAAATTAAGTATAAGAATACTTAATAAATACAATAAAAATATGTATTTTCGTACGTATAAATACACACTGGAATACGCCAGCAATACTTGGCAAAAAAATACACAAGTCTAAGAATACGAGTATAAGTATACTCATCCATGGGGGAAAATATACATGTAATGGCGATTTCTACAACTTTCATTCGTTGTATAGTGATGAGTGTGACTAGATAATGACCTACTTCTCTCTCTAGCAATGGCGATTTCTGATCCTCTCGTAACCCTACTCTTTTCAGCGTGATTTCTGTATCAGATTAGTTATTAGAGTTCTTACATCTATAACGAATTCTGATTAAGGATCTGATCGATTTTTGTCTAGGGTTTTCTTTTTGTTCTCTTATAATCGCCGCCCTCTCCCTTGGTTGAACAGTTTGATTTCGTTTTTTTACGTTATCAGATTCATTAGATTCATGGGTTAGGGTTTCTCGCTAGTGTAGGGTTTCTCGCTAGTGTAGGGTTTCTGTTTGTTTCCGATTTGTTGGTTTGTCTGGATTGTTTGGTACTTAGTTGTTTGCGGCTGATTGTTCATAGGGTAAAAGAGAGTTTGCAAGTCTGAAAGGATGATCGAACAAAGTCTGGTGATAAATCTCATGATTTTCGTGGGATGCCTCCATTGTCATTCAAGGATATAGCAGATCGGGTTATCGATGTTGAGGGGAATACGTTTCAGCCTAGACGTGGAACAAATATTACAAATCCGGACGAGCCGAAGCGTATGAACATCATTGATGAACTGTCCAAGGTTACGATGCCAGTCCAATTGGAGAAATTAGATGGAGAACAATCGGTAAACTTCTGGGATTATCCGAGTATGGGATTCACGCCATCTTCAAGTTTGGATCAAGAGAATTTGTCGGCTGGTCAAAGAAAAACAGGATCGTATGGGGCTGCGGAACCTATTTCATTTGCTAAAGTAGTGAAGAACACTAAGACGGATGTTAAGGTGAACTTTAGGGCAATGGAATCTAATGAGGCTGTTGATGGAGCAGATGTTGTTATTCCACTGTCATCGGTTAAACAAGTTACGGACAGGTATGCTAACACTTTGTATGGATATTTTTTGGGTAAACGTCTGGCATTTCCTATGGTCGATTACTTTGCAAAAAACAACTGGGTTAAATATGGTCTTTCACGGCTAATGATGAATGCAAACAGGTTCTTTTTCTTTAAGTTTAAAACTAAGGAAGGGATGAATCAAATGTTAGAGGATGGGCCTTGGATGATAAGAAGTGTACCAATTATTTTAAAGGAGTGGTCGGCCTCTATCAAGATGGAAAAAGAGGATATTAAAGTTGTTCCAGTATGGGTCAAATTGCATGATGTGCCGTTAGCGGCATTTACCGAGGATGGTCTTAGCTTGGTTGCTTCTAAGATTGGGATACCTAAGATGTTAGATTCGTATACTGCCACGATGTGTGCTGAGTCTTGGGGAAGAAGCAGCTATGCTAGAGCGTTACTGTTGCAATCCCATCTTTGGATGGTAATGGTCACTCAATGGTGGTGGTCAAAATTGAATATGATTGGGAGCCTTTAAGGTGCTCCTCTTGCTGTGTTTTTGGTCATGATGATAGCTCGTGCCCAAAGAACCCTCGGGTAACTTCAAGTGGGGATCCTGAAAAGAATATTGATGATTTTCAGGTTGTGGGTGCCAAGAAGAAGAAAGTTAATAACCAGGGCCTCCATATGAAAAATCAGAAGCCTAAGTTAGTTTACAGACTAGTTGTCAAGCCTAAACCAAAATCGTCCTTGAAGAGTACGATGAATAACCAGGTTTCAACATCTAACCCGTTTAACATTCTCAAGGACGATGATGGAAATCAAGGAGGTATCTCTGTGGGTCAAGTGGAAAAGAAGGCTACGCAGTCATCTAGTGACAAGCAGAAATCGGATGAGGAGGAGGTCGTTGAAGTCTATAATGAAACTAGTGAATTTATGACTTTGGGTACCCATTCTTTATCTTCGAGAGTAAATGCAGGCACATCTTCCACAAAGTTCTCCAATGGATAGACTCTTATTGGTTCGTGTGAAGGGGTTGCCGGTTTGTGGCAATTTCATTTTTGATGATGGCGGATGAGGGCTTATTTTTGTTTTGTTTTGTCTACTGATGTATAGTAGGCTAGGTTTTGGGGTGTCATAGGTGTTTTGTTTTGTTTGTTTTACATATATGGGGCATGTCCTGTATATGAACTAGTGTGGAACACATCCTCACTACTTGTACTTAATTGCGGTTTGTTTCAATAGAATCACCGGGGTAACCCTTTACCCAAAAAAAATATACATGTATACTTATATAATGAATCAAGTTAAAATATATTATTTTAGCAAAAATTCCAAAATTAATAAATATGATTAAAGTTAAAATATTATTATTTTAACATATAATTATATACCTTAGTAAATGTAACTCAAAGATACTAAATAAGACTAAAAGTCAAGGCACGACCCATCCGTCTAACAAACCATAGTACGTTTGTAGGTAGTCGTGTGATCGAGAAGCAGCTTTGAGTTATACCGAGTTACGAGACGCAAGATTGTGAGTTCATGTCCCCCTTTTCTTTTAACTGTTTTCAGTTTATTAACTTCGAGGGTGAACCACATGTTACAAATGATTACGATTACAAATGGTATGCTAAGGAATGAACTGTTAGATCATGTGAATGGGTAGGCGTTAACTTGAGACCATTAATCATTTTATAAGGACCGAGGGGCATGAGTGATAGATCTATTTGGGTGTTGCGAGCCCCACCCATGGGTCCGCGAGTTGGCCGCATGTGGTGACTATGTCGTCCCAGCCGGGAGGCCCGGTACGAAATACGCAAAGGATTGAGCCTTCCTACACCGTTACACACACATTAATGACCTTGCAAATCATTAATTGATATGTTCATATTCGCTTTCATACCAGTTTACAAATACATACTTACAAATGTTTACAAGGTTATTCGTGCACACATATAAAACACGTGAACTCGCTCAACTTTTGTTGATGTTTTCAAACTACATGTATTTTAGGGAATTGATTACGGATCCGGCGGGCGTCCAAGGATTTCCAAGTTGTGTCTTCAATAAAAGATGTCATCCAGTGTTGAAGGGTTTGAATTGTGTATTTTATCTTGGATAAGATACATGGTTCAAATCCTAGTTTATTAGTGTCTTTTGTGAAGTCCTTTATGGAATTTAAAACTTTGTTTGTGTTGTATTCTAAACTTGAAGTCTGTATTTGGATTTAAAACAATGATGGTTGTTTTATTTTGAAACTTCTAAATGGATGAACATCATGGTTTCTATCATATAGTTGTTTGTTATGGTTGAATGCAATGATATTAAGCAAGTCACACGTAATCACGCTTCCGCAAAAGTCATGGTGTGACAGTTTGGTATCAGAGCTTCGATTGTAACGAACTAGGATTCCTTCTCGAGTCTAGACTACAATCATTAGGGCTCTCTCATGAAAATATTTTTACAGCATATTTTTCATTGCATACACAAAACGCCAAGATCCATGGAACAAACATTTTTACAAAGGAAAGACAAGAAACACGATTTCAAGGTCACAATGGTGGTTTAGTTTGCATGGGGTAGACTAGTTAAGAATGAAAGTTCTCATGAGGGATAATGTGAATACATGACTAAGTGATGATTGTCTTTGATTGCATGCATTGTGTGATAGTGGTTAATATATGTGCACATGTTATGATTGTTATGTTACAGGCATCATGTCTTCCTCCGAGAGTGGGTTATCTGACGCCCACGACCCAATGGCCGTTGTTTCGAACGACGAGGTCATGCCTGAGCCAGAGATATTCACATCGGACACTGAGAGTGACCCCGAGATGCTGTCCAAGGATGAGGACGACTTCCAGCCATTCGCATTACCAGATTTTGGCAATGATTTACCTATAGCTGATGGCGTTCCCGTTGAGGATCCTTTTAATATTCCTGCTCCTGTTCACGATCATCTCATCATTGGTCACCCCGATGGTGAGCACATTGTGGCACCGATCCTCGACGCCGTTCCTCTTGTGGTCATTCCTCCCGAGGATTGGCTCTTCGATTACTTGTTTGGCGATGATGTCGACTTATTTGTGGATGGTCCCCCAGCTGACGCCCAGGGCGATGGGGAGATTGATGATGATCTTGTTGTTGTACCTCCTCGTGCTATTCCAATTATCGAGTTATCCTCCGACTCCAGTTTGCATTTGGTTTCAGACTCCTTTGAGTCTGTGACTTCCTCATCCCTGTAGGCGGCAGGACTACAGCTTTACGCTACTGACTCCGACGAAGACACCACGATGTCGGCTGCACCATCTCCTGCTCGTGTCCCCACACCTCCACACGACCCCGAGCCTGGTCCTGAGCCAGATCCTGTCCCTTTTGGCCAGCCTGATGTTGCACCTCTTATTCCAGATTCGATTCCTGCACCACTTGAGTTTCCACATGTTGAGCCATTCATTCCTCCACCTCCACCCCCTGATGTTGCTCCCCTACCTCCTGTTGAGTCTGATGTTCACCGTACTGATTCACCAATTGTTTTCCTCCAGGACATTCCTGCACCCCGTCCAGGGGAGGGTACTTTGGGCCAGCCCCCGAGTTATGACCCATTTGCTTCAGCAGCTTTCCCTCTGATTCCTCAGACTGCACCATTTACTCCCTTTACTTCTACACCGCTTGACGAGCCATTCTGATGGTTCTCGCCATATACTATGCCCATTTCCGACCCCTACCATCCCTCCCATTTTGTTGGATACACTCGGGATGAGTTGCTTCTGTCACTTCAGTTACAGTTTGAGGTATTGAGTCGCAGAGTTCTGGAGCTTGAGCTGACTCCTCCATGTCCTCCTTGCCCCTGTCATTCTTCTTTTGTTCCTCCACACTCATCACAGTCAGCTTCGTTCGTACCTCCACCTGCTGCTTCTGTTCCCCCACATTCATCGTCATCTCCTTTTGCACATCCACTTGCTGCTCCTGCTCCTTTTCCGGGTTTTGATGCCCGTTTCCTTACTGTCGAGCAGCAGATTAGTTATTTGCTTTGCCATGTGTATGAGCTCGAGGAGGAGCTCGTACATGTTCGCAGTTTGCTTTTCTTCCCTCCTCCTCCTCCTCCACCGTCAGCACAGTAGGTTTTTGGTCTTATGCAGATGCATTACTTTTGGTGAGAGCATTACAATTGAGCCGAGATAGTGAAGATACGAAGACCATATTTTGATCATTACTTTTGTACATTGACAGACTTACTTGACAAGGGTGGTGTGACCCTATGTCTCTTTTGATACGATACGATGTAGAAACAATGTAACTTGTGGTTGGTCTTAAATGAAAGCTCAATAGTCATGTTATCATTAAATACATTGTTGATTTACATGTTGTGCTATGATTATGTTATTGCATGATTGCTTGCTATGATGATTGCTTATACAACCTCTAGACAACTATTTATTTATTTAACGAATAAGACCTGACCTATCCGATCCTCTTCTTAGAAGAAAGATGCCGCCACGAAGGAATACCGATACCAACAATCCTCTGCCGATGACAGAGGCGGAATTACAAGAGCGCATCTCACAGGCCATCGCACAACACGAGGCCCTTCGCTCCGAACACAGCGGAGGTACCTCAGGGAATAACCCACCCAACGGCTGTACTTATAAGCAGTTTTTGGACTGCAAGCCCCTGAATTTCGATGGCACTGGGGGTGCCGTAGCCTTTGTGCGCTGGGTTGAGAAGACGTATTCTGTTTTAAGAATGAGTAAATGTGCACCAGAGCATCAAGTCACGTACATTTCTAGATTGTTTCTAGATGGGGCTCTGTCATGGTGGAACCTTCAGGTTCAGACGTTGGGTGACGCTGCTGCGTATGCTTTGACGTGGAATGAACTGAAAGAGTTGATGCGTAAGAAGTATTGTTCTCGAGCGGAAATCCAGAAGTTGGAAACTGAATTCTGGAACTTGAAAATGGAAGGTGTCACACCCCCAAAATACCACATGCGGAAACCCAGCTAGGCGTGTGACGTACCAGGATCTAGCCACCAATCACATTGAACTAATATCAAGATATTAAACAAAGTTTCCATTTATAATGATAAAACATTCATAAACATAATCCAAGTTTAACATGTTCAGCGGAAGCATAAGATAAGTCATCGTTTAATGTTTCAAAAACCAAATAGATGAGAACCAAATGTATTGTTATGTGTTCTCAAAAGACTCGACCCATGATCACTCCATCAATCCCAGACAGCAAGTTCCTCATCCATAGCATCTAACGACCTGCGAGCATGCAACAAGTGTATCAGACAACGCTGGTGAGTTCATAGTTTTACGAAAACGTTAATTGCCAAGTGATTAGTTCAGTTCATTGTTAATAATGTTGATAATAACTTGAGTACCGTACAAGATGGCTTCCAGATTGTTTTGCCCATCCCCAATGCCCCCATCTAAGCATTGGTCATGATTAAGGTCATTAGTTCACGTCAGTCCTCTCAGGTACGGTGTGAGGTTGCCAAGCCTAATAGCGCTATCAACTAATACCCTGTTACCTCTTAGGTAACTAATTCGGTATAAGATGGGACTTAGAGTGATAGAAAATGAGTGTATTATCTAACATCCCAGTTTTTACCCAAAAGACTTATTCCTCTCAGGAATACCCATTTGATTGTCCCACCTACCGGGACGCATGCTCAAGAGAAATGAACTCACCTTAGTTTTGCTCGGTATGTTAAGTTACCCGTTCCAAGTTGGTCAAGTGGTTACCAATAACATCAGTTTTATCATCGATTAAAACACGTATTTATCACATATTGCATTTATCACAAAGATCACTGTACACACGTAGCACATACCTAATTCTCATACAAGTCCACATCCCATGTGAATGACACAATACAACATATAACAGAGGAGTTTCTACTCACACCATTCCAATCAGATTTCTCATTCTTAATCAGCATTGTTACCATGCAACAAATAGTATTTATAATCCAACTACCCAATATCATATTCATCACAACTGTTCCACTGTTCTGACCATTTGCCTTCACGGCGAAGAATCCTTATGGCGAAGGTCTATTCTTCGCGGAGAATGAATACGACGAAGAGTCCAAGTGGTTCGTCATGGATGAGTACGGCGAAGAACCATGGAGGTTCATCAAGAATCATTCAACGAAGAATCAATTCTTCGTCGGACTAGATTCTTCGTGGGGGAAGTCCTTCGTCGTTGCACTCAACAGCGGTTACAATTTCCTTAATTTATGATCAATCAATTATATCAGTTATCTCTCCAGATTTGTAGTGAACAACAATCATCATCAAACAATATCCGTTACGAATTAATCAGTATGATAATTTCAAGAACAATAACACAGTTTATGGAGCCACAATGTGTCACCAAACTAAATCGACTCCTAATCACAAATATCAGAAAATCATAACAATTCTTAGTCCCCCATGTTCTAACATGTCAACAATTTTCACGAACAATCCTAACTCATCAAAACTTTACCATTATACCGAATTCATGTTTCAATGCTAACCACATAACCCACAGTCTATTAATCACAAGAACACTATCAATCTTATTTCATGTACTCACAACATCATTGTTCCAATTATCATACAAGACTTCCAGATTCGTCAAATGATAAAAAATTTATCAAAATCCTTATTAACAAGCACATCAATTATTTAACAGTTTACATGCGTATTCAAGATTAATCATGAACAATGACAGGTGTACTAACCAAGGAGTTGTGTGTGTGCACTAAGGTGTTTGAACCGAGAGAGAGCTCCGATAAAAGGGATTGCCGTCGCCCTCAAGGAGGATAATCAAGAGAATTAGGGTTTTGTGTTTACGGTTGAGGATTATGGGAAGTTATACAAACAAAGTGATAGTCAGGCCCAATCTGGGCCACGAATGATCCTGGGCCGAGGGCCCCTTTTGGCGAAGAACCTTCTTCGCCACGTTGAGAATGTGACGAAGGACTACTCTTCGTCAAGGGGTGGTTGTGACGAAGAACTCTAGTTCTTCGTCAAGTGTGTTTCAAATCAAATGTGTTGTGCAACCCAAAGTTAAACATAATCATGTATGACTAAACATTACATAAATATCATGTAACACCAAGTGGTTAGTACACTTTAATCATTCAAATATCATGCATAAGATTCAACGTAAAAAGAATTTTGAAACAAGTGATGCGTAGAGGAAAGACCTTGAAATTTCAGGTTGTCACCGAAGGTCCAAAGGTGGCTGAGTATGAGCAGAGATTTCATGATTTGTCTAGAGTTGTTCCTTATTTGGTGGAACCCGAGTTTAAAAGGATTGAACTCTAAGCCTCCAACCATTTATGAGGCAACTGTTTCATCTGGGGATTGGCACCTCAGATACTGAGCATGGTGACAACTTCTAAGCCTCCAACCATTTATGAGGCAACTGACTTAAGTGTAGCGCTTACTGAAGAAGCAGTCAGGTTGGGAAAGTACTCGATTTCTGAGATGAAGAAGAAAGTGACTCACGTGGAGTCATCTGGGGAAAACAAAAGGAAGTTCACTAACTTCAAGAAAGGCACTCAAGCGAGCAACAACAACAGTGCCAACAAGCGCAGGGATACCAACCAGCCAGCCGAGGTCAGGAATGGCGCTGCAAACACTGAACCCAAAGGAATAGCGTACACAGGCACCCTGCCCAGGTGTGATATTTGTCAGCACCATCACACCGGAGGATGTAGGTATGGGAGATGTGAGAACTATGGTAAAGTGGGGCATGCCAGGGAGGCGTGCTGGTATGGTGCTGGACGATGATATGGAGGACCAAGTGGTAATGGTAATGGAAACCTTGGTGGTAATGGGAATCAGACTAGGAATCGTAATCAGGGAGGAAATGGTAATTTTGGTGGAAACGGGAATCGTGGTGGTTATGGAAACCAAGCTGGTAACGGAAATCGAGGTGGAAACAATAACAACAATAAACAGTGCGGAAACTAAAATGACAATGGACGCGGTCAAGGTTGTTTTGGTTGTGGTGAAATGGGGCACTTTAAGCGGGATTGCCCAAAGAATAATCAGGCACGTGTAAGGGTGTTTAACATTGGAGCTAGGGAAGCCCGCCAGGATCTGAACGTGGTTACTGGTACGTTCCCTATTAATCAACATTATGGATCTGTGCTATTTGATACTTGTGCCGATTATAGCTTCGTATCCCTAGAATTTAAGAATATACTCGGTTTAGTAGCAAGTAAGTTAGACGTCCCGTACTCAATAGAACTGGCTAATGGAAAGCTAGTAGAAGCCAATGAAGTGATTAGTAACCGAGTAGGATTTAGGGTTTTTGTTCGTTTCTTATTCAATCGCCGCTCTAGTGATTCTATACGAAACCCTGATTGATTATATTAGTTGTTATTGATTGCGGTTAACTGAGATTAATTTGGCTAGATTGATACGCTTCTATAATCAGTTAAGGGTGGAATATTGTTCCTAGGGTTTAAGGATAAGGGTTTGCGAGTTTCTGTTTGTGGTGTGCTTGGTTTTCGTGGATTTTTGTGCATGATTTGGTTTCTTACGTGTTAATGGAGAGAGTTGATGTGTTTGATGGAGATGGGAATTACAATTCGAATGAGGATATTGAATCCACACCTGGAACGGCTCCGGTAAAGGGAATCGGACTTAGAGTAACGAATATTGAAGGGAATTCTTTCATGCCAAGGAGAGGTATGTTCCAAACTAATAATGTTTCAGTCATTGTTGGATTGTATGAGATATCCAAACCTATGGATCACGAATACAAAGGGGGAAACACTGGGGATGGTGTGACGGCTGTTAAGCAATCCCATGCAAACCCTACTAGTTATATCGGTCATGTTGGTAGTAGTTCGGACCCGATTTCAACAGGGAATGGAAACACAGTGCAGCCTCAATCGTTTGCTAAAGTGGTTCAGAATCATAAGGAGTCGGTAAAAGTTAATTTTAGACATATGGAGACGGCGGATCACTTGGAGGGTGTTGACGTTGTGATTCCAGTAGCATCGGTGAAACAGGTTAATGAGAGGTTTGCTAACACACTATATGGCTACTTTCTAGGTAAACGACTTGCCTTTCCAGTCGTGGAATACTTTGCAAAGAACCAATGGGCGAAATACGGATTAACTAAATTAATGATGAATGCTAGAGTCTTTTTCTTCAAGTTTAAGACAAAAAAAGGGTTGGAGCAATTGTTGGAAGATGGCCCATGGATGATTCGGAACGTACCGATAATTCTGAATGAATGGTCCTCCTCGGCTAATCTTGTTAAAGAGGATATCACGGCAATTCCGGTGTGGGTGAAAATGCATGATGTGCCGTTGCCAGCATTTACAGAGGATGGTCTCAGCTTATTGGCGTCTAAGGTTGGAGTCCCAAAGATGTTAGATTCCTACACTGCTTCTATGTGCACTGAATCATGGGGTAGGAGTAGTTTTGCAAGGGCCCTCATTGAAGTGCATGCCGATACTGAGTTAAAAAGAAGTGTTATGGTAGCAGTTCCGTCGCAGGAAGATAACGGGTTCTCAAAAGTTGAAGTTAAGGTTGAGTATGACTGGGAGCCATTAAGGTGTTCCACATGTTGTGTTTTTGGACATGAGGATAGTGCTTGCCTGAAGAAACCGAAACCAGTGCCTATTGAGGTTGCTAAGAAGAAAAATGATAACTTTCAGGAAGTTAAAGGTAAGATTAAAAAAGGGGGCAGCAGGGAATTCCAGTTAAAGCACAGAAACAAAAGTTTATTTATAAACCAATTATCAGAAACAAAGCTGATGGGGAGATAGCCTCGTCATCTAGAATACCACTGTCAAACCCTTTTGATGCTCTTAGAGAGGAGGATGGGCCTCTAATGGATGTGCAAAGTAAGAAGGGAGAACATGCTGATGATTCTAGAAAGTATTTGAAACAAAATAATATAGGAGGACCCGATAACAGTGAAGAGATTTTCGATCATGGAGTGGAAGTGGATGATTTGCTAGCTGAAATTCCGAATTCTTTTGGTAACAATATGGAACAACCTGAGGCTGAGGGTGCAAGCACACCCGGAATAACCGGTTTAAATAGGTAGTATAGCTTCTTGGAATATTAGGGGCTTGAACCGGCCCCTAAAGCAAAAAGAGGTTCGGCAGGTAGTGAAGGACAATCATATTCAGGTGTGTGCTATAATGGAGACTCATGTAGACGCGTCTAATGTGTCGGATGTTTGTAAAAAGGTGTGTAGCTCTTGGAGTTGGGCCTCTAACGCTGTTTGCTGCTCTAAGGGAACGCGTATATTGGTGGGATGGGATGCTAATTTAGTGGATGTTATGGTTTTATCTCAGTCTGATCAAGTTATGCATACCCAGGTTGTATTCAAACTTGACCAAAAAACTTTGTTTTGCTCTTTTGTGTATGCTGATAATCATTACAAGAATAGACGTTTATTATGGAGTAACTTGTGCATTCATCACTCGTTTATGAAGGATAATCCTTGGGTTGTTATGGGTGACTTTAACTCATCTTTATTTCTTGAAGATTCTCTCACAAGCACATCTTCAAGTAGTATAGGGATGAGGGAATTTAAGGAGTATGTAAACAATATAGAGGTGTTTGATATAAATAGTTCGGGTTTGCATTATACGTGGACGAATAAACAGAAGCAAGGGGTCGTCTTCAAGAAAATCGATAGAATCCTTGGAAATAATTCTCTTATTGATCGATTCCCTACGGCTGCGGCTTCGTTTCATCCTTACCGTATCTCGGATCACTCTCCGTGTATTCTTGTTTTGCCAAGTGTCACTAGGGAGAAGCCAAAACCGTTTAAATTTGTTAACCTTCTGGTAAACAAGAAAGGTTTTTCGGAAGAGGTTAAACGTGTGTGGGACACTGAAGTTCAAGGTTTTACTATGTACCAAGTTGTTCAGAAACTTAAGACTCTTAAAACTCCGCTACGGAAACTCTTTAAACAACAAGGTAATTTACATGAGAAGGTCAAAGTCGCTCGGAAAAAGTTGGATGATTGTCAACGTGCTTTAGATGATGATCCTATAAGTTTGGAGCTGAAAAATCAACATGCTACCTTTGTTAGTATGTACATGGATGCGGTTAGGGATGAAGCATTATTTCTGCAACAGAAATCGAAAGTTGATTGGCTCTCGCTCGGTGACTCTAATACAAAATTTTTTCATAATGTGGTTAAAGCGAAAAATCATAGAAGCAGAATTTTTGCTATTCGGGATGCAAATGGCAATCTGTATGAGGGAGGCATGGTTCCTAGTGTGATGGTTGATCATTATACGCAATTTTTCGGGAACGAGAGTAATTTAGATCTGGCTCCGTCTCCTGACTTGTTCGTTAGCAGGTTGTCTAATCAGAAAGCGAATGCTATGGTTCGAGATGTTACGGATGAAGAAATTAAAGGGGTTATGTTTTCTATTGATGGGAACAAAGCTCCGGGTCCGGATGGATACACTTCAGTGTTCTTTAAAAACTCATGGGATATTGTAGGGAATGATGTGTGCAAAGCGGTAAAATATTTTTTCATGAATGGTCGATTACTTGCTCAACTTAATCATACAATTATTTCATTGATCCCGAAAGTGACTACTCCTCTGTCTATAACGGATTATCGCCCTATCTCGTGTTGCAATACTTTGTACAAATGTATTAGCAAAATTATTTCTAATCGTATTAAGGAAGGGTTAGGTGATATTGTGAGTATTAATCAGTCTGCGTTTGTTCCGGGGAGGAGAATTTCTGATAATATTCTTCTGACGCAAGAGTTGATGCATAACTATCATCGGAATGTTGGTCAGCCTAGGTGTGCCTTTAAAGTTGACATTCAAAAGGCCTGTGATACGGTTGATTGGAATTTTTTACAAAAGGGATGGGGTTCGTGTTTCATGAGAAGATGATCAAGTGGGTTATGGCTTGTGTTGCTTCTACTTCTTTCTCTTTGGCTATCAACGGTAACCTCTATGGTTTCTTTAAAGGGAAACGAGGCCTTAGACAGGGAGATCCTATGTTACCTTATTTATTTACTCTGGTTATGGAGGTACTCACTCTGATTTTACAAAAACAGGTGTTTATATCTAATGATTTCAGGTTCCATAGTAAGTGTGAAAAACAACGTATCGTTAATCTATGTTTTGCGGATGATCTATTTCTTTTTGCTAGAGGAGATAATAGATCAGCTAAAACTATTATGGAAGCCTTGAATATGTTTAAGAATATGCCGGGGCTGGTCCCGAGCATGGCCAAGAGCACAGTCTTCTTTTGTAATGTTACGGAAGAGGTGAAGCAACGTATTCTTGCCATAATGCCGTTTGAAGAGGGGAGTTTGCCAGTTCGATACTTGGGTGTGCCGCTTCTATCTTCTCGGTTACATTACAAAGATTGCAAACAGCTGGTGGAAAGAATGGAATCGAGGATCACTGACTGGAAAACTAAATGTTTGTCTTTTGCAGGTAGACTCCAGTTGATTCGATCAGTTCTTTCATCACTTCACATCTACTGGGCTTCGGTGTTTATTTTACCGAAACGACTTATAAGCGAGTTAGAAAACAAGATGAAACGTTTTTTGTGGGCCCAAGGAGACAGTATTAAAGGAAAAGCGAAAGTTAAATGGAGATCTGTATGTCGTCCAAAATGTGAAGGAGGCCTAGGTATTCGTAGAGTGGGGGATATGAACAATGCTTTGATGATTGTTCATGCATGGAGTGTGTTGACTCATAGAGAATCGTTATGGGTAAAGTGGATTCATGCTTATCGCCTTCGGAATAGATCTTTCTGGGATATACCAATTCGTGGTAACATGACATGGAGTTGGAGGAAGATGCTCAATTTGCGACTCACGATTCGGAATCACGTTTGGACCGTCGTGGGGAATGGAGCTGATACGTCGGCATGGTTTGATAAATGGGACGATGTATGCCCTATTCAGTCGATAGTCACGCCAAGACTTATAGCCAATGCGGGTTTAAATATGAAAACAAAGTTGGCGGATGTGTGTTTTCAAGGGGGATGGAGGTGGCCGAGTCATTGGATTGTTCGGTTTCCAGTCTTGGCTAATCTTCGTCAGATATCGTTGGATGCAACAAAGAGAGATAAGCTTGTATGGAAAACTAGATCTGGAAAGCAAGTTGATTTTAGTACTTCAGCGGTTTGGGATGATATTCGAAACGGCCAGAATTTGGTACCATGGGCTAATGCAATCTGGTTTCCTCAAGCTATTCTGAGACATGCTTTCATAATGTGGCTCATTGTCAATAAGAAGCTCAAGACGCAAGATGTTATGAGTATGTGGAACTCTTCGGGGAATGCTAACTATAATCTTCTATGCTGTTCTTTATGCACATCGGGTCCGGATTCTCATGATCATCTCTTTTTTGAATGCTCGTTTGGGTTGCAAATATGGAACGGAGTGAAAGTCTTAGCTGGTATGGAATCTGTGTGTAACAAGTGGGATAGTATATACGAGTACTTGGTGCGTGTTGGCAGCTCTAAAAGCGCGAGGAATGTTATTGGAAAGCTAGTGGTGGGTGCAGCGACATACTTTGTATGGCAAGAACGGAACATGCGTCTGTTTTCAACAAAGAAAAGGAGTGCTTCGCGACTAGTAGAGATTATTCTGGCAACAGTAAGGATGAAACTTCACACTATGCGGTTCAAAAGAACGGGTGAAGTGGAGAGGATGTTACAAGATTGGAGTTTGCCGAGAGGGCTTGTTATTGAAGATGATGATTGTGGTTAATTATTCATCGTTGTGTAGAATGACCGAGTGTCTTAGTATGAACTAGTTTTCTTTGTTTTGCGTTGTCGCTTGTAAACTCTAGGATGGCATGTCATAGAGCTTGGTGAGCGTAAGTTTTCGATAGATCTTCTGCCAGTTGACTTGGGAAGCTTCGATCTCGTAGTCGGGATGGATTGGTTGTCTAGCAACCGTGCAGAGATTGTGTGCTATGAGAAGATCATTCGCATTCCGATGGCAAATGAAGAGACGATCGTGATTCACAGGGAGAAGCATGATACGCCTTTGCGGATTATTAGTTGTCTGAAAGCACGGAAGTGTCTACGTAAGGTATGTGTTGCCTTCTTAGCTCATGTTGTGGATAAAGAAGCCGAAGAGCCGAAGCTTGAAGATATCCCTGTGGTAAGGGAATATCCTGAAGTCTTCCCCGAAGACTTGCCAGGATTACCTCCTCAACGACAAGTCGAATTCCGCATTGACTTGGTTCCAGACGCCGGGCCTGTAGCCAAGGAACCTTATCGACTTGCGCCTTCAGAGATGCAAGAGTTATCCACGCAGCTTCAGGAGTTATTGGACAAGGGATTCATAAGGCCGAGCTTCTCGCCTTGGGGAGATCCGGTGTTGTTCCTCAAGAAGAAGGATGGTAGCTTTCGAATGTGTATCGACTACCAGGAGCTGAACAAGCTAACCATCAAGAATCGGTATCCTTTGCGGATTGATGATTTATTTGATCAACTGCAAGGATCAAGCTACTATTCCAAGATTGATCTTCGATCGGGTTATCATCAGTTGCGAATTCAAGAGGAAAGTATACCGAAAACTGCCTTCATAACTCGTTATGGACATTACGAGTTCCAAGTGATGCCGTTTGGATTGACCAATGCACCGGCAGTGTTTATGGATTTAATGAACCAAGTATGCAAGCCATATCTCGATAAATTCATGATCGTATTTATCGATGATATTTTGATTTATTCGCAGATGAAGGAAGATCATGAACAACACCTTAGAGCTATTCTAGAGCTGCTAAGGAAGGAAAAGCTCTACGCTAAGTTTTCAAAGTGCGAGTTTTGGATACGTGAGGTATAGTTCCTCGGTCACGTGGTAAACGAGAACGGTATTCATGTGGATCCCACAAAGATCGAGGCAATCAAGAACTGGGAAACTCCGAAGACACCGACCGAGATCCGACAGTTTTTGGGTTTAGCAGGTTATTATCGCAGGTTCATTGAGAATTTCTCCAAGATAGCTCAACCGTTAACCTCCCTTACTCAAAAGGACAAGAAGTATGATTGGGGAGATAAGCAAGAAGAAACCTTTCAGCTGCTCAAGAATAAGCTATGCGATGCACCGATATTATCCCTACCTGAAGGCACCGACGACTTCGTGGTATATTGTGACGCTTCGCGTCAGGGATTGGGTTGTGTGCTAATGCAATGCCAAAAGGTAATCGCTTATGCTTCTCGCCAACTGAAGGTCCATGAGAAGAACTATACCACGCATCATTTGGAGCTAGGCGCAGTGGTATTTGCTTTGAAGATTTGGCGACATTATCTGTATGGTACTTGATGTACTATTTTCACGGATCATAAGAGCCTTCAGCACATATTTGATCAGAAAGAGCTTAACATGCGACAGCGACGTTGGGTTGAGTTGCTAAATGATTATGACTGCGAGATCAAGTATCATCCTGGAAAGGCGAATGTGGTAGTAGACGCCTTAAGTCGGAAAGAAAGGATTAAGCCAATAAGGATTCGGGCTTTAGAAATGATTATTCAGACGGATCTCACTTTGCGTATACGTGATGCACAAAGAGAAGCTCTTAAGAAAGAAAACATTAAGGCTGAATATCTCCGAGGTATGGAGAAAAAGTTGAAGCCTAACGAGGAAGGAACCTTATATTTCATGGGACGCATTTGGGTTCCGCTTTATGGTGGTATTAGAGAGGTTATTTTCGATGAGGTTCATAAATCGAGGTACTCGATCCATCTAGGATCGGACAAGATGTACCAAGATCTGAAGGATTACTACTGGTGGCCAAGACTTAAGAGTGACGTTGCCATGTATGTTGGGAAGTGCCTAACTTGTGCCAAGGTAAAGGCCGAGTATCAGAAGCCTTCAGGTCTCTTGCAACAGCCAGTAATACCCATGTGGAAGTGGGAGCAGATTTCTTTGGATTTCATAACAAAGTTACCCAGAACCCCTAGAGGACATGATACGATTTGGGTAATAGTAGATCGGTTGACAAAGGCTGCGCACTTCTTACCGATTCGAGAGAAGGATAACACCGGTAAGCTAGCTGGGTTTTACCTAAGGGTGATAGTAGCACGTCATGGAGTGCCTATCTCGATAATATCTGATAGAGATGGACGGTTTATGTCAAGGATTTGGCAATCCTTTCAAGAAGCTTTTGGTTCTCAGTTGAATCTGAGTACGGCCTTTCACCCGCAGACAGACGGACAGAGCGAGCGAACTATTCAGATATTGGAAGATATGCTCAGCGCTTGTGTAATGGATTTGGGTGGCAGTTGGGATACTCATCTACCTCTGGTTGAGTTTTCCTATAACAACAGCTACCACACGAGTATTCAAGCCGCACCGTTCGAAGCTCTCTATGGACGTAAATGCCGCTCTTCATTGTGTTGGGCAGATGTTGGTGATAGACAGATGGTTGGCCCCAAACTGGTCCAAGAAACGACTGATAAGATCATGCAGATCCGAGAGCGCATCAAGGCGGCCCGTGATCGACAGAAGAGTTACACGGATCAAAGATGAAAACCCTTGGAATTCGAAGTGGGAGATATGGTTTTGTTAAAAGTCTCACCTTGGAAAGGTGTAGCACGTTTTGGGAAACGTGGCAAGTTAAACCCACGTTACATCGGGCCATTCAGAATATTGGAAAGGGTTGGTAACGTAGCGTACAAGTTAGAGCTACAAGTGGAACTAAATGGTGTTCATGATATATTTCATGTATCTAACCTAAAGAAAAGTCCAACTCAAGAGACAGTAATCATCCCTGCGGATGAAGTGCATATAGACGACACACTCCACCTCACTGAAGAACCCGTTGAGGTTACAGATTGAAAAATTAACAAGACTCGGAGGAGTAGTGTTTAGCTTGTCAAGGTTCGATGGAACGCACGTCATGGCCCAGAGTTTACTTGGGAACGTGAAGATCGAATGAAAGCAAAGTATCCGCATTTGTTCCCTAACTCCCCTGCAACCGATAGCGCAGCTTAAAATTTCGGGACGAAATTTTCTTAACGGGGGAGAATGTGACAATTATCAAATTTCATGTATCCGTACAATAATTAAACAGTAATTAGTGCTTTAATGACTGTGCTGATTTAAATTAATGACATGAATGCTTTCTAATTATTGTCACATATTGCATAATGTCATATCATTATTGCATGCAACACTTTATGATTCAAATGATGCATGAAACAAAGTTAGCACAGTTATCAGACAAATCAGAAATACTGACGGGAGTTCAGTACTTAGACAGACATGGTATTGAGACACCGGATGAGACAGAAACCAAGAGTTACACTAGTATAGTGTGTAGGGAAGTAAGGATCATAAAACTGACTTCCTAGTGATAGTTTAGGTGCCGGAAAGTTCCTAAAACTCACCCAAACTAGAGAATTCTGCAGAATTCAGCAAAAATCAGCATTTAAACAACTAAATATTATGCAGAATTATATTTTAATGGTCCAGAATACTTTCCCAGGTGTCGGGAATCAAAACTGTCACAAAAGGTAACATTTTTTTTTTTGGGGTAAAGGGTTACCCCGGTGATTTTATATATTCACACAAAAAAATACAAGTAGTGAAGAAACACCTCCACTAGATCAAACATGAGACATGCCCCATGAATGTACACCAAAAACCAAAACAAACCAAATAAAAAACACCACTAGACTACCATCTAGAAAAAAAACTATAACTTCAATTAACTCCCATTATCAATTACTTCATCGCCTCCAATATCCCAATTTCCAAGCAACCTCCTAACGTTCGCACACTCCTTGAACTTAACCCCCATAAGCTTGTACCGAATCGTCTTGACAATTAGGTCACAAATGACATCGGGGGGTCTCGTTTGATTCTTAAACAATCTAGCATTCCGCTCCTGCCAAATGAAATACGCGACCGTAGCAACGAGCAATTTACTAACATAATTGGCTGCAGATTTTGACCGAGCACGAACCAACATCCAATTCATAATAGCACTCCATTTGGACTCAATACTATCCATAGCCACCTTATGTCTAACGTTATTCCAAATATGCGTAGAGAACTTACATTCAAAGAAAAGATGATCATGAGAATCTACATTCGCATAACACAAAACGCAACACATCATGTTCATGTTCTTCCGTCTTGAAAAATCCCACTCTAGAATTTTATCCTGAGTGAATAGCTTCTGACGCACAATCAACCACATAAGAAACGCATGTTTAGGGATGCTCTGAGGAAACCAAACAAGCTTAACCCAGTTAACCTCCTGCTCTCTCTTACGAATCGAATGCCACACATTTGATGTAGAAAAATCAAGAAGCTTATCCCCTTCCTTCCAGCATAACTGATCACTCGTATCCGGATTTAAGGAGATTTGATCCAGTTGAATGAGGACTGGATACAAATCCCTCCACGCCGCCGGCCAAGCCCACGAACCGTTAACATGAACATCCTTGACCTTAGCATTCAGCTCAAACCCTGCATTAGAAATGACTCTGGGAGAAAAAATATTAGATAATGGACCCAAAGAACTCCAAGTATCATGCCATGCTGAAGTGCGACTCCCATCACCCAACTTCGACCATATATAATTCCTAACAATAGGCCTCAGCTGAAGTATTTCTTCCAGCTCCAAGTACAGTTGGCGACCTCTTTGTAAACCCAAAAGCTTCGACCTTTTAATCTATACGAGTAAATCCAACTAACCCACAAAGAATTCCGTTTAATAAGAATACTCCATATATGAGACACCATAAGCGCTTTGTTGAAGTCTCCGAGCCGTCTTAACCCCAACCCACCCTCAAACTTAGGGACACAAATCGAATTCCAAGAAACTTTCGCCTTACCTTTATGAAACGAGCTCTCCTGCGACCAAAGGATACGCATTTTGGCTTCTAACTCCTTAATAATACGAGCCGGTAAAATAAAAACAGAAGACCAATACACCTGCATAGCCGAAAGAACTGAAGAAATCAGCTGCAACCTACCAGCAAAAGAGAGAAATCTGTTTCGCCAATTCATAATACGATTATCAAGTTTCTCTATAAGCACACTACAATCCTTGAACAGAAGACGAGAAGAGATTAAAGGCACCCCCAAATATCTAACCGGAAGAACTCCCTCTTCAAAAGGCAAAATATCCAAAATATTATTTTTAACCTGTAAGGCCACGTTACAAAAGAACGCCGTACTCTTTTGGATGCTAGGGACCAAACCAGACATGTTAGTGAAAGTTGTCAACGACCTCATAATACACGAAGCTGAAGCAACATCACCCCTAGCAAAAAGAAAAAGGTCATCAGCAAAACATAGATTTATAATCTGTTGCTTCTCGCATCTATTGTGAAACCTGAACGTCGAATCAAGCCTAGCATTCCGCTCCAAAATACACGTTAGAACCTCCATGACAAGAGTGAATAAATACGGCGATAACGGATCGCCCTGCCTTAAACCACGTCTACCCCTAAAATACCCATGCACATTGCCATTAACACAAATAGAATAGGAAGTAGTCGTCACACAAAGCATAATCCAATCCACCATCCTGATATCAAAACCGAAACCAATAAGCACCTTCTTGAGAAAATTCCAATCAACAGTATCATACGCTTTCTGAATATCCACTTTGAACGCACATCTAGGGGGCCCATAATCTCTGTGATAGTTGTGCATAAGCTCTTGAGTCAACAAAATATTATCTGAGATTTTCCTGCCCGGGACAAATGCAGATTGATTGATACTAACAATTCTGTCAAGATCACCTTTAATACGGCCCGCCACCATTTTACTAATGCATTTGTAAATCACATTACAACACGCAATAGGACGATAATCCGTAACTTTCAATGGAGTAGACTTCTTCGGGATAAGCACGATTAAAGTATTGTTAATTTCACGAAGCAATTTACCAGAATCAAAGAAGTCCCTAACAGCCCGTGTAACTTCACGCCCAATAATGTGCCACACACTCTTAAAAAAAGCCGCCGAGAACCCATCAGGCCCAGGGGCCTTATCATTACCAATCGAGAACATGGCCTTTCGAATCTCATCATCCGTGATAGGTCTCACCATCTGAATAGCATCATTCGGGTTCAGTCTATTAACAAAAAGATCAGCCGTAGGGGATAAAGTAACATCACCTTCACAACCAAGAAATTGCTCATAGTGATGTACTAGAGTTTTATGGACATCGTCACCCTCCATTAACACACCATTCGAGTCCATTATAACATCTATCCTACTTAAATGATTCCTACTCTTTAACGTAGCATGGAAAAATTTAGTATTAGCATCCCCAGCCTGCAACCAGTCAACTTTGGATTTTTGTCTCAAGAAACGTTCCTCATCCAAGCAAGCTTCGAGAAACTCAGCATTAATCTTGGTTTCTTGAGATCGCAGATCAACATTCATAGGCTCATTATCAATCTCTCGTTGAATAAGATCCAATTTTTCACGCAAATCATCAACTTTCTTATGCAAATTCCCTTGTTGAAACATAAACTTCCTCAACGGGCCCTTTAACAACTTAAGTTTCTTAACAACCCGAAACTGGTCAACCCCATCTATGTGCGTATCCCATATATTCTTCACAATCTCAGAAAATCCTGTTTTATGAATTAAAAAATTCGCAAACTTAAAAGGTTTACGATTAGACTTACAAGTAGAGGGGATTTTAAGCAAAGCTGGACAATGATCCGACATTCTATATGGATGAAAAAACGCTCCCGAGTTCGGAAATTCAGCAACAAACGATGTATTTCCCATAACACGATCTATTTTCTTAAGGAGGCCAACACCCATTTTAGGCTTCTGATTCCATGTAAACTGGAATCCCGATCGATTAATATCAAGCACCTCTATGTTCGCTACACACTCTTGAAACTCTCTCATACCAATAGAGACTTGAGAAACTCCCATGGATTTATCTTCCAGATTGAGCGCTGAATTAAAGTCCCCTAATATTACCCACGGCCTATCTCCGACAAACAGTTTATGTAAGTTAAGTTGTTGCCATAGATCCCTCCTAGTAACATAATAGTTGGCTGCATATACAACCGAACAGAAGAGAACCTTTTTATCAATCTTAAACATAACTTGGAGATGCATAACTTGGTCCGTTTGAGCAATTACCATAACATCAAAAACACTTGAATCCCAACCAATAATTATCCTTGTACCCTTATTACATCTGTTCCCATTCGACGTCCACTCCCAACCCCGAAACACAGAGTTACACACTTTTCCTAAATTATCCATATCAACATGAGACTCCAGGATTGCACAAAGACTCAATTTATTACTACGAACTACCTGTCGAACCTCCTTTTGTTTAAGAGGGCGGTTCAACCCTCTAACATTCCAAGCTGCGATACTAACCATCGGAAACTTGCATTAAAGGAGTGCTTGCCCCTTTAGAGTTTTTAGTTTTATCCGTTCCCTCCATGAGATACCCATCCGTTTCATTAAAAACTTCAACTACCTCCTCTTCATCAGAATCATCTATGTTTCCACTACCAGCCTTACTACTTTGACCTCCATCCGTATTAACATTATTCAGCACCTCAAAAGGATTCTGAGACGTAAAAATATCTCCCAATGGCTTTGCCTTTGTCTCAGCAGATTGTTTACCACTAATAGGTCTATACTCGAATTTAGTCGTTGGTTTCTTGAGCTGAATTCCACCTTTCCTTGCAACTTTCCTAGATTGGACCCCCGTAAAACCATCGGCATCAACTCTAGGCACCTCCTTACCTTTACCATTCCCTTGCCTAACAAATTTCCTTTCCTGATTATGATTCTCAAAAACCGTTGGTTTACGTGGCTTCTTTGGACATGATTCATCCGAATGACCAAACACACAACATCCCGAGCATCTGAGGGGGCACCATTCATACTCAACATACATTGTCTCCTTGATAAATCCCTCCCCTTCCAAATCCGGAATGGCCAAAGTCAGCTCCTCTTTTAATTCTTTATCAGCTGAAATCTCAATTAAAGCTCTCGCATAACTGCTTCTTCCCCAATTATCAATACACATCGAAGCAGTGTACGAGTCCAATTGTTTCGGTTCCCCAATGGCTGTTGCAATTAAACTTAGACCATCCTCCGTATAAGCTGCTATTGGAACCTCATGTATTTTAACCCACACTTGAACCTTAGTCACTTCCTTCTTTTCCAGCTTCAAATTTGGAGACCATTCACTTAGAAAAAGCGGTTGAGACCGTATAATCCAAGGGCCCTCCTTTAAAACACCCAACATTCCTTTTTGGTCCGCAAACTTAAAGAAGAAGAAGCCATTAGCATTCATCATTGACTTCTGTAACCCAAACTTTTTCCAGTTGTTACGCACAAAATACTCCACCACAGGATAAGCTATACGGTCTCCTAGAAAATATCCAAACAACGTATTTGCAAGCTTATCCTGAACTACTTGGACCGACTCTTTAGGTAAAACAATATCACATTCATCATGTTTTATAGAACTACTAAGTGACTGGAAATTAACCTTCCTAGCATTCTGATTCATAACTGAATCTGCATACGACATCGGCACCCCTTGACCAGGTTTAGAGTTTTCATCCGCCACAGCCTCAGAAGTTTTCAGCGGATCCACAACCTCTTTCAAAACAGGTTCAACCGGAACAGTAATTTTTGACAACTCATCAATGACGTTGAACTTACCAGGATCACTTGCAGCCGACGACACAACACCTCTCCTCGGCATCAGCGTTTTACCTTCAATATCGACTACCCGAGACGCTAAACCCTGGATTCTTGTAGGAGGCTTTCCTCGATCAAAAAACATGTTATCCCCAGGTTTTATACGTTCATTCAGATTGTTATGGACACCTCTCTCCATCAGCAAGAAACTCCAATCACCATGCAAAGAAAAACCCGCCGAAAACCAGAAAACCAAATGCTAAGAACAAGAAACCCTAATCCTTTAAACCCTAGAATCAGATCTCAACCCTTAATCGATTAACCCAGAGTATCAATCTAGCTAAATTAGTCTCAGCTAACCGCAATCAATAACAACCAGGTTAATAAATCAGAGAATCGAATAAGATTACAAAGGCAGCGATTGAAAAAACAAGAAAAAACCCTAGTTTTTGGATCGATCACTAATGCTAACAAGTTCGTTATAGGGTTTTGAAAAACAAAACTCTAATCACAGACTGTTATGCATAAGATTATGAAGAAAAAACTGATGGATTCATGGTGAAGAACAGAAATCGCCTAAAGGAGAGAGAGTTAGGGTTTCAAAACATTTCACAAAAGGTAACATAAAGCACACTAAACTGCATAGTTTAGTACCTTAACGAACCGGTAACCAACCGAACAACCGGACACTACCCGAAACACCAAATTTCACTAGAAGCATTGTTTTATCATTTCCGAGCTAGTTATGGTCCCCGAACACCATAACACATCATACAACAACATAACAACTAAATACACAAACTAAACATTAGATTTCAACCAATTAACTTAACTAACCATTGAAACCTAACCATACCCCCCCCCTCATGTATACGGTTCAAGGGTGGCCCCCACCCTTGATTTTCTTTACATATTTTTTTGGATCATGTCTTATGCTTTAGAGAATATAATATCCAAAAGACTAAGTAGTGTTGGAAGATTATAAATGTAACCACAAGACCATTCTTTCATTTTTCACAAACTCACCAACACTCAAAACTCTCTCCTCTCCTTCCTCCATTCTCGGCCAAGAACAAGAGCACCCACCACCATCACTTTCATCTCATCTTCATCCATTTACAAGTGATCATAAGGTGTAAGGAGCTAGGATAAGAAGCTTGGTGACCTTGAAGCTTTAAGGACCTCTCTCTAGTGCTATTGACCACGAAGATTATCATCTTCATCTTCTTGAATCTCATCCCTAGCCTTTTGCTAGTAGTAAGACCCTCCTAATCTCATTTTACATCTTGTTATGTTGGTTAAAAGTTTATGTAAAAGACTAATCATGAAGAATATCAAAGATCAAGAACATAATCTATAACATAAGACTAAAAATCATAATAATCTATGTTGTTTAAGTGTATATATGCTTCTTAATTGTTGATTGTTTATGTTTATGATGTTAAACATCATATGGAACTTGCTAGATTGTGATTAAACACATGATCTAGCAAGATGAGAGGATGATCTTGTAAAAGACCAAGATGAACATCCTTTATGTAACCATGGACTTGAAATATGAAGATGTTTTCTTGAATGATGATGATTAAAACATGATGTAAGTCTTGTAAATAGATGATTTCAAAAAAGATTTTCTCAATAAACTAAGTTAAATTACAAGATTTACGTAAACATGAGTTTTAAAGAAACTAATCACATTTCTAGTGATTAATCAAGTGTAGAAACCTGTTAATGACAAGAAAAATTCAAGAAGAAATATTTTTAGAAAATCAATTTACAAGTTGTAAAAGTTTAAAATCTTCAAGAGTGTGATTTATAACTAAAGAACCACACTTTAAAGGGTAACTAAACTTACTTAACACCATACTAAGTTACTACAAATTTTTACAAAATTTCAAGTTCATGAAGTAGTGTAAATGGCATGATTTTGGCACTTGGTAAGTATTGTTTGATTTGTTGATGAATTGTGACGATTTTAAAAGAAAATGATATGCTTTGAAAGCATGGAAACCTCCATTTTAAGGGGAAACTATGGCAAAATTTTTCTAGAATTTAAACACTTAGAAAAATATTTTTAAACAAGTGTTTACAAGTGTATTTTAACCATAATTTTTCATATAAAATTTGTCATAATTTTTGTTATAAAAATTATAAATAATGGAGGTTGGTTTTTGATAATAAAAGTGACTAAATATGTATTTAGGAAAATATATATTTAGATGTCACAATTTGTGTGATTACTTGTATATTATGTATATTAGTTATATTATTTTAGGACTTGAAATAATATAACTCACCAAAATACCAAAAATTATAACACAAAATATTACCAAAATTCCAAGATAATAGATATATAACTTATACCCAAAATTTGGTCAAACCGAACAAGGAACATAAGCTACAAAAATATTCCGGAATTAAATTCATAAGTATATTTTGATAAACGGTATTTTGGAAACCAAGAGAACAAAAATATGATTTCTACAAGTGTTACAAAAATATACAATGTTTTTTACAAGAAAAAAATATATTATTTTTGAGTAAAGGAAAATATATATGTTTTCTTGAATTTCTAGAAAATATATTATTTTTGAGGAAAATATATATATTCTTAAAAAATTTAGAATATATTATTTTTGGGGTGAAAAATGGATTTATAAATATTTTCTAAGTTAATCTTGAAAATATGTTATTTTTGAGATTTATATGAAAATATAAATATTTTTGCCAAGGAAGAAATATAAATAATTTTCTATACAAGTTTTCTTAAAATATTTATATATTTTAAGAATATATATTGGTGAATTTTTATTAAAAATAATATTCCGGAAATTTAAAATACAAAATGAAGTATAAGAATACTTAATAAATACAATAAAAATACGTATTTTCGTGCGTATAAATACACACCGGAATACGCCACCAATACTTGGCAAAAAAATACACAAGTCTAAGAATACGAGTATAAGTATACCCATCCTTGGGGGAAAATATACATGTATACTTATATAATGAATCAAGTTAAAATATAGAGTTAATTACATAGTTAGTCCCTGTGGTTTGCACAAAATAACATACTTAGGTACTAATAGTTTAAAATCACCTTCTAGGGTATTAACTTTTCATTTTGTAACGTTTGGAGGTATTAACTTCTAGGGTATTAACATAGTTAGTCCCTGTGGTTTGCACAAATAACATACTTAGGTACTAATAGAATGTGATTTTAAACCTACAAATAACGTTAATACCTCTAAACGTTACAAAATGAAAAGTTAATACCCTATAATGTGATTTTAAACTATTAGTACCTAAGTATGTTACTTTGTGCAAACCACAGGGACTAACTATGTAATTAACTCTAAAATATATTATTTTAGCAAATATTCCAAAATTAATAAATATGATTAAAGTTAAAATATTATTATTTTAACAAATAATTATATACCTTGGAATCATAATGACATCAAGAAATGTAACTCAAAGATACTAAATAAGAATAAAAGTCAAGGCTCGACCCATCCATCTAACAAACCATAGTACATTTGTAGGTAGTCGTGTGATCGAGAAGAAGCTTTGAGTTATGCCGAGTTACGAGACGCAAGATTGTGAGTTCATGTCCCCCTTTTCTTTTAACTGTTTTCAGTTTTATAACTTCGGGGGTGAAATACATGTTACAAATGATTATGATTACAAATGGCGCTAAGGAATGAACTGTTAGATCATGTGAATGGGTTGGCGTTAACTTGAGACCATTAATCCTTTTATAAGGACCGAGGGGCATGAGTGATAGATCTATTTGGGTGTTGCGAGCCCCATGGGTCCGCGAGTTGGCCGCATGTGGTGACTATGTCGTCCCAGCCGGGAGGCCTGGTACGAAATACGCAAAGGATTGAGCCTTCCTACACCGTTACACACACATTAATGACCTTGCAAATCATTAATTGATCTGTTCATATTCGCTTTCATACCAGTTTACAAATACATACTTACAAATGTTTACAAGGTTATTCGTGCACACATACAAAACACGTGAACTCGCTCAACTTTTGTTGATGTTTTCAAACTACATGTATTTCAGGGAATTGATTATGGATCTGGCGGGCGTCCAAGGATTTCCAAGTTGTGTCTTCAATAAAAGATGTCATCCAGTGTTGAAGGGTTTGAATTGTGTATTTTATCTTGGATAAGATACATGGTTCAAAGCCTAGTTTATTAGTGTCTTTTGTGAAGTCCTTTACGGAACTTAAAACTTTGTTTGTGTTGTATTCTAAACTTGAAGTCTGTATTTGGATTTAAAACAATGATGGTTGTTTTATTTTGAAACTTCTAAATGGATGAACATCATGGTTTCTATCATATAGTTGTTTGTTATGGTTGAATGCAATGATATTAAGCAAGTCACACGTAATCACGCTTCTGTAAAAGTCAGGGTGTGACAAAAGGTGGTTGAGATGTCGATTTGCTTGAAAGATTACTTGGATACGGCAGAGAGATATCAACACATACTCTCACTCAAGTGAGAATTGGAATACGAAGGCGAAGTGTACGAGGACGAGGTCGAAGCCGAATTGACAACCCAAATGACCGACGAAGAAGCCGCATACGATGACTTCCTACGCAATATTTCTGTGACATCTGTGTTTGTGTAATCATTGTACAAACTCTGAACAATTCAAATATATATAAAACAATGTGTTTTGATCCCAATGTTTGTTATTTGTGTTTAACATTTTGCACTTTTTGATTTTTGATCGATTTTGAACTCTATATCGCTTTTTGGAAAGTTATACGCAAACTGATGCGTAAACGTAATCAGTTTAACGTGACAAACACTTCGGAACAGCAACATAAGCTTAACATACCTTAAATAACCTTTACATAACTTAGAAATAAGTTTTAAAGGGTTCGGTATGGCAAAAACAAGTTTATTCGCTCACAAGGACTATTTACGTCAAACTGCAAAAGTCTGCCGTGTCGTATGGCAACGTACATTCCGGAACATGATCATAAGCTAAACATACCATAAATAACCTTAACATAGCTTAGAAATAAGCTTTGAGTGGTTCGGTGTGCGAAAATACGCTTATTTGATCAAAAAGGGACTAAAAGCGTCAAAAACGACGTAAGTTTGCATTTACGTGCATATTTTACGTTCTGACCACATCCGGACATCCAAAAATTTTTGTAGTCACTAAAATATTTTATTTTAGTGATCGGAATGCAAAAATACCATTCGTCGCTTAATTTGGATCGTTTTCGCGTCCGTTCGAGTTTCGTCGTAATTAACCAAACAACGTGACCGTACGACCAAACGAACCGACATCCGTGATATTTCCGAGCATATTTTGAGTCCCCTATACTTTGACGACCTTGTAGAGCCTTGAAAATGGCTTAACGGAGGTTAAATACGTCAAATACGCAAGTTAGTGTGTGCAGGGACTGTTTCTGCCAATTTCTGAAACTGGCAGCCATGCCCCAGCATCGTGCGACCACCCCCTGTTGTTACTGTCACGGCACGCGAGACCTTGATCTGGACATAATGTTTGTTTTTTACCTGCAGCTTGAATTTCAGGGACCTTTCTTGCAATTTCTTGGTGTGGGCACCAAGTAAACACCTCTCCAAGCAATGCTAGCTGTCCTAAAACACTTGTAGGGCCATGATTTAATGCTTGGATGTTACACAAACACTTGTAATGATCCTAGAGCACCTTAACAACTATAAATACCCCTCATCTCTTCCTTGTTCATTGCTCATTTCATACTTTGAACTCTAAGTGGAGGATTTCCTACTTTGGGAGCCACCTACCTGAGTTCTAGTACATCCTTTCCAGCCTTTGAACACCTTGTAAGTGTTCTTTCATGGCTTAGCTGTTATTTTCAACTATTTAGAGCTGAAAGTTAAACAGTTTGACCAACAGTTTGACTTTCGGTTTTGACCATCAATTGGTCAAGTTAAAGTTCAATTGAACTTTGCAACGTGATTGTAATCACGATGGTTACAATCCTTAGCGATTATACCTACTGATTACCACGTTGACTAGGCGTAGTGACGAGTCAAAGTTTCGATCAAAATGCGTATTTACGCGCATTTTGCAACGGAACTATTTTTAGGTATCAAAACACTTTGTTTTGATACCAAATCAGTTTTCTAAGTTAGTTAAACATGTTTTGACATGTTTAACTCGTCACTACTAGTTTAGTGCTTGTTTAGGGTCATAAGTTAAGCGGTCTCGACAACCGTTTAGACTTTCGAACCCGACCCGTTTGGTCGATCATTAGGATCCGACCAAGCTTATTTAGTGATCACAGTTGCATTGGGAATAACCTACAGAGGTTATACCTTATGATCACTTAGGTTGGTTAGTTATCCATTAAGTCGATTATATGCCCATGGAAAATGACCAAAATGCCCTTTTTAAGCATAAATTCGTATTTTGCATATGTGATCAAGTTTTTGACATCTAAACTGATTTAGTAACATATTTAGGCATAATTGGGCATGTAAGAATTGACATAGGACATAGATAACCATCCGACCTTAGATTTACGCAAATGACGCGTTATAGTAGCTTAAACTACCATAACGGGTTGAAACGGGTCAAAAGCACTTAGGTTCACTTTCAAATCAGAATGTTAGGTCTATTAAATCATGCCATATGAGTTCCAATACTCATTTGATTTATAGAACTTCATTCTATCCTATCTCCCGATTTAGGATCCGATTATTAACGTAGTTACCTATATTAGGTGCCGTTTGATTC
Source organism: Helianthus tuberosus (assembly GCA_030545235.1). Classification (NCBI taxonomy): domain Eukaryota; kingdom Viridiplantae; phylum Streptophyta; class Magnoliopsida; order Asterales; family Asteraceae; genus Helianthus; species Helianthus tuberosus. Next base: position 95,809,436 of record CM060442.1, read on the forward strand.
CGTGATCCTTGAAGCTTTATTTGGTCTTTATTTCAAGACTAATAGGCAATCCCAAGTGAGTACATAGTCCCCTCTTTTACCGCTTTCAAATATTTCGGGGTGATACACATGTGCATACATTGTTACTTTCGTGCTTTTCATGCTTTTATGACATATACTTGCCATGTTTAGCTAGTACACATATAGTACATGATTTCAATTATGTATTGCTATGTATGTTGACTGAGCATGCTAGCACATTGATTTCATAGACACTTTGTTGCATATGTTTACTCAGCATATGGACACATTGATTTATATCTCATTTCTGCTATGTATGTTTACTGAGCATGCTAGCACATTGATTTCATGAACATTTCTACTATGTATGTTTACTTAGCATACATAGTACATGGTTTTCACATGACATGCTTACATTGGTTATGACATTTGGTATGTTTAACGGGACAATAATACTGATCACGCCGCTCGGTAGTATGTAATGGTACCATAGGACTTGATAAATCCCGTTCCCGACTTCCTAGGTTTGTTTGGAAGTAGGGAATGACAGAATCTGATATACATAATTGATGAACCTTTAATTCGTTTAAGGGTTTATCCGAAAGTCGCAAGGCTTGAATGTATGCGATAAACATTACTGCATAAATGTTTGTAATCATAAAGTATTGTTTCCTGCAAAACATAACTTTTGATTTAAACTTAGGTTTATTCAAAAACATTGTTTTGTACATTTTACATATGGGGTTGAGTAAATACTCTTTATTCACCATACATGCCATTTGGTTACACATTGACATTATACATATGGTTTGAGTAGATACTTTCTACTTGCCACACATTACACTCGATTATACATGACACAATTTACATATGACATTGGAGATGGTTTACACATAAACATTTTGACATTGGTTTAACATGACATTTTGGTAGGTTGGAAATTACAAGCGCCCCAAGCGTCTGCCCCAATCTCATCATCAGATCACTCCTCCGTCGATCACCGCCATCACTACCGCCACCGCTGCCAGCCGCCTGCATCCACCACAGAACTTCACTCGTTACCTCTCGCTTCATCGGATAATTCGTCGGGTTTTCTATATGTTTCGGAAGGTTCATGGGGTAGGGATGCTAGATTAGGGTTTTGCTTTTCTTTTCTTTCGCTGCTGGTTGTTTCGTTTTTAGGCTTCTGGTCGTGCATGGTCTTTTGTTTTTCGTCGTTGTTGAGAGAGGAGATTGTCTAGTATGGATTCTCGTAAGAAGTTTGATGTGCATGTGGATCATGGTAAGCCACCACTCTCCTCTAAGGGTGGGGGTAGCCGTGGTCTGAATGTTCAAAGTAACCCGAAGATAGCCAGGCAGGGGATTTTCAAAACGAATTCTGAGCCAAGGTTGATTAATGTTATCGATGAACTTGAGAAGATATCTGTTCCGATTTCTATGGACAATGTTGTCAAGGAATCTTCACCGGACTTTGGGGTTCTAGATAACCTTATGGATGCTGCTGGGAGTATGCAGGATAATGTGGAAGTCTACTTGAAGAATGACAATTCGGATGGGAAGAGGTCTGAGGAAAATCAAGTAAAGGATGCTAATAATCATATGGATGCTGGAAATATAACTAAACCCTTATCATATGCGGAATCGGTCTTGGCAGAAAGCTTGAGAAAGGTAAATTTTCGGAAACTGGCCACTGTTGAGAAGCATGATGGTTGTGATGTGGTGTTACCTAGGGATTCAATAAGGGTAGTGAAAGATAAAATGGCAAACACGTTGTATGGTTATTTTTTGGGGGATAGGGTAGCATATCCAGTTGTGGAATACTTTGTTAGGAACAATTGGAAAAGATTTGGGTTGCAAAAATCAATGATGAACGCAAATGGTTTCTTCTTTTTCAAGTTTGGTGATCAAGCGGGTATGATGAATGCACTCAATGAGGGTCTGTGGATTATTCGGTCACAGCCGTTGTTCTTGGAGGTTTGGTCTCCTTCGGTTAAACTTGAGAAGAAAGAAGTAAGAAAGGTTCAAGTTTGGGTCAAGATTCATGAGGTTCCTATTGTGGCTTACACGGAGGATGGTTTAAGCTTGATTGCTTCAGCAATAGGGGAGCCGAAGGCTTTATATTCCTTTACAACAGCTATGTGTGTTGACATGTGGGGACGTAGCAGCTATGCTCGTGCACTAATTGAAATATCGGCTGACAATGAATTCAAGGATGAATTGGTCATTGCGGTTCCGTGTATTGATGGGGATGGGTTTGTTAAGGAGAAGGTTTTATGTGGAATATGAATGGAGCCCCCATAGGTGTAGCCGTTGTTGTGTTTTTGGTCATAATGAAGACTCATGTCCGAAGCAGGTTGCTCGAGTGGCTAATGGTGGGAACAAAGGTTCTAAGCAAAAGGAAATTAAGCAACCTTTGGGTCCGAAAAAAGTGAGAGTTACTGATGCGGAGGGATTTACGGATGTGGATTCTTGGAAAGTGGCAAAACGGACTGGATTTCCAGTTAATAAACAAAAACAAAAGTTCGAGTATAGACCAGTGGCACCTAAACCCGATTCTAATAAAGCGGGAGGTGGAGTGAAGATACAACCGAAATCAGCTGGTAATGTTGCTTTGCACAACCCGTTTGACGCTCTAAGGAATGATGAAGGGGAGTCTAGTAAAACAGGCGGGGGAGTAGATATGGATCAAGAGGATTCGGATGATGAGGAGATAGTGGAAGTATACAATGAAACAAATGAATTTATTAGAGAAGATAATCATGGAACCACTATTAAAAAAGGGGCAAGCACTCCTGATTCAATGGTTTTAAATGGTTAGTTTCGCTACTTGGAATATTAGGGGTTTGAACCGACCCCTGAAACAGAGGGAGGTTCGTTAAGTTGTCAAGGATAATAATGTTAGCTTATGTGCCATTCTTGAATCTCATGTGGATGTGAATAATTTGAGTAAAGTGTGTGGCCTTGTGTTTCAGAACTGGGATTGGACATCTAATGGTGTTTGTTGTCAAAAAGGGACTCGTATAATTCTCGGATGGGACCCTACAGTTGTGGATGTTATGGTTTTCTCTCAAGCGACTCAAGTGATGCACGTACATGTTATCTTTAAACTTGACAGGAGAATGCTTTTTTGTTCGATTGTGTATGCGGCAAACTATTATATTTCGCGTAGGGAGTTATGGCAACAACTTAGAATGCATAAAGTGCTGGTTAATAATGCCCCTTGGGTAATAATGGGAGACTTTAATTTGGCTCTTAATCTAGAAGACAAGTCTATTGGCGTTTCTAATATTTCTCCAGGTATGCGTGATTTCAAGGAGTGTGTGGAGGATATTGAAATGTTTGATGTTAATCGAGTGGGTATGCATTTCACGTGGAACCAAAAGCCGAAGAATGGTGTCGGTTTGTTGAAGAAAATCGATCGTGTGTTGGGTAACACTCCTTTTGTGTCTGAATATCCGGACTCGGTTGCTTTGTTTCAACCATACTGAGTCTCGGATCACTGCCCATGCATATTGAAATTTCCGAAAGCTGCCAAACCGAAGCCGAGACCTTTTAAGTTCGCTAATTTCTTAGTGTTCAAACCGAAGTTCTTGGATATTGTTAAAAAGGAATGGGAAACGTCTATTAGTGGTGTTTACCAGTTTCAGGTTATGAAAAAGCTTCGCTTGCGGAAATCTCCTCTTAGATCCCTTCTGTTTGCCCAAGGTAACTTGCATAAAAAAGTTGTGGACCTTCGTGGAAAGCTTGAAAATTTGCAAAAGGGGATTTATTAGGACCCGACTAATGAGGAGCTTAGGATTCAAGAAATAAAAGTGTTGTGTGAATTCCAGGAAGCTTGTCTTGATGAAGAAAGGTTTTTGAAGCAAAAATCTAAAGTGGAATAGCTTCGTGTGGGGGATTCGAATTCAACTTATTTCCACATGTCGCTGAAGAGCAGGAACCATCGAAGTCGCAAAGATGTTATTTCTAATGCAAATGGTACATCTTATGAGGGTGATAACGTTCCTGATGCCCTAGTCAATCATTATGCGAACTTTTTGGGTTGTCAAGGTCAGACCTCTCTTGATCCTTCTCCTGAACTATTTACTAGAAAGTTAGATACGGTCGTGTCTAACGACATGGTTCGGCCTGTTACTCTGGATGAAATAAAGTCGGCTATGTATGCTATTGGTAATGATAAAGCTCCGGGGCCAGATGGATTTACGGCTGCTTTCTTTAAGCATGCTTGGGATATAGTGGGTCTGCGGTCCTAGAATTTTTCAACACGGGGAAGCTTTTAAAACAATTAAACCACACTCTTCTTGCGCTGATTCCGAAGATTATGACGCCTACAAGAGTGACTGATTACCGTCCGATCTCTTGTTGTAACGTCATCTATAAATGCATTAGTAAGGTGTTGGTGGATCGCATAAAAGATGCTTTAAGTGGGATAGTTAGTATTAATCAGTCTGCTTTCGTTCTGGGAAGGAAAATATCAGATAACATTCTGCTTACTCAGGAACTGATGCATAATTATCATAGGCACTTTGGTCCTCCTAGGTGCGCTTTTAAAGTTGATATTCAGAAAGCGTATGACACGGTTGACTGGGGATTTCTTAAACAAGTTCTCGTGGGTTTTGGTTTTCATCGAGTTATGGTGGACTGGATTCTGGTATGTGTGTCTACTACTTCATACTCGGTATGTATTAATGGTAATGTTTATGGGTCCTTTGATGGTAAGCGGGGCTTAAGGCAGGGTGACCCCCTCTCCCCATATCTTTTTACGCTTGTTATGGAGGTGCTAACTTGTATTTTGCAGCACATGATTAGGATTGATTCTTCAATCAGATTCCATAATAAATGTGAAAAACAACAGATTGTTAATTTATGTTTCGCGGATGATTTATTCCTTTTTGCTAGAGGAGATGTTGATTCGGCTCGATGTATTATGAACTCCCTTAGAGATTTCACTAAAATGTCGGGTTTGGTTCCTAGCTCTCAGAAAAGTACGGGTTTCTTTTGTAATGTTCCGGATCATGTTAAAATGGCGATTATGAGTACTATTCCTTTTGAGGAGGGTACGCTTTCGGTTCGTTACTTGGGTGTCCCTCTTTTATTTTCTAGACTCCTCTATAAGGATTGCAGCATTCTGGTTGAGCGTCTGGATCAACGTATTCATAACTGGAAGAATAAGCTTCTTTCTTTTGCAGGTAGAGTACAGCTTATTATTTCGGTTTTATCAGCTATGCATGTCTACTGGTCTTCGGTCTTCATTTTACCGGCTCGGATTATTCATGACTTAGAAGCAAAAATGCAGAATTTCCTATGGTCTCAGGGTTCCTTTCAACGTGGGAAGGCTAAGGTTTCTTGGAAATCTGTTTGTGTTTCTAAGATAGAAGGTGGTTTGGGAATTAGAAGGATTGGTGATGTTAACAAGGCTCTGATGGTTTCGCATGTTTGGAGTATTCTTACAAATCGGGAATCTCTATGGGTGGCTTGGATTCACTCCTACAGGTTAAAGGGTCGAAATTTCTGGGAATGTAAACCAGTTCCGAATTGCTGTTGGAGTTGGAGAAAATTGTTACAGTTACGGCCGTTAATTAGAGGGTTTTGTTGGTCCAAACTTTTTTTTTTTTGGGTAAAGGGTTACCCCGGTGATTCTATTATAAAACAACCGCAAATAAGTACAAGTAGTGAGGAAGAGTTCCACACTAGTTCATATATAGGACATGCCCCATATATGTAAAGCCAACCAACAAAAGTACCTATGACCTCACATACCCTAGCCTACTAAACATCAAAAATGACTATTTAGTAGACAAATAAAATAAAACAAAAACAAACATCATCCTCCATCATCAAAAATAAAATTGCCGATAACCGGCAGCCCCTTCACACGACCTCGAGACAATCTATCCATTGAATAACTTTGAGGAAGATGTGGTTGCTCCTACTCTTGCAGACGAAGATGTCATAAATCCATTTGTTTCATTGTAGACTTCTGTGACTTCTTCATCATCCGAGTCTTACTGATCATTATGAGCCCCACTACTAGACTGACCCATATGAAGATCCTTATCCCGTAAAACATCGAAGGAGTTCTTAGATAAGACATTCGATTGCTGAGCCGATGGATTGGTCCCCCCATGAGGTTTTGGTCCAATAGGCCTATACTCAAACTTCTGTTTCTGCTTGTTTACAGGAAAACCTGGATTCCTAGCCGCTTTCTTACGAACCACATCCGTAAACCCGTCCTTGTCTACTACCGGCTGTTTCCCTTGCTGCCTATTATTCCCTTCACATTGTTTCTTAATGTTAACCGGCTTCTTAGGATCCCCCCTAGTCTACCTCGGGCAAGTATCATCAGAATGCCCAAACACTTTGCAATGATCACACCAATAAGGACTCCATTCATACTCTACATAAAGTTTCTTTTTGACAAAACCTTCACCCTCAAGGTCAGGAACCGCTATAACTATCTCCTCCTTAAGATCATTATCGGCTGAGATTTCTAATAACGCTCTAGCATAACTACTCCTTCCCCAGGTATCCATACACATGGACGAGGTGTACGAGTCCAACATCTTCGGATCACCAATAGCCATAGCTATCATACTCAAACCATCCTCCGTATACGCAGCAATCGGGACATCATGGATTTTGACCCACAATTGCAATTTCTTGACCTCCTTCTTTTCCAGTTTTGAATGGGTGACCAAATATTAAGAAATATAGGCTGACCTCGAATAATCCATGGTCCTTCTTTCAGCACATTTGTCATCCCGTCTTTATCAGCAAACTTGAAAAAGAAGAATCCATCAGCATTCATCATGGATTTTTGCAATCCATGCTTCTTCCAATTTGTCCGCACAAAATAATCCACCACCGGGTACGCAACTCGGTCCCCTAGGAAGTAACCATAAAGAGTATTTGCTAGCTTCTCTTGAACTACTCTAACCGAGTCACGAGGCAACACCACATCACAACCCTCATGCGCATCAGTGCTTGCAAGAAACCTGAAGTTTACCTTAACCGACTTGGCTGCACAAACTGAATCTGCATAAGACATTGGCTTAGAATTATTGTTCAGGTCACTTCGGTTCCCCTGCGACCCTGCACAACCTTCCAAATTACCCGAAACCCTGAGTTCAGCCCGCATATTCTCAACCGGTTCTGAGACCTTTGTGAGTTCCTCGAAGATGTTAACACCACGTCTTGGCTGCACAGTGTTCCCATCAACAACCAGAATACGATCAGCTATCTCTTTAAACGACAGTGGCGGTTTTGCACCAAGATTCGTTCGTTCCTCCATTACCAATTAGACAACTGATGTACGTCGGCCAAACAATGTTCAGTGAAAACCTTGATCTGAACAAACAAGATTGTGATAAACCCTAGTAGCCGCCGTCAACCACCTGATGAAATTGCCGACCCCCTAATCTGATGTAACAAATAATGAGAATCAAGGAGTAATCTGAATTCCCAAAATCCTAAATTAAATTGCCGTTGAATATGGATTGCCGATCCCTAGTTAGCAGCCGCCAAATCCCCTTCAACAATCAGCAAAAACAAAGGAAAAAACGAAACCCTAACTACAAACCTAATCTGATTTCACCCGGTTATGTACTAAGGATCGATTGAAACAAACCCTAAGATAATAACCAAGATCAATCGAGAATAGGAGAAGCAGAAATCAGTTAGGGTTTCATGAGAATACCAATGTCGCCAAAATCGCCCAGAGAGCTTCCATTCCTTTCGCTAAGTTTTTTCGTAATTTTGTTGGTCCAAACTTGGTAATGGTAGAGACACTTCAGTTTGGCATGACAATTGGAGTGTTATCGGTCCGTTGAGTTCCTTTCTATCGCCTAGGACTATCACAAGAGAGGGGTTTTCGTTACAAGCCACAGTTGCGGATTTGTCTTTTAATGGTTCTTGGTTATGGCCTGTTGCTTGGAGAGACACCTACCCAGTTCTTATACAGCTTGATCAGGTGCAAAGGGATGCTAATAATCAAGATTGTTTGCTCTGGAAAGATGGGGACGAGGTTAGTGATTATTCGTCCTCGGGGGTATGGAATTCTATTAGATCTAGCGAACCAGAGGTGAATTGGCATAGTATAGTTTGGTTTTCGCAATGTATTCCTCGGCATGCTTTCTTTATGTGGCTTATTATGCGGCGTAAGCTGGTGACTCAAGATAAAATCATGCATTGGAACTCCACAAGAAGAACTAATATGAATATGATGTGCTGCCTCTTATGCTATGAGAATATGGACTCGCATGATCATTTGTTTTTTGAGTGCAAGTTTTCGGCTAAGGTTTGGGTGTTGGTTCGTGCAAAAGCAGGTATGGGTAATGTGGAAGCTAAATGGAGTGCTATCATAGAGTGGCTTCGACAACGTGCTAGGTCCAAGTCCGCTGCTAACTTAGTGTGTCGATTGATTATTGCTGCTACTGCTTATGCTATTTGGCGGGAAAGAAACACTCGTTTATTCAAGAACCATGCTAGGCCCCCAGAAACTATATGTGATTCGATTTTTGATACTGTCCGATATAGGTTGATGGGTTTAAAGTTCAAGAATACGTCTAAAGTGAGGATACTTCTTCAGAAGTGGGAGATTCATGGAGTTTCGGCTGTTGATGATGGAGGCTGAGTGACGTGTTGGTTTGTTATATTTTGTTTCCTAGATGTTTAGTCTAGTCGATGTTGCTTAGGCTTGGTTCTTGTTTTTGTTTCTTCCACTTTCATGAGGCATGTCTCATGTTTGAACTAGTAAGGGTTTTTCCTTACTACTTGTTTTTCTGGTTTGTGAATATATAAAATCACCGGGGTAACCTTTACCCAAAAAAAATGACATTTTGGTTGGTTATTGATAAGTGACTTATATAACGAGGCTATGTGTAATGTGATAAAAGCATGGTGGATACACCGCTGGTACTTCCTATATATAAGTGCTTTTATTATATTACATACTTCGACAAGACATGAAACATTTTATACAAAGACACGACATTGTTTTACAAACAACATGTTTTACGCAAATTCATTTTACTGGGTTATTTATTTAACCATGCATTTTTCTTTTATTATCATTTGATTTTCATATCGACTTTCATATGATTTTATAAAAGAAAACATTTTACAAGGTTCATGACTACTTTTGTTAAACACTTCTTTTTAACTACAAGTCATGAATCCTGCATAAACAAAACCTATGTAACTCACAAGCATTTTTATGCTGACGTACCTATTTTTACATGTGTTTCAGGTGCTAATGCATGATGATGTTTGTCACACCCCGACAGCGTAAAACAACAAATCGCGACGGAATCGTTGGGGAGTGTTGTAACAGAATCATTGTTTCATAACACATGGAAATTGAAGTTTTGTTTTATTGAATTAAAGAAGTTACAATGTCTTAAAAACAAAGAAACACATAACATAATTAACTAGTTTTGCATCTTTTATTGTCGCTAAGGCCCAAGTCCACCTAAGTGTATCTTGATCAATCCTACTTTGTCTTGTTTGCTATGGATATTTACTTTTGAGAAGTTAAGTTGATGTTTTGTTAATTTTGTTTGGTTTGATGTGTATCTTGATCAATCCTATGCATCAACTCCTGAAAACACATGTGAAAATAGGTACGTCAGCATAAAAATGCCTGTGAGATACATAGGTTTTATTAAAATAGTATTCATGACTTATAAGTTTAAAGAAAATGTTTAATAAAAGCTAGTCATGAATCTTGTAAAATGTTTTCTTTTATAATTCATACAAAAAGTGATAAGATATCAGATGATATGAAAGAAAGATGCATAGATAAATGAATAACAAAGTAAAAATGAGTATGTACAAAATATGTTGTTTGTAAAATAATGTTTCATGAAGATATGATATATGTGTAAAATGTAATATGTCTAACTTGAAATGATTTAAATAACGCTACGATATGTAATACCATAAAAGCACTTATATATATAGGAAGTACCAGCGGCGTATCCACCATGCTTTTATCAGATTACACACGCCTCGTTATTTAAATCACTTACCCAAACAAACCACCAAAAATGTCTTGTTTAAACCAATTGTCAAATGTTTATGTGTAAATCATGTCTATCGTCAAATGTAAATCATGTAATGTGTAAACAAATGTCATGTATGGCAAGTAAAAGTGACTACTTAAACCATATGTAAAAATGCACAAAACAAAGTATTTGAATAAATCAAAAGTTATGTTTTGTAAAATCCATGCTTTATTGATACAAACATCTATGTCAAGGTCTACCAAAAATGTTTTCGGATTCGGTCATTCCTTCCACCCAAACAAACCTAGGATTTCAGGAACGGGAGTTGTCAAGTCCTATGGTACCACTACCTACGACCAAGCGGCATGATCGGTGTTAATGAATGTATTTATGACCCATTAAACAAACCAAATGTCATACCAAATGTAAGCATGTTTTATGAAAATAATGTACTTTAATATGCTAAATGAACATACAAAGTAGAAATGTAAAACAGTGTGTCCATAGGCTGAGTGAACATATGCAACAGAAATGCAATGTAAATCAATGTGTCCATATGCTAAGTGAACATATGCAACAGAAATGCAATGTAAATCAATGTGCTAGCATGCTAATAAAACATACATAGCAAAAACATGGAAGAAATCATGTACTATATGTGTACTAATGAACATAGCAAGCATATGATATAAAAACATGAAAAGCATGCTAATGAACATAGCAAGCATATGATATAAAAACATGAAAAGCATGAAAGTAACAAGTAGGTGTGTATCACCCCAAAACATTTGAAAACGTAAAAGAGGGGACTATGTACTAGAGGGGGGATTGGGTATTAGAAGAGTGCAGGATATGAATATCGCCTTAATGGTGTCTCATATTTGGAGCTTATTGACTAATAGAGAATCTCTATGGGTTAAGTGGATGCATTCATGTAACAACTGTGCTTGTAATCACTATGAACAGTTCTGTTATCAATAAAACAATGTTATTTGATCACAATGTTTGTTTTGTTATGTTTAACATTTTTCATGTTTTGACTTTTGTTCAATTTCAAACTCTATAGCACTTTCTGGAGAGTTATACGCAAACTAGTGCGTAAACGTACTCAGTTTAATGCGAGAAATACTCTGGAACATCAACATATGCTCAACATACCTTAAATAACCTTTAAATAACTTAGAAATAAGTTTTGAAGACTTTGGTATGGCAAAAACAAGTTAATTCGCTTACAAGGACTAAATATGACAAACTGCGAAAGTATGTCAATTTGAACTGTAACGAACATTCCGGAACATGACCATAAGTTAAACACACCTTAAATATCCTTTACATAGCTTAGAAATAGGCTTTGAGGGGTTCGGTGTGCTAAAATAAACTTTTGGGACATTCAGGGACTAAAAGTGTCAAAAAGTGCACAAGTTTGCATTTTCGCGCATAACTTACGTTCTGAATACATCCGGACATCCAAAAATTTATGTGAGCATGACTATATTATATTTTAGTGTTCGCCTTAAGAAAAATCCATTCGTTGCGTCATTTGGATCGTTTTTCGCGCTTTTACGCATTCCGTCGTAATTAAGCGAACATCGCGTTCGTACGACCAAACGAACCATCATCCGACATATTTTTGAACATGTTTCATGTCCACAATGTTTAGGCAACATTTTAGGGCCTTAAAGTTGGCTTTACGGGCCTTAGAAGTGTCGGAAATGGCCTTAAACACGTGCAGGGACCTAAACTGTCATTTTTGAAAGTTGTTTCTGATCTGACATGCTCAGGCGGCCCGCATTGTGTTTGGCTGATCCTAAAGCGGGCCGCTTCCCACCTTCTGACCAGATTAAATGTTTTTAATCACAAGTTGCAGCCATTTAATCCTCCACCACATGTTCTAAACTTGCTTAGTCATTAGATAAGGATCATATTTAGCTTCCACAACATTGTGACAAGTGTATGGACTAGATCTTTTCCCCTTTTCCAAGAAACGATCCCAACGGTTCACCGAAAACTATAAATACCCCACCCCCTTTGGCTTAAAAACCCACAAGAATTCTGATTTTAGAGCTCTAAGTTGAAACCATTGTTTCATACCTGAGTTCTTAGATCGGGATTAGCATTCGGGGACCCTGGGTTAGTATTCTTTCGTTCTTTTCCTTATTTTTACTGCTTTTCGAGTCCGAAAGTCAAACTTTGTTTGACTTTCAGCGTTGACCAGTAATGGTCAATGCGAAGTTCGGTTGAACTTCGCAACGTGATTGTAATCACGATGGTCATAGTCCCTTGGGACTATGCCTACTGATTACCACGTTGTCTAGGGTCGTAGGGTAGGCGATCTAATAAATCGCCTATACCTTCGAACCCGACCCAGTTTGGTCGATCATTAGGATCCGACCAAATACATTAGGTGACCATAGTAGGTAGGGAATAACCTTCCGAGGTTATACCCTATGGTCACATCGTTTAAGTAGTTGTATGATAGGTAGTTTATATGCCTTAGGTAAATTACCAGAATACCCTTTTCATATATAATTGGTAATTAAGCATATGTAACCTAAACTTTTGTCACATAACTGATTATGTAACACGTTTAGGCATATAACACTTGTCATAGGACTAGTTAGGCGGTCCGAACGCGTTTCACGCGCACGATGCGTTAAAGTAGCATAAGCTACCTAAACGGATCATAACGGGTCAATAAGACTTAGGTTAAGTTTCTTTTAGTATGTAGACTTTGTTAAACCATGTCACGTGAGTTCCTACACTCATTTGGTTTACAAACCCTAATGCTACTCAGTCTTCCGATATAGGTCCGGTTATTAACATAGTTACCTATATTAGGTGCCGTTTGATTCCGAGATCTCTAGCATTACTTGGTGATTATCTTTAGACATCTGAGCAATCTCAAGTGAGTACATAGACCCCTCTTTTACTGTTTTCCAAACTGTTTTGGGGTGGAACACATGTGCCTACTTATTACTTCCATGCTTTCCTGTTTTCACATCATATACATGCTATATTCGTTAGTACATTATAGTACATGATTTCATTTCATCTTATGCTAGGTGTGCCCATTGTGTGCATTACTTAGTACATTGTTTTACATGACATTTCCTGCTAGGTGTGCCCATTGTGTGCATTACTTAGTACATCGTTTTACATGACATTTCCTGCTAGGTGTGCCCATTGTGTGCATTACTTAGTACATCGTTTTACATGACATTTCACGCTATGTATGTTCATTTGATTACATACTTAGTGCATTATTTTCACATGCTTACATTGTGGTATGACATTTGGTTTGTTTACATGGGACAATACATTCATTAACACCGATCATGCCGTTCGTTAGTAGGTAGTGGTACCATAGGAATTGACAACTCCCGTTCCGGACATCCCAGGGAAAGGGGACAGAAAGGAATGACCGAATTCGATGATATATAAGACAGATAGACCTTTAATTTGTTTAAAGGGTTTATCACCACAGTCACAAGGCTTGGATGTATGCATTTTCACAATACCGCATAAATGTTCATATTAAATATTTGCATGCATTTACACAAAACATAGCTTTGATTTAAACCAAGTTTTACTTCAATACTTTGTTTTTGTGCATATGGTTTAGTTTGAGACATTTCACTTGCCATACATGACATTTTGACATAGACATTTGATATGGATACTTGACATAGACATTTGACATGGATATTTGACATAGACATTTGACATGGATATTTGACATAGACATTTGACATGGATATTTGACATAGACATTTGACATGGATATTTGACATAGACATTTTACATGATTTACATCTGACCTATTATTCAATACATTTGACAATTGGTTTAAACATAGACTTCTTACATTGGTTGGTTTGATTTGATTAAGTGATTAAGTAACGATGCGTGTGTAATATGATACAAGCATGGTGGATACGCCGCTGGTACTTCCTATATATAAGTGTTTGTATGGTATTATATGTCGTAACGTTATTTGAATCATTTCAGTTTGAGACATAGAACATTTTATACAAATAACATACTTTTCACAAGACATTGATTTATAAACAACTTATCTTATACAAACACATTTTTACATGGTCATTTATTTAACCTGACATCTACTTATACATATCATCTGATCTTATTATTTTCAAATGATTTACAAGACAAAGCAAATTACAAGGTTCATGACTAAACATTTTCTTAAATATAAGTCATGAATCCTATTTTTACAAACCTATGTATCTCACAGGCATTTTTATGCTGACGTACCTATTTTCACATGTGTTTTCAGGTGCTTTTCCATAGGATGTTGATCATGATACTAGGGCGGACCTGTGCCTTAGAGACTTTCAAATAAGATAGACTATGTTTAATTATGTTCTGAACTCTTTAATTTCCTGTTTGAAACAATGAAACACCTTTGTTTTTAAATAAAAGACAACTTTGTATGCCATGGTTATGAAACAATTAATTCTGTTGCAACACGCCCCGATGTTTCCGCCGCGATTTGTTGTTTTACGCGGTCGGGGTGTGACAGAAGAGTTGGTATCAGAGCCAATGGTTATAGGGAATTAGGTTATTAGTAATGCTTTGACCTAGACTATAACTTTTCTAGGACCCTAACACGAGTTATCTTGTGTTTAGATCTTAAAACATGTACATCACCTATCCTTAGGTGATTATCAAAACAAGAACCAAAATTCTTCCGAAACGATTTTTGAAAAACAATCATCTGTTTTTGAATAAATTTTTGTAAGGTTTTGAACCCTCTGTTATATGGTTTTGAACCATTTTCAGTATTAGATTTTTGGCCTTGTGCCTTCAAATTTTCAAAATCTCGTCAAACGTTTTGGGTTTTAAATAATGTGAACACGTGCAAACTGGAAGGGTGAATGCCTGTATTCTGAGTTTTCTGTCTAGGCAAGCACTTCGTATACATCTCAACCAGACGCGAGACCAGTTGTGCTTACCTGGGAATTCTTGGGATGAGTGTTCACTTATAGGCGAGCATGTCTTCATTATACATTATTTTTGACCCATTTACTTTGATTAGTCACTGTGAGTCGTTTGTTTGCTTTGTGATACGGACGAATGACCACCATCTATGCTGTTTGCAATTCTTGTTTTTATCATCTCATTCTTTTCATCCAATCATCTCACTCGTTTCCTTTCATGTTTTTTTTTTCCTCTTTTAAGAATGCCTCCTCGACGCGACAATCAGATAGCTACTGCCGAGCTGGCAGAAATTATTGCGCAGCAGATGGCTGCTCAATTCCCAAATCTCTTTGCTCAATGGCAACAAGCCAACAACAACAACAATGGTCCGTGCAAATACAAGGATTTTAACCAGGCTAAACCACTCAAGTTTAGTGGTTCTGAAGGAGCGACTGGGCTTCTTCAGTGGTTTGAGAGCATAGAGAATACTTTTCGCCACGTGCAGTGTCTCGAAAATCGCAAGGTCGAGTTTGCTTCGAGCGTATTTCAGAAGAGGGCTTTGACATGGTGGAACGGGGTTATGAGGGACCAAGGTGCAGAAGTTGCTCTCGCACAGACATGGGCTGAACTTAGAGCCCTTTTGATGAGGGAATTCTGTCCTCGTCATGAGCAACGAGCGTTGGAGAAGGAGTTTGATGAGCTGAAGCAAGATAGTGGTGAGCATAGGGCTTATACTGATCGGTTTGAAGAGCTGAGTTTGCTTTGCCCGACCATGGTTACCCCACTTGACAAGGCTATCGAAAGATATATCGACGGCCTACCTGACTCGGTACAAGACATTCTTACTGGTAGTGAACCTGCCACACTCCGTCAGGCGATCGAGTTATCTGCGACATTGACTGAGTCGCAGATCCGGAAGAACAAGTTACACCGGAAGGGTGACAAGGGCAAGGAACAATCGGCTGACAAGGTGGATAGCAAGAAAGGTCAAAACTTGAATGGAAAGAACTCTGGTTCTTCGAAGAGGGCAAAGAAGCGTAAGGCTTCCCAAAACTATGCTGTTACTGCCCAAGCTAACCAGGCAGCTCCCAACCAACCCGCACAGCTTCCAGCAAAGAAACCCTATACAGGGAATGCACCTTTGTGCAATAGATGCAACAGTCACCACCAGCCGCAACTTCCATGCCGTTTCTGTACTAACTGTGGGAAATCAGGCCATCTTGCCAATGTTTGTCGGTCTGCTCAGAATCACGCGGTTCAGAACCCGGCTCAACAAGTTGCTCAGCCTCCTGCTCCGCAACAGGGTCAAGCTGCACGACCATATTACCCACCGGGTGCTTGTTATAATTGTGGGGACCTGACCCACTACAGAAACCGATGCCCAAGACTAGCCAACCAGAACCAGAACCAGAATCAGAATCAGGTTCCGGCTCGAGGGCGAGTCTTTAACATGAATGCCCAAGAGGCACAGGCTGACGATAATGTGGTGAACGGTACGTTCTTTATTAATAATCAGCCTGCATCTGTTCTTTTCGATTCCGGTGCCGATAAGAGTTTCGTGTCTTTGTCTTTTGAGCCTATGCTTCACGTGTCTAGAACGAAACTAAGTAAATCTTTGACAGTAGAGGTTGCTAGTGGTGAACCCATTATTCTTGATTCTGTTCTTCGCAACTGCCAGTTGAACCTAAATGATCATCTTTTCCCTATCGATCTCACGCCTATGCAACTCGGAAGCTTCGACGTTATTGTGGGAATGGATTGGTTATCCAAGCATCACGCAGAGATAGTTTGTTCTGAGAAGATTGTTCGTGTGCCGCTTTCGACAGGCGAGATTCTGCAGGTTCAAGGTGAGAAGCCTACCGTTGGTCTCAAACTCATGTCTTGTTTTAAAGCTCGGAAGTATCTGCAGAAGAACTATGTGGCTTTCTTAGCACATGTTACAGAAGATAAAGGCAAGGGTAAGTCTATTTCAGATATTCCTGTCGTTCGGGATTATTCTGAAGTGTTCCCTGAAGATTTACCTGGTCTACCCCCAGCACGTCAAGTCGAGTTCCGCATTGATCTCGTACCTGGTGCAAATCCTATTGCCAGAGCTCCATATCGTCTTGCACCGTCTGAGATGCAAGAGTTGTCTAAACAGCTTCAGGAGCTCTCTGACAAAGGTTTTATACGTCCTAGTTTTTCACCTTGGGGTGCTCCCATTCTTTTTGTCAAGAAGAAGGATGGATCCTTTAGGATGTGTATCGATTATCGTGAGCTTAACAAGCTTACCATCAAGAATCGATATCCCCTACCTCGCATTGATGATCTCTTTGATCAGTTACAAGGCGCTTCTTATTTCTCGAAGATTGATCTGCGATCTGGATATCATCAACTTCGGGTGCAAGAAGAAGATATTCCGAAGACAGCGTTCCGTACCCGTTATGGGCATTACGAGTTCACAGTCATGCCATTCGGTTTGACTAATGCTCCGGCTGTTTTCATGGACTTAATGAATAGGGTCTGCAAACCTTATTTGGATCAGTTCGTCATTGTTTTTATTGACGATATCTTGATTTACTCTAAGACGCGAGCTGATCACGAGCAACATCTTCGTCTTACTCTGGAACTCCTAAAGAAAGAGCAACTTTTCGCCAAATTCTCCAAGTGCGAATTTTGGCTTAAAGAAGTTCAATTTTTGGGGCATGTTATCAACGAACGAGGTATTCATGTAGATCCCTCCAAGATCAGTGCGATTAAGGATTGGGATACACCTACTACTCCTACTGAAGTTCGTTCTTTTCTTGGTCTAGCGGGTTATTATCGCCGCTTCATTGAGAATTTCTCTAAGATTGCAGTTCCTCTAACTGCTCTAACTCAGAAGAAAACGCCCTTTTACTGGGGATTCAAACAAGAGGAAGCTTTTCAACACCTGAAGCAGAAGCTTTGCGATGCGCCTGTTCTATCATTGCCCGAGGGTGATGATGATTTTGTTGTGTATTGTGATGCATCGAAATTGGGTCTTGGCTGTGTTCTTATGCAAAGGAACAAAGTCATAGCCTATGCATCGAGGCAGTTGAAGATACATGAGAAAAACTACACTACTCATGATCTTGAGTTGGGTGCAGTTGTCTTTGCTCTCAAAATCTGGAGACACTATTTGTACGGTACAAAATGTGTGGTTTTCACTGACCACAAAAGTCTTCAGCATATCTTCAACCAGAAAGAACTCAACATGAGACAACGACGTTGGGTTGAGCTTTTAAACGACTATGACTGCGAAATTCGTTACCATCCTGGTAAGGCGAATGTCGTAGCTGATGCATTGAGTCGTAAGGAACGTACTAAGCTTCATTGTGTACGTGTTCAATCTGTTATTCAAGCTCGATCCGATATTCAAGCACGCATTTCTCAAGCTCAACAATCTTGTGTTTCACAAGGATTGATGGATAAGGAATTTCCCTATCACATAACACCTGCTCTGGAACTGAAGGACAATGGATCATATTACTTCATGGACCGTTTATGGGTCCCAAGCCAGGATGATCTTCGTGCCTTGCTTATGGATGAAGCCCATAAGTCTCGTTATTCTATTCATCCGGGCTCAGATAAGATGTATAAGGATCTTCGTACTCACTATTGGTGGCCTGGTATGAAGAAAGACATTGCCTTATACGTATCCAAATGCCTTACTTGTCTTAAGGTTAAGGCTGAACATCAGCGTCCTTCTGGTTTATTGGAGCAACCAGAGATCCCAGTTTGGAAATGGGAAAACATTACTATGGATCTTGTTACCAAACTCCCGCGCACAAAGAAAGGTCATGATGCCATCTGGGTAGTCATTGATCGTCTTACAAAGTCAGCACATTTCTTGCCAATCCGTGAGGATTTTCCTGCTGACAGACTTGCACAAATCTATGTGGATGAAATTGTAGCTCGACATGGTGTTCCTTTGAACATCATTTCTGACAGAGATGCTCGTTTCACTTCTCATTTTTGGAGAACCATGCAATCTGCTATGGGGACCCAACTTAATCTGAGCACAGCTTATCATCCGCAAACGGATGGTCAATCTGAAAGAACAATCCAGACTCTGGAGGATATGCTAAGAGCTTGTGTGATCGATTTTGGTGGTAGCTGGGATTCACATCTTAAATTGATTGAATTCTCCTACAACAACAGTTATCACACTAGCATCAAAATGGCTCCTTTCGAGGCTCTCTATGGTCGAAAATGTCGTTCACCAGTCTGCTGGAATGAGATTGGCGAGGCTCAACTTACTGGACCTGCCCTCATTTTAGAGACAACTGACAAGGTCAAGAAAGTTCGTGATAACCTTCAGGCAGCTAGAAGCCGTCAGAAGATTTACGCGGATCCAAAACGCAAAGCCTTGGAATTTCAAGTCGGTGATCGAGTATTACTTAAGGTCTCACCTTGGAAAGGTGTGATCAGATTTGGAAAGAAAGGAAAACTTGCACCTAGATACGTTGGACCATTCAAGATCGTCGAAAGAATCGGAAAGGTAGCCTACAGACTTGAGTTACCTCCTGAACTTGGAAATGTTCATCCAACTTTTCACGTGTCCAATCTCAAGAAGTGTACAGCTGATGAGAATTTCTCCATACCGCTTGACGAAATTCGTGTTGGTACAACACTGAAATTTGTTGAGAAACCAGTGGAAATCATGGAACGTGAAGTCAAGTGGCTTAAACGCAAGCGCATTCCTTTGGTCAAAGTTCGCTGGGAAGCTAAACGTGGACCTGAGTTTACTTGGGAACGCGAAGATCAAATGAAAGCGAAATATCCGCATCTTTTTTCCACGAGTTTCCTCTAAATAAATTTCGGGACGAAATTTCCACAAGTAGGGGAGACTGTAACAACTGTGCTTGTAATCACTATGAACAGTTCTGTTATCAATAAAACAATGTTATTTGATCACAATGTTTGTTTTGTTATGTTTAACATTTTTCATGTTTTGACTTTTGTTCAATTTCAAACTCTATAGCACTTTCTGGAGAGTTATACGCAAACTAGTGCGTAAACGTACTCAGTTTAATGCGAGAAATACTCTGGAACATCAACATATGCTCAACATACCTTAAATAACCTTTAAATAACTTAGAAATAAGTTTTGAAGACTTTGGTATGGCAAAAACAAGTTAATTCGCTTACAAGGACTAAATATGACAAACTGCGAAAGTATGTCAATTTGAACTGTAACGAACATTCCGGAACATGACCATAAGTTAAACACACCTTAAATATCCTTTACATAGCTTAGAAATAGGCTTTGAGGGGTTCGGTGTGCTAAAATAAACTTTTGGGACATTCAGGGACTAAAAGTGTCAAAAAGTGCACAAGTTTGCATTTTCGCGCATAACTTACGTTCTGAATACATCCGGACATCCAAAAATTTATGTGAGCATGACTATATTATATTTTAGTGTTCGCCTTAAGAAAAATCCATTCGTTGCGTCATTTGGATCGTTTTTCGCGCTTTTACGCATTCCGTCGTAATTAAGCGAACATCGCGTTCGTACGACCAAACGAACCATCATCCGACATATTTTTGAACATGTTTCATGTCCACAATGTTTAGGCAACATTTTAGGGCCTTAAAGTTGGCTTTACGGGCCTTAGAAGTGTCGGAAATGGCCTTAAACACGTGCAGGGACCTAAACTGTCATTTTTGAAAGTTGTTTCTGATCTGACATGCTCAGGCGGCCCGCATTGTGTTTGGCTGATCCTAAAGCGGGCCGCTTCCCACCTTCTGACCAGATTAAATGTTTTTAATCACAAGTTGCAGCCATTTAATCCTCCACCACATGTTCTAAACTTGCTTAGTCATTAGATAAGGATCATATTTAGCTTCCACAACATTGTGACAAGTGTATGGACTAGATCTTTTCCCCTTTTCCAAGAAACGATCCCAACGGTTCACCGAAAACTATAAATACCCCACCCCCTTTGGCTTAAAAACCCACAAGAATTCTGATTTTAGAGCTCTAAGTTGAAACCATTGTTTCATACCTGAGTTCTTAGATCGGGATTAGCATTCGGGGACCCTGGGTTAGTATTCTTTCGTTCTTTTCCTTATTTTTACTGCTTTTCGAGTCCGAAAGTCAAACTTTGTTTGACTTTCAGCGTTGACCAGTAATGGTCAATGCGAAGTTCGGTTGAACTTCGCAACGTGATTGTAATCACGATGGTCATAGTCCCTTGGGACTATGCCTACTGATTACCACGTTGTCTAGGGTCGTAGGGTAGGCGATCTAATAAATCGCCTATACCTTCGAACCCGACCCAGTTTGGTCGATCATTAGGATCCGACCAAATACATTAGGTGACCATAGTAGGTAGGGAATAACCTTCCGAGGTTATACCCTATGGTCACATCGTTTAAGTAGTTGTATGATAGGTAGTTTATATGCCTTAGGTAAATTACCAGAATACCCTTTTCATATATAATTGGTAATTAAGCATATGTAACCTAAACTTTTGTCACATAACTGATTATGTAACACGTTTAGGCATATAACACTTGTCATAGGACTAGTTAGGCGGTCCGAACGCGTTTCACGCGCACGATGCGTTAAAGTAGCATAAGCTACCTAAACGGATCATAACGGGTCAATAAGACTTAGGTTAAGTTTCTTTTAGTATGTAGACTTTGTTAAACCATGTCACGTGAGTTCCTACACTCATTTGGTTTACAAACCCTAATGCTACTCAGTCTTCCGATATAGGTCCGGTTATTAACATAGTTACCTATATTAGGTGCCGTTTGATTCCGAGATCTCTAGCATTACTTGGTGATTATCTTTAGACATCTGAGCAATCTCAAGTGAGTACATAGACCCCTCTTTTACTGTTTTCCAAACTGTTTTGGGGTGGAACACATGTGCCTACTTATTACTTCCATGCTTTCCTGTTTTCACATCATATACATGCTATATTCGTTAGTACATTATAGTACATGATTTCATTTCATCTTATGCTAGGTGTGCCCATTGTGTGCATTACTTAGTACATTGTTTTACATGACATTTCCTGCTAGGTGTGCCCATTGTGTGCATTACTTAGTACATCGTTTTACATGACATTTCCTGCTAGGTGTGCCCATTGTGTGCATTACTTAGTACATCGTTTTACATGACATTTCACGCTATGTATGTTCATTTGATTACATACTTAGTGCATTATTTTCACATGCTTACATTGTGGTATGACATTTGGTTTGTTTACATGGGACAATACATTCATTAACACCGATCATGCCGTTCGTTAGTAGGTAGTGGTACCATAGGAATTGACAACTCCCGTTCCGGACATCCCAGGGAAAGGGGACAGAAAGGAATGACCGAATTCGATGATATATAAGACAGATAGACCTTTAATTTGTTTAAAGGGTTTATCACCACAGTCACAAGGCTTGGATGT
Source organism: Helianthus tuberosus (assembly GCA_030545235.1). Classification (NCBI taxonomy): domain Eukaryota; kingdom Viridiplantae; phylum Streptophyta; class Magnoliopsida; order Asterales; family Asteraceae; genus Helianthus; species Helianthus tuberosus. The sequence continues at coordinate 95,831,800 of CM060442.1, forward strand.
ATGCATTTTCACAATACCGCATAAATGTTCATATTAAATATTTGCATGCATTTACACAAAACATAGCTTTGATTTAAACCAAGTTTTACTTCAATACTTTGTTTTTGTGCATATGGTTTAGTTTGAGACATTTCACTTGCCATACATGACATTTTGACATAGACATTTGATATGGATACTTGACATAGACATTTGACATGGATATTTGACATAGACATTTGACATGGATATTTGACATAGACATTTGACATGGATATTTGACATAGACATTTGACATGGATATTTGACATAGACATTTTACATGATTTACATCTGACCTATTATTCAATACATTTGACAATTGGTTTAAACATAGACTTCTTACATTGGTTGGTTTGATTTGATTAAGTGATTAAGTAACGATGCGTGTGTAATATGATACAAGCATGGTGGATACGCCGCTGGTACTTCCTATATATAAGTGTTTGTATGGTATTATATGTCGTAACGTTATTTGAATCATTTCAGTTTGAGACATAGAACATTTTATACAAATAACATACTTTTCACAAGACATTGATTTATAAACAACTTATCTTATACAAACACATTTTTACATGGTCATTTATTTAACCTGACATCTACTTATACATATCATCTGATCTTATTATTTTCAAATGATTTACAAGACAAAGCAAATTACAAGGTTCATGACTAAACATTTTCTTAAATATAAGTCATGAATCCTATTTTTACAAACCTATGTATCTCACAGGCATTTTTATGCGGACGTACCTATTTTCACATGTGTTTTCAGGTGCTTTTCCATAGGATGTTGATCATGATACTAGGGCGGACCTGTGCCTTAGAGACTTTCAAATAAGATAGACTATGTTTAATTATGTTCTGAACTCTTTAATTTCCTGTTTGAAACAATGAAACACCTTTGTTTTTAAATAAAAGACAACTTTGTATGCCATGGTTATGAAACAATTAATTCTGTTGCAACACGCCCCGATGTTTCCGCCGCGATTTGTTGTTTTACGCGGTCGGGGTGTGACAATTCATACCGTATTCAAGATCGCAGTTTTTGGGATGTTCCGTTAAAGAGCAATGTAACTTGGACCTGGAGGAAATTGATTCAGCTGAGGACGAGTATTCGAGACTACATATGGGTGAAATTGGGTGATGGTATGGATACGATGATATGGTTTGATAAGTGGAACGAAATATGTCCGCTTATAGCTTTTATAACTCCTAGAATGATTGCTAATGCGGGATTTACTCTGAATTCTAAGTTGGCGGACGTTCTTGTAGATGGGGAATGGGTGTGGCCTCAAGAATGGGTTGATCGGTTTCCTGTGATGCTAAGTGTCCAAGACGTGGTGCTTGATCCGACGCGTAAGGACCAGGTTACCTGGAGATCTAGACAAGGGATCGATACAGTTTTTACAACATCTACGGCTTGGGAGGATATTTTTGGGTAAAGGGTTACCCCGGTGATTCTATATATTCACAAAAGATAAAAACAAGTAGTAAGGTAACATCCTTACTAGTTCAAACATGGGACATACCCCCATGAAAGTAAAACCAAAATAAACAACTAATAGTAAAACCAAAACTGTCACACCCCGACCACGTAAGACAACAAAACGTGGCGGAAACATCGGGGAGTGTTGTAACAGAATCATTGTTTCATAACACATGGAAATTTAAATATTATTTTATTGAATAAAAGAGTTACAATGTCGCCAAGTCTAGTAGGTGTGTTACACCCTAATGCTCTCTCTCCTATAGGCGATTTTCTTGTTCTTCATGAATCCTATGTTTTCTTCGTGATCTTGTGTATAACAGTCTGTGATTAGAGGATTTTTCATAATACTCTATAACGAACTCGTTAGCACTAGGGATCGATCCAGAACTAGGGTTTGTTTTTCGTTTTTTCTTGTAATCGCCGCTCTAGTTTTTGATTCAAGAACCCTGATTTATTAAACTGGTAGTCACTGATTGCGGTTAACTGAGATTAATTTAGCTAGATTGGTGCTCAGGTTTAATCGATTAAGGGTTCAGGTTTCAAGCTAGGGTTTATAGGAATTAGGGTTTTGTATTCTGTTGGTTGCCGTCAGGATTCTTGCTAGGGTTTATCGTGCATGGTGTTCTGCTGTTTTAAGTTTTGAGAGAGTTTGCTGTTTTCAATATGGATGAACGTAAAAAATCGGAAGGAAACATTCATGATGGTCGATTCAAGCCGCCTTTACCATTCCAGGGTTTAGCGAGTAAAGTGGTTAATGTTGATGGAAACATTTTGGCTCCACGAAGGGGTGTTGTTCAACAAACCAAGTCTGATCGGGAACCTATAAACATAATTGATGAACTCACTAAAATTACCGTACCGGTCGAATTGGAGGAGAAGGATACTGAAACAACTAATCGGAATGGTGGCAGTATCAAGAAAGGCCAGACATATGCGGAGAAACTATCCACTCTTAAGCCAACACCGAAGGTAAATTTTCGTTACATGGAAAATACCAAAGCGGTAGAAGATGAGGATGTAGATGTTACTATTCCGATTGCCTCGGTCAAACAGGTACAGGATCGTTTCAATAATGTATTATTCGGATATTTCTTGGGAAAAAGGTTGGCTTTTCCGGTTGTTGAATACTTTGTGAGCCACAGATGGGAAAAATATGGATTGGATAAGTGCATGATGAATGGGAAGGGTTTTTTCTTTTTTAAGTTCAAGTCAAAGGAAGGAATGGAACAAGTTATGCAAGATGGACCATGGCTTATTAGAAACATACCGCTTTTTTTGAAACAATGGTCTCCGAATACTGAGCTAAAAAAGGAGGAACTGAAAAAGATACCAGTATGGGTTAAGATGCATGACGTTCCACTGGCAGCTTACACGGAGGATGGACTCAGTCTGATTGCTTCGAAGGTGGGTACCCCAAAGATGCTAGATAACGAGACGACTAGAATGTGTTTAGATTCGTGGGGTCGAAGTGGATATGCTAGAGCGATAGTAGAACTAGATGCGGATAAAGAACTGAAGGAGAGTGTCTCAGTGGCTATTCCTAATGTGGAAGAAGGTGGGTACCTTAAAAGTAGTATTAGGGTGGAGTATGAATGGAAACCACCACATTGCAATCTTTGCAATGTGTTTGGTCATGGAACCGACGAATGCCCAACAGTAGTTAAGGATGTGAATGAAAAGGGGAGTCATGACAAAGAAACGATTGATGATCAGGGTTTTAAGAGCGGTAATAATCGGAAAAAGGGAGCGAAACAACACTTTAACATGAAAGAAAGGCAGAAATTTATTTACAGGCCCAAGATAACAAATGAGAAGGTAGAGTCCTCAAAACCGAGTTCATCTAAAGGGCCGAGTAACAAGGGGCTGGGTTTTCAAACAAAAAATTCTTTTGATGTTTTAAATACTGTGGAGGATGAATGGGGGCCGGAGACGGAGGAAGTTAGACTGAACCCGAAAATGGGAGGCTATGATTTTATGAATGACACACAACCGATTAATTTGAATAATACAGGTGCAAGCACACCTGATCAGGAGGTTGTTAAGGGATAGTATTGCAGCGTGGAATGTTAGGGGTTTGAACCATCCCCTCAAACAAAAGGAGGTTCAAAAATTTGTGAGGGTTAATAACTTGCAAGTTGTAGCTATGCTGGAATCACATGTTCAAGTTGCTAATTTGGATAGAGTTTGTAACAAGGTTTTTCGGAATTGGGATTGGTCCTCAAATGGTAGTTTGTGTGATAAAGGTACGCGTGTTATTGTTGGCTGGAATGTGGATAATGTGGATGTTGTAGTTCTGCATGCTACTAATCAAGTTATTCATGTTCAAGTTCGATTTAAAAAAGATAATGCCATGATAAATGTATCCTTCGTGTATGCTAGTAACAATGATCAAGAAAGAAAGCAGCTGTGGGAGTCGTTGAAAATGCATAAAGGGGTGGTTAACTCGAGCCCATGGATAATCATGGGGGACTTTAACGTGGTGTTGAATGTAGAAGATAATTGCATGGGATCATCGTGCATAAATGCGGCCATGAAAGATTTCAATGAGTGTGTTAAGTATCTTGAAGTTTTTGACGTAAGAGCCCATGGTATTCACTATACATGGAGTCAAAGCCCGAAGAAAGGAGTTGGTATTCGAAAGAAATTGGACAGGATTATGGCAAATGTCAGTTTTGTGGATAAGTTTGTGGATGCTTATGCGGTGTTTCTTCCAAGCGGTATTTCAGATCATTCTCCGGGTTTGCTTAAAATTTTGATGGCCAATAAAAGTAAACCCAAACCCTTTAAATTTACTAATCTATTGACTCAGAAAAAGGAGTTTTTGGATATCGTTTCGTATGGTTGGGCTGTTGAGGTTCAAGGGGTTCCTATGTTTCGTGTTGTGAAGAAGTTACGGGGTCTTAAACACCCGATGAGAATGTTGCTTAGAAAACAAGGAAACATTCACAAAAAGGTGATCGATTTAAAAGTTGAGCTGGATTCTTTGCAAAGTAAGGTGGATGCTGATCCTTTTAACTTATTACTTAAAGAAGCCTAGTCTGTTTGTGTCAAGAAGTACTTAGAGGCCACTCTTGATGAGGAGAGATTTCTGAAACAAAAAGCCAAACAGAAGTGGCTTGAAGTGGGAGATTCGAATTCAGCTTTTTTCCATAATGTCGTGAAATGTCGGAATCATGTTAATAAAATTAATGTCATTAAAGATAGTTATGGGAATGTTTATGAAGGGGATGAGGGTTCCACGGCTTTAGTTAATCATTTTCGAGAGTTTTTGGGTTCGGATAGGAGCATGGTTAACCGAGTTAACCAAGATATTTTTTCGGCTACTATTAACCCTATAGTTGCGGATTCTATGTGCAGACAAGTGACTCCGGAAGAAGTAAAAGCGGCTATTTTCTCGATAAATGAAAACAAGGCTCCTGGGCCGGATGGATACACGTCCGAATTCTTTAAAAAATCATGGCCGATTGTAGGTGATGAGGTAACAATCGCAATTATTGATTTTTTTGAGTCGGGTAGATTACTGCAGGAGATAAATCACACTTTTCTAGCTCTCATTCCAAAAGTCTCGACTCCGGGAGTAGTAACTGATTATAGACCAATATCGTGCTGTAACGTGGTGTATAAAGGAATTAGTAAGATTCTCACAAACAGGATGCTTGAAGGTTTAGAGAGCATTATAAGTGAAAACCAATCAGCATTTGTGCCAGGAAGAAGAATCTCGGATAATATAATGTTGACTCAGGAGTTGATGCTCAACTATCATCGTCAAGTCGGTCCTCCCAGATGTGCCATGAAAGTGGACATCCAAAAAGCTTATGATACAGTCGATTGGAGATTTTTACGTGATGTTTTGCATGGGTTTGGATTTCGTCAACGATTTATATTGTGGATTATGGAATGTATCACTTCTACCTCGTTTTCTCTAAGTGTTAATGGTAATATCCATGGATATTTCAAAGGAAAGCGTGGGTTGCGTCAAGGGGATCCAATGTCTCCTTATCTGTTCACAATGGTCATGGAAGTTCTTACGCTGATGCTCACCAAAGCGGCTGCTATCGATTCCTCATTTAGGTTCCATAATAAATGTGAGAAGCAGATGATAATTAATGTGTGCTTTGCGGATGACCTATTCTTATTTGCTAGAGGAGACATGGGCTCGGTTAAAGTTATTATGCGTTCCCTAAAGTTATTATGTGCTGGCTTATCTTCAAAAAGAAGCTTTGGACTCAAGACCGGATTATGAGGTGGAATCATTCAGTTACGAGTTCTATGAATCTGATGTGTTGCCTGTTATGCCAATCAGGTTTAGAGACACATGAGCACTTGTTTTTTGAATGTCCATATTCGAAATCAGTTTGGCATAAAGTGAGGCATAAAGTAGATATGAATGCGATTCAAGAGTCATGGGAGGATATTTCAGCTTGGTTGATCGCTAGAGCCAACTCGAAATCGGTTTTCTCTGTTGCGAGTAGATTGGTGGTGGCAGCCGCAGCTTATGTAATTTGGAGTGAACGTAACGCTAGAGTTTTCAGCAATCGTCTAAGACCTCCAGAGCAGCTGGCCGATAGAATCATTAGCACGGTTCGAACAAAATTAATCTCTTTCAGGTACAAGCAAACTTCAAATGTTAAACGATTTATGGAAGAGTGGAAGATGGATAAAGAAGATTTCTTGGATGAAGATTGAAGACCAATGTTTTGTTTTCTTTTGATGTATTTGGTTGTGTTTTTTGGTTGTTTCTTGTTGCACTCTTTAGTGGTATGTCACTAAGAGAACTAGAGGGTACGTTCAGCCTTCTACTTGTATGATTTTTGATGTGTTATAAAATCACCGGGGTAACCCTTTACCCAAAAAAAAAAGAGTTACAATGTCTTGACAATCAAAGAAAACATAACATAAATAACTAGTCTTGCATCTTTTATTGTCACTAAGGCCCATGTCCGCCTAAGTGTATCTTGATCAATCCTATGCTCCATTTCCTGAAACACATGTGAAAATAGGTACGTCAGCATAAAAATGCCGGCGAGTACATAGGTTTTGTGAAAATAAGATTCATGACTTGTATTTAAGAAAATGTTTAGTCATGAACCTTGTAATTTGCTTTGTCTTTGTAAATCATTTGAAAAACAATAAGTTCAGATGATACGTATAAATAAGAGAATAATGCATGGTTAAATGAATAACCATGTAAAATGAGTTTGTATAAGTTAAGTTGTTTGTAAAACAATGTATTGTGAAAAGTATGTTATTTGTATAAAATGTTATATGTCTAAATTGAAATGATTTCAAATAACGCAACGATATGTAATACCATACAATCACTTATATATAGGAAGTACCTGCGGCGTATCCACCATGCTTGTATCATATTACACACGCCTCGTTATTTAAATCACTTACTCAAACCAAACCAACAATGTAAGATGTCTATGTTTAAACCAACTTCCAAATGTATTGAAATAATATGTTAAAATGTTTATGTCAAGATGTAAATCATGTAATGTATAACCAATGTCAAAAGTGTTTATGTGTCAAATGTAAACCATGTAATGTGTAACCAAAATGATATGTATGGTTAGTGAAATGCATCAACTAAACCATATATGAAATGCACAAAACAAAGTATTGAAGTAAAACTTGGTTTAAATCAAAGTTATATTCTGTGGAAATGTATGATCAATGTAAATCATGTAATATGTAACCAAAATGATATGTATGACTAGTGAAATGTATCGACTTAACCATATGCACAAGGACAAAGCATTGAAGTAAAACTTGGTTTAAATCAAAGTTATGTTTTGTGGAAATGCATGATCAATTGTAAATCATGTAATATGTAACCAAAATGATATGTATGGCTAGTGAAATGTATCAACTAAACCATATGCATAAGAACATAGCATTGAAGTAAAACTTGGTTTAAATCAAAGTTATGTTTTGTGGAAATGTATGCTATACTGATACTAACATCTATGCGGTGTTGTGAAAATGCATACATCCAAGCCTTGAGACTGTGGCGATAAACCCTTAAACAATTTAAAGGTTTATCTAACTTATGTATATCGAATTCGGTCATTCCTTCCAATCCACACCAACCCAGGATTTCAGGAACGGGAGTTGTCAATTCCTATGGTACCACTACCTACTAACGAACGGCGTAGCTAATGTTAATGAATGTATTGTTCCATTGTAAACAACCCAAATGTCATACCAAAATGTAAGCATGTGATGAAAACAAATGTACTAAGTATGCAATAAATGAACATACATAGCATGTGATGTGATGTGAAACGATGTACTAAGTATGAACTAAATGGACATACATAGCATAAAATGTAATGTAAAACAATGAAATCATGTACTATAAATGTACTAATGAACATAGCAAGTATATGATGTGAAAACAGGAAAGCATGAAAGTAACAAGTAGGCACATGTGTTCCACCCCAAAACAGTTTGGAAAACAGTAAAAGAGGGGTCTATGTACTCACTTGAGATTGCTCAGTAGTCCTTGAGTAACAACCAAACAATGCTAGAGATCGCGGATATCAAACGGCACCTAATATAGGTAACTATGTTAATAAACCGGACCTAAATCGGAAGATCTGATAGAATGAGGGTTCGTAAACCAAACGAGTATAGAGACTCGTGTCATATGGTTTAACAAAGCCTACATACTAAATGAAACCTTAATCTAAGTGCTTTCGACCCATTACGACCCGTTTAGGTAGCTTATGCTACTTTAACGGGTCGTTCGCGTGAAACGCGTTCGGAACGTCTAACTAGTCCTATGACAAGTGTTATATTCCTAAACATGTTACATAATCAGTTATGTGACAAAAGTTTAGGTTACATATGCTTAATTACCAATTATACATGAAAAGGGTATTCTGGTAATTTACCTAAGGCATATAAACTACCTATCATACAACTATTCAAACGAAGCGACCATAGGGTATAACCTCGGAAGGTTATTCCCTATACTATGGTCACCTAAGGTGTTTGGTCGGATCCTAATGATCGACCAAATGGGTTGGGTTCGAAGGTATAAGCGATTTATCAGATCGCTTACCCTTACGACCCTAGACAACGTGGTAATCAGTAGGCATAGTCCCATGGACTATAACCATCGTGATTACAATCACGTTGCGAAGTTCAAATGAACTTCGCATTGACCATAAACTGGTCAACGCAGAAAGTCAAACAAAGTTTGACTTTCGGACTCAAAAAGCAATAAAAGAACGAAAGAATACTTACGAAGGGTCCCCGAATGCTAATCTCGATCCAAGTAGCTCAGGTATGAAACAAAGGTTTCAACTTAGAGCTCCTCAAATCAGGATTCTAGTGGGTTTTGCAATGGGGGTGAATGGGTATTTATAGGAATACCCGAACCGTTAGGATCGTTTCTTGGAAAAGAGGGAATGATCACATCCCTACACTTGTCGGAAAGTTATGGTGGCTCATTTTCCATCCACCATAAGAGTTTGACACTTGGCTTGGCCTTTGGAGTGTTTGAAAGGCTGTTTGTAGCTGTTACTACATCGAATCTGGTCCCGAAAGTGCAAAACTGATGTTTCTGTCCAGATAAGGCGCTCGCGTAGCGCGACTGCATAGGCCCTTAGGGCTCGCGCTACGCCACTGCCCCCCTGTTTCAGAAATGTTTCAAAAATGGCAGAAATGGTCCCTGCAGCCCGTTTAAGCTATTTTCGATGCGTTTGAACCCCGTTAACCTCATTTCAAGGCTCTAAAATGAAGTTAAAGTATAAGGAACTCAAAACATGCTCAAAAATATCTCGGATGTCAGTTCGTTTGGCCGTACGATCGCGATGTTCACTTAATTACGACGGAATGCGCATAAGCGCGAAAAACGATCCAAATGACGCGACGAATGGATTTTTCTCAAGCCAAACACTAAAATAAAATATTTTAGTGCTTACATAAATTTTTGGATGTCCAGATGTATTCAGAACGTAAGTTATGCGCGAAAGTGCAAACTTGTGCACTTTTTGACACTTTTAGTCCCTGAATGACCCAAAAGTTTATTTTAGCACACCGAACCCCTCAAAGCCTATTTCTAAGCTATGTAAAGGATATTTATGGTATGTTTAACTTATGGTCATGTTCCGGAAAGTCTGTTACAGTTCAAATTGGCATACTTTCGCAGTTTGTCAAATTTAGTCCCTGTAGACGAATTAACTTGATTTCGGCATACAAAACCTTCCAAAACTTATTTCTAAGTTATGTAAAGGTTATTTAAGGTATGTTAAGCCTATGTCACTATTCCGGAGTGTTTGTTGCATTAAACTGGTTATATTTACGCATTGGTGCGCGTATAACCTTCCAGAGAGCGATTTAGAGTTTGGAATTGAACAAAAATTGATATGTGCAAATGATACACATATTTATACAAATCCCAAGTATGAAATACAATATTTCATTGGTTTGGTATTTGTTTGATGGTCGCAGTGACCCAGGTGTCACAAAAACGACCACTAGATAACTATCTAGAACAAAAAGACGCCTGTACTAAACGAACTTATCCATTATCCATCTCTAAGTCAGCTCCATGAATATCCCACTTCTCCAGTAAGTCCCGAACTCTAGCAGTGTTCTTGAATCTGAGCCCCATCAATTTATATCTGACACTTTCTATAACAACTTGACATAAAACATCTGGTGGCCTTGTGTGGTTCCTGAATAACCGGTTATTCCTTTCCTGCCAAATGGTGTACGCCAGCGCTGCAACCAACAACCTAGAAACCATATTTATAGCTGATTTTGAACGTGAATGAAGACCTAGCCATTCGAAAATATCACTCCACTTTGAATCGACATTCTCCATTCCAGCTTTAGAACGAACCCTCTCCCAAACTTGTGTGGAAAGATTGAACTCAAAAAATAAATGGGCATGCGAGTCAATATTCTCATGACACAATAGGCAACACATCATGTTCATGTTGTTGCACCGTGTATGATTCCAATGCAAGATTTTGTCTTGAGTGAGTAACTTACGTCGCACAATAAGCCACATCAGAAAAGCATGACGAGGGATACATTGAGAAAACCAAATGATTGTAGCCCAATCCACCTCCTGCTCCCTTGTACGGACAGAATTCCAAACTCCAGTAGAAGAGTAGTCGGCCAAGCTATCTCCATCTTTCCAAAGAAGCCGATCTGGAGCATTTAAATTCCGTTGCATGTTATCAAGCTGAATAAGAACTGGAAACAAATCCCTCCAAGCAATCGGCCAAAGCCAAGAACCATTAGGAGATAAATCCGCAACTGTAGCATCGAGGGAGAACCCTTCTCGAGTAATAACTCTCGGAGACAAGAAAGTGCATAACGGACCAATATTACTCCATGTGTCAAACCAAGCTGAAGTACTTCTGCCATCTCCAAGCGAAGACCAAACATGTTGACGAATCAAGGGCCAAAGTTGGACTATCTTCCTCCAGCTCTAGCAACAACTAGCCGGAGCCTTATGATCCCAAAAATTCCACCCTTTCAACCGATAAGAGTGGATCCAAGCAACCCATAATGAATGACGATTACTTAGAATACTCCAAATATGCGAAACCATAAGAGCTTTATTAAAATCAGCTATCCGACGAATGCCCAAACCCCCTTCAGTTTTCGGCACACACACGGAATTCCAAGAAACTTTCGCCCTACCATGCTTAGAAGAAGATTGAGCCCAAAGAAAATTCCGCATTTTAGCTTCCAACTCCTTGACGACCCTAGTTGGTAAGATAAAAATCGAAGACCAGTAGACATGAAGCGCAGAGAGAACCGAGATAATAAGTTGAAGTCTACCAGCGAAAGACAACATTTTATTCTTCCAATTATCAATCCGACAGTCAAGCCGTTCCACAAGAATGCTACAATCTTTGTATTGTTCATGTTGGCGATTTCAGATGTAAATTCGGCGGTTCGTCCCCCCTTCCTACGGTTCCCCCACCCCCCTGAATAAGTAAGGCCCCGCTCTTTCTAAGAAAAAAAAGAGCCTAGAAGAGATAAGTGGAACCCCCAAGTATCTGACAGGCAACGTACCCTCAACAAACGGCATAATATTCAAAATGTCTCTCTTGACATGATTCGGGACATTACAAAAAAATCCTGTACTCTTTTGAATACTCGGGACTAATCCCGACATTTGAGTGAAGTTTTCGAGGGAAAGCATAACACACTTAGCCGAAGCCACATCACCCCTAGCGAAAAGGAATAAATCGTCCGCAAAACACAGGTTAACAATTTTCTGCTTCTCACATTTATTATGGAACCGAAAAGAAGAGTCAATTCTTGTCACTTGGTTCAGAATGCAAGTCAAGACTTCCATCACTAGGGTAAAAAGATAAGGGGACAATGGATCACCCTGCCTTAGACCCCTTTTACCTTTGAAGAAACCATGAACATTCCCATTAACACAAACCGAATAAGATGCGGTAGACACACATAACATGATCCAGTCAACCATAATGCTATTAAAACCAAACCCAAGCAACACAGTTTTAAGAAAACTCCACTCAACCGTATCATAAGCCTTTTGGATATCTACTTTAAAAGCACATCTCGGAGGCCCAAAATCACGATGGTAGTTATGCATTAATTCCTGTGTAAGAAGAATATTATCTGAAATCTTCCAACCCGGAACAAAAGCTGATTGGTTAATGCTAACAATCTCATTCAAATAACCCTTCAACCGATCCGCCAAAACCTTACTAATACACTTAAAAATAACATTACAGCACGAAATAGGACGATAATCAGTAATATAGGTAGGAGACGACACCTTGGGGACCAAAGCGACTAACGTGTGATTAAGTTGCTGAAGAAGGTTCCCCGTGTTAAAGAAGTCCAAAATTGCATTCGAAACATCACTCCCCACTATTTGCCAAGTAATCCTGAAAAATGCAGATGTGTAACCATCCGGCCCAGGAGCTTTATCATACCCAATCGAAAACATAGCGAACTTAATTTCCTCCAGAGTAACCGGCCAAACCATATGATTAGCACTATCAGGATTCAATTTATTGCAAAAAAGATCAGGTGAAGGAACCAAAGAAACTTGACCTTCACAACCTAGAAAGTGCTCATAATGATCAACAAAAGCTGCCGCCACTTTATCACCCTCAAACAAGTTTCCACTAGAATCAGAGATGGCCTCAATACGATTAATGTGGTTCCTACACTTCAACGATGTGTGAAAATAAGCCGTATTAGCATCACCAGCACGAAGCCATTCGACTTTAGACTTCTGCTTAAGAAATCTTTCCTCATCAAGCGACGCCTCCTGAAAATCACGAAGAATAGCAGCTTCTTTAGTACGCAAAAACTCATTCATCGGGTCCCTATCAATGTCTCGTTGGATAGCCTCCAGATTTCCTCTTAAACTCGCAACCTTATCATGAAGATTCCCCTGTTGAAATAAAAGAGCACGAAGAGAGGATTTCATTAGAGAAAGTTTCTTAACAATACAGAACTGGTGAACCCCGTCAACGTTAACATTCCACTTTGAGCTTACAATATCCAGAAAATCAGGCTTATGCACTAAGAAATTAGCAAACTTAAAAGGTTTCGGTTTAGACTTTTCAGCCGAAAACATCTTCAACACACACGGACAATGATCCTAGATTCCATATGGACTAAACACAGCAACCGACTGAGGAAACGAACTAACAAAAGGAGCATTACCCAAAACTCTATCAATCTTCTTCAATAAACCGACACCCTTCTTGGGTTTTTGGCTCCAAGTGTAGTGAAGACCTGTTCGTTTGATATTAAAGACAGCAATATCCTCAAGACATTCTTTAAAATCACGCATACCTGGGGAAAAAGAGGAACAACCAATCGATCTATCCTCTAGATTAAGAGCAGAGTTGAAATCTCCCATAATAACCCAAGGTTTGTCATGAACTTGACCCTTATGCACATGAAGATTTTGCCAAAGAATCCTACGATCCACATAATAATTCGCAGCGTAGACCAAGGAACAAAAAAACATACTCTTATTAGTTTTACAAAAAATCTGGACATGTAAAACTTGATCCGTCTGAGCAATAACCATAACATCCACTACCCCTGGATCCCATCCCAGGATTATACGAGCACCTTTATTACAACAACCCCCATTAGAGGTCCAATCCCATCTCCTAACAACCGCATTACAAACTTTATGAAGAATGTCCATATCCACATGAGACTCTAAGATTGCACACAAACTGAGCTTATTATTTTTAACCACCTGGCGAACCTCATTTTGTTTTAGCGGCCGGTTCAGACCCCGAATACTCCAAACAGCCAAACTAATCATTTAATCACCTTGGGAGAAGGAGTGCTTGCCCCTTTTTTATTAACATCATGGTCTGAGTCTACCTTGAGAAACTCATTCGTTTCATTATACACTTCCATCACCTCCTCATCATCAGAGTTCTCGAAACCATCCTCCATGTCCCTACCAGATTTACTTGATTCCCCAACATCATCTCTTAAAACATCAAAAGGATTGCTAGACACAATAGTAGGCGGATTGTCAACCTTCTTTGTACCTCCATCCGATTTATTGCCAATAGGCCTGTACTCAAACTTTGGTTTCTGCTTATTAACTGGAAAACCCGATCTCTTTGCTGTCTTTTTATCCTCAACTGTTGTAAAGCCATCATCATCTACCATATTCTTCCCCTGTCCATGATTTTTAGCTACCTCCTTTTGTTTCTTTCCGGTATTTCCCATGTTTCCATATTTCAGATTAGATCTTACTTGTTTCGGACACCCTTCATCAGAATGACCAAACACACGACAATGACTGCATCTATACGGACTCTACGTACAACTTCTCTTTAACAAATCCATCCCCATCAAGATCTGGAACAACAATAAATAACTCCTCTTTAAAATCATTTTCAGCGGAAATCTCAATAAGAGCACGAGCATAGCTACTCCTCCCCCAAGCATCCATACACATATTCGTAGTATACGAATCAAGCATTTTCGGTTCACCAATCGCCGTCGCTATAAGACTTAACCCATCTTCCGTATAAGCAGCAATTGGGACATCATGGATCTTAACCCATAATTGTAACTGTTTTACTTCCTTTTTCTCAAGCTTAGTAGAAGCTGACCAGATATTTAGAAATAAGGGCTGTGACCGAATAATCCACGGGCCAGCCTTAAGAACACTCATCATACCTGATTGATCGGCAAACTTGAAAAAGAAAAATCCATTAGCATTCATCATTGATTTCTGCAATCCGAATTTCTTCCAATTGTTTCGAACAAAGTACTCTACAACCGGGCAGGCCACTCGATCACCCAAAAAATATCCATATAAAGTATTAGCAAGCTTATCCTGAACAGCCCTAACCGAATCCCGGGGTAAAACCACATCACATCCATCTTGTTTCTCAACACTAGCAAGATTCCGAAAGTTTACCTTTTTAGAGTTATTATTCAAGACTGACTCAGCATAGGACAAAGGTTTCGAAGTTCCCACATCATCCTGATTACCATTCATCACATACCCTCCTGCATGCATATTCTCCACAGCCCTAGTTGCCGATTGCACACCCTCTGGATTAACTGGAACCGTTACTTTCAGCAATTCATCAATCACATTAATGCAGGTTCCCTCCGCCTTCTCATTCACGACCGTTCCTCTACGTGGAACAAAAGTTTTTCCATCAATATCAACAACTCTATCCGCAAGACTCTTGAAAGACAAAGTAGGGTTTTGACGGCCATCTTGCTGAAAATTCCCGGATTTATAACGATCATCCATGCTAATAAAAACAACTCTCTATAAACACAAAACTTCAGACTACCATGCACAAAAAATAAACCAGCGAGACCAGAAACAGAACGACAAACAAACGAAACGATGAAACCCTAAACTAGCTAACCCTAACCCATGTATCTTTCGAAATCAAATAGAGGAATTAGTAAGTCGAAAATAACAAACCCACACCTCTATGCAATCAGATCAATACAAGAACTAGGGCGGCGATTGGAATCAAACAAAAACAGAAACCCTAGATTTAACTCTATCCCTTTGCTAACTAGTTCGAATTAGATGTATTGATAAATCAATAATCCAATGATCAGACTGTTATACAAAGATCAGAAAGAAAAATCGAAGGTTACAAGAAGAAAGAAGATCGCCATGCTAGAGAGAGAATTAGGGTTTTTTGCTTGGGAGGATATTCGGACGGGTAGAGAGGATGTTCCTTGGGCAAATGTTGTGTGGTTTCCTCAAGCTATTCCTAGACATGCATTTCTTATGTGGTTAATAATAAACAGGAAACTGAAGACGCAAGATATCATGAGCCGATGGAACTCAACGGGTAACGCGAACTTCAATCTTATGTGTTGCTCGTTATGTACTATTGGGCCAGATTCACACGGACACTTGTTCTTTGAGTGTACCTATGCTGCTAGCGTTTGGGAGGGTGTCAGAGATAGAGGAGGTATGGCGGCTATTCAACATAAATGGAATGACATATTGGAGTATTTATTGGGGATAGCGGATTCTAAGTTGGCTAAGAACATCATTGCTAAGCTGATGGTTAGTGCTTCAGCTTACTTTGTTTGGGATGAAAGAAATAAACGCCTATTTTCTGCTAGAAAGAGGACGCGTGATCAGCTAGTGGAGGTAATTCTTAGCACGGTTCGATTGAAGCTGCAAACGATGCGGATCAAGATTACTAATAATTCGGATGAGCTGTTGCAACAATGGATGCTCCCCCGTGGTTTGCTGGTAGTGGACGATGATTGTGGTTAATTCTTGTAATGGTTGTCTAGTGTAGTGGGTCATAGCTGTGTGTTGGGTGTTTGTTTCTTGTTTGTCTAGTGTTTGTTGCGAGTTGTTACTTCCATATGGCCTGTCGTATGGAAGAACTGAGGAGTAATTCTGCTTCTCACTTGTTTTATTTGTTGGTATAATATTCACCGGGGTAACCCTTTACCCAAAAAAAAAGACTATGTACTCACTTTAGAATGCTTAGAAGTCTTGAATAACAACTAAGCAAAGCTAGAGGGATCACGGAATCAAAACGGCACCTAATATAAGTAACCACGTTAATAAACCGGACCTAAATCGGAAGATCGGATAGAATGAGGTTTCGTAAACCAAATGAGTATAGGAACTCATGTAATATGGTTTAACAAGGCCTACATTCTAAATCAAAACCTATCCTAAGTGCTTACGACCCATTACGACCCGTTTAGGTAGCTTACGCTACTTTAACGCGTCGTTTGCATAAAACGCGTTCGGACCGCCTAACTAGTCCTATGACAAGTATTATATGCCTTAACATGTCTAATAATGTTACCTAATCAGTTTAGATGTAAAAATTTAGGTTTTTTTTTGGGTAAAGGGTATACCCTGGTGATTTTATAAATAACAAATTCAAAACAAGTAGAGGGCTGAATACCTCTCTAGTTCATTGGAGTGACATACCACTACCAATGTAGACAAGCCATAAGCAAACCACAAACACAACCGATAACTAAACAGTTAGAAAAAAACTACATATTTAGTAGTCATTCGCCCTCCAACACCTTAGCTGAGGTGATCTTCCAATCTTCTAGGATTCTTCGTACCCGATCATTATTCTTGAACTTGAACGAGTGTAGCTTCAGTCGTATCGTTTCTACTATAAGTTCTTCAACTTTTTCTGGCGGCCTTAGTTGATTCTTGAAGAACCTTGTGTTTCTTTCTTGCCAAATATAATATGCCATAGCAGCCACAAGAAGCTTCGCAATCACCGCTTTAGCCGACTTCGAAGTGGCTTTGGGAATCAGCCACTCCAAAATATCATCCCGCTTACCTTGAATATTATTCATCCCTCCTTTACCTCTGAGCGAGCACCAAATTCTATTGGAATAAGTACACTCAAAGAAAAGATGGTTATGCGTTTCAACACCCCTTTGACAAAGCAAACAACACATTAAATTCATAGAGCCCGTCGCCTTGAACCAAGCATGAATTCTGTCTTGAGTAGATAACTTTCTACGAAAGATTAACCAACTAACAAAGGCATGTCTTGGTATGTTGAAAGAAGACCAAATCAGATTGTGCCAAGATGTTTGCTGATCACGGTTTCGTATCGCACTCCATGCTAACTTAGTATAGCAATGTTCCAGAATACCTTCTTCATTCCGCCATCTGATTGCATCCGGCTTTGCTGGAGTCAACTGAATTGGCATTAGCCGATAAAGGATCGGTATAACATCCCTCCATGCTTCCGGCCACTCCCACCGAGAGTCATGAACCACATCAGCAATAGTGGATTGCATCGATAAGCCCTCTTGGTGTATTTGTCTAGGAGTCACATAAGAACTTAAAGGACATAAGTCACACCACCGATCGAACCATAACGAAGTGTTTTCTCCATTGCCTATTTCCGACCACAAAAACTCACGAATTACTGGCCTAATGTTAAGGATGTTTCTCCAGCTCCAACATATGTTATTTTGGATTGGAACTTGCCATAAATTACGGTTTCTTAAATGATTAAAATGAATTTATGCGTAAAAAGGGCATTTTGGTCATTTTCCTAAGGCATATAAATTACCTATCATACAACTAACTAAACGAAGTGACCATAAGGTATAACCTCGGAAGTTTATTCCCTATACACTATGGTCACAAAACAACTTTGGTCGGATCCTAATGATCAACCAAACGGGTCGGGTTCGAAAGTCTAAGCGGTTGTTTAGACTGCTTATCTTACGACCCTATATAAGCACTAAACTAAAAGTGACGAGCTAAACATGTTTAACGAAGTTAGAAGACAAGTTTGACATCAAAACAAAAGGTTTTGATACCCAAGAATAGTTTGGTTGCAAAATACGCATGAATACGCATTTTGACCGAAACTACGACTCGTCACTATACCTAATCAACGTGATAATCAGTAGGTATAGTCACAAGGGACTATGACCATCGTGATTACGCTCACGTTGTGAAGTTCAAACGAACTTCGTGTTGACCATTGACTGGTCAAAGCAGAAAGTCAAACACTGTTTGACTTTCACGCTTAAAAACGCATAAAAGTACGAAAGAAGCTTACAAGAGGTCCAAGCGATGAAGATTTGATCCAAGTTGCTCAGGTATGAAGTGGGGAAACTCCAACTTAGAGCAACTAATCAGATCAAGTGTGAGTTTGCAAATGAAAACATGGGGTATTTATAGATTTCGGGCCACCGTTAGGATCGTTCCTCGATAAACGAACTTCAATCTGAGCCTTACATGTCTACCCACTGTTTGATAATACCATGGGTGCCCAAAACAAGCCCATAGATTCAAAGAAACCATTTACAAAACAAGGGAACAGCTGGGTTTTGCTGAAAACTGATTTTTGCAGGTCTGGGGGTCTCTCACGCCCCACGTAAGAATAGAGCTCATCTTACGCCCCCCTCCTAAGACATGTTTGGCATATTGTCAGTTTTGGTCCCTGAATGTGAAAAACTTGGATTTCGATGCATTTTTGACACGTTTAAGCCCCGTTAACCTCATTTCAAGACTCTAAAATGAAGTTAAAGTATACGGAACATAAAACATGCTCAAAAACATCTCGGATGTCGGTTCTTTTGGTCGTACGGTTACGTTGTTCGGTTAATTACGACGAAACACGAACGGAGGCGAAAAACGATCCAAATTACGCGATGAATGGAATTTTATCATGCCAATCACTAAAATAAAATATTTTAATGATTACATAAATTTTTGGATGTCCCGATATATTCAGAACGTAAGATATGCGCGAAAATGCAAACTTATGCACTTTTTGACGCTTTTAGTCCCTGTTGATCAAATAAGTTTATTTTTGCGCACCAAACACCTCAAAGCCCATTTCTAAGCTATGTAAAGGATATTTAGGGCATGTTTAACTTATGATCATATTCCGGAATGTTCGTTACAGTACGAATCGGCATACTTTCACAGTTTGTCGAAATTAGTCCCTGTAAGCGAATAAGTTTGATTTCGACACACCGAACCCTCCAAAACTTATTTCTAAGTTATGTAAAGGTTATTTAGGGCATGTTTAGCCCATGTCACTGTTCCAGAGTGTTTTTCGTGTTAAACTGATTACGTTTACGCATCAGTTCGTGTATAACTTTCCAGAAAGCGATTTAGAGCTTGAAATCGAACGAGAATTGATATGTGCAAACGATACATTTATTTATGCAAATCCCAAGTATGAAATACAATACTTCATTGATTTGGTATTTGTTTGATGGCCGTGGAGGCACAAATGTCACAATGTTTGTGCTACACTTAGGCGGACTCGGGCCTTCGTGACTTAAAAGACAATTAATTATATTAAGTTCTTGTTAAATTCCAGGACAATGTAAACATTTTACTTAATAATACAAAACTTTAATTACCATGGTTGTGAAACAATAATTCTGTCACTCCACTCCCCGACGTTTCCGCCGCGGTTTGTTGTTTTACGCGATCGGGTGTGACAGAAGAGTTGGTATCAGAGCCAATGGTTATAGGGAATTAGGTTATTAGTAATGCTTTGACCTAGACTATAACCTTTCTAGGACCCCAACACAAGTTTTCTTGTGTTTAGATCTTAAAACATACACATCACCTATCCTTGGGTGATTACCAAAACATGAACACAAATTTCCAAAATGATTTTGAAATCAATCATCTATCCTTGGATGATTCTTTCGGCCTTGTGCCTTCCAAATTTTCAAAATCTCGTCAAAGTTTGGGTCTAAATAATGTGAACACATGCAATCTGGAAGGGTGGATGCCTGTACCCTGAGTTTTCTGTCTAAGGCTAGAGTGTTCGTACAAATCTGCAGTCTCGGACCAGTCACTCTTACCTGGGAACTCTTGGGGTGAGTGTCCACTAATAGGCTAAAGCATGTCTTCGCGATACATTATTATGACCCATTTACTTTGATTTGTCACTGTGTGTCGACTGTTTGTTATGATGTAACGAACAAATGACCACCATCCTTACATTTTGTCGATATTTGTAACATCTCTTTTTTCATCACATCATCTCACTCATTTTCTCTCATGTTTCCTCTTTTAGAATGCCTACTCGACGCAACGTCCAACAACCCGATGCTGAACTGGCAACTATTATCGCACAGCAGATGGCTGCTATGCTACCAAATCTCATCACTCAAATAAACCAAGCCAACAATAACGATAATGCACCTGCTCCGTGCAACTTTAAAAGTTTTAACTCGGCTAAACCGCTCAAGTTTAGTGATTCTGAAGGAGCAAGTGGGCTCCTACAGTGGTTTGAGAGTCTTGAGAGCACCTTTCGCCATGTTCAGTGTCCTAACAACCGTAAGGTCGAGTTTGCTTCTAGTGTGTTCCAAAAGAGGGCTCTCTCATGGTGGAATGGGTTACTGAGAGATTGAGGTGCTGATTTTGCTTTGGGTCAAACATGGGAGGAACTCAAGGCTCTTATGATGAGAGAGTTCTGCCCTCGTCACGAGCAGAGGGCACTAGAAAATGAGTTCCATAACCTCAAGCAAGACAGTGGTGGACACCGGGCTTATACTGATAGTTACTAGGAGTTAAGCTTGCTCTGTCCGACAATGGTCACGCCTTTGGATAAGGCGATTAAGAAATACATAGACGGTTTGCCAGATCCTGTTCAGGATATTATCACTGGCAGCAACCCGACTACAGTCCGTCAGGCAATCGAGCTTGCTGCTACCCTAACTGACTCTCAAGTCAAAAAGGGCAAACTCCATAGAAAGGGTGATAAGAAGCAGAAACAGTCTGATAACACCAAGGAGCAAAAGGGTAAAAAGGCTGAGTCATCTAAGAAATCAAGGAAGCGTAAGGCTTCCAAGAATTTCGCTGTTACTGCTCAGACTAACCAGGCAGCACAGAATCAGCCTGCACAACCTGCTGCCAAGAGGCAGTATGCTGGCAATGCACCGCAGTGCAATAAGTGTAACAGCCACCACCAACCACATGTGTAATGCCGCATCTGCACAAACTATGGGAAGTCTGGTCATCTCGCAAATACCTACCGCTTTGCTCCTAACCAAAATCAGGCAGCTCAAAACCCTGCACAAAACCGTGCCCGGAATCCTGCACGACCTCACTATCCACCTAGTTCGTGTTACAATTGTGGGGATCTGACCCACTACAGGAACAATTACCCGAAGTTGCCTAACGCAAATCAGGCACAGGCTCGTGGTCGAGCTTTTAACTTGAATGCAAATGAGGCACGCGCAGATAACGAAGTGGTGAGCGGTACGTTCTTTGTTAACAACCAACCTGCTTCTGTTCTTTTTGATTCGGGTGCTGATAAGAGTTTTGTGTCCTTAGCTTTTGAGCCTTTGCTTTCGATGACTAGAACAAAACTAGGAAAGACCTTGACAGTAGAAGTAGCTAGTGGTGAACCCGTTATACTCGATTCTGTTCTTCGAAATTGTCAGTTGAACCTTAATAACCATCTTTTTCCTATTGACCTCACGCCGATGCAACTTGGGAGCTTCGATGTAATAGTAGGAATGGATTGGTTAGCCAAATACCATGCTGAGGTGGTTTGTTATGAGAAAATTGTCCGTATATCGCTTTCGACTGGTGAAATCCTAGAAGTTCGTGGGGAGAAACCCGTTAGTAGCCTTAAACTCATGTCTTGTACCCAAGCCCAATAATACCTATGAAAGAACTATGTCGCCTTCTTGGCATATGTTGTAGAGGAGAAAGGCAAGGGTAAGACTATCCAAGATATCCCTGTTGTTCGGGATTATCCTGAGGTATTTCCTGAAGAATTACCTGGTTTACCCCCTGCACGCCAAGTTGAGTTTCGTATTGATCTTGTACCTGGTGCTAATCCTATTGCTAAATCACCTTATCATCTTGCACCGTCTGAGATGCAAGAGTTATCTAAATAGCTTCAGGAGCTTTCTGACAAAGGATTCATTCGTCCGAGCTTTTCACCTCTGGGCGCTCCAGTCCTATTCGTGAAAAAGAAAGATGAATCTTTCAGGATGTGTATCGATTATCGTGAGCTCAACAAGCTTACCATCAAGAATCGATATCCCCTACCTCGCATTGATGATCTCTTTGATCAGCTACAGGGTGCTACTTGCTTTTCAAAGATTGATCTACGTT
The DNA here is from genome assembly GCA_030545235.1 of Helianthus tuberosus. Taxonomy (NCBI): domain Eukaryota; kingdom Viridiplantae; phylum Streptophyta; class Magnoliopsida; order Asterales; family Asteraceae; genus Helianthus; species Helianthus tuberosus. Next base: position 95,854,419 of record CM060442.1, read on the forward strand.
CTGGGTATCATCAACTTCGAGTGCTTGAAGAAGATATTCCCAAGACAGCTTTTCGTACAAGATATGGTCATTATGAGTTTATTGTTATGCCCTTCGGTTTAACAAATGCTCCTGCTGTTTTCATGGACTTGGTGAATAGGGTTTGTAGCCTTATTTGGACAAGTTCATCATTGTATTCATTGATGATATTTTGATCTATTCCAAGACTCGAGCTGATCATGAACAACATCTCCCTCTTACAATGGAACTCCTAAAGAAAGAACAGCTTTTCCCCAAGTTCTCCAAGTGCGAATTTTGGCTTAAGGAAGTTCAATTTTTGGGACACATCATCAACGAACAAGGTATTCATGTAGATCCCACCAAAATCAGTGCGATTAAGGATTGGAATACACCTACTACTCCTACCGAGGTTCGTTCATTTCTTTGTCTAGCGGGTTATTACCGTCGTTTCATTGAAAACTTCTCCAAAGTTGCGGTTCCTCTCACTGCTTTAACTCAGATGAATAAACCTTTTGAGTGGGGATCTAAACAGGAAAAAGCTTTTCAAACCTTGAAACAGAAACTCTGTGATGCACCTATCTTATCTTTACCTGAGGGCAACGACGATTTTGGTGCTGTTTGTTTTTTCTGCACGAAAACCTTTTCTGCTGCAGGCTACATCTGCAGGCATCTGCAGGAGAAGAGGTGGACCAAATGTCTTCAGTCTGCAAGGAGAAGAGGGTTTGTTTTTTTTTTATATAAAACCTCTTCACACACAAACACACACACAGATCTCTCTCTACTCTCTCTCTACCACCGCCATCTTCACCACCGCCACCACTTCACCACCGTCATCATCATCACCACCGCCATCATCACCACCACTTCACCACCGTCATCATCACCACCGCCATCATCACCACCACTTCACCATCGCCATCATCATCACCACCACTTCACCACCGCCATCATCATCACCGCCATCAAAACCCACCGCCACCGCCGCCCCTTCTCTCTCTACGATCTCTCTCTCTCTCTTCGTTTTTAGGGTTTTCGATTTGGGGGTTTTCGATTTTAGGGTTTTCGATTTGGGGGTTTTGTTTGTTGATGATGATGTCGGAGGTGGTGGCGGAGTGGAGGTGGAGCAGATGTCGGAGGTGGAGCAGAGGTGGTGGCGGAGTGGAGGTGGAGAAGATTTGGGGGTTTTGTTTGTGACGTCGATTTGGGGCTGGAGCAGCGGAGGTGGTGGCGGAGTGGAGGTGGTGGTGGCGGAGCAGGGGTGGTGATGATGATGGTGGTGGCGGAGCAGGGGTGGTGGTGGCGGAGCAGGGGTGGAGGTGGAGGTGGTGCCAAGAAGAGGTAAACCTCTGCTTGGAGAAGCTTACCTCTCATCTCTTCCCCAAGAAGAGGTTGGGGAGAGGTAAAAAGCACTTCTCGAAAAAAAAAACAAACACTCTTCTGAGGCTAAACCTCTTCCCGCGTCTGCACGGTGCAGACAGAAGAGGCCAGGAAGCTCTTCTTCCAAAAAACAAACACCACCTTTGTCGTATACTGTGATGCATCCAACTTAGGCCTTGGCTGTGTTCTTATGCAAAGAAACAAAGCCATAGCTTATGCATCAAGACAGCTGAAGGTACACGAGAAAAACTACACAACTCATGATCTTGAATTGGGTGTAGTGGTTGTTCAATATAGAGACTTTTTTTTATCGAACCCTAAACTCTCTCTCCTTTAGGCGATTTTCTGTTCTTCATCATGAATCCATCAGTTTTTCTTCGTAATCTTATGCATAACAGTCTGTGATTAGAGTTTTGTTCCTTCAAAACCCTATAACGAACTTGTTAGCATTAGGGATCGATCCAAAACTAGGGTTTTTTCTTGTTTTTCATCAATCGCTGCCTTAGTAATCATTATCGATACTCTGATTTATTAACCTGGTTGTTATTGATTGCGGTTAGCTGAGACTAATTTAGCTAGATTGATACTCTGGGTTAATCGATTAAGGGTTGAGATCTGATTCTAGGGTTTAAAGGATTAGGGTTTCTGTTTCTCGGCTTTTGGTTTTGGTTAAGACAAAATGGCAAACACCCTATATGGTTATTTTCTGGGGGATCGGGTAGCATATCCAGTTGTGGATTACTTTGTGCGTAATAACTGGAAGAAATATGGTGTCCAGAAATCTATGATGAACGCTAACGGGTTTTTCTTCTTCAAGTTCTCGGATGAGGCAGGTATGATGAATGCTTTGAAAGATGGCCCATGGATTATCCGTTCGCAACCTCTTTTTCTTAATATTTGGAGCCCGACTTCAAAACTGGAAAAAAAGGAAGTAAAGAAGGTGCAGATTTGGGTGAAAATTCGTGATGTCCCGATTGCGGCATATACGGAGGATGGTCTTAGTATGATTGCAACTACGATCGGTGAGCCGAAAGTTATGGATTCGTACACGTCGTCGATGTGTATGGATATGTGGGGCCGTAGTAGTTATGCGAGAGCCTTAATAGAGGTTTCGGGTGATAAGAGTTTAAGAGAGGAGATTACTTTAGCGATTCCGGAACCTGAGGGGGAGGGATTTATTAAGGAGTCTATGTCGGTTGAGTACGAATGGTACCCTTTGAGATGCGCCCATTGTTATGTTTTTGGGCACTCTGATGAAAGTTGTCCTAACCAGCCTAAACAGCAGGGTAATATCCATAATGTTACAAGGGCTGGTAAGAAGCCAGTGATTGATGAGGAGGGTTATACGGGTGTTCATGGAAAGAAGGTTGCTAGAAAAACTGGTTTCCCGGTCAACAAGCCGAAACCAAAATTCGAATATAGGCCTGTGGCGTCTAAGAAGAATCATGAGCCGAGTATTGGGTCGTCTGAGCCTAACTTTCAATCGGCGAATCCGTTCGATGTTCTTAATGATCCAAATGTTAATGAGGAACATGCCGGTAACAAGTCAGGTGAGGTTCCTGTTGATGTGGAGGAGGATGAAGTGGACGATGGTTATAATGAGGGGGACGGGTATGAGCTCGATGATTTTTTGAGGCAAGGAACTATTAAAAATGATAATAAAAAAGGGGCAAGCACTCCTTCTTCTCTAGTTAATAATGATTAGCATTGCCTCGTGGAACGTTAGGGGTTTGAACCGCCCCATTAAGCAAGCTGAGGTTCTTCAAGCAGTTAAGGATTTTAATTTAAGTTTATGCGCTATTCTTGAGTCCCACATTGATCCGAGTAATCTTTCGAAAATACGCAAGTCGGTGTTTCGGTCTTGGCATTGGACTTCTAATGGGGCTCTATGTAATAAAGGTACGAGAATTATCGTTGGTTGGAATCTGTTTATTTTTGATATTATGGTGTTTTTTCAGGTGGATCAGGTTATGCACTTGCAACTGTTTTTTAAACAAGAGAAAAAAATGGTGTTTTGTTCGATTATCTATGCTGCAAACTATTATGTTTCTCGTAGGGAGTTATGGGACCATCTCGCTTTGCATAAAGCTCTTGTTCGTAATGATCCATGGGTAATGCTAGGTGATTTTAATTCAGCTTTGAATCTTGAAGATAAATCTATGGGGTGTTCTTCGATTTCGGCTAGCATGAGAGAGTTTCAAGCTTGTGTCAATGATATTGAGATGCTGGATTTGAACCGTTCGGGTATACACTTCACGTGGAGTCAGAAGCCAAAGAAGGGGATTGGTTTGATGAAAAAAATTGATAGAGTCATGGGGAATTCTCAGTTCATAACTCACTTTCCGAATGCGGTGGTGGTCTTTTGTCCAGCTCGGTTATCGGATCATAGTCCAAGTGTTCTCAAAATTCCGGTAGTTGGGAAAGTTAAACACAAGTCTTTCAAGTTTGCTAACTTTCCTGTTCATAAGCCTGATTTTTTAGTCATTGTGAAGCGAATTTGGGATACGAATATTAGAGGTGTGTATCAGTTCTCTGTCGTAAAAAAACTTCGGATGTTAAAGTCTCCTCTTCGTGTGTTACTTTTTCAGCAAGGTAATCTGCACAAAAAAGTTCAAGACTTACGTGATAAACTTGATGGGATTCAGCGTGATCTTGATAAAGATCCGTCTAGTGTGATTATTCGGGAGGAGGAAACCAATACACGTCGTGACTATCAGGAAGCATTATTAGATGAAGAGAGATTCTTGAAGCAAAAGTCCAAGGTGGATTGGTTGGCGGTTGGGGATATGAATTCGGCTTTCTTCCACTCGTCTCTTAAAAACAAAGTTCACTATAGTCGTATCGATGTTATTCAGGATACTAGTGGGAAGGTGTATGAGGATGATCTGGTTCAGCTAGCGATTGTTAATCATTATGAGAATTTTTTGGGTTGCCTGGGCGACACTTCGCTCACTCCAGCTCCAGATTTATTTACGAAAAAATTGGATTTAGATGTAGCGGATCACATGGTTCGTCCGGTGTCAGCTGATGAGGTTAAAAAGGCGATGTTTTCGATTGGGTCAGACAAAGCTCCGGGTCCTGATGGTTTTACCGCTGGTTTCTTTAAAGGTGCCTGGCCTATCGTGGGGAGTGAAGTGTCGGATGTTGTTATTGATTTCTTTGCTACAGGGAAGCTTCTTCGGGAATTGAACCATACGCTTATAGTTCTTCTTCCTAAGTCCTCTTCCCCGTCTGTGGTTACGGACTATCGTCCGATTGCTTGTTGCAATGTTTTGTATAAATGCATTAGCAAGATTGTAGCTAATAGAATTAAAGTGGGTTTGAATGATATCGTTAGTGTAAACCAATCTGCGTTTGTGCCAGGTAGAAAGATTTCTGATAATATTTTGTTAACGCAAGAGTTGATGCACAACTATCATCGTAATATTGGCCCCCCTAAATGTGCGTTCAAAGTTGATATTCAGAAGGCGTATGACACTGTCGATTGGAAGTTTCTGAAGGGTATTTTGTTTGGCTTCGGTTTTCATCCTAAGATGGTTCATTGGATTATGCTGTGTGTCTCCACTACAACGTATTCGGTGTGTGTTAATGGCGAGGTTCATGGGTTCTTTAAGGGCAACAGGGGTTTAAGACAAGGTGATCCGGTCTCTCCTTATTTATTTACTCTCATCATGGAAGTTCTTACAGCCATCTTACAACATACGGTTAGGATTGATAATTCTTTTAAATTTCATAATAAGTGTGAACGTCAACAGATTATCAACCTATGTTTCGTGGACGATTTGTTTATTTTCTCAAAGGGTGAGATTGCCTCAGCTAGGTGTATTATGAAGTCTCTTGATTCCTTTACTAAAATGTCGGGTTTGTTGCCTAGTGTTCAGAAAAGTACAATTTTTTTCTCGAATGTGCCATCTTATGTGAAAACTGTTATTCTGAATATTATGCCTTTTAAAGAGGGTTCGTTGCCTGTGAGATATTTGGGTGTGCCCCTTATTTCTTCGCGGCTGCTTTTTAAAGATTGTTATGTGATGGTGGAAAAGCTAGAGAAACGCATATTGCATTGGAGGAATAAGTTACTTTCTTTTGCAGGCAGGCTGCAACTTATTATTTCTGTCTTATCCTCCATGCATATTTATTGGTCTTCTGTGTTTATTTTGCCGAACCGGGTGATTCTTAATTTGGAGGCGTTGATGCGGAATTTTTTATGGTCTCATGACAGTGCGTTTCAGAAAGGTCGGGCCAAAGTTTCATGGAAAGCGGTGTGTGTTCCTAAGCTTGAGGGTGGTTTAGGTATTCTTCGGATTGGTGATGTTAATATGGCTCTTATGACAGCCCATATCTGGAGTATCCTTTCGAGGCGTCAATCCTTGTGGGTTGAGTGGATTCACTCTTACAGGTTGAAAGGCAAAAGTTTTTGGGCTTGCAAAGTTCCTTCTGCTTGTTGCTGGTCTTGGAGAAAGCTTCTTCAGCTTCGGCCGATTATGAGGAAGTTTATTTGGTCCGATATTGGAAATGGTTCGGCTACTTCAGCATGGTTCGATACATGGAGTGATTTAGGGCCGCTGGATTAGATTCTTTCTCCTAGAGTTATTGCTAATGCGGGGTTTAACATGGATTCTAAGGTGTCTGATATTTATTCTGACAATTATTGGAGGTGGCCGGTTGCTTGGCGGGATACTTACCCGGTTCTTATTCAGCTTGATCGTGTGTCTTTGAGTCCGAATAAGTCTGATAATCTCTTGTGGCGTCAAGGGGATCACAAACATGTTTTTTCTTCGACTAGAGCTTGGGATTCGGTTTGGCATCATGAAGCGGAGGTTGATTGGTGTCGTATTGTGTGGTTTGGTCAGTGTATTCCGCGACATGCTTTTTTATTGTGGCTTATCATGAGAAGGAAGCTGCTTACTCAAGATAAGATCTTGAGCTGGGATTTCTCGCGTAGGAAAAATATGAATATGATGTGTTGTTTGTTATGCTATGCTAACCACGACTCTCATAGTCACCTGTTTTTTGAATGTAAGTTCTCGACGCAAGTGTGGCTTATGGTTAGGCAAAAAGCGGGCATGGATTCGGTGCAACCTAAGTGGGACGATATTATTAAGTGGTTACTTGATCGGTCCAATTCAAAATCTGCGACTGTTTACGTTGCTAAACTGTTAGTGGCGGCTAGTGCTTACTTGATTTGGCAGGAGCGTAATGCTAGATTATTCAAGAACAAATAGAGGCCTCCGGAAACTATAAGTGAAATTATTATCCAACAAGTGCGGTACAAACTGATGGGAGCGAAGCTGAAAAATTGTGAAAGTGTTCGAAGACTTCTAGGGGACTGGGATATTGATGGTACAGAATTGCTTGATGATGGCGGCTGATTATCCTTGATAGCTTTCGTGTTTTGAGTCTAGTTTTGTAGTCTAGTGGTCGTCCGTTTGGTGGTTGTTTTTTTTTTGGTCATGTTTTTTTTCTGGTTCTTACTTTCATGGGGCATGTCCTATGATTGAACTAGTGTAGGCTTTCTACACTACTTGTGTTTTTTGATTGTGAATATATAGAATCACCGGGGTAACCCTTTACCCAAAAAAAAGAATTGGGTGTAGTAGTTTTTGCTCTCAAAATCTGGAGACACTACCTGTACGGTACAAAGTGCGTTGTTTTCACTGACCACAAGAGTCTCCAGCATATTTTTCATCAGAAAGAACTTAACATGAGGCAACGACATTGAGTTGAACTTCTAAACGACTATGATTGCGAAATTCGCTACCATCCTGGTAAGGCGAATGTCGTGGCTGACGCATTGAGTCGTAAGGAACATGTCAAGCTTCACTGTGTTTAGGTTCAATCTGATATTCAAACCCGCATTTCTCAGGCTCAACATACTTGTGTTTCACAAGAATTGATGGGTAAGGAATTACCATGTCATATTAAGCCTGAGCTTGAACTGAAAGACAATGGGCTTTACTATTTCATGGACCGTTTGTGGGTCGCAAGTCAAGACAATCTTCGCACCTTGCTAATGGATGAAGCTCATAAGTCTCATTATTCTATCCATCCTGGTGCAGATAAAATGTATAAGGATCTTCGAACCCAGTATTGGTGGTCGGGTATAAAGAAAGACATTGCCTTATATGTTTCCAAATGCCTTACTTGTCTTAAGGTTAAGGCTAAACATCAACATCCCTCTGGATTATTGGAGCAACCAGAGATACCGGTTTAGAAATGGGAAAACATTGTTATGGATCTCATTACCAAGCTGCCACGCACTAATAGAGGTCATGATGCCATTTGGGTGATCGTTGATCGTCTAACCAAGTCAGCACATTTATTGCCGATCCGTGAGGATCTATCTGCTGACATGCTTGCTAAAATCTATGTGGATGAGATTGTATCCCGACATGGTGTTCCTTTGAACATTATATCTGACAGAGATGCTCGATTCTCGTCTCACTTTTGGAGAACCATGCAATCTGCCATGGGAACCCAACTTAATTTGAGCACAGCTTATCATCCGCAAACGGATGGTCAATCTGAAAGAACAATCCAAACACTGGAAGATATGCTTAGAGCTTGTGTGATCGATTTTGGTGGTAGTTGGGATTCGCATCTACCGTTGATCGAATTCTCCTACAACAATAGTTATCACTCTAGCATCAACATGGCTCCTTTCAAAGCTTTATACGGTCGAAAATGTCGTTCACCGGTCTGCTGGAATGAGATAGGTGAAGCTCAGCTTACTGGACCTGAACTCATTCTAGAGACTACAGACAAAGTCAAAAAGATTCACGATAACCTTCAGACAGCTAGAAGCCGTCAAAAGAGTTACGCGGATCAACGACACAAGCCCTTAGAATTTCAAGTTGGTGATCACGTCCTACTCAAGGTATCCCCTTGGAAAGGTGTGATTCGATTTGGAAAGAAAGGAAAACTTGCACCACGTTATGTTGGACCATTCAAGATCGTTGAAAGAATCGGAAAGTTAGCCTACAGACTAGAGCTACCTCCTGAACTTGGAAACGTTCATCCAACTTTCCACGTGTCCAATCTCAAAAAGTGTTTAGCTGATGAGAACCTCCACATACCACTTGATGAAATTCGGGTTGATGACATGATGCACTTCGTTGAGAAACCTGTGGAAATCATGGACCGTGAAGTCAAAAGGCTCAAACGCAAGCGCATTCCAATTGTCAAAGTTCGCTGGGAATCTAAATGTGGCCCAGAATTTACTTGGGAACGTGAAGATCAGATGAAAGCGAAATATCCACATCTATCTTCGAACCCAATGTTTGTTATTTGTGTTTGACATTTTGCACGTTTTGATTTTTGATCGATTTTGAACTCTATATCGCTTTCTGGAAAGTTATAAGCAAACTGATGCGTAAACGTAATCAGTTTAACGCGACAAACACTCCAGAACAGCAACATAAGCTTAACATACCTTAAATAACCTTTACATAACTTAGAAATAAGTTTTAAAGGGTTTGGTATGGCAAAAACAAGTTTTTTTTTTTTTTTTTTTTGGGTAAAGGGTTACCCCGGTGAATTTTATAAATAATCAAAGAATACCACAAGTGTATCAGATAGGATACACAAAGCTAGACTTGGCATACCAAGACTAGGACAACCAGAAAAAACACAACCAACGTCACTGACACACAAAGTAAAACAACCAAGAAACAAAAAACCAAGACTACACCAGACCGACTCAAATCATCTAGCCCGCGCCTGTGTCATCTTCAAGCATAGTAATCTTCCACCTCCTCATCATCCTTGTATGGTTCGCATCCCCGGCAGACTTGAATCCCATCACACGTAATCTAATTATGTTCACAATTCTTTCAGTCACCATAGAAACACTGCTTTGATTCAGTGTAAAAAGACGAGCATTTCTTTCCTGCCAAATGCAATAAGTAGTAGCCGCAACTACCATTTTGCACAGAATGTGGTCTATCTTCCTTGTGTTAGCATGATGAATCATCCAATCCATAACAGACTCCCAGGTAGCATTAACATTACTCATATCAACCATAGACTTAACATTGTTCCACACTTGAGATGCAAATGTACATTGGAAAAACAGATGGTCCCTTGAGTCACGATCATACTTGCAAAGCGGACAACACAACAACCGAAGATTTGTTTCACTTCCTACTTCCCAAGCTTGCAATCGGTCCTGTGTTCTTAACTTATTTTTAATGACGAGCCATAAGTGAAAAGAATGGCGAGGAATGCATTGAGCGAACCAGATCAGATTTGCCCAATTAACAATAGGATTACGATTTCGTATAGAATCCCATACTTCTTTTGAACCGAACTGGCAAGGTTTACCCTCCAAATCTTTCCATATCAAAGTGTCTACCAAGTGATGTTCGAAACTTGGAATATCAATATTGTTTAAAACCGGGAAAAGATCAAGCCAAGCTTGCGGCCACCTCCAGTGGCCGTGAACGTCAACAAGCTCGCTCACAGATGATTGGAGATTAAAACCTGCATTAGCAATAACCCGAGGAGAGATAAACGAGTTTAATGGGCTGAATTGACACCAGTTGTCGCTCCATGCGTTCGTTTGAACTCCACTTCTTATCTTTTTCCATATAAAAGGCCGGACAAGGCTGCGAATAGACATGATTTTCCGCCAACCCCAACTTAAGCTTCCCTGCTAGGAATATCCCATAAGGTTCTACCTTTTAATTTGTGGGAATTAATCCATTGAACCCATAAAGAGCGCCTGTTACTAACAATACTCCAAATGTGCTTAGCCATGAGAGCCTTATTCATACCAGTAATGTTTTTTATTCCCAACCCTCCTTCCTCCTTAGGTAAACAAACCTCTTTCCATGAAACTTTAGCATGAACTTTGCCTTGAGAACCCGCATTCCATAAGAAACGCCTCATTCTTTTCTCGAGCTCCTTTATAATACGAGATGGGATAATAAAGACGGCAGCCCAATATATATGCAACGATGAGAGAACTGAGTTTATTAACTGAAGGCGACCAGCAAACGAGAGTGATCTAGTCATCCAGTTGTCAATTCTCTTATCCATGCGCTCCACCAAAATATTGCAATCACTAGACTTCAACCTGGACGAAATAAGGGGCACCCCCAAGTAGCGAACAGGCAAACTCCCCTCTTGAAATGGCATAACTTGAAGGATCTCCTGTCTAACCTGAATAGGAACATTCCCAAAGAAAACAGTGCTCTTAGACGGGCTAGGAACAAGACCTGAAACAGCAGTAAAACTTTGTAACACTCCCTTGATTTTCCGAATAGAACCGACATCACCATGCACGAAGATGAAAAGATCGTCAGCGAATGAGAGGTTGATTATCTTTTGCTTAGCACAATGGGCATGATACTTGAACGAACTAGCTTGAGCCGCTCTTTGAAGCATAGAAGAGAAGACCTCCATGATAAGGGTAAAAAGATATGGAGACATCGGGTCTCCCTGTCTAAGGCCACGCTTACCACTAAAATATCCATGCAGATCACTTTTATGACACACATGTCATTATCCACGCCACCATTTTCTGATGAAACCCAAAATGTTTAAGAGCATCCTCCAAAAAAGACCAGCTAACAGTGTCATATGCCTTCTGAATATCAATTTTAAACGCACATCTACATGGGCCTCTATGAAGATGATAGTTGTGCATGAGTTCTTGGGTCAAAAGAATATTGTCAGAAATCCTTCTCCCGGGCACAAAAGCAGACTGATTGATACTAATTAGTGACATCAGACTGTCTTTAATCCTGTCTGTTATGATTTTGCTAATGCATTTATACAAAACGTTGCAACAGGATATAGGCCGGTAATCCAGAACCGAGTCTGGAGTATCTTTCTTTGGAACTAGAGCCAGGATAGTATGATTTATTTGCTTCAGAAGTTGACCATTTTGAAAGAAATCCAAAATGGCCTTCGTAACATCATTACCTACTATATCCCAAGACTGTTTGAAAAAAGCTGACGTATACCCATCTGGACCAGGCGCCTTATTTTCACCAATGCTAAACATCGCCTTCTTGATTTCCTCTCGAGTAACTTGTCGAACCATGTGATCTCTCGCACTTGCATCAAGAGAATTAAGAGGAAGATTGACCCAATCCAGCCTATCTACCCGATGTTCAGTGCCCAGGAAAGTCGCATAATGGTCAACTAAAGCAGCCATAATACCATCTCCATCATATCTTGTACCAGTCGTATCCGTTATGCTATGTATCTTCCCTCTAGCATTCCGACTTTTGACAACATTATGAAAGAATTTAGTATTAGAATCCCCCGCACAAAGCCATTCAACTTTGGACTTTTGTTTAAGATAACATTCCTCATCATAAGCAGCCGATTGGAACTCATTGAGACAGAGGGTTTCCTGTTGCCGAAGAGAAGCATTCAACGGGTCCTGATCTATCAGATTATGTATATTATCCAGTTTAATACGAAGCTCCGACACCTTTTTATGCAAGTTCCCTTGAAGAAACAACAATTTTCTTAAAAGTGATGGGTGTTGTGGGGAACTATGGACTTATGACTGTAGAAACCCTAATTCTCTCTCTAGCTATGGCGATCTTGGGTCTTCTTCTTACCTTCGATTTTTCTTCATGAGTTTCGTATAACAGTCTGATCATCGGAGTATTGATTCGTCAATAATCTGATTCGAACTTGTTAGCGGAAGGATTGGGGTTAATCTAGGGTTTTTCTTTTGTTTTTTGTCGTCAAGCTGATTAGGGTTTCTTGTTCGAATTTTCTTTGTTTCGTTCAGTTGGGTTTTCTTGGTTTCTTGTTTTCGGTGTGCATGATTGTCTCTATTGTTGATTAAAGGAGAGAGTGGTATATTTTTCAATGGATGATCGTAAAAAGTCGGCTGACTTTGCTCCTGGCGATCCGTTAGTTGTCAAGGGTATTGCTAGTCGTGTACTCAATATTGATGGTAATCCAATGATGCCTCGTCGTGGAACAGTTGCTGAACCTAAGAAGATAAATATTATCGATGAACTTACAAAGGTCTCTACGCCGGTTAATCTAGATATGGAGCGACCGGATTGTGAGACTTCCAGTAATAATCAGGTTGGTCAGGATGGTGTCCAGGGAACTAACGGGAATGTGGGTAGTAGCTCCAAAACTATGTCTTATGCTGATTCTTTGCTCGGAAATAAGTCCGTAAAGGTGAATTTTCGTTCTCTGGCTAGTGAGTCTGTGCATGAGGGGTGTGATGTTGTTCTTCCGAGAGAATCTGTGCGTAGTGTTCAAGACAAGATGGCAAATACTTTGGTTGGTTATTTTCTCGGGGATAGAGTGGCCTACCCAGTAGTAGACTATTTTGTCCGTAATAATTGGAAAAAATATGGAATCCAGAAGTCCATGATGAACGCTAGTGGATTCTTTTTCTTTAAATTTGCTGATGAAGCTGGTATGATGAAGGTCATGCAGGATGGCCCTTGGATTATTCGTTCTCAACCTATTTTTCTAAACAAATGGAACCCTTCAGTTAAATTAGAAAAAAAGGAAGTCAAAAACGTCCAGATTTGGGTGAAAATTCATGATGTTCCGATTGCTGCGTATACGGAGGATGGCCTTAGCATGCTAGCGACAATTATTGGGGATCCGAAGGCCCTAGATTCCTATACTACATATATGTGCATGGACTTGTGGGGACGTAGTAGCTATGCTAGAGCTCTTATAGAGGTTTCGGCTGATAATAATCTTAGAGAAGAGATCACTATGGCGATCCCGGATCTGGAGGGAGAAGGTTTTGTTAAGGAAGTTATGTCCGTGGAGTATGAATGGTATCCTCTACGTTGCGCTCATTGTTGTGTGTTTGGTCACTCTGATGATACTTGTCGTCACCAGGTTCTGAAACAAGGTAATGTTAGGAATATGGATAAGGGTGGTAAACAGCATAATCAAGTTAGACGTCCTAATAATTATCAGGTGATTGATGAGGAGGGGTATACCGGAGTTCATAACAAGAAGATTGCAAGGAAAACTGGTTTTCCGGTGAACAAACCTAACCCAAAATTCGAATATAGGCCGGTTGTTGGTAAAAAGAAAGAGCCGGTTGTTGGTAAAAAGAAAGAGGAGCCGATTCAGGTTTCAAATCCTTTTGATGCCTTAAATGACCCAACTTTAAATGAGGAGGGTGGTAATAATCCAGATTCAAACAAACATAAGGAGGACGAGGATGAGGTTGTTGATGATTTTTTTGACACGGATGGATATGAGATGGATGGTTTTTTGAAGCAAGGTACCATTAAAATTGATGTTAAAAAAGGGGCAAGCACTCCTTCTTCATCGGTTATTAATGGTTAGTATAGCTTCTTGGAATATTAGGGGTTTGAACCGCCCCATTAAGCAAACGGAGGTTCGTCATGCTATTAAGGATTTCAACTTGAGTTTATGTGCTATTCTGGAATCTCATGTGGAGGTGGGTAATCTTTCTAGAGTTTGTAAGGCAGTTTTTCGGTCGTGGCATTGGACGTCTAATGGGGCTCGATGTAATAAAGGAACGAGAATAATTGTTGGCTGGAATCCGAACGTGTTTGATGTCATGGTGCTATCCGAAACCGATCAGGTTATGCACATGCAGTTGATGTTTAAAAAGGAAAAACTTATGATTTTTTGTTCGATTATTTATGCTGATAACTATTACGTTTCAAGGAGGGAGTTATGGAATCACCTTTCGATGCATAAAAATTTCGTTCGTAATGATGCGTGGGTTATTTTAGGTGATTTTAATTCGGCGTTAAATCTGGAGGATAAGTCTATGGGGAGTTCGTCGGTTTCGACGAGTATGAAGGAGTTTCAAGCGTGTGTCGATGATATCCAGATGATGGATTTAAATCGGTCGGGAGTTCATTTTACGTGGAATCAAAAGCCCAAGACGGGGATTGGTTTAATGAAGAAGATTGATAGAGTGATGGGTAATTCCCAGTTCATATCCAAGTTTCCTAGTGCGGTTGCGGTCTTCCATCCAGCTAGGTTATCCGATCATTGCCCATGTGTTCTCAAGATTTCGGAGTCTGTTAAGATAAAGCATCGATCTTTCAAGTTCGCCAATTTTCTGGTGCATAAACCGGAATTTTTACCGATTGTGAAGAGAGTTTGGGGTACAACTATTAGCGGTGTCCATCAGTTTTCGGTTGTTAAGAAGCTTCGGCTGCTTAAATCCCCTCTTCGAGTCTTACTCTTTCAGCAAGGGAATTTACATAAAAGAGTTCAAGAATTAAGAGATAAGCTGGATAGGATTCAACGAGACATTGATAGTGACCCATCGTGTGATTCTTTTCGTAAAGAGGAAGCTACTATCCGAAGTGAGTTTCAGGTTGCTTTACTTGATGAAGAGCGTTATTTGAAGCAGAAATCTAAGGTTGACTGGTTCGCGGCAGGCGATATGAATACGGCTTTTTTCCATTCGGCCCTTAAAATAGAACTCATTTTAGTCGTATTAATGTTATTCGGGATACTAGTGGGAATGTTTTTGAAAATGATACGGTTCAGAAAGCGTTTGTTGATCATTATGAGATTTTTTTGGGTTGCTCGGGTGTCACTTCACTTAGTCCGTCTCCTGAGTTATTTACTAAAACTTTGGGCAGGGATGTTGCTGATCATATGGTGCGGCCAGTCTCAGCTGAAGAGGTTAAAAAAGCAATGTTTTCGATTGGGTCGGATAAAGCTCCAGGTCCGGATGGATTTACCGCAGGTTTTTTTAAGAGTGCCTGGCCGATTCTCGGTGATGATGTTTCAAAAGCGGTTATTGATTTTTTCGCCACAGGTAAACTGCTTAGGGAATTAAATCATACGCTTATTGTTCTTATCCCTAAGATTCCTTCCCCGTCTGTGGTTACGGACTATCGTCCTATTGCCTGTTGCAATGTTTTGTATAAATGCATTAGTAAGATTGTTGCGGATAGAATTAAAGTGGTGTTGAATGATATTGTTAGTGTCAACCAATCTGCGTTTATCCCGGGAAGGAAAATTTCGGATAATATTTTGTTAACGCAAGAGTTAATGCATAATTACCATAGAAATATTGGGCCTCCTAAATGTGCATTCAAAGTTGACATTCAAAAGGCTTATGACACGGTTGATTGGAGTTTTCTAAGGAGTATTTTGATCGGTTTCGGGTTTCACTCTAGCATGGTTCACTGGATCATGGTTTGTGTTTCTACGACCACGTTTTCAGTGTGTATTAATGGTGATGTGCACGGTTTCTTCAAGGGTAATCGGGGATTAAGACAAGGTGATCCTATTTCGCCGTATCTGTTCACTCTAGTAATGGAGATTCTGACGGCTATTTTACAGCATACGGTTAGGATTGATTCGTCCTTTAAATTTCATAATAAGTGTGAGCGCCAACAGATTATCAATCTTTGTTTTGCAGACGATTTGTTTATCTTCTCTAAGGGAGAGGTCGCTTCGGCCAGGTGTATTATGAATTCTCTCAATTCTTTTACAAAGATGTCGGGGTTGTTGCCTAGTGTTCAGAAGAGTACAGTCTTCTTCTCTAATGTGCCTTCATTTGTCAAAACGGCTATTTTGAATATCATGCCTTTTGTGGAGGGTACTTTGCCGGTTAGATATCTGGGTGTGCCTCTTATATCTACTCGTTTACTGGTTAAAGATTGTGATGTGCTGGTGGAGAAGTTTGAGAAGCGTATCATGCACTGGCAAAATAAATTACTATCGTTTGCGGGAAGGTTGCAACTTATTATATCAGTCTTGTCTTCTCTGCATGTTTACTGGTCTTCGGTGTTTATTCTGCCTTCTCGGGTGACGCTTAAATTGGAAGCGATGATGCGAAATTTTTTATGGTCCCAAGATAGTGCTTTCCAAAAGGGCCGGGCAAAAGTGTCCTGGAAAGCGGTTTGCGTTCCTAAATATGAGGGTGGGTTAGGTATTCGTCGTATTGGTGATGTTAATAAAGCTCTTATGTCGTCGCATATCTGGAGCATTCTTACCAGGCGCGAGTCTTTGTGGGTTCATTGGGTTTATTCTTACAGGTTGAGAGGTAAAAATTTTTGGGCTTGTAATGTTCCTGCTTCTTGTTGCTGGTCGTGGAGGAAGATTCTTCAGATTCGGCAGGTTATGAGAAGGTTTGTTTGGACCGATGTTGGGAACGGGTTGAATACCTCAGCTTGGTTTGATACATGGAGTGATTTAGGTCCGCTAAATCAGATAATTTCGACTAGAATTATTGCTAACGCAGGTTTCAACATGGAATCCAAATTTTCTGACATTTATTCGAACTTTAATTGGAACTGGCCGGTCGCGTGGAGAGATATGTTCCCGGTTCTTATACATCTTGATCAGTTGAACTTCGATCCGAATAAGGAAGATAGACTTTTGTGGCGTCAAGGAGATCACCTCCATGATTTTTCTTCGGCTTGTGCGTGGGACTCAGTTAGAAACCGTGAGCAGGAGGTAGATTGGTGTCCTATTGTTTGGTTCGCTCAATGCATCCCGCGTCATGCTTTCTTAATGTGGCTGATTATGAGGCGCAAGTTACTTACTCAGGATAAAATATTGAAGTGGGACTTCTCGCGTAGGAAGAATATGAATATGATGTGTTGTCTGCTATGCTATGCCAATCATGACTCTCATAATCACTTGTTTTTCGAGTGTAAGTTTTCAACTAATGTTTGGTATATGGTTAGGCATAAAGTGGGAATGGATTCGGTTCAACCGAAGTGGGAGGAGATTGTTGAATGGCTTCTAGTACGGTCTAAATCCAAATCAGCGCTCAATTATGTTGCAAGGTTATTAGTAGCAGCCAGTGCTTATTTCATTTGGCAAGAACGTAATGAGAGATTATTCAAGAACCAGTTGAGACCTCCTGAAACTATAAAAGAACTTATTTTCCAACAGGTCCGATACAAGCTAATGGGGGCGAAGCTGAAGGATTGTGTAAATGTGAGAAGGCTTCTAGGCGAATGGGATATTTATGGGTCTGAAGTCCAAGATGGTGCTGGCTAATTGAGTAGTTTTGGTAGTTTGTCTAGTTTTGTCTAGAGGGTAGTCTAGTTGTTTTTATTCCCTGTTGGCTGTTTCTTGGTTGGCTCTTTGTTTACTTTCATGGGGCATGTCCTGTGATTGAACTAGTGTAGACTATCTACACTACTTGTTTTGTTTGGTTTGTGAATATATAGAATCACTGGGGTAACCCTTTACCCAAAAAAAAAAAAATTTCTTAAAAGTGGCTTCAAGTTTTTAAGTCTTTTCATGACCGAAAACATCATAACACCATCAACCTTCTTCGTCCACTCCTGCTCTACAAACATACGAAATTCAGGTTTAGCAGTTAAAAAATTCGGGAACTTGAAAGGCTTATGTTTCTTGTCAACATGACTAGAGAGCTTCAGGATGCACGGAGTGTGATCCGAAACACGGAAAGGGTGATACAACACAAAAGCGTCTGGAAATAAATCTAGAAAATTTATGTTCCCCATCACACGATCGATCTTCTTTAACAAGCCCACCCCATCCTTAGGCTTCTGGTTCCATGTAAAATGAAGGCCATGCCCCTTCAAATCAATCAACTCTATGAATTTAATACACTCATTAAATTCACGAGTACCAATGGAAGTACTAGACGGCCCATAGAGAGAGTCTTCGACATGCAAAATTTCATTGAAATCACCCATTATAGACCAAGGTTTGTCACGACAGAAATTCTTATGCATACACAAATTATCCCATAACTGCCTCCTCTCTTGGTAAGCATTCTTGGCATAAACAAAAGAACAAAAGAAAGCCTTCTTATCATTTTTTGTTTGGATCTGAACATGAATAACTTGATCTGTTTGAGCTAAAACCATTAGATCTACCACCGCTTCATTCCAACCCAAGATAATCCTAGTACCTTTGTCACACAACCCACCATTAGAAGCCCAACTCCAGTTACAGAAAACATTCTTACATACCTTTGCTAGTTTAGAGACATCCACATGAGATTCAAGCAAAGCACAAACATTAATTTTATTTTCAGACACTAATAACCGAACCTCAAATTGTTTCAGGGGACGGTTCAGGCCCCTAATATTCCATACCAATATGCTACCCATTGACCACGCCTTGACCAGGAGTGCATGCTCCCTCAGAATCATCTTTACGGTACTCCATGCTCATATAACGAGACATTTCAGTAGGAGTAACTTCCACAATCTCCTCATTAATCCTACCAGATCTGATATTAAGATCATCAGATTTTATATTCAGATTATTCAGATTTTCTACTCCATCACCATCCAATTTTTCCAATGTTTGAAACATGTTAGTCATCCGAACATTGCCAGCTAGCCCCATATTTTCCGATTCAGGGACACTAACCGACTTTGTTCCTGATGAACTCGGGTCAGCTTTAGAGAACTTTGGCCAATATTGAAATTTTGGCTTTTGTTTTTTATGTAAGCCACCAGGTTTAACCGTCTTCCGCTTGTCACTAATAAAACCATCATCGTCAACTGTAACCTGTTTTGGTTTAGCCGCAACGTTCTTAGGACAGGCATGGTCATCATGACCGAAGATACAGCATAATGAGCAGCGTTGTGGCTTCCATTCATACTCTACCTGAATTTTTTCTATAACATACCCGTCCTGATCTAACTTAGGTATAGCTACCACAATGTGTTCCTTCAGCTCTGAATCAGCATTAATTTCAATCATTGCTCTAGCAAAACTGTTTCGACCCCAATTTTCAGCACACATGTCAGCCGTATAGCTGTCTAGCCTCTTTGGAACACCAAGCTTCGAAGCTAGCAAGCTTAAACCATCATCGGTATAGATAGAAAGAGGAACATTATGAAGTTTAATCCAAACTGGAACTGATTTTATTCCGTCTTTCTTCAATACCTCCGAAGGAGACCAGATGTTTAAAAACAAAGGGACCTTTCGAATAAGCCATGGTCCACATTCCAGAACTTTAGCCATACCCTCCTTAGAGTCAAATTTGAAAAAGAAAAACCCCTCCGCATTCATCATCAGCTTAACAAACCCAAACCTGGACCAGACATTTTTTGCATAGTATTCTACAACAGGATACGGCAGCCGATTACCCAAGAAATACCCATAGAGAACATTTTCGAATCTCTCTTGAACCTTCTGCACAACTTCTCGAGGTATGACCACATCAGCCTCCTGACTATCTTCCACCGAATTCAAATGCCTGAAATTAACTTCCCTTTTGTTCACCGATTTTTTCATAGCTATCTCTGCATATGATGCCCGGTTGCCTTGAATCGGTTCAGTATCAATGTTTCCAGCGCTCACTACTGGTTCCTGATCCGCAGATGTCTCAAAACTAACTGGCTTTGTTATCTTTGTGAGTTCATCAATCACGTTTATCTTCCTGACTTCCGGCTGTGAATTGTCCGTAGTGCCTCTACGTGCCATAAATCTTGTACCATCAATATTGACAACTCTACTCGCAATACCCAAAGGTAAGGGTGGTTTCCCACGATCATCCTTCGGATACAGACTAGACTTTTTACGTTCATCCATGAAGAATACAGCAACTCTCTCTTTTAGCACCAAAAGCAAGAAACCATGCAACAAGAATTAATCAAAGCGAACCCAAGAAACATAAACCCTTATCCTTTAAACCCTAGACTCAATTATCCACCCTTAACTGATTATAAAAGTGTTATCGATCTAGCTAAGTTAAACTCAGTTAACCGCAATCAACAACAACTAGTTTAATCAATCAGAATTTCGAAAAGAATCCCTAGAGCGGCGATTGAAGAAAAACGAAAAAAAGAAAACCCTAATTCCTAAACGGTCACCAATGCTAACTAGTTCGTTCTAGAGGATTGATGAATCAAAACTCCAGTAACAGACTGTTATACATAAGATCATGAAGAAAAACTAGGGTTTCATGAGGAACAAAAAAATCGCCTAAAGGAGAGAGAGAAAGGGTTTTTGGCAAAAACAAGTTTATTCGCTCACAGGGACTATTTGCGTCAAACTGCAAAAGTCTGTCATTTCGTATGGCAACATACATTCCGGAACATGATCATAAGCTAAACATACCATAAATAACCTTAACATAGCTTAGAAATAAGCTTTGAGTGGTTCGGTGTGCGAAAATACGCTTATTTGATCAAACAGGGACTAAAAGCGTCAAAAACGGCGTAAGTTTGCATTTACGTGCATATCTTACGTTCTGACCACATCCGGACATCCAAAAATTTTTGTAGTCACTAAAATATTTTATTTTAGTGATCGGAATGCAAAAATACCATTCGTCGCTTAATTTGGATCGTTTTCGTGTCTGTTCGAGTTTCGTCGTAATTAACCGAACAACGTGACCGTACGACCAAACGAACCGACATCTGTGATATTTCCGAGCATATTTTGAGTCCCCTATACTTTGACGACCTTGTAGAGCCTTGAAAATGGCTTAACGGAGGTTAAATACGTCAAATACGCAAGTTAGTGTGTGCAGGGACTGTTTCTGCTAATTTCTAAAACTGGCAGCCATGCCCTAGCATCGCGCGACCACCCCCTGGTGTTACTGTCGCGGCACGCAAGCCCTTGATGTTGACAGAATGTTTGTTTTTGACCTGCAGCTTCATTTCAGGGACCTTTCTTGCAATTTCTTGGTGTGGGCACCAAGTAAACACCTCTCCAAGCAATGCTAGCTGTCCTAAAACACTTGTAGGGCCATGATTTAATGCTTGGAAGTTACACAAACACTTGTAATGATCCTAGAGCACCTTAACAACTATAAATACCCTTCATCTCTTTCTTGTTCATTGCTCTTTTCATACTTTGAACTCTAAGTGGAGGATTTCCTGCTTTGGGAGCCACCTACCTGAGTTCTAGTACATCCTTTCCAGCCTTTGAACACCTTGTAAGTGTTCTTTCATGGCTTAGTTGTTATTTTCAGCTACTTAGAGCTGAAAGTCAAACAGTTTGACCAACAGTTTGACTTTCGGTTTTGACCATCAGTTGGTCAAGTCAAAGTTCAATTGAACTTTGCAACGTGATTGTAATCACGATGGTTATAATCCTTAGTGATTATACCTACTGATTACCACGTTGACTAGGCGTAGTGACGAGTCAAAGTTTCGGTCAAAATGCTTATTTACGCGCATTTTGCAACGGAACTATTTTTAGGTATCAAAACACTTTGTTTTGATACCAAATCAGTTTTCTAAGTTAGTTAAACATGTTTTCACGTCACTACTAGTTTAGTGCTTGTTTAGGGTCATAAGTTAAGCGGTCTCGACAACCTACAGAGGTTATACCTTATGATCACTTAGGTTGGTTAGTTATCCATTAAGTCGATTATATGCCCATGGAAAATGACCAAAATGCCCTTTTTAAGCATAAATTCATATTTTGCATATGTGATCAAGTTTTTGACATCTAAACTGATTTAGTAACACATTTAGGCATAATTGGGCATGTAAGACTTGACATAGGACATAGATAACCATCCGACCTTAGATTTACGTAAACGACGCGTTATAGTAGCTTAAACTACCATAACGGGTCGAAACGGGTCAAAAGCACTTAGGTTCACTTTCAAATCCGAATTTTAGGTCTATTAAATCATGCCATATGAGCTCCAATACTCATTTGATTTATAGAACTTCATTCTATCCTATCTCCCGATTTAGGATCTGATTATTAATGTAGTTACCTATATTAGGTGTCGTTTGATTCCGTGATCCTTGAAGCTTTATGTGACAACCCTCAAATTCCATGTATTCCGTACATTTTATTAATGATAATTAAAGTGCTTGACGACTGTGTGGAATTACTTAACTGTTCTCAGATTACTGTGTTATACTTACATGTATTTGTTAACATACTAGTAGTATACAGAAAAGTTACTAAATAGTCTGGTATGCTTTCCTGAGTGTTGAAAATTAAAAACGTTACAAAAATATATATATAGGACGCTTTACGAATTAATTAAGCAGTTTAATGGAACAGTATCGAACCGAACAACCGGACTTTTCCCGGAACATAAAAATAATGTCAATGACATTGTTTACACCTTTCCGAGCTAGTTAGGGTCCCCGAACACCCTAACACCCGTTATATTACACTACACACTAATAACCAATTTAAATCCCTAACTAAACTAACTAGTTCCTAACTATACATTTGAAATCTAACCACATACCCCCCCCCCCCTAATCCGATCGGTCCCCCCATGTGATGACACACCACCCATTTGTTGATTATTATATTTACCTTGTCTAATATCTTAATAGCACATTATATGTTGGATAAAAACACCAAATTGGATTATAAGTATGCTTAAAGGATAACACTTATCTCACTTCAACACTTCACAAAATTGCTCTCTCTCTCTTCCTTCTTCCTTAGTGTTCGGCCGAGAACACTAGTGCCACCACCATCATCATCAAGCTTTGATCCTACCATTTTACATATATACAAGTGTGTAAGGGATCATACAAGAAGGCTCGGTGCTTTCGGAATCTCAAGAACCTCTCTAGATTTCTTTTATCCACCTCATTTACATCTTGTTTCTTCCCTAGCCTGAGCTAGTAGTAAGTGCCTCTAAACATCATCTTGATCTTGTTTATGGTGGTTACTAAGTGATTTAATGGTTAAAATTTAGAAACACTAAATAACATAACATAAAGTCTTGAAAATAAAGAATGAAAGATGGATAAAGAGAAATTATGTGTGTAAATCATGTAGATCTTGTGTTGTTATGATTCTTGGTTGATTATCTAATGTTTTGCTGGTTAATATTGATGTTTGATGTTGTTGTGGTCACTAAACATGTTAACGGAATCAATCGAACACAAAGTTGGCTGTAACAGGACCATAACTTAATGAGAAATGTATTTTCTAAAGTCTAGGGTTATGTATTATGAAATACGGTTCTAATGGCACCGGAATCATAATTTTTGAACTTCGTTTACTATTTTTAAAGCATTATTTTGTAACAGCAGCTAGAGCTGCATTTTTCTGCTGAAAATATGCGTTTTGTTTTCTGTCATAACTTGAGTTCTGTGTAGAGTTAGATCATGAAACTTGTACTGTAGATGAACACCGATGTATTTGTAATTATCTCACTGGAATTTCGTAAATCGGACTTACGATGAATTTTAAATAAATTATTCCGTGGACTGTGGTCAGAAAAAGATAAATCTGAGTTCAGTCCGGAAAATGAATTTTTATAAAATATTAGTAATGAACTGGACCCCGATATTTTTACACAATAAAATTTGGAACGTTTAAGACATTCTGTAAAAATTTGGGAATTTTTGGAATAAGTTAACTATTTTATTAAAATGTCCGAAAACAGCCGGTTTTGAATATTAATGCTGAAATGACATAAGTTGTAATTTGCATGTCTAAATGTCGGGTAGGTTATCTGTGAATGATATAACATGTTATATGTGTTATGTGCATCATCGTATGTTTGTTTATGAGTGGGGAATGGATGGGAAACTTATATGGGCATAAACCGTTAAAGTGATGCATGTTATGTGATAGATACGTGCAGGAACTTTGTGCTCTATTTGAAAACACTAAATGACTAACTGGTAATCATATTAGGACGTGATTGACCGACCTTGACTGTTAGCTATATTTGAGAATCTAACCGAGCAAACCGAGGTGAGTTCACACTTTCTACAAGGCATGGGATTCCCGGTGGTTTGGGAATGGGTTAAAGAATTTAAAACTAAATCTACATATCCCCTTGGGAAGATATGTACGGCCATCCTCCCTAGATAGGATGCCATTATTAATCCTACGAATTCTCCTGGTGCAGAATACGTACGTTCGTCCTCCTGGTGTAGGACAACAACCTTAAAAAACTAGCTAGACAAAACTCTATCAATAAGTCCCTCTTCATTATATCGACTTAATCACCGAGGCCAATGGCGAGCGTGTCACACCCCCAAAATCCACACGCGGAGTACTACCGCTTGGAGGCGTGACATGACCAGGATCAAGCCACCAATCATATTGAACATAAGTATATAGTAAAAGTCATTCATCAATACGATAAGTGTTTCCAAAACCAAAAATAAACAAGTGTGTAGCGGAAGCATTAATGTAAAACCCAACACAAGTTTAGGTACAAAATGTTATAATGTTTAACAACACATTTTCGATCCATGTCCACAACGACCGTGCCTCCCG
The DNA here is from genome assembly GCA_030545235.1 of Helianthus tuberosus. Taxonomy (NCBI): domain Eukaryota; kingdom Viridiplantae; phylum Streptophyta; class Magnoliopsida; order Asterales; family Asteraceae; genus Helianthus; species Helianthus tuberosus. The sequence goes on from CM060442.1 coordinate 95,878,917, forward strand.
TGCAAGCTCCAAAAGTACCTATGGACCTGCAAGGCATGTAACAGAGAGTCAACAACTAGTTGAGCGAGTTCACAGTTGGTTATTCAGTTATAGAATTCGTTTCGTAAATCAGTTGTTCGTTCTGTAAACCATGTTTCTTATTAATTCCCATCGCGGTCCTCCAGACATCTGTGCGAAGATTAGTGGCCGTATCGCGGCCTTTTCAGGCATCTGTGCGAAGATTAGTGGCCGTATCGCGGCCTTTTCAGGCATCTGTGCGAAGATTAGTGGGGGCTTCCCCATGTGTTAGACTAGTCGTATTTGTACGCGCCCTTCTTGATCCAAGGACCGTAGCGAGTGTGATTGTCCTACCCAAGGAGGACGAACGTACGTTAAGGTTTGTTGTCCTACCCAAGGAGGACGAGCATGCGTTAAGGTTGTTGTCCTACCCAAGGAGGACGAACGTATGTATTCTACCCAAGGAGAATACGCAGGATTAATATTGGCATCCTACCCATGGAGGATGGCGGTACATATCCTACCCAAGGAGGATATGTAGGTTCCATTATAGTTTCTTAACCCATTCCCAACCCACCGGGAATCCCATGCCTTGGTAAGAGTGTGAACTCACCTTGTTTGCTCGGTATGCTAAGTTAAGTGCTCACAATTAATCAGTCAAGTCCTATAGTGCACGTATGTTTAGTCAGTACATGTTTGTAAGGTTTCGCATGCAATCTAAGTCACAGTAATATCACAGAGTGTTTTTGGCAGTTATCCTCATCACAACATAAACAGGTAGTCATATTCATAACATTCATGCTTTATTTACTTATTTTTCACAGTTAATTCTAACATTGATACTCATTAGCATGCTTGACAGGGTTAACTGGTTTAACAGGGTTAATATATATAACAAGTTAGTAAACTAAACAGAGTTTACCCGATTAATAGAAATAATAAACTAACTGAGTTAATGGCTTAACATAGTCAATGAGTTTAACAGGTTTATAAGCTACACAGAGTTAATAATCTTAACTGGGTTTATGCATAGCAGGATTTAACACACCTAACATGGTTAACCCTTAACACTGTTAACATAATTAAATTAACAACTTAACAGGGTTAACAGACATCACATAACCAAGTTGCTGTTTAAAGTTTTGAGCAATATTACAAAGTCACGAAATCCCTTAGTGGATGAAAACACTAGTGCCGAAATCCTATGTGAGCCGAAATCACATGAAGGGCCGAAAACACCCTTATAGCCGAAAACCCTTATATGTTCGAAATCCCTTATATTGGCGAAATCACATAAGAGCCGAAAACCCATATGTATGCCGAAAACCACATGTGGGCCGAAAACCAAACATGGGCCGAAAACTGTTTGGGCCGAAATCACTTAAAGTGATTTCGTCCACCTTCCTTTGTGGGGGTTTTCGTTACTAGTCATCATCTTCACAATACTTTCTGTAAGTTAAAACCCAGTAACTATATCTCATTACAGAACATGATTAAACATCTACAAGTTATTAAATCAACCATTGATATAAAACAATTATTCTACCAAAGTTTTGTGAAATCTAGAACATAAACCCATCAGTTTATCATTCATAACATGTTCCCACTGTTTATAAAAACATCAAATATCCAGACATTTCATAGATGATAATTTTCCAACAAGCACACAATGATCAACCACATAATCACATATGTAAATGTATACGTACATCATGATTAAACATCAAATAATCATACGACAATCATTTTAAACAACTGAACATGAAGATCACTAACCAAGTATGTAAATAGAGGTTTGCTTCAATGAGGAACTCTTTTGTTGGGTTTTTCAGATGTAGAGAGAGAGACAATTTGTGATAAGATATGTTTTGGTAATTGTGAGACTTCTCTGAGAAGTTTGTTTATATAATGATTACTTATAAAATATCTCAAAACTGGGCCATGGGCCAAGCCCATCTTGATTTCGTTGATCTTCACTGGACGAAAACACCTAAAGTGTTTTCACCACTTGGGTGTTTTCATGATACTTGTTTTCATTTACAGTAAAGGTTCCAACTTTAATTTAACATGTTACTTAGCACAAATCCTTATAACATACACTCACAAATTAACAAATATTATGGATTTCCAAATACAAAATATTTAACGAAATACGCTACAACGTATTACAAAGGTAAGCGTTGTGAAATAACGAGTCGTATTAACAAACAACTAATCAAAAAAAAAATTAACGTGCACTAAATGCGAAGAAAAATCTTGGAAACTCGAGTTGTCACATTATTCCCAACTTGAAAGAAATTTCGTCCCGAAATTTAGCATGCGGTTACTGAGGAAGCTAGGTAAGTTATCGTTTACTGGTTTTCCTGGGGTGTCACATCATCCCCCTGTTGAGTTGGGATTTCATCCCGAACTTCTGTAGTAGCTTCAGCCTCAGTAGTAGTTGCATTGTTTTCGAACAACTGGGGATATTTGAGTTCCATTTGGTCTTCGCGTTCCCAGGTGAACTCTGGGCCACGACGGGAGTTCCAACGAACTCGAATAAGAGGTATTCTGGTGTTCTTGAGGACCTTAACATCCCGATCCGTAATTTCAACTGGTTCCTCAACGAAATGCAATTGTTCGTCGATAGTGAGCTCCTTCAGAGGAACTACGTGGGTCTCATCTGACAGAAACTTCTTCAGATTTGACACGTGAAAGACGTTGTGAACTGCACTGAGTTCAGCTGGTAAATTCAGTCTGTAGGCCATTTTGCCTATCTTTTCTATGACTTCAAATGGTCCAACGTATCGTGGATTGAGTTTGCCTCTTTTGCCAAAACGAACAACACCCTTCCAGGGTGAAACTTTGAGTAGTGCTCGATCCCCAACTTGGAACTCGAGTAGTTTCCTGTCTTTATCAGCGTATACTTTCTGACGGTCACGAGCTGCCGCCATGCGTTGTCGTATTTGAGCAATCTTTTCAGTAGTATCAACTACCATTTCTGGACCTGTGATCTGACTGTCACCCACCTCTGCCCAACAAAGAGGTGATCGGCATTTACGCCCGTACAATGTCTCAAATGGAGCAGCTTTAATGCTGGTGTGGTAACTGTTGTTGTACGAAAATTCCACAAGTGGCAAATGTTTTTCCCAGCCTTTGCCAAAGTCAATTACGCATGCCCGAAGCATGTCTTCTAGAGTTTGAATAGTGCGCTCAGACTGCCCATCGGTCTGAGGATGATAAGCTGTGCTCATGTCTAATCGAGAGCCAAAAGATTTGTGCATTGCTTGCCACAGTTCTGAAGTAAAACGTGCATCACGATCAGAGATAATAGATGTGGGCACCCCGTGCCTCGAGACAACTTCCTTAAGGTATACGTCTGCTAGAGTGGAGAACTTATCCGTTTCCTTGATAGCCAAGAAGTGAGCAGACTTTGTGAGTCGATCCACGATCACCCAAATAGTATCATTTCCGCGCTGAGATCTAGGTAAGCCAGTAACAAAATCCATGGAAATTTGCTCCCATTTCCATTGTGGTATCTCTGGTTGTTGGAGTGGGCCAGAGGGTTTTCTGATATTCCGCTTTGACTCTCGCACAAGTTAAACACTTGCTAACGTAAGTTGCTATGTGGGCCTTCATGCTAGGCCACCAATATGTAGTTCTGAGGTCGTGGTACATTTTATCCGAACCAGGATGTACTGAGTAGCGAGACTTATGAGCTTCATCCATTACAAGCTCGCGTAAATTACCATAGAGTGGGACCCAGATGCGTCCGGTTACATAATAGGCGCCGTCTGCCCTTTGTTCTAACCGTTGCCTTGAGCCGCGTAGAGCTTCAGCCCTGACGTTTTCTGGTTTCAATGCTTCTACCTGAGCATCTCGTATCTGTGAAGGAAGACTGGACTGAATAGTGAGTTGTAACGCTCGTACACGCCTAGGTGTAGTATCCTTTCGACTAAGGGCGTCGGCCACCACATTGGCTTTGCCTGGATGGTACTTTATGGCACATTCATAATCGTTCAGTAACTCGACCCATCGACGTTGTCGCATGTTCAATTCTTTCTGCTTGAAGATATGCTCAAGACTCCTGTGATCGGTGTAGATGGTGCACTTGGTGCCATACAGATAATGTCTCCATATCTTGAGTGCAAGGACAACAGCTCCAAGCTCTAAATCGTGCGTAGTGTAATTCCGTTCGTGAATCTTAAGTTGGCGTGAAGCATAAGCAATAACTTTATCCCGTTGCATCAACACACATCCAAGACCTTGGATAGATGCATCGCAGTAGACTACAAGATCGTCCGTGCCTTCAGGCAATGAAAGAATAGGTACGCTACAGAGTCTATCCTTTAAGTGCTGAAACGCTGTTTCCTGTGTATCACTCCAACGGTAAACAACACCTTTCTGTGTCAATAATGTAAGCGGCTGTGCAATCTTTGAGAAGTCTTTGATGAATCGTCTGTAATAACCTGCCAAACCCAAGAATTGGCGTATTTCGGTTGGTGTACGAGGTGCAGGCCAGTTCTTGATCGAATCTATCTTGAATGAATCGACATGAATCCCATCCTTGGTTACCCCATGGCCTAGAAAGTGGACTTCACGAAGCCAGAAGTCACATTTTGAAAACTTAGCGTACAGCTGTTCCGTTCGAAGGAGTTCCAGAATAAGTCGTAAATGTTGCTCATGTTCCTCCCGATTCTCCGAATAGATCAGGATGTCATCAATGAAAACAATAACAAACTTATCAAGATAAGGTTTGCACACCCTGTTCATAAGATCCATGAAAACCGCAGGCGCGTTCGTTAGCCCGAATGGCATGACCAAAAACTCGTAATGACCGTAACGAGTCCTGAATGCTGTTTTGGAGACGTCCTCATCCCGGACTCTCAGTTGATGGTAACCTGACCTTAGATCAATCTTTGAGTAATAGCTCGACCCTTGCAACTGGTCGAATAAGTCGTCGATGCGTGGAAGAGGATAGCGATTCTTCACAATCACCTTGTTCAGTTCGCGGTAGTCTATACACATGCGGAAGGTACCGTCCTTCTTCACAAATAATACTGGAGCTCCCCAGAGCGAAGAACTAGGATGTATAAAACCCTTTTCCAAAAGTTCTTGCAATTGCTTAGCCAGTTCTTCCAGTTCAGTTGGGGCTAAGCGATAAGGCGCTCGAGCTATGGGTGCTGCCCTTTCGCAGACACTTCTGAGCCTTCAAGAAGGAGATGATGCCACTCACGACACCACTCTTGTCGCTTTGAACTTCGAGAGGTTCTTTGCCAGAACGAGGAATACGAATAATCTTCTCCTTGCATAGGATCTCTGCTTGCTGTTGGGATAACCAATCCATACCAATGACGATGTCGAAACTACCCAGAACTATAGGAATGAGATCGATAGAGAAAGTCTGACCAGCCAAAACGAGATTACAATCCCTTGACTATGTGACCACTGTGGTGTCTGTTGCATCTATTGCACTTTGGGTGATCTCCTCGATATTCACCCTGCCCTTGCCTACCAGAAAATTGCTGACTAGGGCTCTAGTAGTCATCAATCCTTTGCTGCTGTGCCTGAGACTAAACTAAAGTCGAATCCTTGCTAGAGGTTCCATCCCATTTTAGTTTGTTGTTACTGGGAGTAGCAGATGTAGTAATAGTAGTAGTGGTAGTAGTAGCGCTGATACGTTGAGGCAGCTTGTTCTGTTCCACTGCCTGTTCTGCGAGACGATGAAGAAGACGAGTAATATCTTGAATAGTAATAAGGTTAGGAGTAGTCACCTGACTTTGAATCCCTGATACTAATCCCTTGAGGTACAGCTCAATGCGTTTGATGGGAGGATCCACCATAGATGGACATAACACTGCCAGTCCGTTGGATCGTTTCGTGTACGCTTCTATCTCTGATCCCGTCATCTTCAGGTTAAAGAATTCCACTTCCAGCTTGTGAATGTCATCACGACTATAGTATTCACGTTTGATCAGTTCCTAAAAATCATTCCATGGGGTGGCATTAGCAGCCGCTAGCCCCAGCATCTGAACTTGCGCGTTCCACCAAGTTAGCGCAGTGCCTTCGAGAGTACCGGTAGTGTACTTCACCCTACGAGTCTCAGGGCATTCACACATCTCGAAGACCGATTCGAGCTTCTCAATCCTGTGGAGGAGTCCAACCGCTCCTTCCGTGCCACAAAAAGTACTAGGACAACAGTCCATGAAAGTTTTGAAGGTGCAAACAGGTGGCTGAGCGTGTTGACCTGTCGTGTGTATAAGAGTAAACATACTTGAGCACGAGTGTTGGTTTACGAAAGTAGGATCTAAAGATCCTAGAGTAAGTGGTGATGGCAGGTTACACCTCCTGCCTGGGCAGTTGCGAGTGTTGCAGTAACTTGTTCAGTGATCGAAGCCGCCAACTGGGCTTGGGTTAGGTTAACGCGTCCGCTCATGATCTTGATATCAAGGAGAACATGAGTGAGAGAGGTTCGCGAATAGTGCGGTGACAGAAGAGAGTAAGCACACAAGTGTTCTCATGCAATAGTGCTACGTTTATCTAAGCATACCCTGAGCAAAGTTCTATGAAATTCTAGCAAGTAGGCAATAAGACATATACCGTATTACCTAGAGTGATGAGTCTTGCACGTGGAGCGAGGCGTCGTTGTGGATCGTTGAGCACTGTTCTGGTTATAGTCTGGTTTTAATAAAAACGTTTTCCCCTTATTAAAACCGAGTTCTCTATAACCAATGGCTCTGATACCAATCTGTCACACCCCCAAAATCCACACGCGGAGTACTACCGCTTGGAGGCGTGACATGACCAGGATCAAGCCACCAATCATATTGAACATAAGTATATAGTAAAAGTCATTCATCAATACGATAAGTGTTTCCAAAACCAAAAATAAACAAGTGTGTAGCGGAAGCATTAATGTAAAACCCAACACAAGTTTAGGTACAAAATGTTATAATGTTTAACAACACATTTTCGATCCATGTCCACAACGACCGTGCCTCCCGTGCAAGCTCCAAAAGTACCTATGGACCTGCAAGGCATGTAACAGAGAGTCAACAACTAGTTGAGCGAGTTCACAGTTGGTTATTCAGTTATAGAATTCGTTTCGTAAATCAGTTGTTCGTTCTGTAAACCATGTTTCTTATTAATTCCCATCGCGGTCCTCCAGACATCTGTGCGAAGATTAGTGGCCGTATCGCGGCCTTTTCAGGCATCTGTGCGAAGATTAGTGGCCGTATCGCGGCCTTTTCAGGCATCTGTGCGAAGATTAGTGGGGGCTTCCCCATGTGTTAGACTAGTCGTATTTGTACGCGCCCTTCTTGATCCAAGGACCGTAGCGAGTGTGATTGTCCTACCCAAGGAGGACGAACGTACGTTAAGGTTTGTTGTCCTACCCAAGGAGGACGAGCATGCGTTAAGGTTGTTGTCCTACCCAAGGAGGACGAACGTATGTATTCTACCCAAGGAGAATACGCAGGATTAATATTGGCATCCTACCCATGGAGGATGGCGGTACATATCCTACCCAAGGAGGATATGTAGGTTCCATTATAGTTTCTTAACCCATTCCCAACCCATCGGGAATCCCATGCCTTGGTAAGAGTGTGAACTCACCTTGTTTGCTCGGTATGCTAAGTTAAGTGCTCACAATTAATCAGTCAAGTCCTATAGTGCACGTATGTTTAGTCAGTACATGTTTGTAAGGTTTCGCATGCAATCTAAGTCACAGTAATATCACAGAGTGTTTTTGGCAGTTATCCTCATCACCACATAAACAGGTAGTCATATTCATAACATTCATGCTTTATTTACTTATTTTTCACAGTTAATTCTAACATTGATACTCATTAGCATGCTTGACAGGGTTAACTGGTTTAACAGGGTTAATATATATAACAAGTTAGTAAACTAAACAGAGTTTACCCGATTAATAGAAATAATAAACTAACTGAGTTAATGGCTTAACATAGTCAATGAGTTTAACAGGTTTATAAGCTACACAGAGTTAATAATCTTAACTGGGTTTATGCATAGCAGGATTTAACACACCTAACATGGTTAACCCTTAACACTGTTAACATAATTAAATTAACAACTTAACAGGGTTAACAGACATCACATAACCAAGTTGCTGTTTAAAGTTTTGAGCAATATTACAAAGTCACGAAATCCCTTAGTGGATGAAAACACTAGTGCCGAAATCCTATGTGAGCCGAAATCACATGAAGGGCCGAAAACACCCTTATAGCCGAAAACCCTTATATGTTCGAAATCCCTTATATTGGCGAAATCACATAAGAGCCGAAAACCCATATGTATGCCGAAAACCACATGTGGGCCGAAAACCAAACATGGGCCGAAAACTGTTTGGGCCGAAATCACTTAAAGTGATTTCGTCCACCTTCCTTTGTGGGGGTTTTCGTTACTAGTCATCATCTTCACAATACTTTCTGTAAGTTAAAACCCAGTAACTATATCTCATTACAGAACATGATTAAACATCTACAAGTTATTAAATCAACCATTGATATAAAACAATTATTCTACCAAAGTTTTGTGAAATCTAGAACATAAACCCATCAGTTTATCATTCATAACATGTTCCCACTGTTTATAAAAACATCAAATATCCAGACATTTCATAGATGATAATTTTCCAACAAGCACACAATGATCAACCACATAATCACATATGTAAATGTATACGTACATCATGATTAAACATCAAATAATCATACGACAATCATTTTAAACAACTGAACATGAAGATCACTAACCAAGTATGTAAATAGAGGTTTGCTTCAATGAGGAACTCTTTTGTTGGGTTTTTCAGATGTAGAGAGAGAGACAATTTGTGATAAGATATGTTTTGGTAATTGTGAGACTTCTCTGAGAAGTTTGTTTATATAATGATTACTTATAAAATATCTCAAAACTGGGCCATGGGCCAAGCCCATCTTGATTTCGTTGATCTTCACTGGACGAAAACACCTAAAGTGTTTTCACCACTTGGGTGTTTTCATGATACTTGTTTTCATTTACAGTAAAGGTTCCAACTTTAATTTAACATGTTACTTAGCACAAATCCTTATAACATACACTCACAAATTAACAAATATTATGGATTTCCAAATACAAAATATTTAACGAAATACGCTACAACGTATTACAAAGGTAAGCGTTGTGAAATAACGAGTCGTATTAACAAACAACTAATCAAAAAAAAAATTAACGTGCACTAAATGCGAAGAAAAATCTTGGAAACTCGAGTTGTCACATTATTCCCAACTTGAAAGAAATTTCGTCCCGAAATTTAGCATGCGGTTACTGAGGAAGCTAGGTAAGTTATCGTTTACTGGTTTTCCTGGGGTGTCACATCATCCCCCTGTTGAGTTGGGATTTCATCCCGAACTTCTGTAGTAGCTTCAGCCTCAGTAGTAGTTGCATTGTTTTCGAACAACTGGGGATATTTGAGTTCCATTTGGTCTTCGCGTTCCCAGGTGAACTCTGGGCCACGACGGGAGTTCCAACGAACTCGAATAAGAGGTATTCTGGTGTTCTTGAGGACCTTAACATCCCGATCCGTAATTTCAACTGGTTCCTCGACGAAATGCAATTGTTCGTCGATAGTGAGCTCCTTCAGAGGAACTACGTGGGTCTCATCTGACAGAAACTTCTTCAGATTTGACACGTGAAAGACGTTGTGAACTGCACTGAGTTCAGCTGGTAAATTCAGTCTGTAGGCCATTTTGCCTATCTTTTCTATGACTTCAAATGGTCCAACGTATCGTGGATTGAGTTTGCCTCTTTTGCCAAAACGAACAACACCCTTCCAGGGTGAAACTTTGAGTAGTGCTCGATCCCCAACTTGGAACTCGAGTAGTTTCCTGTCTTTATCAGCGTATACTTTCTGACGGTCACGAGCTGCCGCCATGCGTTGTCGTATTTGAGCAATCTTTTCAGTAGTATCAACTACCATTTCTGGACCTGTGATCTGACTGTCACCCACCTCTGCCCAACAAAGAGGTGATCGGCATTTACGCCCGTACAATGTCTCAAATGGAGCAGCTTTAATGCTGGTGTGGTAACTGTTGTTGTACGAAAATTCCACAAGTGGCAAATGTTTTTCCCAGCCTTTGCCAAAGTCAATTACGCATGCCCGAAGCATGTCTTCTAGAGTTTGAATAGTGCGCTCAGACTGCCCATCGGTCTGAGGATGATAAGCTGTGCTCATGTCTAATCGAGAGCCAAAAGATTTGTGCATTGCTTGCCACAGTTCTGAAGTAAAACGTGCATCACGATCAGAGATAATAGATGTGGGCACCCCGTGCCTCGAGACAACTTCCTTAAGGTATACGTCTGCTAGAGTGGAGAACTTATCCGTTTCCTTGATAGCCAAGAAGTGAGCAGACTTTGTGAGTCGATCCACGATCACCCAAATAGTATCATTTCCGCGCTGAGATCTAGGTAAGCCAGTAACAAAATCCATGGAAATTTGCTCCCATTTCCATTGTGGTATCTCTGGTTGTTGGAGTGGGCAAGAGGGTTTTCTGATATTCCGCTTTGACTCTCGCACAAGTTAAACACTTGCTAACGTAAGTTGCTATGTGGGCCTTCATGCTAGGCCACCAATATGTAGTTCTGAGGTCGTGGTACATTTTATCCGAACCAGGATGTACTGAGTAGCGAGACTTATGAGCTTCATCCATTACAAGCTCGCGTAAATTACCATAGAGTGGGACCCAGATGCGTCCGGTTACATAATAGGCGCCGTCTGCCCTTTGTTCTAACCGTTGCCTTGAGCCGCGTAGAGCTTCAGCCCTGACGTTTTCTGGTTTCAATGCTTCTACCTGAGCATCTCGTATCTGTGAAGGAAGACTGGACTGAATAGTGAGTTGTAACGCTCGTACACGCCTAGGTGTAGTATCCTTTCGACTAAGGGCGTCGGCCACCACATTGGCTTTGCCTGGATGGTACTTTATGGCACATTCATAATCGTTCAGTAACTCGACCCATCGACGTTGTCGCATGTTCAATTCTTTCTGCTTGAAGATATGCTCAAGACTCCTGTGATCGGTGTAGATGGTGCACTTGGTGCCATACAGATAATGTCTCCATATCTTGAGTGCAAGGACAACAGCTCCAAGCTCTAAATCGTGCGTAGTGTAATTCCGTTCGTGAATCTTAAGTTGGCGTGAAGCATAAGCAATAACTTTATCCCGTTGCATCAACACACATCCAAGACCTTGGATAGATGCATCGCAGTAGACTACAAGATCGTCCGTGCCTTCAGGCAATGAAAGAATAGGTGCGCTACAGAGTCTATCCTTTAAGTGCTGAAACGCTGTTTCCTGTGTATCACTCCAACGGTAAACAACACCTTTCTGTGTCAATAATGTAAGCGGCTGTGCAATCTTTGAGAAGTCTTTGATGAATCGTCTGTAATAACCTGCCAAACCCAAGAATTGGCGTATTTCGGTTGGTGTACGAGGTGCAGGCCAGTTCTTGATCGAATCTATCTTGAATGAATCGACATGAATCCCATCCTTGGTTACCCCATGGCCTAGAAAGTGGACTTCACGAAGCCAGAAGTCACATTTTGAAAACTTAGCGTACAGCTGTTCCGTTCGAAGGAGTTCCAGAATAAGTCGTAAATGTTGCTCATGTTCCTCCCGATTCTCCGAATAGATCAGGATGTCATCAATGAAAACAATAACAAACTTGTCAAGATAAGGTTTGCACACCCTGTTCATAAGATCCATGAAAACCGCAGGCGCGTTCGTTAGCCCGAATGGCATGACCAAAAACTCGTAATGACCGTAACGAGTCCTGAATGCTGTTTTGGAGACGTCCTCATCCCGGACTCTCAGTTGATGGTAACCTGACCTTAGATCAATCTTTGAGTAATAGCTCGACCCTTGCAACTGGTCGAATAAGTCGTCGATGCGTGGAAGAGGATAGCGATTCTTCACAATCACCTTGTTCAGTTCGCGGTAGTCTATACACATGCGGAAGGTACCGTCCTTCTTCACAAATAATACTGGAGCTCCCCAGAGCGAAGAACTAGGATGTATAAAACCCTTTTCCAAAAGTTCTTGCAATTGCTTAGCCAGTTCTTCCAGTTCAGTTGGGGCTAAGCGATAAGGCGCTCGAGCTATGGGTGCTGCCCTTTCGCAGACACTTCTGAGCCTTCAAGAAGGAGATGATGCCACTCACGACACCACTCTTGTCGCTTTGAACTTCGAGAGGTTCTTTGCCAGAACGAGGAATACGAATAATCTTCTCCTTGCATAGGATCTCTGCTTGCTGTTGGGATAACCAATCCATACCAATGACGATGTCGAAACTACCCAGAACTATAGGAATGAGATCGATAGAGAAAGTCTGACCAGCCAAAACGAGATTACAATCCCTTGACTATGTGACCACTGTGGTGTCTGTTGCATCTATTGCACTTTGGGTGATCTCCTCGATATTCACCCTGCCCTTGCCTACCAGAAAATTGCTGACTAGGGCTCTAGTAGTCATCAATCCTTTGCTGCTGTGCCTGAGACTAAACTAAAGTCGAATCCTTGCTAGAGGTTCCATCCCATTTTAGTTTGTTGTTACTGGGAGTAGCAGATGTAGTAATAGTAGTAGTGGTAGTAGTAGCGCTGATACGTTGAGGCAGCTTGTTCTGTTCCACTGCCTGTTCTGCGAGACGATGAAGAAGACGAGTAATATCTTGAATAGTAATAAGGTTAGGAGTAGTCACCTGACTTTGAATCCCTGATACTAATCCCTTGAGGTACAGCTCAATGCGTTTGATGGGAGGATCCACCATAGATGGACATAACACTGCCAGTCCGTTGGATCGTTTGATGGGAGGATCCACCATAGATGGACATAACGCGTGTACTAATGGACTATGGCAGACTATCAGTGATGATAGACGCTGATATAGGGCACAACTTATTTGCGTAGTAGTCGATATCATACCGTCTAGTAGTTCACACGGGGAAAGCCCCCACTGATTATGGTTATGGTTTGGGTAATGAAAAAGGAACTGGTTAAACATACTTTCAACTATGGGGTAACCCCCATGGCAAATAAGCCAACGAAAGTCAAACCACGTTTTTCAGAAACAACTTAAAACTAAACAACCAAACGTGAACTCACTCAACTTTGTTGTTGACTCGTTGTTACATGCCTTACAGGTCGCTAAACGCTTGGAGCTTGCACGAGGAAGGAGTCGTTGTGGTGTACGGACTGTTATGTTCCGTGCTTATTATTTAAATCCTTATGAACTTATTAAACTTGCGTTTTGAACTTTAACTTATAAACTATGGACTTATGCTTTTGGATTTACTTTTATGCTTCCGCTGTTTAAACTAAACATGGTTAACTAGCTTTGGTCACCAATCGTATTGTGGTTGGTCTTATTTACTTAATTACGATGTTCAATATGATTGGTGACTCGATCCTGGTCACGTCACGCCTCCAAACGGTGGTACTCCGCATGGTGGATTTTGGGGGTGTGATAGATTGGTATCAGAGCCATTGGTTATAGTGAACTTGGTTTTAAAAAGGAAAAAAAAAAATTTTTTTGTTAAAACCAGACTATAACCTGTACAGTGTCAACGATCCACAACGACGCTTCGCTCCACGTACAAGACTCGACACCATAAGTGGTATGATTTATGCTATATTGTCGGTTAGATAGTTCTCACTGTGCATTAGATAACGTGATAATTGCTATTTGAACCTTGTGTGCTTACTCTCTACTATCGTCCCACACTTACGCACTTTCGCGACACTTTTCTCACTTACGTTGCCGCATTGTGAAGATCATGAGCGGACGCGGAGGACGTATCAACCTCACTCAAGCCCAGTTGACGGCTTTGATCAACGAACGAGTCGCTGAGGCACTCGCAGCTAACCCTGCAGGAGGTATAACCTGCCATACCAACTCACCTTAGGACGTTTAGATCCTACCTTCGCAAACCAACCCTCGTGCTTAAACTTATCTTTTATTCTCGCGCAACAGGTCAACATGCTCAGCCTCCTGTGTGCACATTCAAAACGTTCATGGACTGCCGACCTACTACTTTCAGTGGCACTGAAGGAGCTGTAGGCCTCCTCCACTGGTTTGAGAAGCTCGAGTCTATCTTTGAGATGTGCGAATGCCCCGAGGCTCGTAGAGTGAAGTATGCTACTGGTACTCTTGAAGGAATAGCGCTCACATGGTGGAACGCTCAGGTTTAGATGCTGGGGTTGGTTGCTGCTAATGCCACCCCATGGAACGATTTCAAGGAAATGATCAAGGAAGAGTATTGTAGCCGTGATGACATCCACAAACTAGAGGTGGAGTTTTTCAACCTGAAAATGACGGGGTCAGAGATTGAGGCGTATACGAAAAGGTCAAATGAGCTGGCCATCTTTTGCCCTACCATGGTGGACCCTCCCATCAAACGAATTGAGCTGTATCTCAAGGGCCTTGTACCAGAGATTCAAAGTCACGTGACTTCAGCCAACCTGGGTACCATACAGCAAATCATCAAGTTGGCCCATCGACTCACTGACCAGGCGGTGGAGCAAAACAGGCTGCCCAAACGAATCAGTGCCACAGCTACTTCTGATGCACCTACCGACAACAAGCGAAAATGGGATGGGAACTCCAGTAAGGGTTCTGCTTCGGTTCAGTCTTAGCAGCGAAAGACTGATGACTACCAGAGTCCTGGTCAGCAATCTTCCGGTAATCAAGGACAGGGTGGATACCGAGGAAACCACCCCAAGTGCAACCGGTGCAACAAGCATCACAGCGGGCAGTGCAACAAAGGTCGATGTCAGAGATGTCACAAGCTGGGCCATGAAGCTAGGGATTGCAGGAGCCCGCGTCCTGCAAATCAGAATCGCCAACAACAACAACAAGCTCCACAGAATCACCACCAGCAGCAACAGCAGGGCAATAAAGGATGCTTTCAGTGTGGCGCTGAAGGCCACTTTAAGAGGAACTGCCCCCAACTGAACCAGAATCAGAACAACAACAATCAAGGAAACGGGAACAACAATGGAGGCAACAATGGGGGTAACAACAATGGTAATGGAGCAAGGGGTCGTGTGTTCGTGATTGGTCAAGGTGATGCAAGGAACGATCCCAACGTTGTGATGGGTAAGTTTCTTCTGGACGACTTCTTTGTTACTGTTTTATTTGATTCGGGTGCCGATACTAGTTATGTGTCCTTAAAAATTAGCCAAATGCTTAAGCGCACTCCAACACTCCTGAACACCAATCATGTTTTTTTTTTTTTTTTTTTTTTTTTTTTTTTTTTGGGTAAGGGGTTACCCCGGTGAATCTTATTAAACACAATAAGCACAAAGGTGCAACTGAAATGTTACACGTCCGCTAGACTTGGCATACCAAGACTAGACAAATAAAACAACCAAAACCACAACTACCATCTACTAGACCAAACAAACACAACCCAACCCAACCAAAACGACCCATACTAGATCGAAAAAAAACAAACTATCTAGCCCGGATAAATCACCAAATTACTGCTAGGAATCCTCCACTTCTCAAAAAAACTATTATTCTCTGTTCCCCGCTTGAATTTTAGAGTCATAAGACGCATACGGACCATATTAATGATTTCCTGAGCTAACACCACCGCCGTACGTTGATTCCGAGTGAAGAGCCTAGAGTTTCTTTCTTGCCATATGAAATAAGAAGCTGCCGAGACAACCAGCCTGCTCACAACATTTACCGGTTGCTGAATATTAGAGTTTTGGTTCATCCATTCCATAATGTCAATCCAACGACCATTAACATCACCCATATAAGCCATATCTTTAATGTTGTTCCAAACCTCCAACGAGTAGGAACATTCAAAGAAAAGATGGTCCCGCGAGTCCCTATCGTAGTTACATAATGGGCAACACATGAGATTCAGGTTTGTTGCACTACCCGCCTCCCAGCTAGACAATCTGTCTTGAGTTTTTAATTTGTTTCTAATAACCAACCACAGATGGAACGAGTGTCTAGGGATGCACTGTTTAAACCAAACCATATTAATCCAAGGAACAACATTCTCACGATGACGGATATTGTTCCAGGCTTCCCACGAAGAAAAATGACAAGCTTTACCTTCCGAATTTACCCACATTAGCCGGTCCTGCATATCATGAAGAGTCGGAACCTGAACGTTGATTAAAACCGGAAATAAGTCATACCAAGCAACCGGCCACCTCCAATGGCCATTAGAATTAAGCAGGTCAGCAACAGACGATTGCAGATTGAAACCCGCATTGGCAATGGTTCTCGGACTGACATAAGCACGGATGGGACACGCACTACACCAAGTATCACTCCATACATTAGTATTAATACCATTACCAATAGACTTCCACAAATAAGGACGTATTAAGTCTCGCAAAGCAAGAATTTTCCTCCAACCCCATGTCATACGACCTCGAGAAGGAATCTCCCAGAAGCTTCTTCCTTTGAGCTTATAAATATGCACCCATTGAACCCATAGCGATTTTCTGTTTGTCAACACACTCCAAATATTAGTCGAAATAAGGGCTTTATTAACATCTGCAATGCATCGAACTCCCAATCCCCCTTCATTCTTAGGAAGACAAACCACCTTCCAAGCAACCTTTGGTTTAACATGTGGCTGGAATTTACCAGCCCATAAAAACGCACGCATACGACGTTCAAGATCACTCACAATTTTAGTCGGTAAGAGGAAAACTGTCGCCCAATAAATGTGCATAGCAGAAAGAACCGAGTTAACCAGTTGCAATCTACCAGCAAAAGATAACGATTTAGTCATCCAGTTATCAATCTTCTTATCCATTCTATCAACTAGAATTTTGCAATCCTTGTAAGATAGTTTAGAAGATATTAAAGGAACTCCCAGGTAACGAACAGGAAGCGAACCCTCTTTGAATGGCATAATGTGAAGAATATCCTGCTTGATTGGCTGGGGAACATTACCAAAAAAAACCGTGCACTTCGGCATACTAGGAACAAGGCCCGAGAACTTGGTAAAACGCTGAAGAGTATCTCTTAGCAGTTTAACCGAAGCAACATCACCATTAGCGAACATAAACAAATCACCCGCAAATGATACATTAATAATCTTTTGTTTTTTACAATGGATGTGGTATCTGAATGCATTACTATTCCTTGCTGCATCTTTAAGTAATAGAGACAAGACCTCCATCACCAATGTAAATAAATAGGGAGAAATTGGATCACCCTGCCGCAACCCCCTTTTACCTTTGAAGAACCCGTAAAGATTACCATTGATGCTCAGAGAATAAGATACAGTGGTAACACAAGCCATGATCCAGCCCACCATCTTCTGGTGGAAACCAAATGCATAAAGAGTACTTTCGAGAAAAGACCAACTAACCATGTCATAGGCCTTTTGAATATCAATTTTGAACGCGCATCTCGGGGGGCCAATCCGCAGATGATAATTGTGCATTAATTCCTGAGTAAGAAGGATGTTATCAGAAATCTTTCTACCCGGAACAAACGCCGATTGATTGATATCGACTAGAACATCCAAGCTTCCTTTTATTCTATTTGTTAAGATTTTACTGATGCATTTATAAATCACAATGCAACATGAAATCGGCCTATAATCAACCACTGAATTAGGAGAAGGCACTTTCGGGACTAACGCTATGATTGTATGGTTAATTTGTTGCAATAGCTGACCATTTTCAAAGAAATCCCGGATTGCTTTTGTAACCTCATCCCCCACAATCTCCCAAGAATTTTTAAAAAACGCCGAAGTATACCCATCCGGGCCCGGAGCCTTATTTTCTCCTATAGAAAACATAGCTTCTTTAACCTCCTCAGGAGTTACTGGACGAACCATATTACTAGCCGCATTCGGATCCAGAACACTCGGAAAATTCACATCACTTGGCAACGAGTCCACTTGATCCTGCATACCCAAAAACGCTGAGTAGTGAGAAACCAAAACCCCATACACATCCTCACCATTAAATTACGCTCCATTAACATCTTGAATACTATGAATCTTCGAGCAAGCATTTCTCATTTTGACATAATTATGGAAGTATTTCGTATTCGCATCACCAGCAGCCAACCACTCCGCTTTAGATTTCTGCTTTAAGAAACATTCTTCATCGTACGAAACAGATTGAAACTCTTGAAGACACTTGGATTCAGTTTCTCTAAGAGTAGCATCCAACGGGTTAGCATCAATAGCCTTATGAATCTCATCCAGCTTACATCTCAACTGATTAACACGATCATGAAGGTTACCCAGCTTGAAGAGAAGCCGTCTCAACGGAAACTTTAAGAAAGTTAGCTTCTTTACAACCGAAAACATAGTGACACCTAGCACCGTCTTTGACCACACATTAGACACACAATCCATGAAGCCCTCTTTATTCACTAAGAAATTAGCAAATTTAAAGGGTTTAGGCCTGTTATGCTTGAGCGTATGAAGATTCAGAATACATGGAGTGTGATCAGAGACCCGAAACAGGTGATATAAAACAAAAGCATCCTGAAAAGCATCTATAAAATGGATGTTTCCCATGACTCTATCAATCTTTTTTAGAATACCCACCCCTTGTTTCGGTTTTTGATTCCAAGTAAACTGCATACCATGACTTTTGATATCCGTCCATTCGTTATGCTGAACACATTGATAGAATTCTCTCATGCCCACGGATATAGTAGACGAACCAACCAAGCAATCATCCAGCGAAAGAGCAGAGTTGAAATCACCTAACACCACCCACGGATTATCAGACACAAATAACTTATGTCTATTTAAATTCTCCCAAAGAATCCTTCTATCTTGATACTTATTCTCGGCATAGACAAAAGAGCAAAACATAATTTTAGCATCAGACTTTGATCGAAGCTGAACGTGCATCACCTGATCTGTTTGAGAGATCACCATTAGGTCTACAATACTATTGTTCCATCCGACAATAATTCTAGTACCTCTCGGACAACAAGAACCATTAGAGGTCCAATCCCACGAGCGAAAAACATTCTTACAAACTCTACTAAGATTAGAAACCGAGACATGTGATTCCAAAATAGCACAAACCTGAAGACGATTTTCTGAAATAAGCATCCGAACCTCTTTTTGTTTCAGGGGAAGATTCAAACCCCTTATGTTCCATACCGCTAAACTATCCATTAAGACCTGCTTGACCGGGAGTGCTTGCCCCCTCAGAAGTTTTCCCATGCGAATCAGCACTCATAAAATCAGAAATTTCAGTTTGGAGCTGCTCCATGACCCCATCATCTTTATGACAAAACTTATCCAAATTGATATTAGATGCCGTCTTACTAACATTATCAGCATCCATCACTTGATCATTCGAAAGGGCTGAAAAAGAATTTTCCAGATTCAAGTTACTCGAAGGAACTTGATTACTACCCTGATCCTTTTTAACTTCATCATCATTCTGCTTCGTACCAGAAGAACTAGGCTTCGATTGGTTAGACTTTTGTCTATATATGAATTTTGCCTTCAGCTTCTTTTGAGGGAACACATGCCTTGCTGTTTTCCTTGTATCCGTCACAAAGCCCTCATCATCCATGGTCACCTGCTTAGGTTTAACAGTAGGGGCATTAGGACATGACGAATTAGTATGACCAAACAAACAACACTCCGCACACCTTTGGGGCTTCCATTCATATTCAACCTTAATTTTTTCCATAACATACCCCTCCTCATCCAACTTGGGAATAGCAACAACAATATGCTCCTTAAGGTCTTTTTCAGCCGATACCTCTATCATAGCACGAGCAAAACTAGTTCTACCCCAATTATCTAAACACATATCAGCAGTATAGCTATCCAACCGTTTAGGAATGCCAACCTTGGATGCCAACAAACTTAACCCATCATCTGTATAGACAGCAATAGGAACATTATGAAATTTTACCCAAACAGGCACAGTTTTCATCCCCTCCTTCCTAAGACTGACCGACGGTGACCAAACATTAAGGAACAATGGATTCTTCCTAATCAACCAAGGACCCCCCTCAAGCACTTTAGACATACCCTCAGCCGAGTCAAACTTGAAAAAGAAAAATCCGTTAGCGTTCATCATAACCCGTGAGAATCCAAACTTATTCCAAACATTTTTTGCATAATACTCTACTACCGGAAATGGCAGTCTACTACCCAAAAAGTAACCATACAACACATTAGTGAAACGATCTTGAACCTTACGTACCGCCTCCTTTGGGATTACAACATCAGCATCTTCCAGAATATCTTGAGCCTCTAAGTGCCTGAAGTTAATCTCCTTATTCTTCTTATTCAAACAGGACGACTGAAGTTTATCAGCATAAGATATCGGAGCAGATCTCTCGGCACTAAGATTTGCATTACCATCAGTAGTAGAGCTCGTCGATTGAACTTGAATAGTCACTTTTTCCAATTCATCGATAATGTTTATACCCTTCTGATCTTTCTGAAGAATACCACGCCTAGGCAACACCGGATTACCATCAATGTTTAAAGGCTTACTAAAAAACGATGGCTTATCACGCAAGTCTTGATCACTCAGCGGCTTAGAACCCTTAGAAGAAATGAAAATATCTCCATGCATCTTCTCAGAAAAGGATTGAAACCCTAAATCCTCCAAAACCCTCTCTCTATTTCTCTCCATGCATACACGTTCAACATGCAACCTTAGACGGCAACAAGAAACCCTAATCCTAAAACCCTAGATTCAATCTTCAACTCTTAACCGATTAATCCAGAGTTTTCGATCTAGCTAAATTAATCTCAGTTAACCGCAATCAAAAACAACTAGATTAATAAATCAGAGTATCAAACTAAATACTAAGGAGGCGATTGAACGAAAAGAACAAGAAAAAACCCTAAATTCAAAATCGGATACAATTGCTAACTAGTTCGTTATAGAGATTTAACACCAAACATGTTGTAGAACTAGCAAACGGTAAAAGTCTTGAAGCCTATTTTAGGGACTTAGATATTCCATGTTAGTAATTCTCTCTCTAGCTATGGCGATTCTTGTCCTTCTCGTAACCCTAGCTCTTTCATCGTGAGTTTTGTGAAGCAGACTTGTCATTCGAGGTTTTCAATCTTCTAATACAATCTGTGGTTGCGGAATTGATTGATTAAAGTCTAGGGTTTTTTTCTTTTGCTTCTAATCGCCGCCTGATCCCTGTGTTTTTGAACATCCTGTATAGTTTTTAGGTCGATCGGTCCCTCAAAAAACCTGATTTACTTATTTCTATATGAGTTGTAAAATTCATGGGGTAGGGTTTAGCTAGTTTAGGGTTTTGTTTTTCTCTTTGTTCGTTGTTTCGTCTGGTTCGTGTGGTTTTCTTGGTGCATGGTTTAGTACTAACATAGGGTTGAAGAGAGTTGTCAATATTGGAATGGATGAACGTAAGAAACCTGGTGGAAACCTACATGATTTTCATGGGAAGCCGCCATTGTCGTTTAAAGATATAGCTGATCGAGTTCTTGATGTTGAAGGGAACACTATGCAGCCAAGGCGTGGTGTAACGATTAGAACGCAGAATGACCCTAAGTATACAAACATCATCGATGAACTCACAAAGGTCACATTACCGATTCAATTGGATAAACTGGATGTAGAAAAGTCAGACAACCTTTGGGAGTACCGTAGTATGGGGTTCTCGCCAACAACAGCTGTGGATGGAGTGAATTTGTCGGCCGACCAGGGGAGTATAAAGATTTCCGGGGCTGCGACTCCTTTGGCTGGTCAGTTGAATACTACATTTCCTGGGGCTGCGGAACCTTTATCATTTCCTAAAGTAGTCAATAATGCTAAGGAGAATGTGAAGGTTAATTTTTGGATGATGGAATCTAGCGAGGCTGTTGACGGAGCTGATGTCGTTATTCCGTTGTCTTCGGTTAAACAAGTCACTAACAGGTATGCCAACACTTTGTATGGATATTTTCTGGGTAAACGTCTGGCTTTTCCTGTGGTGGATTACTTTGCAAAGAACAACTGGGTTAAATATGGTCTTTCTAGACTAATGATGAATGAGAACGGTTTCTTTTTCTTTAAGTTCAAAACAAAGGAAGGGATGGATAAAATGCTAGAGGATGGACCTTGGATGATTAGAAATGTTCCGATAATATTGAAGGAGTGGTCGGCATCTAGCAAGCTGGAAAAGGAAGATATTAAAGCGATTCCAGTTTGGGTCAAGATGCATGATGTACCGTTAGCGGCGTATACTGAGGATGGTCTTAGCTTGGTTGCCTCTAAGATAGGGGTGCCTAAGATGTTGGATTCGTACACTGCTACGATGTGTGCTGAGTCTTGGGGAAGAAGCAGTTATGCTAGAGCTCTCATTGAAGTTCATGCGGGGGCTGATTTAAAGAGGAGTGTTACTTTTGCAATCCCATCTTTAGATGGTAATGGTCATTCAAAGGTGGAGGTAAAAATTGAATACGATTGGGAGCCGTTAAGGTGCTCATCTTGCTGTGTTTTTGGTCATGAAGATAGCTCGTGCCCAAAAAACCCTCTGGTTGCTTCAAGTGGGGTTTCTGAAAAGAAAAATGATGACTTTCAGGTTGTGGGTGCCAAGAAGAAAAAAGCTAATAACCAAGGTCTTCATATAAAAAATCAGAAGCCTAAGGTAGTTTATAGACCAGTTACGAATCCTAAACCAAAATCGTCCTTGAGGAATCCGATGAAGAATCAGGTCTCAACATCAAACTCATTTGATATTCTTAAGGACGATGATGGAGGTCAGGGAGGTATTGTTGCGGGGCGTCTGGAGAAGAAGGATACGCAGACAAATGACAAGCAGGAATCAGATGATGAGGAGGTTGTTGAAGTATACAATGAAACTAATGAATTTATGACTTCGGATACACATTCTTCAGCTTCAAGAGCAAGGGCAAGCACATCTTCCACAAAGTTCTCCAATGGTTAGACATGCTTTGATTCGCGTTAAGGGGCTGCCGGTTTGTGGCAGTTTCATCTTTGATGATGGAGGATGATTTGTTTTGGACTTTTAGTGTGCGATAGTCTTGTCTACTTTTTCATGATGTAAAGTAGGCTAGGTTATGGGTTGTCATAGGATACTTTGTTTTGTTTGTTTTGTTTGGCTTACATATACGGGGCATGTCCTGTATATGAACTAGTGTGGAACACATCCTCACTACTTGTTCTTAATTGCGGTTGTTTTAATAGAATCACCGGGGTAACCCTTTACCCAAAAAAAAAGTCTTGAAGCCACACACGTAGTTAAAGGTTGTAACTTCGTCTTAGCTGGTCAGACTTTCTCTATCGATCTTATTCTTATCACACTGGGTAGTTTCGACGTCGTTATTGGGATGGATTGGCTATCTCATCATCAAGCGGAGATTGTTTGCAAGGAGAAGATCGTCCGCATTCCTCGTTCTGGTGAAGAACCTCTGGTGATTCAGGGCGATAAGAGTGGTGCTGTTGTAGGCATTATCTCTTTTCTTAAGGCCTAGATGTGTTTGCGAAAGGGCCACACTGCCATTCTAGCACTCGTTACTGACACATCAACGGAAGAGAAGAGAATTGAAGACATCCCTATTGTACGTGACTTTCCCGAGGTATTTCCTGAGGAATTACCTGGTCTTCCGCCTCATCGTCAAGTTGAATTTCAAATCGAGCTAGCTCCTGGAGCAGCGCCCATAGCTCGAGCACCTTATCGTCTAGCTCCATCAGAACTTGAAGAACTGTCCACACAACTACAAGAACTCTTGGAAAAGGGTTTCATACGTCCTAGCTCTTCGCCCTGGGGAGCTCCAGTACTATTCGTGAAGAAGAAAGATGGTACTTTCAAAATGTGTATTGACTATCGCGAGCTTAACAAGGTGACCGTGAAGAATCGTTATCCTCTTCCACGTATTGACGACTTGTTCGACCAGTTGCAAGGATCCAGTTATTACTCTAAGATTGATTTGAGATCGGGATACCATCAGCTGAGAGTCCGAGATGAGGACGTCTCCAAAACAACATTCAGAACTCGCTACGGCCATTACGAGTTTCTGGTTATGCCTTTCGGATTGACGAATGCACCAGCGGTCTTCATGGATCTCATGAACCGAGTGTGCAAGCCTTACCTAGATAAATTTGTCATAGTGTTCATTGACGACATCCTGATCTATTCGAAGAGTCAGGAGGAACACGAGCAGAATCTACGACTTATGCTGGAACTTCTTCGAAAAGAGCAGTTGTATGCCAAATTTTCGAAATGTGACTTCTGGCTTCGCGAAGTCCACTTTCTAGGCCATGTGGCAAACAAGGATGGAATTCATGTGGATCCATCTAAGGTTGAATCGATCAAGAACTGGCCTGCACCCCGTACACCAACAGAAATCCGCCAATTCTTGGGTTTGGCAGGCTACTACAGAAGATTTATCAAGGATTTCGTTGGGGTGTCACCTATCGTTGGGGTGATGCACAGGAGTCCGCATTTCAGCACTTGAAGGATAGACTTTGTAGCGCGCCTATCCTCTCATTGCCTGAAGGCACAGATGATTTTGTGGTTTACTGCGACGCTGCCATCCAAGGACTTGGTTGCGTATTGATGCAACGTGACAAGGTCATTGCCTACGCATCGCGCCAACTTAAAGTTCACGAAAGGAACTACACTACACACGACTTGGAACTGGGAGCAGTTGTTTTCGCCCTTAAGATATGGAGACATTACCTGTACGGTACCAAGTGCACCATTTACACATATCACAGGAGTCTCGAGCATATCTTCAAGCAAAAGGAGTTAAACATGCGACAACGCCGATGGGTCGAACTCTTTGTCACACCCCGACCACGTAGAACAACAATACGTGGCGGAAAACGTCGGGGAGTGTTGTAACAGAATCATTGTTTCATAACACATGGAAATTGAAATATTGTTTTATTGATTAAAGTAGTTACAATGTCATGACAATCAAAGAAACATAACATAAATAACTAGTCTTGCATCTTTTATTGCAGCTAAGGCCCAAGTCCGCCTAAGTCTATCTTGATAAATCCTATGCATCATATCCTGAAACACATGTGAAAATAGGTACGTCAGCATAAAAATGCCTGTGAGATACATAGGTTTATGAAAATAGGATTCATGACTTATTGTTTAAGAAAATGTTTAGTCATGAACCTTGTAATTTGATTTGTCTTGTAAATCATTTGAAAAATGATAAGATCAGATGATATGTATAAATAAGAGAATAATGTATGGTTAAATGAATAACCATATAAAAATGAGTTTGTATAATTTAAGTTGTTTGTAAAACAATGTATTGTGAAAAATAGGTTATTTGTATAAAATGTTATATGTCTCAATTTGAAATGGTTCATATAACGCTACGATATGTAATACCATACAATCACTTATATATAGGAAGTACCAGCGGCGTATCCACCATGCTTGTATCATATTACACACGCCTCGTTACTCGAATCACTTACCCAAACAAACCACCAATGTAAGATGTCTATGTTTAAACCAATTGCCAAACGTATTGAATAATATGTCAAAATGTCTATGTCAATATGTAAATCATGTAATGTGTAACCAATGTCAATAATGTTTATGTGTCAAATGTAAATCATGTAACGTGTAACCAAAATGATATGTATGGCTAGTGAAATATACCAACTAAACCATATGCACAAAAACAAAGTATTGAAGTAAAACACGGTTTAAATCAAAGCTATGTTTTGTGGAAATGCATGCTATACTGATACAAATATCTATGCGGTATTGTGAGAATGCATACATCCAAGCCTTGAGACTGTGGCGATAAACCCTTAAATAAATTAAAGGTTTATCTTGTTGTAACTGTATATCGAATTCGGTCATTCCTTTCATCCCCACCTACCCGGGATGTCCGGAACGGGAGTTGTCAATTCCTATGGTACCACTACCTACTAACGAACGGCGTGATCGGTGTTAATGAATGTATTGTTCCATTTATACAAACCAAATATCATATCAAAATGTAAGCATGTGATGAAAACAAATGTACTAAGTATGCAATAGATGAACATACATAGCATGTGATGTGATGTGAAACGATGTACTAAGTATGAACTAAATGGACATACATAGCATGAAATGTAATGAAATCATGTACTATAAATGTACTAGTGAACATAGCATGTATATGATGTGAAAGCATGAAAGTAACAAGTAGGCACATGTGTTTCACCCCAAAACAGTTTGAAAACGGTAAAAGAGGGGTCTATGTACTCACTTGAGATTGCTCAGAAGTCCTAAGATAACCACCAAGCAATGCTAGATATCACGGATATCAAACGGCACCTAATATAGGTAACTACATTAATAAACCGGACCTAAATCGGAAGATCGGATAGAATGAGGGTTCGTAAACCAAATGAGTATGGGAACTCGTGTAATATGGTTTAACAACGCCTACATACTAAATGAATCCTAACATAAGTGCTTATGACCCATTACGACCCGTTTAGGTAGCTTATGCTACTTTAACGCGTCGCTCGCGTGAAACGCGTTCGGACCGCCTAACTAGTCCTATGACAAGTAACATATGCCTTAACATGTCTAATATTGTTGTCAAATCAGTTTAGATGTCAAAAGTTATGTTACATATGTTTAAAATGAATTTTGGCATCAAAGGGGTATTTTGGTAATTTACCTAAGGCATATAAACTACCTATCATACAACTACTTAAACGAAGCGACCATAAGGTATAACCTCGTAAGGTTATTCCCTATAAACTATGGTCACCTAAAGTGCTTGGTCGGATCCTAATGATCGACCAAACGGGTCGGGTTCGAAAGTATAAGCGATTGTTTAGATCGCTTACCTTACGACCCTAAATAAGCACTAAACTAAAAGTGACGAGCTAAGCATGTTAAAACATGCTTAACTAAGTTTAGAAAACAGGTTTGGTATCAAAACAAATGGTCTTGATACCCACAAGTAGTTTGGTTACAAAATACGCAAGAATACGTATTCTGACCGAAACTACGGCTCGTCACTGAGCCTAGATAACGTGGTAATCAGTAGGTATAGTCACTAGGGACTATAACCATCGTGATCACGCTCACGTTATGAAGTTCAAACGAACTTCGCATCGACCATAAACTGGTCAATGCAGAAAGTCAAACAAAGTTCGACTTTCGGACTCGAAAAGCAATAAAAGAACGAAGGAACACTTACGAAGGGTCCCCGAATGCTAATCTAGATCAAAATAGCTCAGGTATGAAACAAAGGTTTCAACTTAGAGCACAAATGATCAGATTCTAGTGAGAAATGAAGTTGGGGTATGTGGGTATTTATAGTAAATGGACAACCGTTAGGATCATTTCTTGGAAAAGGGGGCACGATCTAAGCCGTACACTTGTTGGAAAGTTGTGGTAACTCATTTGCCATCCACCATAAGAGTTTGACACTTGGCACTTGGCCTTTGGAGAGTGTTAAGGGCTGTTAAAAGCTGAAAAAAAATGTTTTGCTGCATCTGGCCCCTGTTTACGGACCTAGTTTGGCAGATTTACAGTTTCAGTCCCTGCAACCTCAAAACTTGGTTTTCGATGCGTTTTTTTGACACGTTTAAGCCCCGTTAACCCCATTTCAAAGCTCTAAAATGAAGTTAAAGTATAGGGAACTTAAAATGTGTTCAAAAATATCTCGGGTGTCGGTTCGTTTAGCCGTACGGTTACGTTGTTCGGTTAATTACGACGGAATGCGCATAAGCGCGAAAAATGATCCAAATGGCGTGACGAATGGATTTTTCTTATGCCAAAAACTAAAATAAAATATTTTAGTGCTTACATAAATTTTTGGATGTCCGGATGTATTCAGAACGTAAGTTATGCGCGAAAATGCAAACTTGTGCACTTTTTGACGCTTTTTGTCCCTGAATGACCCCAAAAGTTTATTTTAGCATACCGAACCCCTCAAAGCCTATTTCTAAGCTATGTAAAGGATATTTATGGTATGTTTAACTTATGTTCATGTTCCGGAATGTCTGTTACAGTTCAAATTGGCATACTTTCGCAGTTTGTCAAGTTTAGTCCCTGTAAGCGAATTAACTTGTTTTTGCCATACCAAAGCCTTCAAAACTTATTTCTAAGTTATGTAAAGGTTATTTAAGGTATGTTAAGCCTATGTCACTATTCCGGAGTGTTTGTTGCATTAAACTGGTTATATTTATGCATTGGTGCGCGTATAACCTTCCAGAAAGCAACGTCGAATTCATGTTGGTCATGGAGGAAGATTATTCAGTTGCGGCATATCATTCGAAAACATGTTTGATCAGACGTAGGGAATGGCCGTAATACTTCAGCTTGGTTTGATTTTTGGAGTGATTTGGGGCCTCTTGGTGATTTTCTGTCGCCAAGAACTATTACAGATGCTGATTTTCGTTTGGATGACACCGTGTTCAATATTTTCTCTAACGAAACATGGAATTGGCCTGTGGCATGGAGGGATCTTTTCCCTGTTCTTATTCAGCTGGATCACTTTCAGTTAGAACCGTCAAAATCTGACCGGTTGCTATGGAAAGATGGTGGTGATTTTTAGGATTTTTCTTCGTCGGCTGTTTGGCATTCGGTCCGGCATAGAGAATCAGAGGTGGACTGGAGCGGCATTGTTTGGTTTGCCCAATGTATTCCTAGGCACGCGTTTATGATGTGGTTGATAATGAAGGGAAAGCTTCTTACTCAAGACAAAATTCTGCAGTGGGATCTTTCAAGGCGAAAAAACATGAATATGATGTGCTGTTTGTTATGCTATGAAAATTTTGACTCTCATCATCATCTATTTTTTGAGTGTAAATTCTCTGATAAAGTTTGGAATATGGTTCGAAATAAAGTGGGGATGGCGTCCGTGAGTTCGAGATGGGTGGATATTGAATGGTTATGTGCTCGAGTTCGGTCAAAGAAAGCTGAGGTTTATGTTGCTAAGCTTCTAGTTGCGGCAGCTGCGTATACTATTTGGCAAGAGCGGAATGCTAGGTTGTTTAAAAATCAAGTGCGTCCACCCAAAATGGTAAAGGATATTATTCTGAAAACAGTGAGATACAAGTTGATGGGAGCTAAGCTAAAGAACAATGCTAGGGTGCGAAAGCTGCTTGGGGATTGGGAGATTACAACCAAAAATAAAGATGATGGAGGCTGATTAGTATGTAGTGTTTTGATTGTCTAGATGTGTGTCTAGGTGTTTTATTTCCTGGTTTTTGTTCGGTGTTTTGTTTTGTTAATGGTTTTACTTTCATGGGGCATGTCTCATGATTGAACTGGTGTAGGCTCTCTACTCCACTTGTTCTTTTTTGGTTGTGAATATATAGAATCACCGGGGTAACCCTTTACCCAAAAAAAATAACCTTCCAGAAAGCGATTTAGAGTTTGGAATTGAACAAAAATTGATATGTGCAAATGATACACATATTTTTACAAATCCCAAGTATGAAATATAATATTTCATTGGTTCGGTATTTGTTTGATGGCCGTGGAGGCACAGGTGTTACAGTCTCCCCTACTTTAGGAAATTTCGTCCCGAAATTTATTTAGAGGAAACTTGTGAGAGTTTAAAACATGAAGTTGAAAAGATCGAACAATATTGGTTAGGGTTCTGAACTTCTAGTAACCTTAATAACATTATGCTTGCAATTTAAGAGGGACACTTATATACAAGTATATGAAGCGTCATTGGTGCGTCCACCGTACCTCCATTACACCGTTTTCATTTTGTTATTGTTGTCGCTATCGGTTCTTACACATAATAAATCTTACTGGGTTTCTGTGCACTAAATTTCATAATTATGTACGCGTCCATAATTAGACAATTCCTTGCACAGTTCACACAGTCTATTTTATAATGTGTAGGGTAAAACCAAATGAACAATCCTGTGATGAGTGTGACTAGACCGCCATAGAGTCCTTTTAATTAAATCAATAAATGATCTAAATAGACTATCAAGGAGTCTGTTCAGCTACATCACTAGATGTCGTCCTTTAACCAAATTGTGAATCAATCTTTTTGACTAGACCACTAAAGGGTCTCTTATGAATCAAGGAGTGGTACTATATAATCCAAGGGTCTTAACTATTACATAGAAGCCCATTACGGATTTAAGGTAGTACCTTTTTGAATATCCTACTACGAATCCCTCATATGAAGATATGAAAGATTCTACGAGGATTTGGATAACGAATATCCAGAGTATCCAAACACAAAAATGCATAAAAGAAAACATAAGATGAATAAACACATAGTCGTATAACCACAAAGATTGTTTATTTGTTAATTTGTTTTGTTGACAGAGCACATGTATTTAAAGTACAATAGGAATCCATCTCGTGGATTTCATTTGGCACTTTAAACATTTACAAGAATCTATCTATAAAGATAGAAAGATTTTTAAAAGAGAAATTCGATTTCGATTATAAGGGACCGAAATGTCCGAATTCAGGTACATAAGGAATCCAATTAAGGACCCTGATTTGAATGATGATCATCCACAAGGGTCTAAATGTGAAGATAAAAAGATCACATATGGATTTTAGAAGTTGAAGATGTTTTGAAACCTTGCACTGGACGTGCTTATGTCAAAACATGAAGTAAAAATGCTTACGAAGTTGAGATGCTAGATATGCCAAGGCAACATATAAAGCAGAATTTGAAGGTTAAGTAAATGTATGAGGAAAATATATTTGGAAAACTATGCATGGGGTTCTAAAAATGTTTTTGAAACCTTATATATAATACTTTTGAAATCATAAAGTAGGTTTTTAGATAAGTATATTTATAAAAATGTTTTAAAATCATGCGAAATGAATTTTTGAAATTATGTATAAGGTTTTTGGAAAACATGAATGATGCTTTTGAAATCATGCACTTGATAAGAAAATATACTGTGTTAATATTGTTTTCAGACTATATGAAATATTCTGAAATTATGAAAATTGTTTTTTTTTTGAAAACCTAACCAATGTTTTTGAAATAACATAGACAATGCATTTGAAAAAAATTGTTTTCAAACTATATGAAATGTTTTGAGATCATGAAGATTGTTTTTGAAATACTTGTACTGTGTATGTTGAGAAAATCAAAACGTAATGGGTATGAGATTTGAAACTACCCTTAGTTATCTAACCAAGGATTTAATGGCACAGATGTGTAAAAAGCACGATTACTCATAATTTCACTTTATTTCATGTACTTCGTTTCTTAGAATGAAACGAGTACTTAAAATTTTTGGGGGAATCATGAGTGATCATTTGAGAGGGAGAATCACAAGAGTAGTTTGTAAGGAACATAGTTCCTTGATGTAGGTATCATAGGAAAAGTCATACACACATGTAACTACACTCGTATATCAGAACTGTGAACAACAATTTATTTATAATCAAACAGATTGTTTCACATTACAAGAAATAGAAGAAACAAAAGCATAAGACAACAACATCTTCTAATCAGCCAACTGCTCATCCGTGGGTTGGATTTGCATTAGCAAGCTTTGGGCATTTGTTCCTGAAATGGCTCGTATCGCCACAGTTGTAGCACGATCCAGGCGGAAAGCAAGCTTGAGTAGGGTTGACTTGGGGTTGATTTGGACCACTTTGGTTTTCGGGTAAATCGACAAGCATTTGCCAGGTGACCGAGTCGCCCACATGATGCACACAGACGACACTGTAGGTGAGCTAAGTGGTGTGCATTACATTTGTCGCATATTGGGGCTGTTCCCTTGTATTGCTTCTTAACAGGTTGCGTTGCCACCCGGATGGGTCCTGCTTGATTTGGTACTGCTGCAGTTGGACAAACCCTTGCCGTATGACCTATAAGTCCACAAGTTTGGCAATTGCGGCACTTCACACTAGCCTGATGATGAAGGCTACATTGGTTGCACAAGGGTGCAGTTCCGTTGTATGGCTTCCTAGCAGGGGGTTGAGCTGGTTGGTTGGGGATGGCTCGACCATTGTGAGCGACCACGGCGAAGTCCTGAGAAGCCTTTCGCTTCTTTGACTTCTTAGGGGATCCAGCCTGTTCATCCATGGTCTTTGATTCCTTGATTGGTTTCTTGGCTGGTGGTACTGTCATTTGGCTAGGTCTTGCCTGTTTTGGTGCCACTGCTGCGGGTTTCCTTGAAGCCTTACGTTTCTTTGGTTTAGGTGAAGGCTTGGCTTCTGCTTCCTTTGGTGGCTCCTGAGTGGCTCCATTTTTGAGACGAGACATGGCAATGCCTAGATCCACAGACTTCAGTATCACTTCGCCTATTTGTTGGGCAAATTTGGCTGTTTGCTCGGACATTTGACCGGTGCTGAGAGGAAGAGACATTCTAGAAGAAAATGAAAGACATAGGAAGAAACAAGTGAAACGTCATCGGGTAAATAATGCAGAATGGTAATGCATAAGAATTTGCGATCATTTGTTTGTTATCTAAGGCAAACAAATGAGACAGTGACAAATCAAAGTAAATGGGTCAAAAATAATGTATCGCGAAGACATGTTCGCCTATAAGTGAACACTCATCCCAAGAATTCCCAGGTAAGCACAATTGGTCTCGCGTCTGATGAGATGTATACGAAGTGCTTGCCTAGACAGAAAACCCAGAATACAGGCATTCACCCTTCCAGTTTGCACGTGTTCACATTATTTAAAACCCAAAACCTTGACGAGGTTTTGAAAACTCAAAGGGGTTCAAAACCTTACAATAGAGGGTTCAAAACCTAGTAATCAATCATCCTAGAACAGATGATTAGTTTTCAAAGCGGTTTTGAAATTTATGTTCTTGTTGTGGTTGTCGCCTAAGGATAGGTGACAGTATTGTTTTATGACTAAACGCAAGTAAACTCGCGTTAGGGTCCTAGGAAGGTTATAGACTAGGTCAAAGTATTACTAATAACCTAATTCCCTATAACCATGAGCTCTGATACCAACTTTTCTGTCACACCCCGACCACGTAGAACAACAATACGTGGCGGAAAACGTCGGGGAGTGTTGTAACAGAATCATTGTTTCATAACACATGGAAATTGAAATATTGTTTTATTGATTAAAGTAGTTACAATGTCATGACAATCAAAGAAACATAACATAAATAACTAGTCTTGCATCTTTTATTGCAGCTAAGGCCCAAGTCCGCCTAAGTCTATCTTGATAAATCCTATGCATCATATCCTGAAACACATGTGAAAATAGGTACGTCAGCATAAAAATGCCTGTGAGATACATAGGTTTATGAAAATAGGATTCATGACTTATTGTTTAAGAAAATGTTTAGTCATGAACCTTGTAATTTGATTTGTCTTGTAAATCATTTGAAAAATGATAAGATCAGATGATATGTATAAATAAGAGAATAATGTATGGTTAAATGAATAACCATATAAAAATGAGTTTGTATAATTTAAGTTGTTTGTAAAACAATGTATTGTGAAAAATAGGTTATTTGTATAAAATGTTATATGTCTCAATTTGAAATGGTTCATATAACGCTACGATATGTAATACCATACAATAACTTATATATAGGAAGTACCAGCGGCGTATCCACCATGCTTGTATCATATTACACACGCCTCGTTACTCGAATCACTTACCCAAACAAACCACCAATGTAAGATGTCTATGTTTAAACCAATTGCCAAACGTATTGAATAATATGTCAAAATGTCTATGTCAATATGTAAATCATGTAATGTGTAACCAATGTCAATAATGTTTATGTGTCAAATGTAAATCATGTAACGTGTAACCAAAATGATATGTATGGCTAGTGAAATATACCAACTAAACCATATGCACAAAAACAAAGTATTGAAGTAAAACACGGTTTAAATCAAAGCTATGTTTTGTGGAAATGCATGCTATACTGATACAAATATCTATGCGGTATTGTGAGAATGCATACATCCAAGCCTTGAGACTGTGGCGATAAACCCTTAAATAAATTAAAGGTTTATCTTGTTGTAACTGTATATCGAATTCGGTCATTCCTTTCATCCCCACCTACCCGGGATGTCCGGAACGGGAGTTGTCAATTCCTATGGTACCACTACCTACTAACGAACGGCGTGATCGGTGTTAATGAATGTATTGTTCCATTTATACAAACCAAATATCATATCAAAATGTAAGCATGTGATGAAAACAAATGTACTAAGTATGCAATAGATGAACATACATAGCATGTGATGTGATGTGAAACGATGTACTAAGTATGAACTAAATGGACATACATAGCATGAAATGTAATGAAATCATGTACTATAAATGTACTAGTGAACATAGCATGTATATGATGTGAAAGCATGAAAGTAACAAGTAGGCACATGTGTTTCACCCCAAAACAGTTTGAAAACGGTAAAAGAGGGGTCTATGTACTCACTTGAGATTGCTCAGAAGTCCTAAGATAACCACCAAGCAATGCTAGATATCACGGATATCAAACGGCACCTAATATAGGTAACTACATTAATAAACCGGACCTAAATCGAAAGATCGGATAGAATGAGGGTTCGTAAACCAAATGAGTATGGGAACTCGTGTAATATGGTTTAACAACGCCTACATACTAAATGAATCCTAACATAAGTGCTTATGACCCATTACGACCCGTTTAGGTAGCTTATGCTACTTTAACGCGTCGCTCGCGTGAAACGCGTTCGGACCGCCTAACTAGTCCTATGACAAGTAACATATGCCTTAACATGTCTAATATTGTTGTCAAATCAGTTTAGATGTCAAAAGTTATGTTACATATGTTTAAAATGAATTTTGGCATCAAAGGGGTATTTTGGTAATTTACCTAAGGCATATAAACTACCTATCATACAACTACTTAAACGAAGCGACCATAAGGTATAACCTCGTAAGGTTATTCCCTATAAACTATGGTCACCTAAAGTGCTTGGTCGGATCCTAATGATCGACCAAACGGGTCGGGTTCGAAAGTATAAGCGATTGTTTAGATCGCTTACCTTACGACCCTAAATAAGCACTAAACTAAAAGTGACGAGCTAAGCATGTTAAAACATGCTTAACTAAGTTTAGAAAACAGGTTTGGTATCAAAACAAATGGTCTTGATACCCACAAGTAGTTTGGTTACAAAATACGCAAGAATACGTATTCTGACCGAAACTACGGCTCGTCACTGAGCCTAGATAACGTGGTAATCAGTAGGTATAGTCACTAGGGACTATAACCATCGTGATCACGCTCACGTTATGAAGTTCAAACGAACTTCGCATCGACCATAAACTGGTCAATGCAGAAAGTCAAACAAAGTTCGACTTTCGGACTCGAAAAGCAATAAAAGAACGAAGGAACACTTACGAAGGGTCCCCGAATGCTAATCTAGATCAAAATAGCTCAGGTATGAAACAAAGGTTTCAACTTAGAGCACAAATGATCAGATTCTAGTGAGAAATGAAGTTGGGGTATGTGGGTATTTATAGTAAATGGACAACCGTTAGGATCATTTCTTGGAAAAGGGGGCACGATCTAAGCCGTACACTTGTTGGAAAGTTGTGGTAACTCATTTACCATCCACCATAAGAGTTTGACACTTGGCACTTGGCCTTTGGAGAGTGTTAAGGGCTGTTAAAAGCTGAAAAAAAAACGTTTTGCTGCATCTGGCCCCTGTTTACGGACCTAGTTTGGCAGATTTACAGTTTCAGTCCCTGCAACCTCAAAACTTGGTTTTCGATGCGTTTTTTTTACACGTTTAAGCCCCGTTAACCCCATTTCAAAGCTCTAAAATGAAGTTAAAGTATAGGGAACTTAAAATGTGTTAAAAAATATCTCGGGTGTCGGTTCGTTTAGCCGTACGGTTACGTTGTTCGGTTAATTACGACGGAATGCGCATAAGCGCGAAAAATGATCCAAATGGCGTGACGAATGGATTTTTCTTATGCCAAACACTAAAATAAAATATTTTAGTGCTTACATAAATTTTTGGATGTCCGGATGTATTCAGAACGTAAGTTATGCGCGAAAATGCAAACTTGTGCACTTTTTGACGCTTTTTGTCCCTGAATGACCCCAAAAGTTTATTTTAGCATACCGAACCCCTCAAAGCCTATTTCTAAGCTATGTAAAGGATATTTATGGTATGTTTAACTTATGTTCATGTTCCGGAATGTCTGTTACAGTTCAAATTGGCATACTTTCGCAGTTTGTCAAGTTTAGTCCCTGTAAGCGAATTAACTTGTTTTTGCCATACCAAAGCCTTCAAAACTTATTTCTAAGTTATGTAAAGGTTATTTAAGGTATGTTAAGCCTATGTCACTATTCCGGAGTGTTTGTTGCGTTAAACTGGTTATATTTATGCATTGGTGCGCGTATAACCTTCCTGAAAGCGATTTAGAGTTTGGAATTGAACAAAAATTGATATGTGCAAATGATACACATATTTTTACAAATCCCAAGTATGAAATATAATATTTCATTGGTTCGGTATTTGTTTGATGGCCGTGGAGGCACAGGTGTTACACTCTTGAATGATTACGAATGCGCTATCAAGTATCATCCGGGTAAAGCCAATGTGGTGGCCGACGCCCTCAGCCGAAAGGATACTATACCTATGCGTGTACGTGCATTACGGCTTACCATTCACTCTAGCCTTCCCGCTCAGATTCGCGATGCTCAGGTTGAAGCGTTGAAAGCAGAGAACATCAGGGTAGAATCCCTACGAGGATCAAGGCAGCGGCTAGAATAAAAGGAAGACGGCGCTTACTATGTAACAGGGCTCATCTGGGTTCCACTTTATGGAAACTTACGCGAGCTTGTGATGGACGAAGCGCACAAGTCTCGTTATTCAGTACATCCTGGTTCGGATAAGATGTACCACGACCTCAAGACTACATACTGGTGGCCTGGCATGAAAGTTCACATAGCAACCTACGTCAGTAAATGCTTGACTTGTGCTAGAGTCAAGACTGAATATCAGAAACCATCAGGCCTACTTCAACAACCAGAGATCCCGAAATGGAAATGGGAGCAAATTTCCATGGATTTCGTTACTGGCCTGCCCAAATCTCAACGCGGGAACGATACCATTTGGGTGATCGTGGATCGGCTGACCAAGTCTGCACATTTTCTGGCTATCAAAGAAACGGATAAGTTTTCTACTCTTGCAGACATTTACCTAAAAGAAGTGGTGTCAAGGCACGGAGTGCCAACCTCCATCATTTCTGATCCTGACGCGCGTTTTACTTCTGAACTGTGGCAAGCAAGGCACAAGTCTTTTGGCTCACGTTTAGATATGAGCACCGCTTATCACCCACAGACGGGTGGGCAATCTGAACGCACCATCCAAACCCTTGAAGACATGCTTAGGGCATGTGTGATCGACTTCGGCAATGGTTGGGAAAAACACCTCCTGTTAGTGGAGTTTTCATATAACAACAGCTACCACACCAGCATCCAAGCCGCTCCGTTCGAGGCATTGTACGGGCGCAAATGCCGATCACCTCTCTGTTGGGCAGAAGTTGGTGACAGCCAAATCACTGGCCCAGAACTTGTAGTAGATACCACCGAGAGAATTGCTCAGATACGACAACGAATGGCGGCAGCTCGTGACCGTCAGAAAAGCTATGCTGATAAGGGAAGAAAACCACTCGAGTTCCAGGTTGGGGATCGAGTGCTACTCAAAGTCTCGCCTTGGAAAGGCGTAGTTCGTTTTGGCTAACGAGGCAAGCTCAATCCGCGTTATGTCGGACCGTTTGAAATCATCTAGAAAATTGGCAAAGTCGCCTACAGGTTGAATCTACCCGAAAAACTCAGCGGAGTTCACAACGTATTCCACGTGTCAAATCTGAAGAAGTGTCTGTCAGATGAGACCCTCATAGTTCCTCTCAAGGAACTCACTATCGACGACCAGCTGCGATTCATCGAGGAACCTGTAGAGATTACTGATCGAGATGTTAAGATTCTCAAGCGCACAAGAATACCTCTCGTTCGAGTTCGTTGGGATTCTCGTCGTGGCCCAGAGTATACCTGGGAACGAAAAGACCAAATGAAACTCAAGTACCCCCAACTGTTTAAGAAAAATGCAACCACTACTGAGACTGAAGCTACTGCAGAATTTCGGGACGAAATTCCAAATCAACGGGGGGATGATGTGACACCCCAGGAAAATCAGGAAAACAATGCAACTTAACTAGCTTCCTCAGTAACCACGCGCTAAATTTCGGGACGAAATTCTCTTAACAGGGGGAGAATGTGACAACCCTCAAATTCCATGTATTCATTACATTTTATTAATGATAATTAAAGTGCTTGACGACTGTGTGTAATTACTTAACTGTTCTCTGATTACTGTGTTATACTTACATGTATTTGTTAACATACTAGTAGTATACAGAAAAGTTACTAAATAGTCTGGTAAGCTTTCTTTTTTTTTTTTTTGGGTAAAGGGTTACCCCGGTGATTTTATATATTCACAAACAAATAAAACAAGTAGTAAGGTGACTTCCTTACTAGTTCAGTCATGAGACATACCCTCATGAAAGTAGAACAAATGAAAACAACCAACAAAGGAAAACGAAACAAAAAGACCACTAGACAACTATCTAGACCATCACGACACTAGACCCCATGAATCAGCCATTCGCTATAAGTAAATCAGCGTCGGGAACATCCCACTTCTCCAGTAACTCCCGAACTCTGATTGTATTCTTGAATCTGAGCCCCATCAATTTGTACCTCACACTTTCTAAAACAGCTTTGGAGATGGTATCCGGAGGCCTAGCATGGTTTCTGAACAAACGATTGTTCCTCTCCTGCCAAATAATGTAAGCTGAAGCAGCAACTAACAATCTGCAAACCAGATTTTTCGCTGATTTAGACCGAGAATGATGATCTAACCACTCCACAATATCGGTCCACCTTGAATCTACTCTATCCATTCCAGCTTTAGAACGAACCGTACACCAAATTTGCGAGGACAACTTGCATTCAAAAAACAAATGATCATGCGAATCCACATTTTCATAACACAAGAGGCAGCACATCATGTTCATATTGTTTCTCCGGGTATAGCTCCATTGCAAGATTTTGTCTTGCGTTAAGAGTTTGCGTCGAACAATGAGCCACATCAAAAAGGCATGCCGAGGGATACACTGAGAGAACCAAACAAGGCTTGCCCAATTCACCTCCTGCTCCCTATTCCGAACCGAATTCCAAACCTCTGAAGAGGAGTACTCGGTTAGCTTATCACCTTCCATCCACAAAATCCGATCCTGATTATTTAAGTTTCGATGAATAAGGTCTAATTGAATAAGCACGGGATAAGTATCTTTCCAAGCATCCGGCCAAATCCAAGAACCATCCATATAAACATCCGCCACTCTAGCATTCAGAGGGAAACCCTCTCGGGTTATAACTCTAGGAGAAAGAAAATTGCAAAGCGGACCGATACTACTCCACATGTCAAACCAAGCATATGTATTTTTTCCGTCCCCAATCTGAGACCAAACATGCTGACGGATTAAAGGCCTAAGCTGAGCCATCTTTCTCCAACTCCAACAACAAGAAGTCGGAACCCTATGATCCCAAAAGCTACGACCTCTTAAACGATAAGAATGAATCCAAGCCACCCAAAGCGAGTTCCGGTTACTTAAAACACTCCAAATATGCGAAACCATGAGAGCTTTATTTACATCAGCGATCCGACGAATACCCAAACCTCCCTCATGCTTAGGCACACACACCGATTTCCAAGAAACTTTCGCTCTACCACGCTGAGAGGGAGACTGAGCCCAAAGAAAATTACGCATTTTAGCTTCCAGTTCCTTAATGACTCTAGCTGGTAAAATAAAAACCGAAGACCAGTACACATGAAGAGCTGAGAGGACCGAGATGATTAATTGTAATCTGCCAGCAAAAGATAACATTTTGTTCTTCCAACTATCTATCCGATTTTCAAGACGCTCCACAAGAACGCTACAATCCTTGTATAACAGTCTAGAAGAAATAAGCGGAACACCCAAGTATTTCACCGGAAGCATACCCTCCACGAACGGCATGATAGTCAAGATTTCCCTTTTAACATTATTCGGAACATTACAAAAAAATCCCGTACTTTTCTGAGCACTCGGATATAACCCCGACATTCGAGTAAATTTCGTGAGAGAAGACATAATACATCTAGCCGAACCCACGTCTCCTCTTGCAAATAGAAAAAGATCATCCGCAAAACAAAGATTAACAATTTGCTGCTTTTCACATTTATTGTGAAATCTGAAAGACGAATCAATCCTTGTGGCATGGTTGAGAATACACGTCAAAACTTCCATCACGAGAGTGAAACGATAAGGAGATAATGGATCACCTTGTCTTAATCCTCTTTTCCCCTTAAAATACCCATGAATATTCCCGTTGACACATATCGAGTAGGATGCAGTAGACACACATAACATGATCCAATCGACTATAATACCATTAAAACCAAAGCCTACTAAAACATTCTTAAGAAAACCCCAATCTACCGTATCGTAAGCCTTTTGGATGTCTACTTTAAAAGCACATCGAGGAGGGCCAAAGTGACGATGGTAATTATGAATCAACTCTTGCGTAAGAAGAATATTATCCGAAATTTTCCGACCAGGAACAAACGCTGATTGGTTTATGCTCACAATTTGACTTAACGAACCTTTAAGTCTATCTGCCAAGACTTTACTAATACATTTAAAAATGACATTACAGCAGGAAATAGGAGGATAGTCATTGATCCTAGTAGGGGACGATACCTTGGGAATCAGAACAACTAAAGTATGATTAAGTTGCTTCAGCAGTTTACCAGTGTTAAAAAAATCCAGAACAGCATTTGAAACATCGCCTCCCGCAATCTGCCAAGAACTTTTGAAAAATGCAGCCGTGTAACCATCAGGACCAGGAGCCTTATCGTTCCCAATCGAAAACATAGCTAATTTTATTTCCTCCAAAGTAACCGGGCGAACCATATGGTTTGCAGTGTCAGAATCCAGCTTTTTAGTAAATAAATCAGGAGATGGCTCTAAAGAAATTTGACCTGCACAGCCCAAAAATTGCTCATAATGGCTGACAAAAGCCCCCGCCACGTTGTCACCTTCAAAAATATTGCCACTCGAATCCGCAATCACCTCTATACGATTAAAATGATTTTTACACTTTAAGGAAGTATGGAAAAACGCCGAATTAGCATCTCCTGCACGGAGCCACTCCACTTTAGATTTCTGCTTGAGGAACCTTTCCTCATCAAGCAGCGCCTCTTGAAAATCACTTAGCATAGCAGCTTCTTGAGACGTTAAAACATCATTCAGAGGATCCATATCAATGTCACGCTGAAGTGCCTCAAGTTTTCCATGAAGGTTAGCAACCTTCTCATGGAGATTACCTTGCTTAAACAATAGAGCACGAAGCGAAGATTTCATAAGAGTGAGTTTTTTGATAACTCGAAACTGATGAACTCCATTAATTTGCACATCCCATTTAGTCTTGACAATATCCAAGAAATCCGGCTTGTGAACCAAGAAATTCGCAAACTTGAAAGGTTTCGGTTTCGATTTACCAGCCGAGAACAGTTTCAAGACACATGGACAATGATCCGAAATGCCATATGGTTTGAAGATGGCGACCGATTCCGGATAAGAGCTAACAAAAGAAGCATTTCCCAACACTCTGTCAATCTTTTTCAGCAAACCTATACCTTCTTTGGGCTTTTGACTCCATGTAAAATGTAATCCTGAGTGTTGAAAATTAAAAACGTTACAAAAATATATATATAGGACGCTTTACGAATTAATTAAGCAGTTTAACGGAACAGTATCGAACCGAACAACCGGACTTTACCCGGAACATAAAAATAATGTCAATGACATTGTTTACACCTTTCCGAGCTAGTTAGGGTCCCCGAACACCCTAACACCCGTTATATTACACTACACACTAATAACCTATTTAAATCCCTAACTAAACTAACTAGTTCCTAACTATACATTTGAAATCTAACCACATACCCCCCCCCCCCTAATCCGATCGGTCCCCCATGTGGTGACACACCACCCATTTGTTGATTATTATATTTACCTTGTCTAATATCTTGATAGCACATTATATGTTGGATAAAAACACCAAATTGGATTATAAGTATGCTTAAAGGATAACACTTATCTCACTTCAACACTTCACAAAATTGCTCTCTCTCTTCCTTCTTCCTTAGTGTTCGGCCGAGAACACTAGTGCCACCACCATCATCATCAAGCTTTGATCCAACCATTTTACATATATACAAGTGTGTAAGGGATCATACAAGAAGGCTCGGTGCTTTCGGAATCTCAAGAACCTCTCTAGATTTCTTTTATCCACCTCATTTACATCTTGTTTCTTCCCTAGCCTTGAGCTAGTAGTAAGTGCCTCTAAACATCATCTTGATCTTGTTTATGGTGGTTAATAAGTGATTTAACGGTTAAAATTTAGAAACACTAAATAACATAACATAAAGTCTTGAAAATAAAGAATGAAAGATGGATAAAGAGAAATTATGTGTGTAAATCATGTAGATCTTGTGTTGTTATGATTCTTGGTTGATTATCTGATGTTTTGCTGGTTAATATTGATGTTTGATGTTGTTGTGGTCACTAAACATGTTAACGGAATCAATCGAACACAATTTAGAAGGTTAAAAGTTGAAACAGTAGGTTGTTTGGTAATTACAGCCAACTTCAGTTGGCTGTAACAGGACCATAACTTAACGAGAAATGTATTTTCTGAACTCTAGGGTTATGTATTATGAAATACGGTTCTAATGGCACCGTAATCATAATTTTTGGACTTCGTTTACTATTTTTAAAGCGTCATTTTGTAACAGCAGCTAGAGCTGCATTTTTCTGCTGAAAATATGCGTTTTGTTTTCTGTCATAACTTGAGTTCTGTGTAGAGTTAGATCATGAAACTTGTACTGTAGATGACCACCGATGTATTTGTAATTATCTCACTGGAATTTCGTAAATCGGACTTACGATGAATTTTAAATAAATTATTCCGTGGACTGTGGTCAGAAAAAGATAAGTCTGAGTTCAGTCCGGAAAATGAATTTTTATAAAATATTAGTAATGAACTGGACCCCGATATTTTTACACAATAAAATTTGGAACGTTTAAGACATTCTGTAAAAATTTGGGAATTTTTGGAATAACTTAACTATTTTATTAAAATGTCCGAAAACAGCCGGTTTTGAATATTAATGCTGAAATGACATAAGTTGTAATTTGCATGTCTAAATGTCGGGTAGGTTATCTGTGAATGATATAACATGTTATATGTGTTATGTGCATCATCGTATGTTTGTTTATGAGTGGGGAATGGATGGGAAACTTATATGGGCATAAACCGTTAAAGTGATGCATGTTATGTGATAGATACGTGTAGGAACTTTGTGCTCTATTTGAAAACCACTAAATGACTAACTGGTAATCATATTAGGATGTGATTGACCGACCTTGACTGTTAGCTATATTTGAGAATCTAACCAAGCAAACCGAGGTGAGTTCACACTTTCTACAAGGCATGGGATTCCCGGTGGTTTGGGAATGGGTTAGAGAATTTAAAACTAAATCTACATATCCCCTTGGGAAGATATGTACGGCCATCCTCCATAGATAGGATGCCATTATTAATCCTACGAATTCTCCTGGTGCAGAATACATACGTTCGTCCTCCTGGTGTAGGACAACAACCTTAAAAAACTAGCTAGACAAAACTCTATCAATAAGTCCCTCTTCATTATATCGACTTAATCGCCGAGGCCAATGGCGAGCGGGTCATTAGTTAATAGCGCTATTAGGTTTAACAAACCTCACACCGTGCCGTTCGGACGGGCGTGTACTAATGGACTATGGCAGACTATCAGTGATGATAGACGCTGATATAGGGCACAACTTATTTGCGTAGTAGTCGATATCATACCGTCTAGTAGTTCACACGGGGAAAGCCCCCACTGATTATGGTTATGGTTTGGGTAATGAAAAAGGAACTGGTTAAACATACTTTCAACTACGGGGTAACCCCCATGGCAAATAAGCCAACGAAAGTCAAACCACATTTTTCAGAAACAACTTAAAACTAAACAACCAAACGTGAACTCACTCAACTTTGTTGTTGACTCGTTGTTACATGCCTTACAGGTCGCTAAACGCTTGGAGCTTGCACGAGGAAGGAGTCGTTGTGGTGTACGGACTGTTATGTTCCGTGCTTATTATTTAAATCCTTATGAACTTATTAAACTTGCTTTTTGAACTTTAACTTATAAACTATGGACTTATGCTTTTGGATTTACTTTTATGCTTCCGCTGTTTAAACTAAACATGGTTAACTAGCTTTGGTCACCAATCGTATTGTGGTTGGTCTTATTTACTTAATTACGATGTTCAATATGATTGGTGGCTCGATCCTGGTCACGTCACGCCTCCAAGCGGTGGTACTCCGCATGGTGGATTTTGGGGGTGTGACACTTTATTTGGTCTTTATTTCAAGACTAATAAGCAATCCCAAGTGAGTACATAGTCCCCTCTTTTACCGCTTTCAAATATTTTGGGGTGATACACATGTGCATACATTGTTACTTTCGTGCTTTTCATGCTTTTATGACATATACTTGCTATGTTTAGCTAGTACACATATAGTACATGATTTCAATTATGTTTTGCTATGTATGTTGACTGAGCATGCTAGCACATTAATTTCATAGACACTTTGTTGCATATGTTTACTCAGCATATGGACACATTGATTTATATCTCATTTCTGCTATGTATGTTTACTGAGCATGCTAGCACATTGATTTCATGAACATTTCTACTATGTATGTTTACTTAGCATACATAGTACATGGTTTTCACATGACATGCTTACATTGGTTATGAC
The DNA here is from genome assembly GCA_030545235.1 of Helianthus tuberosus. Lineage (NCBI taxonomy): Eukaryota > Viridiplantae > Streptophyta > Magnoliopsida > Asterales > Asteraceae > Helianthus > Helianthus tuberosus. The sequence goes on from CM060442.1 coordinate 95,923,776, forward strand.
ATTTGGTATGTTTAACGGGACAATAATACTGATCACGTCGTTCGGTAGTATGTAATGGTACCATAGGACTTGACAAATCCCGTTCCCGACTTCCTATGTTGATAATAATTATTATATAGTTTAGTAACTAATTACATTAGTTTATTAATTAATTAAAATTGATATAAATAGGATCGGAAAAATAATATGAAAAACAACCACCGGACCACTTTGCCTTTTGATGTCTTTTTAACCACTGTTATACTTTTAAACGCAGGTTTGTTTAAATAATGAAAATAGAAGTGAAAAACAAGGGTAAGAGTCGGGTCGAACTCTTGATCCTTAACGAAAACGAACCGGAGGATAGAAATAACACTCACTGATCACGAGTTATACAGTTTTCCCGTGAAAATTTGACTCAGGTGTGAAAACAGAGAGTTTTGAGTGGTTTTGTTTGAGGTAAACGATCAGAGCATTGTGTAGGGTTAGAATATATAACGATTTGTTAAAGAAAACAAGTCAAAGTCGAAATTCTGATTCGTTTTTGAAGGATACCGAAATTACAAATTTTGTTTTCAAAGTACAATGATTTGGATGGATTTAGTGCGAGTATAAGCATTGGTTAGCGTCGAAAAATATTAATGTATGAAAAAGTTATAGTCGTTTAAAAATAAAGGGGGAAAGAGTTCAAGGGAGAAATGACCAGAATACCATTTCTCTATTTGTTTCTTCAATTGTTTTAATCTTATATTCACGAAAATACCACTGCCTAGTTTTGAGCTATTGATCTCGGGAGATCAATGGTTGAGCTTGTCTCCTATACTTCGTACAAGAATTCTCTCTTGTACATGATCTCTTATCTCTGTATTAATTTCAAATATATTTCCGTATCAGTCTTGTTTCTACTTTTGTTTTCTAAATCCGTATCAGTTTTGTGTCGGTGTAGTGTATTTCTCTTTTTCTGCATTGGTTTTGGTATTAATTGAACTTTCATTGTCAGTGTATCTTAGTCTCTTATGTTTAGCATTTTGCTAATTGGTCTTTGCTTGTATTATTGATTCTTCCGAATTGAGTGATTTTTAGCTCAGCCGTAGTTTTCTTTTGTGCGTGTCTTATTTGTTTCAAATGTAGTCTGGGAAACCCGGGGAATAAGTAAGGAGTGCTTTAAAGATCAATATTTGTTTTAATTTTGTAATGCAAGGTAATGTAATTAAGATCTGTTTGATTAAAATGTTTGGATTGGATTTTGGATTTGATATTTGTAAGGGTGATATGTCAGCAGCCCTTCTTGGGGTGTTACAAATCGTCATAAATTAGGGTATATGTGCTGAATACAGCGAAAATGGCGTTTGCAAGTACCGCCAAAAAGGAAAACATGTGTTAATGGCTGAAAAAGTGAAACATGATAGGGAACAAGAATATGAAGAAACTTGCAAATCAATTAAGAATTCTTCCAATCAGTGTTGATCGAGAAAGAGAATAAGACGAAGAAGGACGGAGGTGGTGAGGAGGAGAGGGAATTGCAAATCCTAACATCCGTGCTTCTTTCGTATAGGGACTAGTTAGTACGTAATAAAAATTCATTCATAGTTATCTTGGTGCTAAATAATAGTCTGGGTATATTAGTGAAAGGGTTAGGATATAATAGGAAGTTTTTTTTTTTTGCTATGAAGGCTAGAAAGTAATGTTGACCATCAATTGATTTAATCAAGGGCTAAGATTAAAAGAGTGAAATTGAAGAGAAGAAAAGAGCCACGTGGGTTTGTGTAAGGGCATTCTAGTCAATCCAGGACAATAGTTTCTCTCTCCTCCAATTCCCACCAATTTTTTAAACGTTATTAACTTTTTCATACGACATTATTTTTTTATAAAAATTGCACCAAAAACGAGCGTTTTTTAATCTTTAAAACGAGTATACTATTGCTATATTTTCGAAAAAAAATTCGAAAACCCAGTTGCGTAAAACGCAATAGACAAAAAACGTAAAAAATGACTTTTTTTAAAACGCAATGCACCAATAACACAAAGAAATGTCTTATTTGTAAAACACAATGGCCAGAAATGTCACACCCCTTTCTAAGGCGGAAACACGAAGTGTGATCTGAAAGGTTCTCATTGCATACGAATAGTAAACATACTACATGAATGTAAAATAACTCCATGTTGCCATTAATAGTTGTCATCCAAAACAAAAGTTAAGTTTCAAGTTTACAACCCAAATAAGATAATTGTTTGAAAAGTTTACAACATCATTCCAAAAGCAAATATCAAGGTTTTGATCATTATATCACCACAGGAGGTGGGATATAACAACCAAATCCTACAAAAGTGGCAACGGAGTATCGACACATAAACACTTGAAACCAAAACAACCATCTTGAGCAAGGAGACCACGCATACATCCACTTAGTTATCTGAAATACATGTAAGTTTTGGAAAATCGTCAACATAAGTTGGTGCGAATTCATGCAGTTTTCGTATAGAATGTTTGTATACTTGTATGAAAACATGGTATGTAATTTGTAAAACGTATCTGTGAACTGAGTTCTGTAAATGTAAGGAATACGAGATCGCTAATGGTTTGCAAGGCCACTAAAATATGTCACGACACAGGAAGCATCCAAACCATAGGCATTTTTCTGTCGATTTACGACTCGAGACACAAAAGCACTCTAGGTAGAACGTGGCCCAGAGTGTGGCTGCCTGAAACCCATTAGATCTAACCTTTTGTTCTGCGGTCTAGGTATATAGTTGATTAATGGTGCTTATGTCACCCTATTCATCACATGATCTATGTGTCATTCCTTAGTTTTTGTGTTCTACATACCAAAGTACATGTATTTTCCGTAAGTGAAAAGTAAGAAGGAAGACAGAAGGGCGATTTTGGCGACTTGGGCATCATCGTGTAACCCTAGCAGATTCGTGCTTCTCCAAATCTCGATTGATATTGGTTATCATCTTAGGGTCATTCTTTAGAAGATAATCAGTTGAAATCAGGTTCGAATTCTGTACTTAGGGTTCCGTCTTTATCTGCTTTTCTGATTAGCGAGGGGTGCGGCTAGGTTTCTGCATATTTCTTCATCGGCTAATCTTCCCTGGTAAGGAATCCACTACTCGTTCCTAATCGCTAATCTGAAGTCAGATTAGGGTTCGTTTTTTAGGGTTCTGTCTTTCGAATTGTTTCGATTCTGGAAGAAGCTTACATCAGCATTGTGTTACGGGGTAAACGACTGTTCTGAACTTATCTATGGTTTCGACAGTCTGTTTCTTTTGTCGCTGTTTAAACAGTGGTTCGCACTCAGATACACACATCTCCTGGCTGGTTTGCTGATCAGATTATGTGCGACACCTGAGTGGGTTTTCACGAATGGATGATCCTTTAACTGCTGATGAACATCAGAAACCTGCACTCTCATTTGAGAGTTTAGCTAGTCGTGTGATTGATGTTGAGGGAAACACTTTGTTGCCTCGTCGGGGAGTAGTTCAGACGGTTCAATCGGAACCTAAGAAACTTAACATTATTGATGAATTGTTTAAGTCTACTGTCCAAGTTCCTGTGGAGAAGGTGTGGCCAAATTCCACGACATCGGAAAACAAGGAAAATTCTCAGGTTTGCAATGATTTGGGTAGTGCATTGAGGACTAGGTCCTATGCTGAATCAGTTGGGGCAGCCAAGAACAAGCAGGTAAATTTCAGGACTCTTGTGAGTCCGGTTTTGCAGGATGGTTGTGATGTGGTGCTTCCCCGAGAATCTGTTAGGCAAGTTCAAGAAAAATTAGCAAATACGCTGTATGGGTACTTCTTGGGGGATCGAGTGGCTTACCCGGTTGTTGAGTATTTTGTGAGAAACAATTGGAAGAAATTTGGTTTACAAAAGTCTATGATGAATGCCAACGGGTTTTTCTTTTTTAAGTTTGCGGACAAAGATGGTATGATGAATGTTCTTAAAGAAGGGCCTTGGATTATACGTTCTCAACCTCTTTTCCTTAGTGTGTGGTCGCCTACTGCGAGACTAGAGAAGAAGGAAGTTCAAAAGATACAAGTTTGGGTTAAAATTCATGATGTTCCTATAGCCGCTTATACAGAAGATGGTTTGAGTATGATTGCTTCCGCCATTGGTGAGCCGAAATTGTTGGATTCGTACACCTCCTCAATGTGTACGGATGCTTGGGGAAGGAGCAGTTATGCAAGAGCTTTGATAGAAATATCAGCTGAGAACGACTTTAAAGAGGAAATAGTTATGGCGGTGCCTGAACTGGAAGGTGAGGGTTTTATTATAGTGAAGATGGGTGTGGAATATGAATGGAGTCCTCCTAGGTGTGCCCATTGTAAAGTCTTTGGTCATTCTGATGAATCTTGCCCGAGGCAGCCTTGGAAATCTCCAAAGGTTGTGCCTCAACCTCAGAAACCGAATATGGGGAAGACTCAGAAAACGAATTTTGGGAAGCAATCGTAGGGTTCGGTGAAGACTCCAGTAGTGGATGAAGATGGCTTTATGGATGTGGATGGTAAAAAAGTGGCTAGAAGGCCTGGTTTTCATGTTAATAAAGCTAAGCCGAAATTTGAATACAGGTCGGTTGGGTTTAAATCGAATGGAGGGGTAAGAAAGTCGGATCCTTCGGTTAGTGTGGTGTCCCAGAACCCTTTTGATGTTCTAAGGGATGAGAAGGGAATGGCTCGTCAAAAGAAGGGGACTGGGGATGATATAGTTGATTCCGATGAAGAGGAGGTTGTTGAAGTCTATAATGAAACTAATGAATTTATGACTTCGGGTACTTATTCTTTGTCTTCAAAAGCAGGGGCAAGCACCTCTACCACAAAATTCGCCAATGGATAGTATTTTTTTGATTCGTGTGGAAGGGGTGCTGGTTAGTGGCAATTTTATTTTTGATGATGGAGGATGATGGTTTTTGTTGGTTAGGTTTTTGTTTGTCTACTGATCAGTGTTTCTTGATGTAAGTAGGCTAGGTTATGTGGCGTCTTAGGTGTTTTGTTTTTGGCTTACATATATGGGGCATGTCCTGTATATGAACTAGTGTGGAATTCAGCCACACTACTTGTACTTAAATTGCGGTTGTTTTTAATAGAATCACCGGGGTAACCCTTTACCCAAAAAAAAGTACATGTATTTTCCCCAAGTTTAGAAAACAAGTAAAAGTTTAAAAGTGGGGACATGAACTCACAAGTTTGCGTATCTTGCCTCGTAAACGTTCACCGGCTTTGTCGTGTAGGCGTCGCAACCTATAATTGTTCTATGTACGTTAGTCACTAGACTTGTATTACACAAGTACAAGTCACCATCTTAAGCTTATGTATTTGTCTTTTGTATGTTCAACTCTTGTGAGGGTCGTGCCCTTGTTTGTCGGGTCTTGCCCGTTCGTCGTGTCTTTGCACTTTTAATTTGTATTGTTTATTTATAAATATATATTTTACTTTTCAAAAATATATATTTATTTATGTAGAATTTGTCAAATTAATAAGTGTTAAAAATAAACTTTATTTTTAACTTGTCCATATATGATACTTATATTATTTTTCCAAAAATTAATATAAGTATTTTGTGAAATAATATTTTCAGTATTATTTTTGTGCAAGTATACTTAGGAAAGTATACTTGTATTTCTATGTAAATACTTGTGTATTATATTATTTGCCAAAAATCAATACTTTGATTTTTATTACTTTCCGGAATTATATTTCTTATAAATAATGTATTTTTAACTCTTGTGTGGAATATATATATTTTGTCATGCTTGAAAAGATATATATTTATTTTTGTTTTTCACCCGATTTTTGTATAATTTCGATTACTTGATAATAGTTATATATTTGTCCAAATATATATATAGTTATGTCCAAAAATTGTCCAAAGTCCATATGTAAGTGGAATATATTTATACAAATATATTTCCTTGTATTTGTCCAAATACTCTTCTTGAGAGAAATTTTGTATACTTGTATACTTAAGTATCATTGTGTATTTGTATGTGTATTTTGGTATTTATACTCCTTGGGAGTATTTAGTGTATTTTTCAAGTTCCTAATACACTACTACATATAATACACATAATATACACTTAGCATAAAATTTGGTGATCACTAAATATATATATTTTTCCTAAAAATATACATACTTAGTATTAATTTTTACTTGAGGAAATCATCATTTCTTAACTTGAAATTTCATACAAAAATTAGGAAACCTTGGTAAATATTTTTAGGTGAATTTTTGGGGAATAAGTTTCACCAAAACTTATATTTTTCTATGTACATAGTTTCCCCTAAAAATGGAGGTTTCCCATGTTTTCAAAATATGTGTTTATTTTCTTTTCATCACCAAAAATAATTTCCAACAATTTTCACAAATAACATACACTAATTTTATCATGTAAAACATTATGGTGAACTTGATTTTTGCTAAAAATGTGTAGTCTTTTAGATCTACACTTTACATACCATGATCTTCCAAAATCAAGTGTTCTTGTAAATTTTAAACAAACTTTTATGAAACTTTAATTTACTAATCAAACCATCCATGAGTTTTATGGTTTCAAAGTCTTGAAAATCATGTTCTAAAACCATTTTATGTTCATTAGAAAGATCTTTATGTTTAAAACCATGTTTCATCATGGATCTTTCAAGATCCATACTTAACAACCTTGAATCTTATATTAACAAGCTTCTTGATGAACCATTAACAAACTTTTCTTGGATTTTAGTTTCAAAGTTAGTTTTACATACACTTTGTGAGTTCAAGAATACAAGATCATGCTTCAAAAATCATCTTTCAAGTTCACATAAGTGTTTCACTAGTTCATCTTCAAGTTTAACCATGGATCTTTCAAGATCCATGCCTAAACTAGTTAGATCTAAGCTTCTAACAGGCTTAATATGCTAGATCTAAACATACACACAAGATTCAACAACAACTTCATCACATACACCAAAAATCACTAAAATCACTTGTTTTCTACATAATTATGTTAGATTCTTACATCTTCATCTTTTAAAGTTTAGTTTGTTTGATGGTGTGACTTGTACATAACATAAACATGAACTAAAATAGTGATTAGGAGGCTTACAACTAGCTCTATTGGCTAGGGAAGTGGCACAAGAAGGATGAAGATGAAGAATGATGAAATCAAGTGGTTAAAAGCTCCTTAGCAAGGTCCTTCACCTTCCAATGCTTCACACCTTCTTTGATGACATTCTTACACCTTGTAGTGACCTTGGAATGATTGGAATGTGAGTGAAAATGGTGGATGTATGGGTGTCTGTGGTCGGCCGAGAGCAAGGGAGAGGGAGAGAAGAAGATGTGTGTTTTGAAAGTTAGAAAGATAATGATTGAAGTCTTGAAGTTCTAGTTTCTTTTATCCTCCAACATTTTATTATCCATGGTGTATCATGTCCCATATCAATGTTAGATTGATAGTATTATAATCAAAAGATGGGGTGGGGCCCTTGGGGCCGGTTTTCGAATGAGGGGGGGATATTTTGTCAAAGTTTGAAAGTTAAGGGTTTAAAGTGTAAACTAGAAGGTTTAACTTGGTTTAAGTGCGTTTAGGTGTTTTTATGATTTTTAAGGTGTTCTATCACCAATACTAGCTTAATATCATAAAAAGAATGCATGTCAAATGTAAACCATGTAATGTGTATCCAACTGTCATGGGCTCTGGGCGATTTTGGGCGATCCTGAGCGATTCTGAGCATCTTAGGGTTTCGTTTCAATCTGAATTTGGTGGTGTCGATCAGATTAAGGTGTTAGTTCCGGCAATTGTGTGATACCATTTGCAGTCCGATTTGCATAATTATTCATTCTTAGGGTTTTGGTCGGCGATTCCAGCAGGTCTGATTCCCTTGGTTTGATTACTGCTTTGTTTAAATTGGTTCCGCAGGTCTGTTCTTCTTTTAGCAAATCAATCCGTTTCGTCTGAGATTCTTTTGGTTGAGGGTTGCGGCTGCTAGTAGTTTGGTCTGTGTTTCTGCGGTATGGATGTCCAAAACGCAGACAACTCAAACATGTTTTGCGCAGAAGATAAAGAATATTGACGGTAAACCTTTTGAGCCAAAACCAACGTCAAATATAGCTGCGAGGGTTTCCGAATTGAGCAAGAAGGTAACCTTTATGTTGCCACTAGATGATGTTGAACAGGTTGGTCGGTCTGATTCTCCTAATCAGCAGTATGCTAAGGTTTTTGATAAAAGAAAGGTAGCTTTTGTGCTCCCATTGAATGATGTTAGTCCTATCCCTAGAGCTACTTCTCAATCGTACGCTAATGTTGTGTCAAACAAACAAGCTGACCAGGGTGGTGTTAACATGGATTCTGGCTCGAATGCTCAAAATTCAGCTAGGAATGTTAATGAGTCGGATGATCAAACTCCTAAAATTAATTTTAGGTTGCTAAAGTCGGATGTCTCCTTGGAAGGAGTGGATGTAGTTTTACCAATTGATTTTGTTCGTCAGGTTAACAGCAGGTTAGCAAATACTCTTTATGGTTACTTCCTGGGGGATAGAATTGCTTATCCGGTTGTTGAATATTTTGTGAAAACAAATTGGAAAAAACATGGTTTTCAGAAAATTATGATGAATTCGAATGGTTTTTTCTTCTTCAAGTTTGAAGATAGTCAGGGTATGAATAATGTTCTTGAAGGGGGTCCTTGGCTGATTCGGAACAAACCTCTTTTTCTCAACACTTGGTCCCCTACAAACATTCTTAAAAAAGAAGATATTAAAAAGGTTGCGGTTTGGGTGAAATTGCATGAGGTTCCTCTAGCGGCGTATACTGATGATGGGTTAAGCATGTTGGCGTCTAAAATTGGTTCTCCTTTGCGGTTGGATTCGTATACTAGTGATATGTGCAACGAGGCTTGGGGACGAAGCAGCTATGCTAGGGCCCTCATTGATATCTCTGCTGAACATGATTTTAAAGAGGTCCTAACCATGGCTATTCCTGAGTTGGATGAGAACAAATATGTCAATGAGACTATTCGTGTGGAATATGAATGGAAACCCCCGAGATGTGCTCACTGTTTTGTATTTGAGCATGATTCTGTGGAGTGTCCAAAATACATTCGAGCGACAGAGAATCCTCCTACAAACAGTCCGAAAGTAGATGAGGATGGTTATACGGAAGTCAAGACAAAGAAGAATGTAAAGAAGAGCGGTTTTCAAGTTAACAATCAAAAGCCCAAGTTTGAATATAGACCTGTGGATAAAAAGAAAAAGGCAGTGAGTTCTTCTTACGTCAATGCGCGGTGCACTAGTTCGTCCAAGGTTCAAACACACAATTCGTTTAGTGCTCTTGGGTTTGTTGGAGGGAACGGGGGTTCCTTCCAGGGGAGATATAAAGGGGGACGTGAGCTAAATGAGGAGTCTGACGATGACGAGGTAGAGGTTGTTTATGATGAAACGAATGAGTTTATGACATCGGATTCACAGCCTACGGCTTCCAGTACAGGGGCAAGCACCTCTCACATAAAGTCCAATGGATAGGTGGCTTCTGTTTCATGCTAAGGGGATGCTGGTTGGTAGCAACTTCTTTTTTGATGATGGCGGTTGATGTCGTTTGTTTGATTTTTTTCGTTTGTCTACTAGTTAGTCATTATCATGATTGTAGTAGGCTAGATTGAGGTGGTAACTTGGTTTGTTTTGTTTTTTTGCGTACATATATGGGGCATGTCCTGTATATGAACTAGTGGGGAACTCATCCTCACTACTTGTACTTATTTGGCGGTTGTCTATAATAGAATCACCGGGGTCACCCTTTACCCAAAAAATATCATAAAAACAATGCTTCTAGTTAAATTTTGATGTTTTGGGTAGTGTCCGGTTATTCGTTTCGTTAACGGTTCGTTAAAGTGCTAAATTGCGCAGTTTTACTAGGTATGAAGCACCTTTTGTGACAGTTTCAATTCCCGACACTTTGTAAGTTATTCTGGACACTAAAACACAAATTCTACATAATATTTTGGTGTTAAAATGCTATTTTTGCTATTTTTCTGCTGAATTATGTAGAATTCAGCATTTAAAGTGAGTTTCGGGTGTCTTTTAGTAAATATCTTAGTTTCCGGAAAGTGTATATGTTAACCCTTGTATCCACAGTTGGGTTTTAATGTGTTTTTGATGTTGGACCTACTCCTAGGCCCTAAATCTATTGTCTGACTGCTTTCTGTGAAAGTGCTGACACAGTGTGTCTTACCGGTGAGTTTACTAGTCTTTCTGACGCAACGCTTAATGTAATGCACAAGGCAATATTTGAAGTATAAAACATGCATGAATTCATATGTAAAGCTACTAATCACACAGTGTTGACGATTAATCACATAATTACAAATAATAAGTAATACATAAATAGTACGGAAATTACCGGTTTGGTGCCAGTTGTCACAGTCTCCACCCGTTAAAAGAATTTCATCCCGAAATTCAAGCTGAGTTATCTCTCGCGGGAGCTTTCTCAAATAGGTGGGTGTACTTGGCTTTAAACTGGTCTTTGCGTTTCCACGTGTACTCGGGTCCGTGTTTAGAGTTCCAACGCACCTTGACAAGTTTAATGCGACTCCTCCTTGTTTTCTGGATCTTCCAATCCATTACCTCAAAAGGCTGTTCTGTAAATCGGAGTTTGTCGTCGATATGTACCTCATCCGCAGGGATGATAAATGTTTCTTGGGTTGGACTCTTTTTGAGGTTTGACATATGGAACATATCATGTACACCATTCAGTTCCTCCGGCAACTCCAGTTTATACGCTACGGTACCAATCTTTTCCAAGATCTTGAATGGCCCAATGTATCATGGATTCAACTTCCCACGTTTTCCGAACCTTGCTACACCTTTCCAAGGTGAGACCTTCAATAAAACTTTGTCTCCCACCTCGAAGTCTAAAGGCTTCTGTCTTCGATCGGCGTAACTCTTTTATCGATCACGAGCCTCCTTGATGCGTTCTCGGATCTGCATGATTTTGTTGGTCGTTTCTTGAACAAGTTCGGGACCAATCAACTGTTTATCTCCTGCGTCTGGCCAACACAACGTGGAGCGGCACTTGCGGCTATATAGAGCTTCGAACGGTGAGGCTTTTATGCTCGTGTAATAACTGTTATTATAGGAAAACTCAACTAAGGGTTGATGAGTATCTTAGCTACCGCCTAAGTCCATCACACATGCGCGAAGCATATCTTCCAGTGTTTGTATAGTCCGTTCGCTCTGACCGTCTGTTTGCGGATGGAAGGTCATGCTTAGACCTAATTAAGATCCAAAGGCCTCCTGGAAGGATTGCCAGATCCTTGATACAAAACGTCCATCTCTGTCTGAAATAATTGAAATAGGCACTCCGTGGCGTGCCACAATTTCTTTAAGATACAGCTCAGCAAGCTTTCCAGTGCTATCTTTCTCCCGAATTAATAGGAAATGTGCAGACTTCGTTAATCGATCCACTATTACCCATATCATATCGTGCCCTCTAGGGGTCCTGGGTAATTTCGTTATGAAGTCCATCAAAATTTGCTCCCATTTCCATACGGGGATCTCAGGTTGTTGCAGTAGACCGGATGGTTTCTGATATTCGGCCTTGATCTTAGCATAGGTTAAGAACTTTCCAACATAAGCAGCAACATCGCTTTTGAGTTTTGGCCACCAATAATACTCTTTCAAATCATGATACATTTTGCCTGATCCTGGGTGGATCGAGTACCTCGACTTGTGAGCTTCGTCAAAGATAACCTCTCGAATACTGCCGTAGAGCGGAACCCAAATGCGTCCCATAAAGTACAAGGTTCCCTATTCGTTTGGTACCAATTGTTTCTCCATACCTCGGAGATATTCAGCTTTAAGATTTTCCTTCTTGAGGGCTTCTTGTTGTGCGTCATGAATGCGTGAAGTGAGGTTTGTCCGAATCGTCATTTCCAGAGCTCGAACTCTTAAGGTCTTAACCCTTTCCTTCCGACTCAAGGCGTCTGCTACCATGTTTGCCTTTCCAGGATGGTACTTGTTCTCACAGTCATAATCGTTCAGCAACTCAACCCATCGTCGCTGACACATATTTAACTCCTTTTGATCGAATATGTGCTGCAAGCTCTTGTGATCTGTGAAGATAGTACATCGAGTACCATACAAATAATGTTGCCAAATCTTCAAGGCAAATACCACCGTGCCTAGCTCTAGGTCGTGGGTGGTATAATTCTTCTCATGTACTTTCAATTGTCGTGATGCGTAAGCGATGACTTTTTGGCGTTGCATGAGCACGCAACCCAATCTCTGACGCGAAGCGTCGTAGTATACCACGAAGTCTTCAGTGCCTTCGGGTAGAGACAGTATCTGTGCATCGTATAGCTTGTCTTTGAGAACTTGGAAGGCTTCTTCCTGCTTGTCTCCCCAATCATACTTCTTGTCTTTCTGTGTAAGGGAAGTTAGCGGTTGGGCAATTTTAGAGAAATTCTCAATAAATCTCCGGTGGTAGCCCGCTAATCCCAAAAATTGTCAAACTTCAGTCGGTGTCTTGGGAGCTTCCCAATTCTTTATCGCTTCAATCTTCACTGGATCTACATGGATACCATTCTCGTTCACCACGTGACCAAGGAACTGTACCTCGCGAATCCAAAATTCACATTTTGAGAACTTTGCATAAAGCTTCTCTCTCTTCAGTAGTTCCAGAATGGTTCTGAGATATTGCTCGTGTTCTTCCTTTGTTCGGGAATAAATCAGAATATCATCGATAAACACAATCATGAATTTATAGAGATACGGTTTGCATACACGATTCATCAGATCCATAAACACTGTTGGCGCGTTCGTCAATCCAAACGGCATCACAAGGAACTCGTAGTGCCCATAACGAGTCCTGAACGCAGTCTTTGGTATGCTCTCCTCTTGAATCCTCAACTGATGATAGCCAGACCGACGGTCAATCTGGGAGTAATAGCTCGATCCTTGCAATTGGTCGAATAAGTCATCAATCCTCGGTAACGGATACCGATTCTTAACAATGAGCTTATTCAACTCTCTGTAATCGATACACATCCGCAAGGTTCCATCCTTCTTCTTTACGAACAATACTGGAGCTCCCCAAGGCGAGAAGTTCGGCCTTATGAATCCTTTATCCAACAACTCCTGGAATTGTGTAGATAATTCCTGCATCTCGGATGGGGCAAGTCGATATGGTGCCTTGGCTACAGGTGCGGCGCCTGGGACCAAGTCAATATGGAACTCGACTTGTCGTTGCGGAGGTAATCCCGGTAAGTCTTCGGGAAAAACATCAGGGAATTCCTTCACCACAGGAATGTCTTCAAGCTTCGGCTCCTCGACCTTCTTATCTACTACATGCGCCAAGAATGCAACACATCCTTTTCGCAAGCATTTCTGTGCCTTCATACAGTTGATAATCCGCAAAGGTGTGTCTCTTTTCTCTCCATGGACTATGAGTGTTTCATCATTCGCAAGAGGGATGCGAATGATTTTCTCGTGACAAACAACTTCGGATTTATTCTTGGACAGCCAGTCCATTCCAACTAGAACATCAAAGCTACCCAACTGAACAGGCAAAAGATCGATGCTAAATCTTCGTTCACCAAGTTCCAATGTACATCCTCTAACAACTTCGCCCGATTCAACAAGCTTACCATCGGCTAGTTCTATGGAATAAGGGATATCTAACCTACTAGATTCTTTCCAAGCATACGTTTAAATTCCACAGACATGAAACTATAATCGGCACCAGTGTCAAATAATATGGATGCGAAGTGATTGTTAACGAGAAACGTACCGGTGACCACAATAGGGTCCTCGCGGGCGTTCCTTGCTCCTATCACAAATGCTCGAGCTTGAGCGTTGTTTTCTTTCGAGCAGTCTTTCTTGAAGTGCTCTTTGCTACCACAACCAAAACATCCTTGGTTTTACCCATTTGTATTTTGATTTCCAGCACCATTTCCATTCCTATTCCCGTTTCCATTTCTGTTACCATTCCCATTTTTATTATTGCCTTCATTTCCTCTTCCCCAACAATCTTCTGTTCGGTGACCCAATCTACCACATTTGTCGCACCTTGGGATGCGACAAGCTCCTTCATGATGATACTTACACTTGTGGCATTTAGGCATAGTGCCTTGGTATCCTCTAGCAGCAGTGTCATTCGCAGCTGCAAAGGTTTTTGTCTCCTTGGGTGGATTGGGCTCACGCTTCTTGTTGTTGGAACCCTTGTTGTTACGTGTTGCTTGATTCAAATTCGAATGTTTCATTTTCTTGTCACCAGACGACTCAGCATGCGTCTCGGTTTTCTCAGTGGACTTCAATGATAGCTTCTTCATGCGAACAACATCCTCGGTAAGGCTGATAGCCAGAGTTACAGCCTGAGTGAATGTTGTAGGTTCTGTCGTAGTCACCAAACTGCGAAACTCTGGAGCCAATCCCTAGATGTAGCGCTCGATGCGCTTAAATTCAGGAGTCACCAGATAGGGGATCACTCTTGACAGGTCATGGAATCTCTGAGTATAACCAACAATGTTTGCACCAACCATGGTCATATTCCAAAATTTCGTCTCCAATTTTTGAAGTTCTGCATGCGAGCAATACTTTTCCCTCATTCTTTCCTTCAGCTCATCCCAAGTCATACCGTAAGCGGCATCATCACCCAGAGTTTGGACTTGTAGATTCCACCAAGTCCTTCGTCGATGAACAATCCAGTAACAAAAGTGACTTGCTGGTCCACGGTGCACTTGCTCATACGGATCGTGGAATCAGTTTTCTCCGTCCAGCGCACGAAAGCCACTGCACCTCCAGTGCCGTCGTAATTCAGTGGCTTGCAGTCGAGAAACTGCTTGTAGGTGCAGCCTGGAATTTATCCAACCAATTCACACGTGAGCAATCAATGAAACAAAGACGGTTCATAAGTTTCATCAAATTATGGCAAATCAACTTAAGGTTACCTTGGGTCGGGTTTCCTCTAGATGAATCTCCATGTCCATTTCGCCCGGTACCGCCTGAGCCTCCACTGTGCTCAGCACGGTTCACCTCGTACTAGGCGATAGCTTCAGAAATCCTTTCTTCCAGCAGAGAGTTCAATTCTTCAGCAGTCCTCGGCATCGGCGGAAGAGGTGGTTGGTCAGAACCCTGAGTGTTCACAGCTCTCCTAGGTGCCATGTTCTTCCAAAACACAACACAACAGGGTTAGGTATTTGTCTGATACCATCATACTAGATAGTAGTAGTACATATACGTATATATATACACACATAAGCAATATCAAACAATCCACCAAACATATAAATCAATTCATACAGTGATGTGCTAAAAGTGGTCAATTAAAACTAACTAATTTTTAACCTAAACTAGACATGCTAAGTTTTAAATTTATAAACTAAGACTCTCTAAAACCTAGACCACACAAACGGCAAGTGTACCGATCAATGCAGTATAGCCTAAGTAAGTCCGAGTATCGAACTGTAACACCCCAATCGCGTAATATGCAACAAGATGCGGCAGAAACATTGGGGAGTCACGTTACAAATTGTTTCACAACACATGGTACATAAAGTTTTGTATTATTGAATTAATTGATTACATTGTCTTGGGAAATAACAAATAGTACATAACAATTGTCTTGCAGATTTTTAAAGTTACTAAGGCCAAGTTCGTCCTATGTGATGACTGCTCAACAATAGCACCTGAAACATATGTAAAAATAGGTACGTCAGCATAAAAATGCCTGTGAGTAACATAGGTTTTGTGTTGAAGATTCAAGACTTTAAATGTTCATTGAAATGTTTAATTAAAAAGTGGCCATGAACCCTTTAAAATAATAATATGTTTTCTTTTATAAAATCATATGAAAATCAAATGATTTTAAAGTATGATGCATGGTTAACTTAATAACCAAAATATGTCTTTTGTAGAAGATGTTATGTCCTTGTATAAAGTGTGTCATGTCTTTGTATAAAATGATGGGATTTTAACATGTTTATCAAAGCAATTTCATCCATATGAAATAAAAACGCAGCGGAAATAAAGTTTAAAACATGTTACTTTTATAAGATATAAAACTATTTATATGCAAAATCCCAAAACCCGGATCCATATATGAGATGTATACTATCAAACACAACCATAGGATGTTTAGAAAACTACCTTCTTGAAGTACAATGAGTAATGGATATGAAGAAGGTGATGCTTCTTGAACGGTTGCCTCCAAGCGTAGAAGACCTCAAGCTTGTATACCCCAAGCTTTCCAACAAACACCTTGCGTTTAGCTAGGATTTCTACACTTATGAACTCACTAGAAAAACCCTCTTGGAACCATCATATGGCCGAAAATTAGAGGACCTTTTGTTGAGTTCTTGCACTTGTTGTATGAACTTGAAACTCACCAATAGATCAACCATACATGACCCGATTGTTAGAGAGTCTTACACTTGATTTCTCAACATGAAAAACTCTCTTGGATGAGCATGATATGGACGAAAATTCGCAGCCATTTTCAGCCATGTTCATCAAGTTCTACCTTCCATTTTTGACACAAAATACTCTTAAAGTAAGTGAGAGAAGATGCCACCCCTTTTGCCCAATCAATGATCCTCTAACACATGCATTTGCATGTTATTTGATTGGACCATCTTTTCTTGAGAAGACCTCCCAATCAAGAGGCCTCTAACTTATGACAACATGCAAGAAACATTATTGGCCACTTTATTTCTTGGGAAGGGGGGGGGGGGGCGGCCTAGCTTTTTATATAAAAAAATACAATTCTTTTATATAAAATATAAGTCTTACATATATATATTTTATAACTTTTATAAAATATAACATCATATGTTATAAGACTTATGCTATTTTTATGATGTTATTTAACCCATTAAATAACAAAATAAAATACTCTCTCAAAAATAAATTATCCATATAATTTATTAGTTTGTCAAGTGCAATTATTTAGAAAACCAATTTCTAAATATTCTAAGTGTTGATATTTATTTATTTGATCATATCATAAATAAATATTGTAAGTGTTTGTCTAGCTTGTTATTGGGTATGACTCGACTTGGATCATAACGTACTAGCCACATCAATTTAATATGTGTCTTGGGCATACAGAGTCCAACAATCTCCCACTTGCACAAGATACATAGAAGATTGATGCAAGTAGTAAATAACGCCTAACTACGGTTTACTACCCCTAATACGCATGACTATATGTGCCATTCAATAACATCATCCTCTTCAAGTCCCTTACTTGAAAATGATTTAGGTGAATCTATCATTTATCCTTTCGTTACAGATGTCATGTTAAATCCAGAGACACAGAGTGATCACTCTCTGTTGATTTAACTTTAGCAGGCCTTAGACATCTTACTCTCAACGAATAAGAGGAACAAATCCCTTCTTGACTACATACGTCTCTCACAATCACCTTGTATCACACCTGAGCTTAGCCTTATGTACTGTCATTTTACTAACAGCGAAGAAATAAGTCAAGGTATAATATTTGGTGAATATCAAGACCCAATATGTATCTCAGGTCTGAGGATACTATGATATTCTCCTTTACTCAAATTTACTTATGATCAATCACAAATGATTCCATGCAGTAATATTTGAGAGCGAGTCAGTCCAATATTTGTATCCCACAAATATCTATGAACCTTGGCAGCAACGCCTTGCTCTATATTCATATCTAATGAATATCCACCAATCCAAATTCATAATAGTCTTACATTCATATTTGTTCCCACAAGTATGATCGACTACGGACATTTAGAATAAGTAACTTATTCACGGATTTAAACATGCTAATATGGAACATAACTCAACATACCATAAAGAGTTATAATAACAATTGTTCCAATATCCAAATATAAAATAGATCAAATCCATTCACTAGAATATCGAAGTCCTAAGGCACAAGTATGACCCTTTCATGCTTTGCCCATTCAAGGAGCTTCGTGAGTGGATCCGCAATATTTTGATCAGTGTGAACTTTGCGAATACATATCTTTCTCTTTTTCAACTTCATCCCTTATGTAGTTGAAACTCCGCTCAATGTGCCTAGTCTTTTGATGTACACGAGGTTCCGTGATTTAAGCAATCACACCATCGTTATCACAAAGATCTCTAGGAGTCCTGAATGGTAGGGACTACCCCTAGATCGGCAATAATTCAAGTGGCAGATCCATATGAATTATCTCAATCAATGAAACGGCGATGTATTCTGATTCTGTAGTGGACAATGCTACCCTAATTGTGATCGAGAACCATCTTGATCAGTTTGGAAACTCGTATCCATGTAACCCTTTACAACGAATTCCAAAACTCGCATCCTTGTAACCCTTTACAACGAGTTTTTCTTCACCAGATCTATATATTAGAAATGTATCCTTAGTCCTTCTAAGGTATTTCAATATATATATATACAACAGTCACCCAATGACCGTTTCTTGCTGGTTTCTTCTTGTTACGCTTAAAGCGCATAACTTGTCCAGTCTAGTGCATATCATTACGTACATAATGAATCCTATAGCTGACTCATATGGGATTCCTTTGATTCTTTCTTGCTCATCCTTTGAGCTTGGACATTGAAACGCATTCAATATTGTCCTCTCTTTGAATAGGTACCAAACCTTTCATAGAGTTCTTTATCTTGAACCTTTTCAAGACTTTGTCAATGTATGCACTTTTGTTTAAACCTATCTAGCGCCTTGACCTATCCTTATAGATCTTTATTCCTAAATATAGGCGACTTCACCAAAATCCTTAATGGAAAAACAACTTTCAAGCCAGGCTTTTACACCTTCCACGGTTGGAATGTTATTTCCAAATAGTAGAATGTCATCGACATAAAGAAAGTAATAATGCTCCCACTAGCCTTCTTAAGCTTCATCAACGTTTTTGATGAATCCATATTCCCTAATCTCTTCATCTAAACGGTGATTCCAACTTTTAGATGCTTGTTTCAATCCATAGATTGATTTCTTTAACTTGCACACTTTGTTAGGATGTTTTGGATCGACAAAACCTTCAGGCTTAACTATATAGACATCTTCCTCAAGATATCTATTAAGGAAAGTCGTTTTGAGATCCATTTGCCAAATCTCATAATCATATTGTGCAAGTATGGCAAATGATATCCTAGTTGACTTTAGCATCGCCACAGGCGATAAGGTCTCATCATAATCAACCTTTGAGTTTGATTGAAACCTTTTGCTACAAGTCTCGCTGTACAAGTATCCAAGTTTCCATGCATATATGTTTTCTTCATGAAAACCCACTTACTTCCAACTACTTTAGAGTTAAGTGGTGGCACAACCAATTCCCATACTTGGTTGTCAAACATGGATTGCATCTCTACGTTCATAGCCTCAAGCCATTTGTCGCAATCAGATTTTGACATTGGATCATGGTATGTGGCAGGTTCACCCGAACTACCACGTAGAATCCATCCATGAAAAATCCATATCTTTCAGGTGGACTACTAATTCTACCAGATCTGCGAACGTTTTGTGTGTATTAATCAACCATTTGATTATTTTCAACAACCTCTTGTTGAGTGCTAGTATCAACCAAACGTGTATCGGCTTTTGGTTCCTGATCCTCATCAAGTTCCATTGTTCTACTAGTTCCTTCCATTAGGAACTTAGCTTCCAAGAACTTAGCCTTTCGAGCAACAAATACCTTTTGCTCTGTTGGATCGTAGAAATAATATCCTATATCATCTTTAGGATATCCTACGAAGATACACTTAGTGGATCGTACTTCCAACTTGTTTGGGGTGTATTGCTTCACATAAGCTTCACAACCCATACTTTTTAAATATGATAATGATGGAACCTTTCCATGTCATATTTCAAAAGACGTCGTATCCACTTTCTTGGTTGGGGCCATATGGGCCACGGAGAGCAAAGCGTAACCCCAAAGTGATAGAGATAATGCGCTCCTAGCCATCATAGATCGAACCATATCTAATAGAGTTCGATTCCTCCTCTATCAAAACGAAGAACTTTAAAAGAGTTGATTTTGTACTTCACTTTTTGAAGATTCTGAACGTTTCAAGACTTCTTCTTTGTGTCATGTACACATAACCATAACTACTATAGTTGTCGGTTAAAGTAATGAAGTATCTTTCACCATACCTAGTCATTGGCTTAAAAGGATCACATACATTCGAATGTATGCTACCTAAGAAATCTATTGCCCTTTCCCACTAAAGGGTTTCTTAGTCATTTTACCTTGTAAACAAGATTCACATGTATCAAACGAACCAATTTCATTTGTTTCCAAAAGATCATTCTTTCGAAGTGTTTACATGCGACATCTGTTTATATGACCAAGGCGATAATGCCAAAGATAAGTCTCACTCAAAACCATTTTGAGTTTGTTGGTGATTGCTTGGTACATTGATCTATCAAATGATGTATTATTTATGAACCAATTCATAACTACCATTTGAAGGCATAGTTTTAAAGTAAAACATGTCATTCATCGAAATATAAATGTCATTGTTTACAAACTTTAAATCAAAACATATTGTCTCAAAAGGGAAACTTGAATAATGTTCCTAGTCAAACTAGGAGCATTCAAAACATTTTAAAACAATCTCCAAACCATTTGGAAGTTTCAAAACATAGTCTCCTTTCTTGTAATGTTTATTTCTTTTGAACCTTTTGCAACGAATTGCAAACATGAGTTCCACATCCGGTATCTAATACCCATGTGTTAGAAGATATAACATTAAGGTCAATATGTATTATTAAGATTGTACCTGAGGTTTGCCTAGCATCCCTCTTGTTTTTCAACTCTTTGAGATAGGTTGGACAATTCCTATTTAAATGCCCTATCTCACCACACTCAAAGCATGGATCGTTCATGGCAACCTTTGCCTTCTTCTCTTTTGGTTTCGGTGCTTTCGCTTTAGTCTTTCTAATTATTTCCCTTTGAATTACCCGTTTCCATTTGCAACATTTGCAACATTTGCTTTGGTGTCGGGGTGATGCCCTTTCTTGTTGCCACCCTCATTGATCGTTAGAATGGATAAAACCCTTTTATCCATATTGAGCCTTTCGAGGTGATCAATGTGGCTTTTCATCTTAAAACATAAGATGAGTCCGATTGGGTTTCCTCCATTCGACATGCATGAAGCGCTTGAACGGTTTCGAAGCGTTCTACCCTTAGGAACATTTCATATAATCGGGTAATCATGTCGTGTGCTCATGATGTTCAAAACCTTTTGAATCTCGGGAATCATAATTCCTAACATGAGGCAAGAGGGTTGCGTAGTATCCTCGATATTCTTAATCCAATCGTTATAGGCATCCTTATCTTCCATAAGATGTTCATCGGGATTAGGATCGTTTTCTAGTGATAGGTTACGGACGGTTTGGGTAATATTGTTAGCGGCCATCTACAAAATTTAACAAGGTTCAATTTTAGTATTTTCGATATTATTATATTTTAATCATTAATACCCTTTTGTGTCTCATAGACAATTAATAATTAAAATCTAGAATCCAACGTTACATTTAAATATTGGTTAGGTGACCTTTATCCCTCTATTTAAATTAACAAGGTAGTCAACGTTTGACAATTGCAACTCTTTGCAACTTCTAGCCATATGGGATCGGTTAAACATCTTTATGTTTAGTTGGCATGTTTAATCCCATCAACACCTTTTGTTCGCCATGCTTCGGTGACCCTAAGTTCATGGTTTCCAAATCAAGTCGTCCAACTTACACACACGTGTGAGTTTATAGACATAAGTGGTTAGGTGACCTTTATCCCACAAACATGGTAAACCCACCTCGAATATACAAGTTCCCTCAAATGTGGTTAGGTGACCTTTATCCCACGAAAGAGTTCCCAAGTGTTTCGAGTGTTGTATAAAAGGATGGTGTTTGACTTGTTTTATAAAAGGGATTTTGAGTTTTTAAAATTCTAGTTTAGAAAACTTTATGTACCATATATTTGCATGCATTCAAATCCTTGGTACTTTAGTGAAAACAAATTTTCATGGTTCTTTTAACAAAACCCATTTTATTATAAAATCATTAATTTTTAATAAAACCTTTATTAATCATTTTAATGATTTTGTCAAGAACTAATTTTACGCTTGTTGTTGATTATTAGTTTGTTAAGCATGCATATCCAAATATCATCAAAACAATATAAATAAGCAACCACACAAGCACAACATACATAACAATAGGTGCATAACCATAGCCAACTATTTTGACCACACTTGTTAGCCGAAACAAGTGTGCCAAAAGGTCCTTCCTAAAGGGTGAAAAATGACACAAGCGATGTGTCGTTGAACTCCCACTTGATCCCGCATCCAAATGCTTCAAGTCTTCCTTTTGTGTTGTGATTTCTCCACTTTCTTTGATCTTCCAAATGTCTTTTATATTCAGCTCCAAACTCCTTTGGACTTCAAAAATGTGTTTTGGTTATCGGGCTAAAATCCCGTTTAGAACTATGAAGTCCTTTATGCCCGAAATTGGCAAAACCAAAACCGCATTTTTGTGTGCATCTTCTTTTACAAAATATATCCTAATACATTTTTCTAGTAAAATAAAATGCACCTAATCTATTTATTTTACATACCAAATGAAAATAAATAAATTACATATCTTTACAAATGGAAGACAAATTAATAATTATTACAACCTTTG
Source organism: Helianthus tuberosus (assembly GCA_030545235.1). Taxonomy (NCBI): domain Eukaryota; kingdom Viridiplantae; phylum Streptophyta; class Magnoliopsida; order Asterales; family Asteraceae; genus Helianthus; species Helianthus tuberosus. Next base: position 95,946,390 of record CM060442.1, read on the forward strand.
AAATAATTTAATATAAATCACAACACAATTATTCAACACAAGGTCATGGCTAGGTCATATGCATCAAAATATATATCCACATATATATATATATTAATTTCAAGAAGCATAAAAAAAATGGTTCCCTTTTAATAACCATTTTCGGCTATGTCCAAAAAACCGAAAAGGTTAGTTTTGTCCAAACAAACAAATCATCCATATGAAATAATTTTTCAAGATTCATTTATGCATGTAAGAATATAATCTTGAAAAACAAAGGGATAACCATACTTAAAATTTCGGCCATAGGGTTTTCACCAAACCCGAAACCCGAAAATTTTAAGTCTATTGAAGCATGCACTCATATAAGCGGCTCTGATACCATTGATGGGATTTTAACATGTTTATCAAAGCAATTTCATCCATATGAAATAAAAACGCAGCGGAAATAAAGTTTAAAACATGTTACTTTTATAAGATATAAAACTATTTATATGCAAAATCCCAAAACCCGGATCCATATATGAGATGTATACTATCAAACACAACCATAGGATGTTTAGAAAACTACCTTCTTGAAGTACAATGAGTAATGGATATGAAGAAGGTGATGCTTCTTGAACGGTTGCCTCCAAGCGTAGAAGACCTCAAGCTTGTATACCCCAAGCTTTCCAACAAACACCTTGCGTTTAGCTAGGATTTCTACACTTATGAACTCACTAGAAAAACCCTCTTGGAACCATCATATGGCCGAAAATTAGAGGACCTTTTGTTGAGTTCTTGCACTTGTTGTATGAACTTGAAACTCACCAATAGATCAACCATACATGACCCGATTGTTAGAGAGTCTTACACTTGATTTCTCAACATGAAAAACTCTCTTGGATGAGCATGATATGGACGAAAATTCGCAGCCATTTTCAGCCATGTTCATCAAGTTCTACCTTCCATTTTTGACACAAAATACTCTTAAAGTAAGTGAGAGAAGATGCCACCCCTTTTGCCCAATCAATGATCCTCTAACACATGCATTTGCATGTTATTTGATTGGACCATCTTTTCTTGAGAAGACCTCCCAATCAAGAGGCCTCTAACTTATGACAACATGCAAGAAACATTATTGGCCACTTTATTTCTTGGGAAGGGGGGGGGGGGCGGCCTAGCTTTTTATATAAAAAAATACAATTCTTTTATATAAAATATAAGTCTTACATATATATATTTTATAACTTTTATAAAATATAACATCATATGTTATAAGACTTATGCTATTTTTATGATGTTATTTAACCCATTAAATAACAAAATAAAATACTCTCTCAAAAATAAATTATCCATATAATTTATTAGTTTGTCAAGTGCAATTATTTAGAAAACCAATTTCTAAATATTCTAAGTGTTGATATTTATTTATTTGATCATATCATAAATAAATATTGTAAGTGTTTGTCTAGCTTGTTATTGGGTATGACTCGACTTGGATCATAACGTACTAGCCACATCAATTTAATATGTGTCTTGGGCATACAGAGTCCAACATAAAACGTATCTTGTCCTTGTATAAATTATGTCATATGTAAGACAATGTCTTGTGAAAAATATGTCATGTCTTTGTATAAAATGTATCTTGTGCTTGTATAAATCAATGTCATATGTAACAATGTCTTGTGTATTCAATGTCTTGTATAACAAATGTCGAGTCATAATTAATGTTTTGTTCAACATATCAAAATGTCATAATCAATATAAGCATGTCATGTAAAAATGTCTTGTAAACCATGTACTAAGTAATACTAAGTCAACATACTAAGTAAAGTGTTCATGAAGTCAAGGTGCTAAATATGCTAAGTCAACATATGAAGCAAAAATGGATCCTTGAAATCATGTACTAGGCATACTAAGTCAATATGCCAAATAAAATGTCCTTGAAATAATGTATTATATGTACTATGTAGCAACACATGTATAACGTCATGAAAACGGAAAGCAAAGTTATGCACATATGCTTCACCCCAAAACATTTGAAAAACGTAAAATAGGGGAACTATGTACTCACCTTTGGGTGCGTTTTTATGTGTTAACACAATCCCTCGAATTTGTCTATTCGTCCTAAATTAAGTAAGAACGATTTAATAATCAAAAACTCACAAAATACCTAAGTTTCTCCGATACTTAGAATTTTCACATAACTTTGAGATTTTCTCGGAAAGTTATTATTTTTGATTATATTGGTGTGTATATATATATGCGTTCATATATATATATATTTTAAGAACGTTGCGACTTGAACGATTTTTTTTGGTGACCCTCATTACGTTATAAGCAATATATCTACGATTTGCGGGTCGTAATATATATACTCAAACGTGACATATAGTAAATATCGTAATACACATAATCTTGTCAACTCTTAACATGTCATCATACACATATTGTAAATCACATAACACATTGTAACACATAAAGTTTACCCATGTGTTATTCTAGTGTATATTTAAAAACGCGTATTTTTGTGATTCGGTAACGTTTTTTTTTTTTGCGTCGGAAGTCACGTATGACTAACCAAACACCAAGTAAACTTAATATAAGTTAAAATACTTATTTTTATATCAAAAATATCAGTTTACTTACTGATCTAAAACAGTTTCATAAAAATCACTCGAAAAGCCGATTTTTAACCGTTTTACCGCATAGTTTTGCATCAAACGTTACCATAACCATCCCAAATCGTAACGACTTGATATTTTAACATAACCCATGTTATTTACTAAATAAAATAGTGGTTATACTCATGATAGTGCAGGTCTCACATAAACCACATAAATCATGCAAATTTCACATATTTTACTACTTTCTAAGCTATATGTACAACATGCAAGCTAGTAAACCTTATGGAAAAGTTTCATGCCATTTTATTACACCAAATAAGATTGTTTTTAATGTTTATATTCTGTTCAAAAATCATTTTTGTCATAACTTATCATTTTATTCATTTCATGGCCATAAATCCACATGTATGTGTACTGTACATATATATGCATACATACACGACACACACATGTGCACATATGCAACCAAGAATTCACTTTTATATAATCATCCTTAATCATAGAACTTTTTATAAAATCATTCTTTGATCATGCATGCATTAAGTTTTTCATAAATCACATCATCAAAATTGACTAACCTCAAAAACTAAATCTCTAATCCACACACACTAAAATTTTCGGCCATAAGAACATACTCACAAGTTCCATTTTATATTTTGTATAAAAACCCATTTATTTTAGTTTCAAGTTTGTGAAATATTCCAAGAATCAAGAGAAACTTCCAACATCAAGAACAACCAAGAATCAAGAGTATGATTTAAACATAAATTTTATACCTTCAAGATTATTGGTGAGTTTTGACAAGATTTTAATGTTATGGAGCTTGTTTCTTCTTGGAATCACCTTGGAAACCTTCTTGGATCTTCAAAACTACTTGGAACTCACTTGAAATGGCCTTGGATCTTAATGAAAAACTTGAAATTCGAAAATGGAATGTGGGAGGTGATGTTCGGCCGAGTATGTGAAGGGTGGAAGGAGATGAGATTGAGTCTTGAGAATTAGAAGATTATGTTGATTGCATGGGGGGCAAAATCTTTAGTGGGATTATCTAGGTGCAACACATGGCAAAGATAGGAGAGAGGTGGCCATGCATGCCACCATTTGGCCTCTTTCTCTCTCATATACATGATAACACACATGCATACATATATACTTACACACATATGTAATATTTTTTTTTGGGTAAAGGGTTACCCCGGTGATTCTATTATAGACAACCGCCAAATAAGTACAAGTAGTGAGGATGAATTCCCCACTAGTTCATATACAGGACATGCCCCATATATGTAAACAAAAAACCAAACAAACCAAGTTACCACATTAATCTAGCCTACTACAATCATGATAATGACTAACTAGTAGACAAACGAAAAAACAAACAAAAGACGTCAACCGCCATCGTCAAAAATGAAATTGCTACCAACTGGCAGCCCTTTAGCATGAAATAGACGCCACCTATCCATTAGACAACTTTATGTGAGAGGTGCTTGCCCCTGTACTGGAAGACGTAGGATGAGTACCCGATGTCATAAACTCATTCGTTTCATCATATACAACCTCTACCTCGTCATCATCAGACTCCTCATTTGGCTCACGTCTCCCTTTCTCCCCGTTCCCTCCAACAAACCCAAGCGCGCTAAACGAATTATGTGTTTGAACCTTAGAAAAACTAGTGCTCCTCGCACTCATGTAAGCAGAACTCACTGCCTTTTGCTTTTTATCCACAGGTCTATATTCAAACTTGGGCTTTTGATTGTTAACTTGAAAACCGCTTTTCTTTACATTCTTCTTTGTCTTGACTTCCGTATAACCATCCTCATCTACTTTCGGTCTATATGTAGGAGGTTTCACTGTCGGTCGAATGCGTTTTAGACACTCCTCAGAATCATGCCCAAATACACAGCAGTGGACACATCTCGGAGGTTCCCATTCATACTCTACCCGAATAGTCTCATTAACATATTTGTTCCCATCCAATTCAGGAATAGCCATGGTTAGAGCCTCTTTCAACTCATGATCAGCTGATATTTCAATAAGAGCCCTAGCATAGCTGCTCCTTCCCCAAGCCTCATTACAAATATCACTAGTATACGAATCCAGGCGCACAGGGGACCCAATTTTTGAAGCCAACATGCTTAATCCATCATCAGAATATGCCACTAGCGGGACATCATGCAATTTAACCCAAACTGCAACCTTTTTAACCTCTTCTTTTTTAAGGGTGTTTGTAGGAGACCAAATGTTGAGAAACATAGGTTTGTTATGGATTAGCCAAGGTCCCCCTTCAAGAACAGTATCCATACCCTTTCTGTCTTCAAACTTGAAGAAAAAGAAACCATTTGAATTCATCATAGTTTTCTGAAGACCATGTTTTTTCCAATTTGTTCTGACAAAATATTCAACTACTGGATATGCAATCCTATCCCCCAGGAAATAACCATAAAGAGTGTTTGCTAACCTGTTATTAACCTGACGAACCGAATCAATCGGAAGCACTACATCCACTCCATCCAATGATACATCTGATTTTAGTTGTCGAAAATTGACTTTAGGAACTTGAACAACCGCATCATTGGCCTTCCTAGTGTTTTCATCTTCATTCTGATTCTGAATTGAATCCCCACCCTTCTTAGTATCACCTTGCTCAATACGTTCATGTAGGACCACATCCGCATAAGATTGGACATGAGCATTATCATCTTGCTTCAGATTTTGAACTCGAGTAGGAGTAATATCATTCACCGGTAACACAAATGCTACCTTTCTCTTGTCAAAGACTTTCGCATAATTCTGATTAGGAGAATCAGAACAACCAATCACATGTTCAGTATCATTAAGCGGCATCATAAAACATACCTTCTTACTAGGCATTTCAGAAACCCTAGTCGCCAAAAATGATGTTTGTCTTGGCTCAAATGTTTTACCATCAATGTTCTTAATTTTGTTGGCAAACACATTTGAGTCTTCTGCAGTTTGGCTCTCCATTCGGACAGATTGTGATCAACAAACCAGCCAAAACAAAGAAACCACGACTACAAAACCCTAATCTCGAAATCTGGAATCACCTCAATAGCGCCGAAATCAGATGTTTGCCGAAATCAGATGTTTGCTGAAATCAGAACAACTAAAGCAGATGAAAGCCGAAACCAGATGTTTGCCGAAATCAGATGTAAGTCGAAATCAGATGTAAATCCGAAATCAGATTAACGAAAACAGATCCGAAATCAGAAGCGCAAATCAGAACAACCAGCTACACCCCCGTTTGCAAACAGAAATTAAAGCCGAAAACAAAACCCTAACTACAAACCCTAATCCGAGAACAATTGAATATCACCTAAGGATCGATCATAATCCTAAGCTGATAAACAAGAACAATCGATACGAGGATTAGCAAGAGAAAATTAGGGTTTTACCAATAAGCCAAAATCGCCCAGAGAACCCATCGGTTTTTTTATTGGTCATCATAGGCTTGTATTTGATTCACACATATGTAATATATTTAGACTAAAACTGGTATTTAACTGATTACCGGGTATTTTAAGTCGCGTTTTAATCCCGTTTTATGGCGTTTTAAATTATTTTTATTGTTCTATAAAAATAAACCCACCAAATTATTACTGAAATAAATATCAGTTGTCTAGAATGGCTGCGTTGTCTGTGTTTCGCAGTGTATGCACTATGTTACGCAGTAACACGCGGTATGCGCTTAAACTTGAGAAATAACGTTTTTAAGCGTTTTAATTTATTTTTCAACACGAACATGATTAAAAATAAAATTTTAATCATAACAGAATTTTTTTAGGATTTTAATATTAGCCGGGCGGTCACCAACGTTCGTTTCGCAGTTTTGTCGCAAATAGTTCTTAAGTTCGAATAGACATGTTTTTGCCATACCGAACCCTTTGGAACTTATTTCTAAGTTATGTAAAAGGGTATTTAGGGTATGTTTGGCTTATGTCATTGTTCCGAAGTGTACAATACGTTAAACTGATTTACGTTCGCGTAACAGATTACGTATAACTTTCAGAAAAGCTCTTGAAAGTTCAAAATCATACGAGGATTGAAATGGGTAAATGCCATGGATAATTTCACAAATTAATAAATAAAACACAGGGTTTCATTGCTTATGAAATTGTTCGGGATTAGATAATGATAACTGAAGGCATAGTTGTCACACGAACCCACGAGACTCTATTGACTACGTTTACTAGACTCTGACTAGACTGACTCTAACCTAACTGTACTTAACTGTTTTGTTGTTTGGGGGGGGGGGGTTTCAATTAACTAATATCTAAATTAAACTAAATAACACGAACTAAGATAACCAAACGAATGTGAATACGAGTTTGAGATCAATTATAAGGAGAAACCACCTTGGCAATGAATCCCTTAGAACAAGTAATGACTTATGACTTTGACAATCGACTAATGTCACACCCCCAAAATCCACAAGCGGAGTATCACCGCAGGGAGCGTGACATGACCAGGATCCAGCCACCAATCATATTGAACCATAGATAATTAAGTAAATAAAAGTCCAAACCCAATAATATAATTGGTGTCAAACAGTTCAACAAGTTCAAGTTATCAGCGGAAGCATAAAGTTCAAAACCCAAAACATAAGTTTAAAAGTTCATAAGGTTAACATGGAACTCAACAGTCCATATCCCACAACGACCTCGTCCTCCTGTGCAAGTTCCATCTAAGCACCTAACGTCCCCATCTAAGCACCTAACGTCCTGCAAGGAATATAGTAACGAATCAACAACAAAGTTGAGCGAGTTCACAGTTGGGTGTTCGTTTTAAGTTGTTTCAAAAACATAAGTTTCCTTTAGCTGGCTTACTTACCGTGGGGGTTACCCCATAGTTTAAAAGCATAAATTATTTCATTCCTTTATCCTCTGGCTCCCAGCCGTGGGGGCTACCCCATGAATATCCCACTAGACCCGTTACCATATCGACTACTGATTGAAGTAAGTTGGGTGCCCTAAGTCAATGCCTATCATCATTGACGTGCCCAGATCCATTAGTTCACTCCCGTCCTCTGCGGCACGGTGTGAGGCTTGTCAAACCTAATAGCGCTATTTAACTAATGACCCGTTCGCCATTGGCCCGGGGATTAAGTCGATATAAAAATGAGGGACTTAATGATAGAGTTTTTGTCTAGTGTCAATGTTGTCACCCTTCAGTTAAGAGGGTGGAGGTACGTGTCCCGTACAAGGAGATCACGCAGGTTCCAATGTTGTCACCCTTCAATTAAGAGGGTGGAGGTATGTATTCTACCCCAGAAGAATACGCAGGTTGCCTTTCAATCAATTACCTATTCCCAACCACCGGGAATCCCATGCCTTGTAGAAAGTGTGAACTCACCTTAGGTTAGCTCGGCAGATAAGCAAAAAGGTCAATCGAGCTGTTTGTGGTCAACCATGTCCTAACATGGTTACCATACAAGTCAGGTCTAGGTTCAAGTAGTACACGTAGGTTTACACATAAACTAACAAGTTACGAACACATCACGATCATGGCATACATATGGCACACGATAACTGTACCAAACAAGTACACATAAAGCCCAAACTTGTGCGATTCAGATGATTGGCCCTTTAAGATTGTGCGAGCCTAATTATCATGTGCGAGTGAAGCCCAATATTGATCGTCCCAACCTGTTGTGCGATCAGCACAACTTGTGCGATCCACAATGGGTTGTGCGATGAAGTCCAAACCCGGCCCGTTACATCATAAACCCAACAACTTGTGCGGCCCAAACAATTAAACAAACACTTAACTTGTGCGGTCCATATGGACTTGTGCGATTAAGGATAACTTGTGTGATTGGGGTTTTGGGCTGTTCGGCCCAACAACATAACATAACTTAATTAATTGTGTGGCCCAAGGCTTCAACTTAACTCTCTCTCCTTATGGCGATTTCCTGTTCTTCATGATTCCCTTGTTTTTCTTTGTGATCTTATGCATAACAGTCTGTGATTAGGGTTTTGATTCTTCAAAATTCTATAACGAACTCGTTAGCATTAGGGATCGATCTAAAACTAGGGTTTTGTTCTTTTTTCTTTTCAATCGCCGCCTTGGTAAGCTGTCTGAAACCCTGATTTATTAAGCTGGTTGTTATTGATTGTGGTTAACTGAGATTAATTTAGCTAGATTGATACTCTGGTTTAATCGATTAAGGGTTGAAGATTGTTTCTAGGGTTTTAAGGATTAGGGTTTTCGCTTTTGTTCTCGTTCGGTTGCATGGTTCTGTCGTTGACTGAGGAGTGGGTTTGATTACGTTTCCTTGTGCATGGAGAGAGATCGGGATAGGGGTTTGGAGGATTTAGGGTTTCAATCTTTTACTGAAAAGCTGCATGGGGATATTTTTATTACGTCGAAGGGTACAATGCCGATGCATTTTCAGGAGACTCGTGATGGTAGGGGCTTGGAGAATCTAGGGTTTCAATCATTTGCTGATAAGCCTTCATTGTTTTGCAAGCCGATAAACATTGATGGTAACCCTATGATGCCTAGGCGTGGAGTTATTAACGTTATAGACGAATTGGAAAAAGTTACTGTTCCAGTTCCTTTGGTGTCTGTTAATGCTGATGTTAGAGATGTTCAGAACCAATCATCATCGACACCGGTCTCTTATGCTGAAAAACTTCAGTCTAATGTGCGAAATAAACGAGAGGTTAATTTTAGACTCATGGAGTTAATGGAGACCTGTGAAGATGCTGATGTTGTTATACCTAGGGAAGTTAAAAAAGTTCAGGAAAGATTTGACAATGTCTTGTATGGTTATTTTCTAGGTAACCGGCTACCTTTTCCTGTGGTAGAGTATTATGCAAAGAATGTATGGTCAAAGTTTGGCTTCGAGAAGATGATGAACTCCAACGGATTCTTTTTCTTTAAATTTGATTCCAAAGAGGGAATGGCTAAAGTGATTGAAGGAGGGCCTTGGTTGATTCGGAAAATGTCGTTATTCTTGAATGTTTGGTCACCTTCTGTCAGCCTTAAAAAGGAGGGGATCAAATCAGTTCTGGTATGGGTTAAGTTACACAATGTTCCCATTGCGGTATACACGGATGAGGGTTTAAGTTTGTTAGCTTCAAAGATAGGTAAGCCGAAGAGATTGGATAGCTATACTGCGGATATGTGTTCTGATAATTGGGGTAGGAGTAGTTTTGCTCGTGCCCTGATAGAAATTAATGCCGATAATGTATTGAAAGATCATATTGTAGTGGCTATTCCAAAACTAGACGAAGAAGGGTACATCACGGAGAAAGTGGCTGTGGAATATGAGTGGCGGCCTCAGCAATGTTCTATGTGTTGTGTGTTTGGCCATACTGATCAATCATGTGTGAAGAACGTCAATAATAAAGCAAAACAAGTGGTAGTTGATGATGATGGATTTGTTATGGATAAGAGGAAGACGGCTAGGCAGGGTACAGTTTATAAGAAGCAGAAGACAAAGTTTGTTTATAAGCCTAAGCTTACCAAAGCTGGTCCGAGCACCTCTGGTACGAAGAATGATGATCAACGAATCTTGGGGGAGAGTTCGAAGAAACAGCCGGTGGGGGGTCACTATTCGAAATTCTTTTGAAGCTTTAGTTTCAAATGAGGGCAATGATATGGAGAAAGCCCAGCAACAGCCGAAGAATACAAACAAAACTGGTGGAAAAAATGGTCAAGTTGATGTCAACATAACAGGTGGGAAGCATGTTCAATCTGAGGAGGTTCTGGAAGCTACGCCTATGGAGATGTCAGCATTTATGGGGAACGATAAGCCTGAGCACACTTATGAGGGGGCAAGCACTCCCGTTTCTACACGTTTAAATGGGTAGTATTATGTCCTGGAATATAAGGGGGTTGAACCGCCCCCTGAAACAAAATGAGGTTCGTCATATTGTAGCTGAAAATAAATTAAATGTTTGTGCGTTGCTTGAGTCTCATGTGGATCTTTCTAAGCTAGTTGACGTTTGTCAAAAAGTGTTTCGGAATTGGAATTGGACCTCTAATGGTGGCTTATGTAGTAGGGGCATGAGAATTATCCTGGGATGGAATCCAGATATGGTCGATGTTATGGTTCTTTCTTAATCGGATCAAGTCATACACACGCAGATTTTATTTAAAGCTGATAGAAAGGTTCTATTTTGTTCGTTTGTGTATGCGGAAAACAAGTACCAGGATCGTAGAAGCTTATGGGAGAGTCTCTGCAATCATAAGAGTTTGTGTCACGACAAACCTTGGGTAGTGATGGGAGACTTTAACTCAGCGCTACACCTTGAGGATTCGTTGTATGGTCCGTCTAATAAAACAATAAGCATGAATGATTTCAATGATTGCATCCAGTACACGGAGTTGTTTGATGTTAAAGGTCATGGCCTCCACTATACATGGAACCAAAAACCAAAAGACGGAGTTGGGCTTCTTAAGAAGATAGACCGTGTAATGGGTAACATTAAGTTTTTAGATATGGTCCCGGATGCTTTTGCCATGTATCATCCTTTTCGTGTGTCTGATCATACGCCATGTATCCTGAAAATGATTACTATGCATGACAATAAGCCAAGGCCGTTCAAGTTTCCAAACTTTATAACCACGAAGCCGGAGTTCAGGAAGTGTGTGGAGCTAGAATGGTCGAAATCTGTCCAAGGTATTTCTATGTTTTCGGTTACCAAAAAACTTAGGAATCTCAAACCTCATCTAAGGAAGATTTTATACAAGCAAGGCAACCTTCATACCAAGGTTACCGATCTTCGGAAAAAACTTGATGATATTCAGATTAGGCTTGATGAAAACCCGCTGGATGCTAGCATTCGTCAATTAGAGGCGTTGTGCCTTCAAGAGTTTCAGATTGCGGCGTATGATGAGGAGTGTTTTCTCAAACAAAAGTCGAAAGTTGAATGGTTATGTGCTGGTGACTCGAATACTAGTTTCTTTCATAATGCTATTAAAGGTAGAAATGCTAGGAGTAAAATCCTTAGTGTTAAGGATTGTGCTGGAAACCGATATGAAGGAAATGGGGTTGCGGATGCTCTAGTCGCTCATTACTCGAACTTTTTAGGTGTTGATGATCAGGTTGAAAGCATGAACCTTGATGATCTCTTTGTCAATGTTCTGAGTCCAAGCGATGCAGATAATATGGTCCGCCAGGTCTCTCGTGAGGAGATTAAAACGGCAATGTTTAATATTGGTGATAATAAGGCCCCGGGTCCAGATGGCTATACTTCAGTGTTTTTCAAGCAGGCTTGGGATATTGTTGGTAATGAAGTTACGGATGCGGTGCTAGCTTTTTTTGAGAATGGTAAAATTCTTAGACAAATAAATCACACAATTTTGGCTTTGATTCCTAAAAAAGAAACGCCTGACTCTCTTTTGGATTATCGTCCTATTTCTTGTTGTAATGTATTATACAAATGCATAAGCAAGATTATTACGGACATAATTAAGGGAAGCTTGGATACTCTTGTTAGTATCAACCAGTCCGCGTTTGTGCCTGGTAGGAAAATCTCGGATAATATCCTCCTCACTCAAGAGTTGATGCACAACTATCATCTAAATCGTGGCCCAGCTAGATGTGCTTTTAAAATAGATATTCAGAAGGCCTATGACACGGAAAGCCCAATCATCATCGACATTGTTATTTTCCTGGTAAGAGGGGGTTGCGTCAGGGGGACGCGATGTCGCCTTATCTTTTCACGCTTATTATGGAGGTGCTCTCCTTATTGCTTCAACAGGTGGCGGCCCCTAACTCGTCTTTTAAATTTCATCATCAATGTGCCAAGCAGAGAATTATTAATGTGTCTTTTGCGGATGATCTATTCATTTTCGTGCATGCTGACACGGGTTCAGTTAAAAAGGTTAAAGAGGCATTGGAAACCTTCACTAGTATGTCTGGTCTAGTACCAAGTCCTTCTAAGAGCACGGCGTATTTTTCGAATGTCCACAATTCAGTGAAGCAGGAAATTCTAGCATTGATGCCGTTTCAAGAGGGTAGTATTCCTGTTCGGTATCTTGGAGTTCCTTTAATCTCCACTAGGCTCATTTTTAAAGATTGCAAAGTTCTAATTGATCGAATGGAGAGCAAAATAAATAACTGGATGACTAAATCATTATCGTTTGCGGGTCGTCTTCAGCTTATTAATTCGGTTCTGTCTTCTAAGCATATTTATTGGGCTTCTGTTTTCATCCTTCCTGCTAGGGTAACAGCTGAGCTGGAGAAAAGGATGCGGCGGTTCCTTTGGGGTACTGGATTACAAGGTAGAGTTCGAGCTAAAGTAGCGTGGACCGATGTCTGCTTGCCTAAATCAGAAGGGGGGTTGGGTATTCGGAGTGTGATGGAAGTGAATAAAGCTCTCATGGCAAATCATATTTGGAGCATTATTTCTAAAAGAAAATCATTGTGGGTTCAATGGATTCACTCGTACAAGCTAAAAGGTCGGTGTTTTTGGGATGTCCCGTGTCACACCCCCAAAATCCACACGCGGAGTATCACCGCTTGGAGGCGTGACTGACCAGGATCAAGCCACCAATCATATTGAACATATAAGTAAATACCAAAAATCATTCATCAATACGAAAGGTGTTTTCAAAACCAAACATCAACAAGTGTGTAGCGGAAGCATAAGTATGTAAACCCAATGTAAATAGTAAATTCAAATGTTTAGATAGATAACATGGTATCATCGATCCATGTCCCACTACGACCTGCTCCTCCCTGTGCAAGCTCCATATGTACCTAAGGTCCTGCAAGGCATGCAAGAGAGAGTCAACAACTAGTTGAGCGAGTTCACAGTTAACAGTTCAGTAATAGTATAGCGTGAGCAGTAGTATGTTCGTTCGTTACAATATATCGTATTAGTTCCCATCGCGGCCATCCAGGCAGGTGTGCGAAGATATTGGGGAATGTTCTTCCCAAGTATTCTAGACTAGGTTTATTTGTATCGCGGCCTCTCCAGGCAGGTGTGCGAAGATTTGTAAATTTAGTTCGCGGCCTTTCTAAGGCAGGTGTGCGAAGTCAGTCATAATATCGCGGCCAATCCTTGGCAGGTGTGCGAAGATCAGTTCAATAAGTGTTACTAGTCTAGTCGTGTCTTATCGTTAGGTTCTGCTTTATGAGTATACACAATAATTCATCAAATCCCATTTCCACCCGGGAACCCCATGCCTTGGCTGTGTGAACTCACCTTGGTTTGCTCGGTATGCTAAGTGTATGCTCGCAAGTAATCAATCACGTCCTAAAGTATGCACGTATGTGAAATCAGTTTGTTTTCAAGTTGTTCACGTATAAGCAGGTAACACATAATCCTACCAGTCATGTTTAACATTTAACAGCAGTTACATATTCCAGTTAACACTTAACAGAAATAACTCAGGTTACTGCACAGATCAGCTATTTGGCGAAACACACATTTGGCGAAACACAATTATTGGCGAAACACAATTATTGGCGAAACACATATTTGGCGAAACACAATTATTGGCGAAACACATTTGTTTCGTCGAGGTGTCCCTTGGCGAAACAGAACTTCTGATTCGTCGACTACCCTTGGCGAAACACGTTCTGTTTCGCCGAGAGTTCTGTTTCGTCGGACAGTTCAGTTACGTCAGTACAGTTACATGCAGAAACCCTAATCATCACTAACAGCCGACATCAATATTATCAATCATGCAGAAATCATTCAACACAGAATCATCGTACATCATCATAGCATAATCCTCGGGTTTCTTTAACGTCTAGCATGAACCCTAGCTTACGTATACAACATATTGATTAACATACAACATCATATCACCGAACCCTAACAAGATGCTAACCAGATCAGATTAACACCATTCCAGAACCAATTATTCAATCGTATCTAGTTTCACATGAAACTATTTATATCCGACTGCAACATTCATAACGAAATCTATATCATCATCATCATAACAAGAACCCTAAGATTTAACACGTATCGATTACAATACACATCATCAAAGCAGAATCACATGACACATAAACGCATACATGGATGAGCGATCATACAAGACACATAAATTTACTAACCGAAATGATGGTTTGATCGCACAAGGTTTTCCGGTGGGTTCTAGTTTGCCGTCACAGTGAGAGAGCTCTAGGGTTTCGGTTGTTTTGATAGAAAGTGTAAAAGTGATGTTGTTTTACGTAAATGTATTCAGAATAACGTTCTGGGCCCGTAATGGGCTTTGGCGAATCATGGGCCGGCGAAACAGCCTGTTTCGTCGAGATGAGTTTGACGAATCAAGGACCTGTTTCGTCAAGAGGTGGTATGGCGAATCACATCTGATTCGTCGGGTCCTTAATGGTCTTTTAAATCCGAAATGATTTAATCAGTTAGGTTCGCATGCCACAAACAAACACATAACCATGCAAACATAATACGTTTCATCATATCACAAAGTGTACAGTTACGAAGTCAGACAGGTCAAACAACTAAACAGTCAAAGTCAACGTGCATTAAATGCGAGTAGAGAATGTCGGAAATTCGAGTTGTCACATTATTCCCATCTTGAAAGAAATTTCGTCCCGAAATTTAGCATGCAGTTACTGAGGAAGCTAGTAGTGTGACGTTGTTTACCTGTATCGTATCGCGGCTCCCCGAGCAGGTTTGCGAAGATTACTGGTTTTCTTGGGGTGTCACATTATCCCCCCGTTGATTTGGAATTTCGTCCCGAAATTCTGCATTGGTAGCTTCAGCCTCAGTAGTAGTTGCTTGGTTTCCGAATAACTGGGGATATTTGAGTTCCATTTGATCTTCGCGCTCCCAGGTGAACTCTGGGCCGCGGCGGGAGTTCCAACGAACTCGTACAAGAGGGATTCTCGTGTTCTTGAGGACCTTAACATCCCGGTCCGTGATTTCAACAAGTTCCTCGACGAAGTGCAACCGCTCGTCGATAGTGAGTTCCTTTAAGGGAACTATGTGGGTCTCATCTGACGTACACTTCTTCAGATTCGACACGTGAAAGACGTTGTGAACTGCACTGAGTTCAGGTGGTAAGTTCAATCTGTAGGCCACTTTACCTATTTTCTCTGTAACTTCGAAAGGTCCGACGTATCGTGGATTTAGTTTGCCGCGTTTGCCAAAACGAACCACACCCTTCCAGGGTGAAACTTTGAGTAGCACCCGATCCCCAACCTGGAACTCGAGTGGTTTCCTGTCTAAATCAGCGTATGCTTTCTGACGGTCGCGTGCTGCCGCCATGCGTTGCCGTATTTGTGCAATCTTTTCTGTAGTATCGACTACCATTTCTGGACCTGTGATTTGACTATCTCCCACCTCTGCCCAACAGAGAGGTGACCGGCATTTACGCCCGTACAATGCCTCGAATGGAGCAGCTTTAATGCTGGTGTGGTAGCTGTTATTGTATGAAAATTCCACAAGTGGCAGATGTTTCTCCCAACCATTGCCAAAGTCAATTACGCACGCTCGAAGCATGTCTTCTAAAGTTTGAATAGTGCGCTCAGACTGCCCATCGGTCTGAGGATGATACGCCGTGCTCATGTCTAAACGAGAGCCAAAAGATTTATGCATTGCTTGCCACAGTTCTGAAGTAAAACGTGCGTCACGATCAGAGATGATGGAGGTGGGCACCCCGTGCCTTGAGACCACTTCTTTTAAGTAGATGTCTGCTAAGGTAGAGAACTTGTCTGTTTCTTTGATGGCCAAAAAAGTGAGCAGATTTTGTAAGTCGATCCACGATCACCCAAATAGTATCATTTCCGCGCTGAGATCTAGGTAAGCCCGTAACGAAATCCATGGAAATTTGCTCCCATTTCCATTGTGGTATCTCAGGTTGTTGGAGTGGTCCTGACGGTTTCTGATATTCTGCCTTGACTCTCGCACAAGTCAAGCATTTGCTAACGTATGTGGCTATGTGGGCCTTCATGCTAGGCCACCAGTATGTAGTTTTGATATCGTGGTACATTTTATCCGCACCAGGATGTACCGAGTAGCGAGACTTATGAGCTTCATCCATCACTAGCTCACGTAAGTTGCCATAAAGTGGAACCCAAATGCGTCCTGTGACGTAGTAAGCACCGTCTTCCTTCTGTTCTAAACGTTGTCTTGAGCCACGTAGGGCTTCAGCCCTGACATTTTCTGGTTTCAATGCTTCTACCTGAGCACCTCGTATCTGGGAAGGAAGACTAGACTGTATAGTGAGTTGTAAAGCTCGCACGCGCTTAGGCGCAGTGTCTTTTCGACTGAGAGCGTCGGCCACAACATTGGCTTTGCCTGGGTGGTACCTGATTGAACATTCGTAGTCGTTTAGCAGTTCGACCCATCGTCGCTGTCGCATATTCAGTTCCTTCTGTTTGAAGATATGTTCAAGGCTTCTATGGTCAGTGTAGATAGCACATTTGGTGCCGTACAGGTAGTGTCGCCATATCTTAAGTGCAAAAACAACCGCTCCCAGCTCTAAATCGTGTGTTGTGTAATTCCGTTCGTGAATCTTAAGTTGGCGCGAAGCATAAGCATTGACTTTATCCCTTTGCATCAATACACATCCAAGACCTTGGATAGATGCGTCGCAGTAGACTACGAAATCTTCTGTGCCTTCAGGCAATGAGAGGATAGGTGCGCTACAGAGTCTATCCTTTAAGTGTTGGAATGCTGTTTCCTGTGCATTACTCCAACGGTAAACAACACCTTTCTGTGTCAGTAGTGTCAGCGGCTGAGCAATCTTTGAGAAGTCTTTGATGAACCTTCTGTAGTAACCCGCCAAACCCAAGAATTGGCGTATTTCTGTTGGTGTGCGAGGTGCAGGCCAGTTCTTGATCGAATCCACCTTGGATGGATCGACATTAACCCCATCCTTGTTTACCACGTGGCCTAAGACGTGGACTTCACGAAGCCAGAAGTCGCATTTAGAAAATTTAGCGTATAGCTGTTTCGTTCGAAGAAGTTCCAAAATAAGTTGTAAGTGATGCTCGTGCTCATCCTGACTCTTCGAATAAAATCAGGATGTCGTCGATGAAAACAATGACGAACTTGTCAAGATAGGGTTTGCACACTCTGTTCATAAGATCCATGAAAAACTGCAGGCGCGTTCGTTAACCCGAAAGGCATGACCAAAAACTCGTAGTGGCCGTAGCGTGTTCTGAACGCTGTTTTGGAGACGTCCTCATCCCGGACTCTCAGTTGATGATACCCTGACCTTAGATCAATCTTCGAGTAATAGCTCGACCCTTGCAACTGGTCGAATAAATCGTCGATGCGTGGAAGAGGATAGCGATTCTTCACAGTCACCTTGTTCAATTCGCGGTAGTCTATACACATGCGGAAGGTACCGTCCTTCTTCACAAATAGTACTGGAGCTCCCCAAGGCGAAGAGCTAGGACGTATGAAACCTTTTTCCAAGAGTTCTTGTAGTTGCTTAGACAGTTCTTCCAGTTCGGTTGGAGCTAAGCGATAAGGTGCTCGAGCTATGGGTGCTGCTCCTGGAGCTAGCTCGATCTGAAATTCGACCTGACGATGAGGCGGTAACCCAGGTAACTCTTCTGGAAACACTTGAGGAAAATCGCGTACCACAGGAATATCCTCAATCTTTTTCTCTTTCTTCGATGTATCGGTAACGAGTGCTAAAACAGCTGAGTGGCCCTTTCGTAAACACTTCTGAGCCTTCAAGAAAGAAATGATGCCACTCACGACACCACTCTTGTCGCCTTGAACTTCGAGAGGTTCTTCACCAGAGCGTGGAATACGAATGGTCTTCTCCTTGCATAGGATCTCTGCTTGTTGTTGGGATAACCAGTCCATACTAATGACGATGTCGAAACTATCGCAACGCTGGGGTCATTCCTAGTATCACTCTGACCAATCACGAACACTCGACCCCTGGCACCATTGCCGTCGTTATTACCTCCGTTGTTGTCTTCCCTGGTTCCCGTTTCCTTGGTTGCGGTTCTGGTTCTGGTTTAACCGTGGGCAGTGTCTCTTGAAGAGACCTTCAGCACCACCCTGATAACATCCCTTGTTACCCTGCTGTTGCTGCTGATTCTAAAGATCTTGTGTCTGTTGTTGTTGGTTCTGGCTTGCAGGACGTGAGTTTCTACCATCTTTGGCTCCATGGCCAAGCTTGTCGCATCATTGACAATGGTTTCGGTTGCACTGCCCGCTGTGGTGCAAGTTACATCGTTTGCACTTAGGGTGGTTTCCCCTGTATCCACCCTGCCATTGACTGCTAAAAGGTTGCTGACCAGGACTTTGGTTGTCATCGATCTTTCACTGCTGTGCCTGGGACGGAATCGTAGTCGAACCCTTGCTAGAGGTTCCATCCCACTTTCATTTGTTGTCACTGGGAATAGCAGAAGTAGTAGTAGTAGCACCAATACGTCTAGGCAGCTTGTTCTGTTCCACTGCCTGGTCTGTGAGATGATGAGCAAGATGAGTAACATCTTGAATAGTAGCAAGATTAGCACTCATCACATGACTTTGAATTTCTGGTACTAAGCCTTTGAGGTACCGCTCTCGGTGCGCTTGATGGGAGGTTCCACCATAGTAGGGCACAAAGTTGCCAGTTCGTTAGATCGCTTCGTATACGCCTCTATTTCTGACCCCGTCATCTTTAGGTTAAAGAACTCCACTCCCAGTTTGTGGATGTTATCATAGTTACAGTATTCTAGTTTGATTAGTTCCTTGAATTCGTCCCAAGGGGTGGCATTAGCAGCCGCCAGTCCCAGCATCTGAACTTGCGCGTTCCACCAAGTTAACGCAGTGCCTTCGTGAGTAACAGTGGCATATTTCACCCTACGAGCCTCGGGTCATTCACACTCGAAGGCCGATTCCAGTTCCTCGAACTAATGGAGGAGTCCAACAGCTCCTTCAGTGTCGCTGAAAGTAGTAGGACGACAGTCCTTAAAAGTCTTGTATGTGCATACAGGTGGCTGAGCGTGTTGACTTGTCGTGTACGTAAGAGTAATCAAAATTAAGCACAAGTGTTGAGTTACGAGAGTAGGATCTAAAGATCCTAGAGTAAGTGGTGATGGCAGGTTACACCTCCTGCCTGGGCAGCTGCGAGTGCTGCAGTAACTTGTTCAGTGATCGACGCCGCCAACTGGGCTTGAGTTAGATTAACGCGTCCACTCATGATCTTGACATCAAGGAGGACATGTGGATGAGAGGTTCGCGGATAGTGCGAAGAGAGTGAGCACACAAGTATTCTCAAGCAATAACATATAGTAAGTTCTGAATTCTGAGCATACCACGAGCAAAGTTCTATGTAATTCTAACAAGTAGGTAAAGTAACATGAATAGTAGTACCTATGATGTTGAGCCTTGCACGTGGAGCGAAGCGTCGTTGTGGATCGTTGAGAGCACTGTTCTGGTTATAGTCTGGTTTTAACAAAATCGTTTTCCCTTTATTAAAACCGAGTTCTCTATAACCAATGGCTCTGATACCAATCTGTCACACCCCCAAAATCCACACGCGGAGTATCACCGCTTGGAGGCGTGACTGACCAGGATCAAGCCACCAATCATATTGAACATATAAGTAAATACCAAAAATCATTCATCAATACGAAAGGTGTTTTCAAAACCAAACATCAACAAGTGTGTAGCGGAAGCATAAGTATGTAAACCCAATGTAAATAGTAAATTCAAATGTTTAGATAGATAACATGGTATCATCGATCCATGTCCCACTACGACCTGCTCCTCCCTGTGCAAGCTCCATATGTACCTAAGGTCCTGCAAGGCATGCAAGAGAGAGTCAACAACTAGTTGAGCGAGTTCACAGTTAACAGTTCAGTAATAGTATAGCGTGAGCAGTAGTATGTTCGTTCGTTACAATATATCGTATTAGTTCCCATCGCGGCCATCCAGGCAGGTGTGCGAAGATATTGGGGAATGTTCTTCCCAAGTATTCTAGACTAGGTTTATTTGTATCGCGGCCTCTCCAGGCAGGTGTGCGAAGATTTGTAAATTTAGTTCGCGGCCTTTCTAAGGCAGGTGTGCGAAGTCAGTCATAATATCGCGGCCAATCCTTGGCAGGTGTGCGAAGATCAGTTCAATAAGTGTTACTAGTCTAGTCGTGTCTTATCGTTAGGTTCTGCTTTATGAGTATACACAATAATTCATCAAATCCCATTTCCACCCGGGAACCCCATGCCTTGGCTGTGTGAACTCACCTTGGTTTGCTCGGTATGCTAAGTGTATGCTCGCAAGTAATCAATCACGTCCTAAAGTATGCACGTATGTGAAATCAGTTTGTTTTCAAGTTGTTCACGTATAAGCAGGTAACACATAATCCTACCAGTCATGTTTAACATTTAACAGCAGTTACATATTCCAGTTAACACTTAACAGAAATAACTCAGGTTACTGCACAGATCAGCTATTTGGCGAAACACACATTTGGCGAAACACAATTATTGGCGAAACACAATTATTGGCGAAACACATATTTGGCGAAACACAATTATTGGCGAAACACATTTGTTTCGTCGAGGTGTCCCTTGGCGAAACAGAACTTCTGATTCGTCGACTACCCTTGGCGAAACACGTTCTGTTTCGCCGAGAGTTCTGTTTCGTCGGACAGTTCAGTTACGTCAGTACAGTTACATGCAGAAACCCTAATCATCACTAACAGCCGACATCAATATTATCAATCATGCAGAAATCATTCAACACAGAATCATCGTACATCATCATAGCATAATCCTCGGGTTTCTTTAACGTCTAGCATGAACCCTAGCTTACGTATACAACATATTGATTAACATACAACATCATATCACCGAACCCTAACAAGATGCTAACCAGATCAGATTAACACCATTCCAGAACCAATTATTCAATCGTATCTAGTTTCACATGAAACTATTTATATCCGACTGCAACATTCATAACGAAATCTATATCATCATCATCATAACAAGAACCCTAAGATTTAACACGTATCGATTACAATACACATCATTAAAGCAGAATCACATGACACATAAACGCATACATGGATGAGCGATCATACAAGACACATAAATTTACTAACCGAAATGATGGTTTGATCGCACAAGGTTTTCCGGTGGGTTCTAGTTTGCCGTCACAGTGAGAGAGCTCTAGGGTTTCGGTTGTTTTGATAGAAAGTGTAAAAGTGATGTTCCAATGTGCTTTTGCGTCGCAAGTGTGGAACACTTGTTCTTCCAATGTGCTTTTGGGTTTCGATATGATCGAGATTCTCGTGACCACTTGTTCTTCCAATGTGCTTTTGCGTCGCAAGTGTGGAACAACGTTAAAAAGATGGTGAATTTGGATAGTGTAGATGACTCTTGGCAAGCCATTGTTGCATGGATGGAGCAAAATGATGGCTCTAAGAAGAGTGACATTATTATTTGTAAGCTCGTGATTGCGGCATCTTCATACTTTATATGGAAAGAAAGAAATAATAGGCTGTTTTCTAACAACCACAACACGGTTGCTACGGTTACGGAATGGATTAAGAGCACGGTTCGGTTGAAGCTTATGGGGTTCAAGTTTCGTGATGACACTTGCCGTCGAAGGACCTTCAAGGCCTGGAAGATCTATACTAGCGAGGAGGAGGAAGACCCTGGCTAGATGTGATTCGAGTTCTTCGGTTTTTTTTTGCTTTATGCTTGGTTGTTTTGTATTTGTGGGTTTTGGTGTCGTGTTTGTATGTTGCAAACTGGTTGTGTGTTTTGTTTTCTCCTAGACTTGGGATGTCAAGTGTCACACCCCCAAAATCCACCCGCGGAGTATCACCGCTTGGAGGCGTGACTGACCAGGATCAAGCCACCAATCATATTGAACATATAATTAAATATCAAGAATCATTCATCAATACGAAAGGTGTTTTCAAAACCAAACATCAATAAGTGTATAGCGGAAGCATAAGTATGTAAACCCAATGTAAATAGTAAATTCAAATGTTTAAATAGATAACATGGCATCATCGATCCATGTCCCACAACGACCTGCTCCTCCCTGTGCAAGCTCCATATGTACCTAAGGTCCTGCAAGGCATGTAAGAGAGAGTCAACAACTAGTTGAGCGAGTTCACAGTGAGTTTGTTTAGTTATAGTGTTCATAATGTAGTTCGTATGTTCATTTAGTAATCATGTATCGTATGTATCGTATCGCGGCCCTCTAGGCATGTTTGCGAAGCATTGTGGGGATTTCCCATGTTTGCTAGACTAGGTATAGTAGTATCGCGGCCCTTCCTGGCATGTTTGCGAAGATTAGAGTACATAGTTCGCGGCCTTCCTAGGCATGTGTGCGAAGATTGTCATAATATCGCGGCCGACCCTTGGCGTGTGTGCGAAGATCGTTTAAATTAGTATAACCAGTCTAGTCTGTTCTTATCCATAATCCTTCCTCTCTCGGGAATCATATATCTAAGTTCCACAAACTGAACGATTAAATAATCCAACCCATTCCCATCCTGGGAATCCCATGCCTTGGCTGTGTGAACTCACCTTGGTTTGCTCGGTATGCTAAGTGTATGCTCGCAAGTAATCAATCACGTCCTAAAGTATGCACGTATGTGAAATCAGTTTGTGTTCAAGTTGTGCATGTATAAGTACACAGTCGATAAGCAATTAGCACATGGCACGTATTTCAGATCATACACAAGATGGTAACACTTAACAGCAGTTAACTAACCAGGTTAACATTTAACAGAAAAGTAAACATGTTACAGTGCTGATTACCCATTTGGCTAAACACCCCTGTTTCGCCATAAGTCCCTTCGACGAAACACCCCATTTGGTCTACCTTTTGATTCGTCATTGAGGTCTCGACGAAACACATCTTGTTTCGTCGTTACCTCTGTTTCGTCGACATACATTTGATTCATCACAGCTTTGATTCGTCACATGTTAGTTACGTCGTATGATCAGTTACGTCATTATTACAGAAACCCTAATCACCGATTAGCAGACAGAATCACACAACCATCATCATACACAAGTCATACGATATTCATCCAGCAAAACATCAATATCCGTGATTTCTAATCATAACAAAAGCCATGAATTAACCCTAGGCCATCTAACATAACATTTCTGGATTTAACATTATCAACCTACTATTCTGATGATCAATATCAACAATCTGATCTTGTTTATTAGAAACCCTAGATCAATACCACGTTTCAGATATAGCTGTGAAATCGATTAAGCATGCATAACGAAACAACATCATCATATTCATAATCATTCTATAAATCAAACATATACCTAAGCCTGAATTCAGAAATCAAGAGTCATGAAATCGATTAAACAAACATATGACTAACCGAGGTCGATAGTACGAAGGTTTAATCTCTTAACGAGGCTTCGAGAACTCTAATCTGCCGTCACACAGGAGTGGGAGCTCTAGGGTTTCGATTTGTTAAGAATGTGAAGCAGGAAATCGGTTACGCGAATATATAACCTATTGGGCCCTAACTGGGCTTCGTGGATTAACTGGGCCGGCGAAACACTTGTTTCGTCGAGATGAGAATGGCGAAACATAATCTGTTTCGTCGTACATGACTATGGCGAAACACTGTTGTGTTTCGTCGGGTTCTTTTATAAGTTAAGCAGTTTATGTTTTGCAAATAGCACACAAGTTATACCATCACCCATAACCATGCAAACACAATGCATTTTATCATATCACAACTATTTGGTCAAAGTCAACGTGCATTTAATGCGAATAAAGAATGTCGGAAATTCGGGTTGTCACATTATCCCCAACTTGAAAGAAATTTCATCCCGAAATTTAGCATGCGGTTACTGAGGAAAGCTAATGGTGTGACGTTGTTTACCTGTATTGTATCGCGGCTCCCCGAGCATGTTTGCGAAGATTACTGGTTTTCTTGGGGTGTCACATCAAGTCTAGTTGGTGTGTCACTTTAGGCACTCCCTTGTACTGATTTGGTTGATTTATTAAATTCACCGGGGTAACCCTTTACCCAAAAAAATTGTGTGGCCCAAGGTATTGTGCGATCGACCCGGCCTTGTGCGATCCACATTACTTTGTGCGATCGTGCATAGCTGAATTGTACTATGAGCTTTAAACAGTTGCACCAAGCTTGTGCGACCAGCCCCTTGTGCGATCAGACCCATTGACCAGATCTTGTACGGTCAAACAAACTTGTGCTATCAGTTATCCAATTCCCTAATTTCATGCGATCAGTTTCAATCATTCTACAGTTTCCTATTTTGCATTCATTCAATCAAAATAACAGTTTCCAATCATGCAATAATCGATCAAACTAAGACTTTATCATCTAATTCCTATGAACCCTAATCACATTCCTAGCATGAACAACAACCACAACATTAATCACATTAACAGGCTCATGATCTTGATTACTAACATGCACCCTAACATGACAACACAACCAATCATCCAAATATACTCGCATAACAGCCGATTAACATGCAATCGGTTCTAGGTCATTATCAACATCATATGATTATCAAACCCTATATTGATCTAATCTCCCTACACATGTGCACCGATGTACAAGGACGCCAAACCTCATCAATTTACATTACTACCGTTCACAAATCATCCCTAAATCATTATGTAGAAACATATAGACCATAACATCATCAAACATACAATCAATAGTAAAATACTAACCGGTTAGAAGGTAGAACAAGGGTCGTCTCGAACAAGAAGGTCTTCGAGGAAGAGGAGATGTTGACGTCGGGTTCGAGAGAAGAGAAAGAGGGTGCAGGGTTTGTGTGTTTTGGGTGATTGTGAATTATGACGAGTATACACCCTCCTCATGAAGGTTATGCGTATGAGAGGTGGGCCGAACCCATCATGGGCTGCCCCTTTGGGTTAATTGTTCGAACAAGAGTGTGGGCCGAGAGTGTGTTGTGCGATTAGGTAGTCTTGTGCGATCAAGAGTTGTTAATTATTCTTACTTGTAATACAATCACACATAACACGTAGCATACAACTTATAATCATTCATTAAAAACCAACATATCAATTAATCACATAACGCTCAAGCATGTTACATCCAGGTACAACGAAAGGTTTGAAATACGAGTTGTCATAACTAAAGATCTGATATCTAATCCGACCAACTTCCTGCTAAGGATAATTAAGTCCTATAGTAACTAGTCAGCTCAGAGCGGGACCCCCACTCTCCAGTTCCTAGAAACCGACTATGAAGAACAATCAGAACACGTAATGAAGTGCTAAGATGGACCAACTTGACCTATCGACACCGAATCCCACAACTACTAGAATTAGAAGAGAACCACCCTAATAATCTTTTAGATGTGAAGCTAACCTCAATTTGATACACCGAATATCTAGGAGCAACTAAACGCGAATAAATTGAAGAACCCTGAGCTATCGAGTGTTCAAACTATCAAACAACGCCTAGAACAGACCTAGCAATCCCAAATCATATTTCTAATCATCAAGATTGGATGCACACTTTAACCTAACTGATCTAATTAACTTGGCCACCTTGGATTATTTCTAAAAACAAAACTCTAGATCGAGAACCAGTAATAAATGACCTATAAGTGACTAGAATATGTCTAGGGTGAATTTCTTCTTTCTAAACACATCAAAAATCAATAACCAAATAATAATCACAGCCAAGATCAAGCACACATAATCATATCCAGCAACAAATAAAAATTATTTTAAATCAGAACGCGTCGTAGTCGATAAATGTCAAATAAAAATCAAAACGAAAATTCCAAGTTCATCATAACCTAGGTGGAATGATAAAACTAGCCAAAAATCATGTTCGAATAATCAAAACAATAATATTTAGGAGCAAGAATCATGAATGAAACAAGATTAAACGAAAAAGAACAGAAAAATAAATACTAACAATGTGTCAAATCTTTAACCCTTCGAACCCGGCTTCGTTCTTGAATCAATCCTTCTTCTCTTCATGACTTTTGAACTGTTGATCGTATCCCTATCAGCTATCCACTCCCTCTCTATCGTAGGGTTCTGCCTCCAAAACAATATTCCCCTTTTATATTGTCACCACCAGTATATATGAATAATATTAAATGGCAACACTTTCCTTTTCAAGATCACCCTCCAAATTTTCGTCTGATGTGGTGTCTTTTTGTTCTGATGTATAGCCGTCCCACTATATGATATATGTTTTTGCACTAGGGTAATTAGTGGTCAACACTTAGGGTCTGTTTGGTATGGGGTAATGGAATGGACGGGGGAATGGAATGGACGAGGTAATGGAATGGATGAGGTAATGGAATTGATCATTACCATTCCATGTCTTGTTTGGTTACCACGTGAGAATGGAATGAACCATTACTTTTTGTTGTTTGGTATGCGAGAAAAGACGAAGGAATAAAATCGGATGGCAGTGGTCAATGATGGGCGGCGTTGGTGGGTGGTGATAGGTGGCAGTTGTAGCGGTGGCGGCGGTGGTGGTGGGTGGAGACGGCGACGGGTGGTGACAGCGGTGGTGGTGGGTGACGGCGAAGGTGGGTGGCGGCGGTGGTCAGAGGTGGTAGCGGTGGCGACGGTGGTGGCGGTGGGTGGTGGTGGTGGTGGTTGATAGCGATGGTGGAGATGAGTGGCGACGACGACGGTGATCGGAGGTGGCAGCAACGATGGTGGCGGCGATGATCGAAGGTGGGTAGTGGCGGTGATCGGAGGTGGTAACGGCGATGGTGGATGGCGGCGACGACGGTGGCGGGGATGGAGGTGGGTGGTGGCAACGGCGATGGCGGGTGACGGCGAAGGTGGGTGACGGCGGCGGATGACAGTGGTGGTTGGTGGTGGCAACGGTAGTGGGTTGTGGTGTTGTTAATGAAGAGGGAATGGAATGGAAAAAAAACAGGGGGGGATGGAATGATTTTGAGGGAATGGAATGCATTTTGGAATGGGCGATTCCATTCCATCGACCAACCAAAAACTCTTTTCTTCATTCCCTCTCAATGGTGCATTCCATTCCACCTCTCATTCTTGCATACCAAACGCTACCTTAGAACTATTCAAAGGCCAATAGCAAAACAACTTCCCAACTGAATTGTCATGACATGAATGGATCAAGTTTATTCTTGGCGGTCCATGTAAATTCGAACATGCATGCTGAACCTATTTGATTTTTGCGGCCGACTATCTTATAAAATATAGATAGTGTTCTTGGCCCACTCACAGAAAATAGTGGTAATTTCCATTCGGTCCCTGACGGTCTACTCTACTAAACTGGCTGAATATTTCTATACTACTATTTTTTGCTCCATTTGCACCAGGACCTGGCAAAACACAAAATAATGTAACATCAAAATTATCCTTCTCAGAATAAAACTGATTTGAGATTTCAACTTTTCCAACTTTTCGTTTAAAATTCTCAGTCCTCAATGGTGGAAAGTTCTCATCATCCATTGAAAGAACTGGTTTTTCAACACTCTCATCAAATTGTGGCTCCTCTGACTTTGTGGAATCAGATTCATCGCCAGATTTTACCTCAGATTTCTTAACAACCCAAGTTTGGTTGTCAAGATTTCCCCGTTTCTTGTAAAATCTTTTGGAACACTCACCAACTTCATATGTAGAATTTTTAAACACTTTAAATCGTTCAGTTGGTGGTTCCGTATTATCAACAACTACTTCTTTGAGTTTTTCTGAGACTCCCTGTTTTGTATTGGTTGCTTTGGGACAGTTCCATGCAATATGACCAACTACACAATAATTATACAATTTACACGGGACAAATATGTGTATTTTACCCCACATCATACAGCAACAAGCATGCATAAACAGACAAATACTGATGTGTCATAAGATATTCACCGAGTTTCTATACATATCAGGACAACTTGTTACATCATGGTTTGTGAAGAAAACAAAAATGCATAAGGGTTACATCACCCAATAGTACAAGTTTAATACATATAAAAGACAAAATATCTTTCTTCACATTGGCGGTCCTTGTCTTCAAGTTGTACCCAAAACTCGGTCATAGTCTTCATACCAAAAATACTGCTCCATCAAAGTACCTGCAATGAAAAACCTTATGGGCTGGTGGAGAGCGTGGGGGTGTAGGGAAAATCAAACTGCGAAGATGAGCCACTTCATCCTCAAGCTCGTGGACTCGTCAGATGAGGAAGCTGACATGCTGCTCTATAGTGAGAAACCGAGCAGCATGACCCTCAGTAGGTGGCCGAACTGTAAGACCCTTACTTTTATTGAATATTTCATATAAAGTAGCGGAAGCTTCGTTAGATTGTGTGTTCGGTTTTTGACATGGCTTGATCATCCTCCGAGGTCTAAAATGCATCGTTACCTATCATACAATTTCATTCAAACAATAAGAAATCAAAGCATTTGAACAAAAGAATTAAACACAAGAAATATTTTTTTTTCAGCCCCTTCACCCGGCCGGGTTAGGTTTCCACCCGGCCGTGTCAGCTAAACATATATTTTTCACAGAACCTTCACCCGGCCGTGTCAAGTGTCCACCAGGCCGTGTCAGCTCTGCACTTTTCCTAGTCAAACTAGTTCTTACCGAAACGGACATAACTCTCTCATTTTTGATCCATTTTGCATCACGTTTCTTCCTACATGATCGTAATTTAATTTTCCATCATATGGAGTAAAAATCCGATATCCGGAATAACAATTTTCTAAGTCTTTAAGCCTTCGGCTTTATATATTTCTACAAAATTTTTGACTTGTTCATGATTTTGTCAAACAAACTTGTTTGTAGCATTCAAACTCTCATGAACATCATGTTATAATTATTTCCTATTATAAAAGGTTCAAATACATTTTAAACCCGTTTTTGCTTATATGCTTATTTTGACCCGTTCAGGGTATTTAAGCACTTTTAAGCATAAATCACGCTCATTCCTTGCTAGCATCATATTTCCACATTTCTTATCAAATGGTCTTCCACCACAACTATTATTGTGGTGGATTTAATTTGGTATTCTATTTGTTCCGAGTTTTATCACTCGGATTATCATTTTACGGCAAAGACTCATTTAGAGTCATTTGACCCAAAGGTTCATACCTTTCGCTTTTCTCGATTTATTCTAAGTATTTACTTGATCATAAAACTAAAACACCCTTTAATGGTCGTTTGCTCGATTTAGCTTACAATGGCGTTTTGGTCAATTTTAGTCCTTTTTTTACGACGAAGGACTTTTTTTTTTTTGGTAAAGGGTTACCCCGGTGATTCTATATATTCACAACTAAAACAAAACAAGTAGTGTAGTGAATCTACACTAGTTCAATCATGGGACATGCCCCAAGAAAGTAAACAAAATAAAACCAGAAAACAACCAAACGGCATAAACACCACTAGACTATAATCTAGAGAATGAAAAACAACACTAATCACTCGCCATCGCCATTAATGTCAGCATCCAGAATCCCCCATTCACCTAGAAGAGTTCGGACTCTTTCAGTCTGCTTCATCTTCACTCCCATAAGTTTATATCGAACAGTCTTGATTATCAACTCATAAATCTGCTCCGGAGGCCTCAACTGGTTCTTGAAAAGTCTAGCATTACGTTCCTGCCAAACGAAATAAGCACTAGCCGCCACCAAAATCCTGCTAACATAATCAGCCGCTAGTTTAGACCGACACCTGAGCAGTAACCAGTCTACGATATCCTCCCACTTCAAATCAACATTATCCATACCCGCCTTACTCCGAACCATAGCCCATACCTGAGATGAGAACTTGCATTCAAAAAACAGATGTTTATGCGAGTCATGATTCTCATAACATAATAAGCAGCACATCATATTCATATTTTTCTGCCTCGAGAAATCCCATTGAAGAATAATGTCTTGTGTGAGTAATTTCTTCCTCATGATCAGCCACATCAGGAAAGAATGTCTCGGTATGCATTGAGCAAACCAGACAACTTTACTCCACTCGACCTCCTGCTCTCTATACCGAATAGAATCCCAAATACATGAAGCCGAGACCTCATTTAACTCATCACCAACCCGCCATAGAACAGAATCACGTTTATTAGGTATCGGATGGACTTGATCTAGCTGGATAAGAACCGGAAACAAATCCCTCCAAGCCGTGGGCCATTGCCAACCAACCTCTAAATGGATATCAGCAACTGAATCCTCCAATCTAAAGCCTGCGTTCGTAATAGTTCGAGGAGACAAAAAATTACCTAGCGGCCCTAAGGCACACCACGTATCATACCAAGCTGATGTCGACCTCCCATCCCCAAGAGTAGTCCATATATGATTCCTGATCATCGGCCGAAGTTGAAGTAACTTCCGCCAGCTCCAACAACAATTCGTAGGAACCCTAACCATCCAGAAACTTTTACCTTTTAATTTGTAGTCATGAACCCATTCAACCCAAAGAGACTTTCGTTTAGTGATGACACTCCAAACATGATTCGCCATGAGCGCCTTATTAACATCACCTATACGTCTAATACCCAAACCCCCTTCATACTTCGGGGTGCACACAGAGTTCCAGGAAACCTTGGCCCTCCCTTTTTGAAACGAGCTATCTTGATTCCACAAAAACTTTTTCATTCTAGCTTCTAAGTCATGAGTCACCCGAGATGGTAAGATAAAGACCGAAGACCAGTAAATATGCATAGAAGAAAGGACCGAGACGATAAGCTGAAACCGCCCTGCAAATGAAAGCAGCTTGTTCTTCCAGTTCGACATACGTTTCTCTAATTTTTCAACCAAGACACTACAGTCCTTATAAAGAAGCCTTGTGGAAATAAGCAGAACCCCCAAATATCTAACCGGAAGGGAGCCCTCCACAAAAGGCATAACATTAAGAATAGCATTCTTCACATGTTGAGGGACATTGCAAAAGAAGACCGTGCTCTTTTGAACGCTAGGAACCAAACCAGACATGTTAGTAAACTTGGAGAGAGCCGCCATAATGCACTTACCGGAGCTAACATCCCCTCTTGCAAACAGGAAATGGTCATCCGCGAAGCAAAGGTTCACAATCTGCTGTTTCTCACATCTGTTGTGAAACCTAAACGAGGAATCTATCTTGGTCTCATGTTGTAGAATACCCGTCAAAATCTCCATAACAAGCATAAAAAGATAGGGGGATATTGGGTCCCCTTGTCTTAAACCTCGTTTACCTCTAAAGTAGCCATGAATATTACCGTTAATACAAACAGAATATGTTGGCGTAGACACACAAAGCATAATCCAATTGACCATCTTAACGTCAAAATCAAATCCAAGCAAAACACTTCTAAGGAATCTCCAATCAACAGTATCATAAGCTTTCTGGATGTCAACTTTAAACGCACACCGAGGGGGACCAACATTCCTATGATAATTGTGCATAAGTTCCTGGGTAAGTAAGATGTTGTCCGAAATTTTCCGACCCGGGACAAAAGCCGACTGATTGACGTTGACAATCGTATTTAGCGCCACTTTAAGATGATCTGCAAGAATCTTACTGATACACTTATAAAGGACATTGCAACATGCTATAGGACGATAATCAGTAACACTAGAGGGGGTAGCAATTTTCGGCACTAGAACAATGAGAGTATGGTTTAATTCGCGCAAAAGTTTTCCAGTGGAAAAGAAATCAATAATTGCATTTGATACATCCTCCCCTACAACCGACCAAGAACCCTTGAAAAAGTCGAAGAATACCCATCCGGACCTAGAGCTTTATCGATGCCAATCGAAAGCATAGCCCTACGAACCTCATCCGCCGTTACCTGACGCACCATATGGCTAGCAACTTCGGGATCCAAAACATTAATAAACAAATCAGCCGACGGAGAGAGCACGATATCCCCCTGACAACCCAAAAAGTTTTCATAATGTTGAACTAGAGCAAGAGGAACATTCTTACCTTCATACGTCATACCACTCGAATCCTTGATGATATCAATCCGACTACTATGATTTCTAGTTTTTAGGGATGAGTGAAAAAATGCCGTGTTCATGTCTCCTGCTTGTAACCAATCCACTTTTGATCTTTGCTTGAGAAAACGTTCCTCATCCAAACAAGCTTCCTGGTAATCTCGCGTAATAGAGGACTCTTCGGCCCGTAACTCTACATTCAACGGGTCCGCATCAATAAGACTTTGAATACCATCCAACTTAGTTCTAAGCTCGTTAACCTTCTGATGTAAGTTACCCTGTTTGAAAAGAAGAGCTCTAAGAGGAGTTTTTAGCATTCGAAGTTTCTTGACAACTCGGAATTGATGCACACCGTCTACATTCAACTCCCAAGACCTTTTAACAATATCCAGAAAATCTGGCTTATGGATCAAAAAATTAGCAAACTTAAAAGACCTACGTTTACACACCTCAACTTTCGGGATTTTAAGGATGCAGGGGCAGTGATCCGACAACCTGTACGGGTGAAAAAAAGCAACCAAACTAGGAAACTCAACCACAAACTGAGTATTCCCCAAAACTCTATCAATCTTCTTTAGCAAACCCACACCCTCCTTCGGTTTTTTATTCCATGTATAATGAAGACCCGAACGATTAATATCAAAAACTTCAATATCATCAACACAATTCTGGAACTCCCTCATACCAGCCGAGATCGAGGATGTTCCCAAAGATTTATCTTCAATATTTAGAGCCGAGTTGAAATCACCCATAATAATCCACGGTTGATTGCCAACCAACACTTTATGCATAGAAAGTTGTTGCCATAAATCCCTTCTGGAAACGTAGTAATTAGCCGCATACACTATCGAACAAAACACCATCTTTTTGCCAATCTTGAAACGAATCTGGACATGCATAACCTGAGAGGTTTGATTCACAACCATAACCTCAAACACTTCCGGATTCCAACCAATGATAATTCTAGTACCTTTATCACATTGGCCTCCATTAGACGTCCAATCCCAATTACGAAAAACAGATTTACATACTTTATGAAGGTTACCCACGTCGACATGGGATTCTAAAATAGCACAGAAACTCAGATTATTTTCTTTGACAATCTGTCGAACCTCCTTTTGTTTCAGAGGGCGGTTCAACCCCCTTATATTCCAGGCTGCTAGACTAATCATCGGTAACTTGTTGGTTAGGAGTGCTTGCCTCTGTATTAGTTATCGGCTTCTGAGCCCCTTGAAGCATAAAATCATTTGTTTCATTATACACCTCCGTAACCTTATCATCATCCGAATCTTCAAACCCATCGTCTCCTCCCTTAATGTTTACATCCTTAGCATCCTTATCCATATCATTCAGCACATCAAAGGGGTTAGTGGAAACGAAACTATTCCCGGTTTTCACTACTTTGGTCTCACCTTTCGGCTTTGACACCACAGGCCTGTACTCAAACTTAGATTTCTGCTTGTTAACTTGTATCCCATTCTTCTTAGCAGCCTTTTTGCCATAGACCCCTATGTAACCATCCTCATCAATAACAGGAGCCTTCTTAGCCGATCGGCTTCCTTGGAACAAATTATTACGTGTTTGAAGGTCATGCACGGGTTTTCCTACTCTCTTCTGATGCTTCGGACAAAACTCATTAGAATGACCAAAAACACAGCAAGTAGCACATCTATGAGGACTCCATTCATACTCAACATACATGGTCTCCTTAACAAACCCCTCCCCCTCTGGTTCTGGTATAGCTATAGTAATCTCCTCTTTAAAATCAGTATCGGCGGAAATTTCAATCAATGCTCGGGCATAACTACTTCTACCCCATACCTCATTGCACATTGACGTAGTAAAAGTATCCAGCATCTTAGGTTCACCAATGGTTGTGGTCACTAAACTGAGTCCATCTTCGGTATACGCCGCTAGAGGAACTTCATGAATTTTTACCCATACTTGAACCTTTTTTACCTCCTTTTTTTCCAGCTTAGTCGTTGGAGTCCAAATATTGAGGAACAAAGGTTGAGACCTGATTATCCAAGGACCTGCTTTTAGAGCATTCAACATACCTACTTCATCATTAAATTTGAAAAAAAAAACCGTTTGCATTCATCATAGATTTTTCTAATCCATACTTTTTCCAATTAATCCGCACAAAGTACTCAACCACAGGAAAAGCAAATCGTTCTCCCAGAAAATACTCGTAAAAAGTGTTAGCCAATTTATTCTGCACTACCCGAACTGATTCCTTTGGCAAGACTACATCACAACCTTCATGCATAATTGAACTAGCCAGAGTGCGAAAATTAACCTTCTTAGCCTTGTCTGCTAGAACCGAATCTGCATATGACATGGACAAAGACGTGGCCCCATATTCAGGTTGACTCCCTTGAAGCCCTTCTCCTCTATTCAGATTGTTTCCTAAGCCCAAAGTTTCCGATTGCACTTTTTCCACATTCACCGGAACCGTAATCTTAGTAAGTTCGTCAATAACATTAAACTTCTTTGGATCAGATTCAGATTGAGGCATTTGCACTGTACCTCTCCTGGGGAGCAATGGATTACCATCAATATTAACTACACGACTAGCCAAGCCCTTGAACGGTAATGGGGGTTTACCCCGATCACCCTTTGCAGTGTCACCCGGTTTGTAACGTTCATCCATTACAAAAAAGTCAACTCTCTCGTAAAACAAAAGAGCAGACAACCATGCACACGAAACCACAAAAACCAGAGCCGCAACAAACAAACAACGAAAATAAGAAAAACCCTAATCCTTTAAACCCTAGAATCAAAACCTCAACCCTTGATC
Organism: Helianthus tuberosus; assembly: GCA_030545235.1. Taxonomy (NCBI): domain Eukaryota; kingdom Viridiplantae; phylum Streptophyta; class Magnoliopsida; order Asterales; family Asteraceae; genus Helianthus; species Helianthus tuberosus. Next base: position 95,981,597 of record CM060442.1, read on the forward strand.
GATTAAACTCGAGTATCAATCTAGCTAAATTAATCTCAGTTAACCGCAATCAATAGCAACAAGGTTAATAAATCAGGGTTTCGGAAATAATCACTAAGGCGGCGAATGAACAAGAAATAAAAGAAAAACCCTAGTTTTAGATCGATCCCTAATGCTAACTAGTTCGTTATAGTGTTTTGAAAGATCAAAACTCTAATGACAGACTATTATGCATAAGATCATAAAGAAAAACAAAGGATTCATGATGAACTGGAATTCGCCTAAAGGAGAGAGAGCATAGGGTTTGGTTTACCTCCAGTTCGTCAAGTCGAGTTTCATATTACGACGAAGGACTTTTAATAACTTGTTTGACCAAAAATCTGACCTTTTAACTAAAATCTTGTTTAGAAACCATTATGTTTCTAAAAACACCATGATTATAATTTAAACTATTGGGTTTACCTACTAAGGTAACCCAATGTCCATTTTTTACTTCAATTAACTCTCTTTGAACTTTAAGTCCTAAATGAGTAGATAACCTATTACGCATACCTGGCTCGGATCAATATATTGACCCGTTTTTAATACCTTTCTTTAATAACCGCTAAGTAATAGCGATGCAAATATCCATTCGATATTTACTCCTGAAATCACATAACTCGACAGAAATCATTAGTTGATATTGTCAAAAGGTGATATCTTCACCTTTTGACCCGTTTGGTCAAATTGACCGGTTACCTTTGCGAGATGATATTTATTACCATCTCATCTACATGACTCACTCCGGTTTACACCGTACGGTCATTTTACTTATAAACTATTTCTTAACGCTTTTGACCCATTATGGCTTACGCCATAAAGTGTCTTTTCAAAACTAACGGTTAGTGTCAATACGTGACCAAATTACCGTTTTGCCCTTATTATTCATTTTGGCTTACCATATAAGGTAACCATTAAAAGTTCATTTTCTATTCGTCATATTTTGACCGAATAATCTACTCCTTTTTAACCATCGTTATGGTTTCTAATCATTTTCGCTTATCTTGTTCCGTACGACTACACGTCGGAACATCACTTTTCAAATGTTTAATTGTCTTTCTCGTAATCAATACGATAAAGGAATATTTTTCAATTTAAGAGGAGTGTAAGCTTTACTTACCTTGCATCTGAATTATGCTTTACCTTCATTACTTGATTCTTTTGACCCGTTTCCTTCCCAAGCTTCCACCTAGCCTGTCAAGCGTCAAACTTATGATTATAATTTGTAAGATGGTTAAATTAGTCATAATCAATCACGACTATTCCATCCAACGAGTTTTATGTCGAAATTATCATTCGACCATATAAATGATCAGTTTGACTTTTTAAAGTCAACTACCTATTAACGTAAATAATTACACGATGTAGTTCAACTACCCGTTTAATTACTTGGTCAATTATCCGGTAAGCATCATTCTTATCCTACCGTCTTAATCACTTTATTAACCAAGTTCTTGTAATCGAAATTCATCGAATTAACACAACTTTAATCATTTTTAACACATGATGATATCAAACATCATTCTAACATGAATCTATCATCATTTTCGTTTTATCATAAACAACCCCTTTCATAGTAAGTATGATCATAAACTCAAACACACAATTTGTTCAAGTATTTCCTTATTACTATCATGCATGATGATTCTAAACACAATTATATCATCAATTTCATCATATGATTAAAACCCACTTATCCTAGTGTGGTAAATCATCTAAACATTCAATTCATAACATCATATGTATAATTTTCACTTATGGTTTTGTTCCTAAGCAATTATACATCATAATTTTGCCCTAGCTTCAATAAATCATCCATAATTCGTGATTATGATGTTTCTTCAATTTTCACAACTTCACAAATCATCAAAATTTTACATACCTTATGATCCCCTAGCTTGGGTGATCGTTAATTCACGTTCAATTGTGAATTTGAGAGTCATTTGGCCCTTCAATTTGATGATTATGTTGAAATTAGGGTTTTGGCTCCATGGAGCTTATCCCCTGTACGTCCAGAACACACACACACACACACACTTAATGTGTGTGTTGTTTTATTTTAAGTTTTTGTAATTAAAGTTTCCAAGTTATCCAACTTTGGCCCCTCATGTATGGTTATTTTTACCACTAACGGTACTTTACCCGTCTTTTAGTATTAATGTGGTTTGATTACCAAACCCGTTTTCGGGGTGTTACAAGTCTACCCCCTTAAAGAGGTTTCGTCCCTGAAACCCTTCTCACGTAATTCATTAGGGTTAAACCCAATGCACCTAATCTGAGTAATATTTTAAGCATTACTCATTCTTTAACCATTTGTTTGTATTACCAGGAAAGTATGGTAATATATTTTTTGTTACAAAGCATATGTGTGTTTTATGCGAAATAACGCAACTCAAAATAACGTAATCTCGTTATTTCAACCGGTTTGGTTAACTTAGCAAAATCCATCGCTTTTATACTTTCGAATTCTTCATGAATCCGTTATTTTAACCTGTTTAGAGGTTTTCAGTGAAATCTCTCACTTTTAACAAACAAACTCATTTGTTTGTGAACTTGTTTATTCGGTTCATTCATACGGAATCCACCGCTTAAGAACAAGCCGAGTTTCTTGATTTTTTTATAATTATATAACACAATTTAATATGTAATATAAACAAAATTCTATAAAGCATATAACCACATACCTTATGGCTTTATTCTTTAATCATGCTTTTGCTCGCTTGGACTTCACGACACCTCACTTGGGTTGTCTCCTGATCCCTCAATATAGCTGATTTAGTGAGGTCTCATGGGCCGTCACTTTATCTATTTACCTTTGTTGTTTACTTGACCGAGTCACCAAAATTGGCCACTTAGTCATATGAGTTTATAAATTATGTTTATTCCACGCTAATCTCATAATGAATAGCGTATTAAACAAATTCTTAATTTGAATTTTGACCTTAACCGGTCTCACTAACTAGACTTATTAGTCCAGTTACTTTATACCCATCTCGCGGACTACTATGTGATTATATTTCACAATATTTTTCTTTACCGTGATCGCGTCACGTCACGTTTAAGTTGATATTAACTTTTTATTATCGAAAATATTCCTTTCAAATGTATCGCCTTGCACCTATCGGTGTCAAGACCTGTATCTTTAAATATTAATCATTTCCCAATCATTCATACTATCTATGTTTGATAAAATGCTATTTTTGACTAAAACTGAATTTTAGTTGAACGTTTTATCTTTAATTTATGTCAAGAAATTTTGATGACTTGACATTTATTCTTTTACAGTCTTTGTTTTACGCAGGGATTCTCGACTGGTTCCCTCGCTTCGTCTAAGTAACTCGTAGGTCCTTTCACTTAGCCTCGTGGGCTATTTCTTTAGGCTTTCACCTCTTTAAGGCGAGGCCTTTAGGATCTATTTCTTTCTATTCATGACCCGTGGTTCATTTTAGTCCCGTAGACCTTTATACTGTTTTTAACCCGAAGGTTATGATGATCCTGTAGATCATTCTTTTTATGTTTGAAAATAATTTGTTTTCGCGTTTAAAATTCGTTAACTCGGACTGTAGTTCGTGACTACAATCATTTTATATTTATTCACGACCCATTACATGGGTTCATTAATATTTGGCGCTTTCCTTTATTCGGTTTGCACCTATATTCGTATTCAATCTCGTCCCATTACCAGGCTCATTATTCTATCAAGCATTATGATTTATTTAACCCGTTCAACCTCAAAATAGTTGAACATATTTATTCAAAATTTCTTTTTGAGAAATTTTATCATCTTTTAGTCATAACTCATTATCCGAGTCCTTTGACTTTCAATCCGCGTTCCCGTCTCCCGATTTACGCATGTGTTAAATTCCTACCCATCAACCGGGTATTTTGCTGAAGTCTTCCTTAATGCAACCATTCCGGTATGCATTAATACTTCGTTTAACCTATTTGGTTATCTTAGCAAAATCCATCGCTTTATTCAACCAAACATTTAATCTTTATTTGACCATCCTTGACGGTCTTATAATTTCTGAATGATGATTATCATCATCATCATCCTTTCTTTACTACGACCAAAGTCAATGGCTTTGATCATCATTTTTTTGTATGGGTAATACCTTTGTTTCTATGGCCTCGCGGGTCATTTATACTTTGGTTTTACATGCCCCCTTTTTTTTCAACCATGGCTCTTTTGTCCATAATGACGTATTTCACGAATTCCCTTGGGTCATTTATTTCTATGCGCGCCATACATCGTTTTTATGGTTCCCTAGAAAACCATTTATACGAGGATGCCCATAAGATTTCTTGACCCAAGGTTCTTTTAACCTTTTTTTTTTCATTCGTCTCGACCTTACTACATCGGACATAACTGTGCTCATTATAAGAAGCTCATGGTATCATGTGTTCACTACTTACTTGGCCAAAGTAAGCGATCAACACATGGTACGCATGACCTTGTTATAATTACCACATCACGTCCCATGTAAGTAATCTCTCGATTTATTTCCATTTTTATGATTTCATTTGGTAAAGCTTTATTTAATTGTCAATTAACAATTATTAGTTTTACCCGTTTTATCCTTGAACATATAAAATGTTCATTTTTATAACCATTTATACAATCACATTCGTTGATGTGATTATTACTTTTCTCAATAGGATCTATATTGAGATTACTTACTTGGATGATTACTTTCGTCCAAGTTTATATTTAAACTAAATTCAGTTATTGTCTTGTTATTCACGACTGTGAATAATATGTATCTCTACTGAATTTCTCTTGGAAACGTCATCCTAGATAGGTAACCTATCCAGGTTTTCCAAGTTTCATATTCTATATGCAACTGTCTTTCGCTGTGTATTTGTTGCATATTATTGTTTGTACTATAAGTTTAAGATGTTTACCTTGTAGATACTTGCTCTGATAAACTTTCTTTCTTGTTCGATCTCTATTCGACATCATTTCTTGATTTATGTCTTTGGCGAGTATAGTTTACTCGTCATACTTCAAACCATATTTTCATCATATGGATAGATCCTTAGACTCTCGTCATCTTCAGACGTGAGGGTCCTTTAACTAAAACGTTTACAAATATTAGTAAGATTGACTTTAATAAGCGCCCGTACTATATATAAGGCTTTCTACGACACGTGTTAACACACATAATTTGTTAACTATATTGGTCTTTTATTACATTATTTGGGGTAACGTGCATTACACGATAACCCTATGTGTTGTTTTTAACACTTTAACATGCTAGACCGTTAATATACTATATGACTTACCGGATTATGCGATCAAGTGTCGAACAGAACACTTTACTCTTTAACCGTGAGCTCTGATACCAACTTGTAAGAACCTTACTTTTATTGAATATTTCATATAATATATAGTGCATTTTAAACGCCATTTTTTCCAAACATCGATGAAACGACGTTTACATAGAGTTTGGTAACAAAAGAGACTATTAAAGTAGCGGAAGCTTCGTTAGATTGTGTGTTCGGTTCCTGACATGGCTTGATCATCCTCTGAGGTCTAAAGTGCATCGTTACCTATCATACAATTTCATTCAAACAATAAGAAATCAAAGCATTTGAACAAAAGAATTAAACACAAGAAATTATTATTTTTTTTTCAGCCCCTTCACCCGGCCGGGTCAGGTTTCCACCCGGCCATGTCAGTTAAACATATACTTTTCACAGAACCTTCACCCGGCCGTGTCAAGTGCCCACCCGGCCGTGTCAGCTCTGCACTTTTCCTAGTCAAACTAGTTCTTACCTAAACGGACATAACTCTCTCATTTTTTATCCGTTTTGCGTCACGTTTCTTCCTACATGATCGTAATTTAATTTTCCATCATATGGAGTAAAAATCCGATATTCGTAATAACAATTTTCTAAGTCTTAAAGCCTCCGGCTTTATATATTTCTACAAATTTTTTGACCCGTTCATGATTTTGTCAAACAAACTTGTTTATAGCAATCAAACTCTCATGAACATCATGTTATAATTATTTCCTATTATACAAGGTTCAAATCACGGGTTTATATACATTTTTAACCCGTTTTTGCTTATATGCTACCCATTAAGGGTATTTAAGCACTGTTAAGCATAAATCACGCTCACTCCTTGCTAGCATCATATTTCCACATTTCTTATCAAATGGTCTTCCACCACAACTATTATTGTGGTGGATTTAATGTGGTAATCTATTTGTTCCGAGTTTTATCCCTCGGATTATCATTTTACGGCAAAGACTCATTTAGAGTCATTTGACCCAAAGGTTCATACCTTTCGCTTTTCATACTTATTCTAAGTATTTACTTGATCATAAAGCTCGTTTTCAAACACCCTTTAAGGGTCGTTTGCTTGATTTAGCTTGCAAGGGCGTTTTGGTCAATTTTAGTCCTTTTTTACGACGAAGGACTTTTAATAACTTGTTTGACCCAAAATTCGACATTGTAACTATAATCTTGTTTAGAAACCATCATGTTTCTAAAAACACCATGATTATAATTTAAACTATTGGGTTTACCTACTAAGGTAACCCAATGTCCATTTTTGACTTCATTTAACTCTCATTGAACTTCAAGTCCTAAATGAGTAGTTAACCTATTACGCATACCTGGCTCGGATCAATATATTGACCCGTTTTTAATACCTTTCTTTAATAACCGCTAAGTAATAGCGATGCAAATATCCAATCGATATTTACTCCTGAAATAACATAACTCGACAGAAATCATTAGTCGATATTGTCAAAAGGTGATATCTTCACCTTTTGACCCTTTTGGTCTTATTGACCACCTTTGCGAGATGATATTTATTATCATCTCATCTACATGACTCGCTCCGGTTTACACCGTACGGTCATTTTACTTATAAACTATTTCTTAACGCTTTTGACCCATTATGGCTTACGCCATAAAGTGTCTTTTCAAAACTAACGGTTAATGTCAATACATGACCAAATTACCGTTTTGCCCTTATTATTCGTTTTGGCTTACCATATAAGGTAACCATTAAAAGTTCATTTTCTATTCGTCATATTTTGACCGAATAATCTACTCCTTTTTAACCATCGTTATGGTTTCTAATCATTTTCGCTTATCTTGTTCCGTACGACTACACGTCGGAACATCACTTTTCAAATGTTTAATTGTCTTTCTCGTAATCAATACGATAAAGGAATATTTTTCAATTTAAGAGGAGTGTAAGCTTTACTTACCTTGCATCTGAATTATGCTTTTCCTTCATTACTTGATTCGTTTGACCCGCTTCCTTCCCAAGCTTCCACCTAGCTTGTCAAGCATCAAACTTATTATTATAATTCGTAAGATGGTTAAATTCGTCATAATCAATCACGACTATTCCATCCTACGATTTTATGTCGAAATTATCATTCGACCATATAAATGATCAGTTTGACTTTTTAAAGTCAACTGCTTATTAACTTAAATAATTACACGATGTAGTTCAACTACCCGTTTAATTACTTGGTCAATTATCCGGTAAGCATCATTCTTATCCTACCGTCTTAATCACTTTATTAACCAAGTTCTTGTAATCGAAATTCATCGAATTAACGCAACTTTAATCATTTTTAACACATGATGATATCAAACATCATTCTAACATGAATCTATCATCATTTTCGTTTTATCATACAACAACCCCTTTCATAGTAAGTATGATCATAAACTCAAACACACAATTTATTCAAGTATTTCCTTATTACTATCATGTATGATGATTCTAAACCCAATTATATCATCAATTTCATCATATGATTAAAACCCACTTATCCTAGTGTGGTAAATCATCTAAACATTCAATTCATAACATCATATGTATAATTTTCACTTAGGGTTTTGTTCCTAAGCAATCATACATCATAATTTAGCCCTAGCTTCAATAAATCATCCATAATTCGTTATTATGATGTTTCTCCAATTTTCACAACTTCACAAATCATCAAAATTTTACATACCTTATGATCCCCTAGCTTGGATGATCGTTAATTCACATTCAATTGTGAATTTGAGGGTCATTTGGCCCTTCAATTTAATGATTAAGTTGAAATTAGGTTTTGGCTTCATGGAGCTTATCCCCTGTACGTCAAGAACACACACACACACACACACTTAATGTGTGTGTGTGTTGTTTTATTTTAAGTTTTTATAATTAAACTTTCCAAGTTATCCAACTTTGGCCCCTCATGTATGGTTAGTTATTAAGTAGGCCACAACCCACTTAATTCCAACAATATTCTCACTTATTAACTAGGTTAAACATTCCTAGTTAACTTAGTGGGTTTGGGGTATTTATGACTCAGTTTATTTTAAGTCCCGTTAACTCGGACCTTCTATAAACTTTATTTCCTTAAAAGCCTTTATTCGACTTTTATTTAATATTAGGTTTATTTATTTAAAATCCTAATATTCACCGGGTTACTTTTACCACTAACGATACTTTACCCGTCTTTTAGTATTAACGTGGTTTGATTACCAAACCCGTTTTCAGGGTGTTACACGAACAGGTGGTGGCGGAGATGCCGGTGGTGGTGAAGATTGTGGTGGAGGTGTAACAGGTGGTGGATAAGCTGGTGGAGGAGGTCGTCTCGCATCGGCCTCATTCTCCAACTCGTAGACCCTACGACAAAGGATCTCAAACTGAAGCTGGAGCGATAGAAGGAGATCATCTCTAGTGTATCCAATGTGATGGGAAGGATGGTATGAATCGGATAATGGCATAGAATATGGAGGGAATAGACGGGGTGACTAAACACGTGGACTCAACTCAGGTGGGGGTATATGTGGTTGACCAGAAGGCTTTTCCCCGTGAGTAGGAGGTGTGTGCGGAAAAGCTGAAGAATATCGGATACTACGTGCACCACTAGAATGATCTGTCGGGATATGTGGACGTGAAGAGCTGTCACTGGCTACGTGAGTGGGAGTGTGAGGAGGTGTATGAGTAGGTGTAGGTGTAGGAATGTGAACAGGAGAAGCTGGTGCAACGGACATAGCATCATCATCATCATCATCATCATCATCATCAGTGGGGTAAGCCCTTAATCCAGCAGCTAGAAGGGCTGAAGAGGTCACGGACTCAAACGAATCGGCAACAGAATCATGGTCAGAATCAGAAGAGATGTCAATGACAGACACAACAGGTGATGCTACGTCTAGGATGGCGATGTCGAATACCTCTCCATCACCCAAGTCATCGTCAATGTGATCTACCTCAATCACAGGAACATCGATATCATCGTCAAAGTCAACAACAAAAGGCCAATCCTCAGCAGAGATGGCAACGAGGGGAACAACGTGGATCGGAATAGGATCGACAAGATGCTCGCCATCAGGATGTCCAATTATGTGTCACACCCTGTCTTTTGCGGAAGCGTGATTATGTGTGTGACTTGCTTAATATCATTGCATTCAACCATAACAAACAACTAAATGATAAAACCAAGATGTTCATCCATAATTTAGTTTCAAAATGATACAACCATCATTGTTTTAAATCCAAAACACAGACACCAAATTTCGAATACATCACAAACAAAGTTTTAAGTTCCATATAGGACTTCACAAAAGACACTAACAAACTAGGCTTTGAGCCATGTATCTTATCCAGGACAAAATACATAACTCAAACCCTTCAACATTGGATGACATCTTTTATTAAAGACATAACTTGAAAAACTTCAGCGCCCGCCAGATCCATGATTAGTTTCCTGAAATACATGTAGTTTGAAAACATCAACAAAAGTTGAGCGAGTTCATGGGTTTTGTATGTGTGCACGAATAAACCTTGTAAACATTATAAGTATGTATGTATTTGTAAACCGGTATGAAAGCAAACAAGGAAACAGATCAATTAATGGTTTGCAAGGCCATTAATATGTGTGACGTGATGCAGGAAGGCTCAATCCTACCGGATTTTGTACCGGGATTCTGGCTGGAAGACATAGTCACCTCATGGGCCAAATCCCGGTCCTCATGGGTGGGGCTCACAACACCCAAATAGATCTATCACTCATGTCCCTCGGTCCTGCTACGAGGATTAATGGTCTTAAGCGTTGTACCCACCACTCACATGATCTAACAGTTCATTCCTTGGCTAACCATACCATATGTAAACGTTTGTAAACAATTTGTAACATGTACTTCACCCCCGAAGTTGTAAAACTGAAAAAAGTTAAAAGAAAAGGGGCACATGAACTCACAGTCTTGCGTCTCGAATCCGATTTAACGCGGAAGCTTCATTTAACGTGTGTTCGGTTCTTGTTCATCGCTTGATCTTCATCCGGGACTCTCGACATTCACCTATGATCAAAACCAACTTAAAAGTTAGTTTTGATACATATTGGGCCTCCGAAATGTGCTTTTAAAGTTGATATTCAAAAGGCTTATGATACGGTAGATTGGTCGTTTCTAGAGTCTTTGCTGGTGGGTTTTGGGTTTCATCATAAAATGGTGCATTGTATAATGATATGTGTTACTACTGTTTCTTTCTCTATTGGAGTGAATGGATCATATACATGGTTTCTTTCAAGGCAAAAGGGGGTTGCGACAAGGTGATCCAATGTCACCTTATTTATTCACTATGGTTATGGAAGCTTTGACACTTATTCTAAAGGATTTGGTGAATACCTCTTCTAACTTTAAGTTTCATAACTTTTGTAAAAAAACAAAGAATTGTGAATGTCTGTTTTGCGGATGACCTGTTTATGTTTTCTAGAGGCGATGTTTCTTCGGCTAGGATTATCATGGACGGGCTGCAGAGATTCAAGAATGTTTCGGGCCTTATTCCTAGTATAGCCAAGAGTACCATGTTTTTTGGTAATGTTGCTAGGGAGGTTAAGCAAAGTATTTTACAATTGATGCCTTTTGAGGAAGGCACTTTGCCAGTTAGATACTTGGGCGTGCCCCTTATCTCGTCAAGGTTAGTATACAAAGATTGCAAGATTTTGGTTGAAAAGATGGAAGCTAGAATTGAAAGTTGGAAGAATAAAACGTTGTCCTTTGCTGGTCGTCTTCAACTTATAAAATCCGTCTTATCTTCCATGCATATTTATTGGGCGTCTGTTTTTATTCTTCCGGCTAGTATTATTTCTGATCTAGAGAAAAAGATGAGGGCGTTTCTATGGTGTCAATGTCCAATGAAGAAAGGCCGTGCCAAAGTTAAATGGTCTGATGTTTGTCTTCCAAAGTTTGAAGGTGGTTTGGGTATTAGGAGAATTCGTGACATGAATATGGCGCTAATGACCACTCATATATGGAGTCTCCTAACTAGAAGGAATTCTATATGGGTGAATTGGATCAATGAGCACAAAATAAAAGGCCAGTCATTTTGGCAGCTTCGGCCAAGGGGTAACAGTGCAACGGGTTGGCGAAATATTTTGAATATTCGGGATCGAGTTCGTCCTTTTATTATCTCCAAGATTGGAAATGGTCTTAATACATCTGCGTGGTTTGATCGGTGGTCTCATATTGGTCCGTTATGTGATCTTGTTTCAGCTCGTCGGGTGCATAATGCGGGGTTTACTCTTAATACGAAGGTTTGTGACATTATGAATAATGGTGATTGGGGGTGGCCGAGAGCTTGGATGGATTTATTTCCGGTTTTATTAAACATTCGACCGCCTACAATTTTTCCTCATAAATCTGATTTTCTAGTGTGGCGTGATATTAGTGGTTCGGAGCAGGATTATTCAGCGTCTGTTGTGTGGGATTCGATTAGAAATCAAGGTGAAAGAGTCCATTGGGTCGAGATAGTTTGGTTTGCGAACTGTATTCCGAGACATGCTTTTCTGGCAAGAGCGTAATCAAAGGCTTTTTAAATCCAAGAAACGAACGGTGCACGTGATTTCTGAAGCTATTGTGTCTACGGTTAGATTGAAGCTAGCCTCGGTGAAAGTCAAGAGTTCTACGACTGGAATGAGCTTACTAGAAAAATGGAATGTGCCAAGCATGTAGTTTGTTGGTTGTCTCTAGTTAGTGTCTAGAGTTGGTTTGTTTTATGTTTGTGGTTTGTTTTTTAGCTTGTTAACACTTCCTGGCATGTCAGGATAGTGAACTAGTGAGGACTCTCCTTGCTACTTGTTTTTTATTGGTTTGTGATATATGAAAGTGAACCGGGGTAACCCTTTACCCAAAAAAAAAGTTAGTTTTGATGTAACCCTAGCTCTTTCATCGTGAGTTTTGTGAAGCAGACTTGTTATTCGAGGTTTTCAATCTTCTAATACAATCTGTGGTTGCGGAATTGATTGATTAAAGTCTAGGGTTTTTTCTTTTACTTCTAATCGCCGCCTGATCCCTGTGTTTTTGGACATCCTGTATAGTTTTTAGGTCGATCGGTCCCTCAAAAAACCTGATTTACTTATTTCTATATGAGTTGTAAGATTCATGGGGTAGGGTTTATCTAGTTTAGGGTTTTGTTTTTCTCTTTGTTCGTTGTTTCGTCTGGTTCGTGTGGTTTTCTTGGTGCATGGTTCAGTACTAACATAGGGTTGAAGAGAGTTGTCAATATTGGAATGGATGAACGTAAGAAAACTGGTGGAAACCTACAGGATTTTCATGGGAAGCCGCCATTGTCGTTTAAAGATATAGCTGATCGAGTTCTTGATGTTGAAGGGAACACTATGCAGCCAAGGCGTGGTGTAACGATTAGAACGCAGAATGACCCTAAGTATACAAACATCATCGATGAACTCACAAAGGTCACATTACCGGTTCAATTGGATAAACTGGATGTAGAAAAGTCAGACAACCTTTGGGAGTACCGTAGTATGGGGTTCTCGCCAACAACAGCTGTGGATGGAGTGAATTTGTCGGCCGACCAGGGGAGTATAAAGATTTCCGGGGCTGCGACTCCTTTGGCTGGTCAGTTGAATACTACATTTCCTGGGGCTGCGGAACCTTTATCATTTGCTAAAGTAGTCAATAATGCTAAGGAGAATGTGAAGGTTAATTTTCAGATGATGGAATCTAGCGAGGCTGTTGACGGAGCTGATGTCGTTATTCCGTTGTCTTCGGTTAAACAAGTCACTGACAGGTATGCCAACACTTTGTATGGATATTTTCTGGGTAAACGTCTGGCTTTTCCTGTGGTGGATTACTTTGCAAAGAACAACTGGGTTAAATATGGTCTCTCTAGACTAATGATGAATGTGAACGGTTTCTTTTTCTTTAAGTTCAAAACAAAGGAAGGGATGGATAAAATGCTAGAGGATGGACCTTGGATGATTAGAAATGTTCCGATAATATTGAAGGAGTGGTCAGCATCTAGCAAGCTGGAAAAGGAAGATATTAAAGCGATTCCAGTTTGGGTCAAGATGCATGATGTGTCGTTAGCGGCATATACTGAGGATGGTCTTAGCTTGGTTGCCTCTAAGATAGGGGTGCCTAAGATGTTGGATTCGTACACTGCTACGATGTGTGCTGAGTCTTGGGGAAGAAGCAGTTATGCTAGAGCTCTCATTGAAGTTCAGGCGGGGGCTGATTTAAAGAGGAGTGTTACTGTTGCAATCCCATCTTTAGATGGTAATGGTCATTCAAAGGTGGAGGTAAAAATTGAATACGATTGGGAGCCGTTAAGGTGCTCATCTTGCTGTGTTTTTGGTCATGAAAATAGCTCGTGCCCAAAAAACCCTCTGGTTGCTTCAAGTGGGGTTTCTGAAAAGGAAAATGATGACTTTCAGGTTGTGGGTGCCAAGAAGAAAAAAGCTAATAACCAAGGTCTTCATATAAAAAATCAGAAGCCTAAGGTAGTTTATAGACCAGTTACGAATCCTAAACCAAAATCGTCCTTGAGGAATCCGATGAAGAATCAGGTCTCAACATCAAACCCATTTGATATTCTTAAGGACGATGATGGAGGTCAGGGAGGTATTGCTGCGGGGCGTCTGGAGAAGAAGGATACGCAGACAAATGACAAGCAGGAATCAGATGATGAGGAGGTTGTTGAAGTATACAATGAAACTAATGAATTTATGACTTCGGATACACATTCTTCAGCTTCAAGAGCAAGGGCAAGCACATCTTCCACAAAGTTCTCCAATGGTTAGACATGCTTTGATTCGCGTTAAGGGGCTGCCGGTTTGTGGCAGTTTCATCTTTGATGATGGAGGATGATTTGTTTTGGACTTTTAGTGTGCGATAGTCTTGTCTACTTTTTCATGATGTAAAGTAGGCTAGGTTATGGGTTGTCATAGGATACTTTGTTTTGTTTGTTTTGTTTGGCTTACATATACGGGGCATGTCCTGTATATGAACTAGTGTGGAACACATCCTCACTACTTGTTCTTAATTGCGGTTGTTTTAATAGAATCACCGGGGTAACCCTTTACCCAAAAAACAAGTACAACAAGGTAATTGGGTCAAATAATCAAAATAAACAAAAAATTCAAGATTTTACCCCGTCGCCGCGCGCGACGGTAAAGCCCTTTGGGCGTCGCGCGACGCCACGCCTCCATTTCGACAGAATGTGTTGATGCTGGTGCTGCATATGCCCAGCTATAGTTTTAATCGAAAAACGAACTTCAAAGTGTCATAACTTTTTGTCTACTTATCCGTTTTACACGATTCTTTTTCCTACGAATCCGTAATTTAATTCTCCATCTCATGGAGTTAAATTCCGACATCCGAATTACAAATTTTCTAGATTTTAAGCCCTCGGCCTTATTTTAACTATTAAACCTTTAGCAAAGCTTTTGACCCGTTTCATACTTTCATCAAACCAACTAGTTTGATACACCTAAATTACTACGGACATCATATATTAAAATATTTTCTATCACACGAAGTTCAAATCACGGGTTGTTATACATCATTGACCCGTTTATACTTATGCGCTTATTTTTGACCCGTTAAGGGTATTTAAGCCCTTTAATGCATAAACCTCACTCATTCACTTCTAACTTCATATTTTCACATTGCTTTTCGAGGGGTCTTCCACCACAACTACGATTGTGGTGGATTTTATGTGAATCTATTGTTTATCCCGAATTTACCCCTTTCGTATTTTCAATTTACGGCAAAGGCCATTTTGATACATTTGACCCAAAAAGGCTTATGCCTATAACTTTTATGCTTCTCTATAACTTACATGATCACGACATATGTTCTTAAACCATCCCTATGGGTCGTTTGCCCGATTTACCCATCAAGGGCGTTTCCGTCAACTTTAGCCCCTCATTTTGCGTCGAAGGACTTTCGCTACCCATTTGACCAAATTCGTATATTTAACTAAAAGTTAGTCATGCATACCTGGCTCGGGTCATAAAATTGACCCGTTTAAGTACCTTTTTGTTTTCTTTAAACTTTCTAGTTTAAGGCAACGCAAGCCATGAGTTATTTCCTGTGATCACAAAACTCAACAAACGGTCATCAATTATTATTGTCAAATGACTTTTACCAATGTCATTTGACCTGTTTAGTCCGAACGACCGCTTCCCATTATGAGATGATATCTAGTTGCCATCTCGCCCTTTTTACCCGTTTTATCATATTTCATGGTTTCTTACCATTTCTCCTTTGTTCCGACTCGCATTATATCGTGCCGGAACATCATTTTTCAATTGCTAAATAAAATTCATATATAATACTTGCAATTAAGTATTTCGTAAATATATAAAGGGGCGTAAGCTTTACTTACCTTGAAATCCGATTATGTTTTTCCACGCGTATTAGTTTCGTTTGACCCGCTTCTTCCCAAGCTTCCACCTAGCTTTTCAAGCGTCAATCTACCTTTTATCATTTACAAGGTGGTTAGATTAGTCATTATTATCAAGACTATCTCACCTTACGGACTTTATACTAAATTTACCAATTGATTTCATTATTGGTCAATTTGACTTTTAAAAGTCAAACGACCTATAACATGAGCAATTACACAATTAAGTTCAACAATTCATTTAAGCAATTTGTCAAATGTCCGATAGGTATCATTCTTACACTACCGTTTTAACTAGTTTTCTCAACCAAGTTCATGAAACCGTAATTCGTTGAATTAACATAATCTCATTCATCATATGCTAATTTATCAATATTCTTCAAAAACTACGGATCGTTTCATCCCCATGGAACAACCCATTGCTTCACATATATGAAATTTAACCGATTATCAAACTTAGCCAAAAGATTCTAGTATTCATATACACATTCATGATTTCAAGCAATCTATGAACATACATATAACAACAATTTCATCACTTCACACAAAAACCCATTTCATGGTAAGTATGATCAAATATTCAAACACCTAGATTGTTCAAGTAGCCTCATGTTACTACCATATATGATGATTCTAAACACAAGTTCATCATTAATTTCATCAATTTATCAAAACCCATTTAACTAGGTGTGGTAATTCATCCAAACACCTAAATCATAGCAATTTCACTCAAAATTTTCACTTAGGGTTTGTTCCTAAGCAAGTGTATATCTCTATCTTATCTCAATTTCTCATATTCATACATGGATTGCATCATGCAAAATTAACTAATTTTTCACAACTTCATGAATGTCAAAAATTCGACATACCTTACGATCCCCTTGACTTGGTGATCGTTTATATATATCCCAATCCGAATTTGGCCTTCGTTTGAAGGTTTTGTTGAGATTAGGGTTAGGCTCCATGGGAGCTCCTTGTGCTTGATTCCAGAACACACGCCTGGTGTGTGTTTATTTTTATTTTTTATTAAATAGAACTTGTTTCCTTTTTAACGATTTCGGTCCCTCAAGTTTAATTTTAATTGTTAGGGACTAGAACTCTATGTTTTATTACTTATTTACACCTCACTAACTAGGTTAATTATTCCTAGTTAACTTAATGGGTTCGGAAAGTTGTAACCCGTTATATTTTAAGTCCCGTTAACTCGGGCATTTTTATATACTTTGTTTTCTCAAAGTATTTATCCTCTTTCCAATTGATATTAGGTTTATTTATTTAAATTTCTAATATTTACCGGGTTAATTTTTACCTCTAACGGTAATTTACCCGTCATTACTATTAACGTGGTTTGATTACCAAACCCTTTTTTGGGGTGTTACAGATCTAATCTTCTAACAAGCTTAACATGCTAGATCTAAACATACGAACAAGATTCAACAACAACAACTTCATCACATACACCAAAAATCACTAAAATCACTTGTTCTCTACATGATTATTTTAGATTCTTACATCTTCATCTTTTAAAGTTTAGTTTGTTTGATGGCGTGAGTTGTACATAACATAAACATGAACTAAAATAGTGATTAGGAGGCTAACAACTAGCTCTATTGGCTAGGGAAGTGGCACAAGAAGGACAAAGATGAAGAATGATGAAATCAAGTGGTTAAAAGCTCCTTAGCAAGGTCCTTCACCTTCCAATGCTTCACACCTTCTTTGATGACCTTCTTACACCTTGTAGTGACCTTGGAATGCTTGGAATGTGAGTGAAAATGGTGGATGTATGGGTGTGTTTGGTCGGCCGAGAGCAAGGGAGAGGGAGAGAAGAAGATGTGTGTTTTGAAAGTTAGAAAGATAATGAATGAAGTCTTGAAGTTCTGGTTTCTTTTATCCTCCAACATTTTATTATCCATGGTCTATCATGTCCCATATCAATGTTACATTGATAATATTATAATCAAAAGATGGGGTGGGGCCCTTGGGGCCGGTTTTCGAATGGGGGGGGGTATTTTGTCAAAGTTTGAAAGTTAAGGGTTTGAAGTGTAAACTAGAAGGTTTAACTTGGTTTAAGTGTGTTTAGGTGTTTTTATGATTTTTAAGGTGTTCTATCACCAATACTAGCTTAATATCATAAAAACAATGCTTCCAGGTAAATTTTGATGTTTTGGGTAGTGTCCGGTTATTCGTTTCGTTAACGGTTCGTTAAAGTGCTAAATTGCACAGTTTTACTAGGTATGAAGCACCTTTTGTGACAGTTTCAATTCCCGACACTTTGTAAGTTATCCTGGACACTAAAACACAAATTCTGCATAATATTTTGGTGTTAAAATGTTGTTTTTGCTGTTTTTCTGCTGAATTCTGCAGAATTCAGCATTTAAAGTGAGTTTCGGGTGTCTTTTAGTGCATATCTTAGTTTTTGGAAAGTGTATATGTTAACCCTTGTATCCACACTTGGGTTATAATGTGTTTTTGATGTTGGACCTACTCCTAGGCCCTAAATCTATTGTCTGACTGCTTTCTGCAGAAGTGCTGACACAGTGTGTCTTACCGATGAGTTTACTAGTCTTTCTGACGCAACGCTTAATGTAATGCACAAGGCAATATTTGAAGTATAAAACATGCATGAATTCATATGTAAAGCAGTTAATCACACAGTGTTGACGATTAATCACATAATTGCAGATAATAAGTAATAAATAAATAGTACGGAAATTACCGGTTTGGTGCCAGTTGTCACAAGAAAACACTTAAAAATCTCTTATTTCTAAAACGCAATGGCCTAAAAACACAAAAGAAAGTGTACTTTCTAAAACGCAATGGACTGAAAACACATAAAAATGTGTTTACCTAAAACGCAATGGACTAAAAACACTTCAAAAATGTGTTTTTCTAAAACGCAATGGCCAGAAAACACTTAAAAATGTCTTATTTCTAAAACACAATGGCCTAAAAACACAAAAGAAAGTGTACTCTCTAAAACGCAATGGACTGAAAACGCATAAAAATGTGTTTTACCTAAAATGCAATGGACTAAAAACACTTCAAAAATGTGTTTTTCTAAAACGCAATGGCCAGAAAACACTTAAAAATGTCTTATTTCTAAAACGCAATGGCCTAAAAACACAAAAGAAATTGTATTTTCTAAAACGCAATGGACTGAAAACACATAAAAATGTGTTTACCTAAAACGCAATGGACTAAAAACACTTCAAAAATGTGTTTTTCTAAAACGCAATGGCCATAAAACACATAAAACTGTCTTATTTCTAAAATGCAATGGACACATAAAACTGTCTGTGAATTGTCTAAACCAGCTCGACCCCAGCCAGGGGCTCTGCCCCTTGGACCCCGCCAGGGGCTGCCGCCCCTTAGACCCCCGCCAAGATCGTAAAACGCAATGACTCAATTCAAAAACCCAGATCGTAAAAATGCAATTCAAAAATTTCTTACATAGATCGAAGCCGATTTCTTCAGATTTCTTCAACGATTGACGAAATTTGAATGTTAGAAACATTTATTAGCGATCGAATCGAACGAATCGAGTGATTCGCTTCAAAATCACAAGAAAAAATGACATATTGGGTTTCCTCAAAAAAGCTGAACAACACGTTGATCGGGTGTTTGAATCATTGATTGGTAACGAAAATCGCACTATAATGTAGTGATTATTGAGATAGAAAGTGAAGAAATGGTTGAAGATGGTGGGTTTTGAAGTTACAGAGAGAAGAAAAAAGGAGAAGATTGGGTATAATTGACTAAAATACCCTTGCTCTTTATTTTAAATTTTACCATATGTCCTAACCCTATTGCTTCCTATCCTTCGTAGCCAAAATAAATTTCCTATTCGATCCTTACCTATTCCGGTTGTAAAGCGGAAGAAGAGGGAGAAGGGGCACAGCCCCACCAGCAGCCCACGTTTCCGACCCGAAAGGAATTGCAAATGAAAGAAGAATCTGTGTGCACTATCCATGGAGTGGAGTGACTATTCTGAATCTCCTATTCTCTATCTCCCCCTTTTTTGCCTTCGGCTATTACCGGCCCAACATTGGATTTGTTTGAAAACAATACAACCAAGGTGGCGTTCATTCAATCAAAGCTTTTATGCCCTAGCACTAATGACTCTCTTTGGAAAGAAAGGAATGCAGCGAACAAGTCTTTCCTTTCCACTGGTTCTTGAAAGCTCTCAATCCCCGCTTCTCCCATATTGATTCTCCCTCTCGCATCGGTTCTGCATCAGATAATGAGCCCATGCGCAAACTCTCTCTTTTATTGTATTGGCGCCCGATAGGTAGGCTATTAGATTGAGTCGAAAGCCTACCATAAAGGTTCCGATTCGAGCGAGAGCCCAAACGGGGGAGGCGAGAACATCTTGATCGAAAGCTCCACTGTTCTGAATAGTGAGAAAGACTTACCTATTAGTGAAAAACCCAAGTATTGTGTTAAACGTGTAAATGAAAGGGAGTAGAGGGACCAAACTTGTAGTGGGGGTTCATTTCATATCTTTGTAGTTGAGGTGAGGTGAGGTGAGGTGAGGTGAGGGAAGCGTGTTATCCTGTTGTGTTTTGTACAATACAATGCTTATGAAAGCGTCGACTCCGGCGGCATTACCTATTAATTTCAAATCGAGGTTCACGGTGGTATCAAATTCAAGAGTTACGAGTTACAAGAATTGCAAAGAAATTGGTAGAAGAGGGGTTGTAGCTGCTGCTGCTGGGTATAGAAAGAGGTCATTGGAAACACCGGGAGCGTATGAGCTTGTAGACGAAGAGAGCGGGGATAAGTTCATCGTCTGGGGAGGAACCGATGACGAAGCGCCTATCCCTACCCCTACCAACGAGGTTCTTCACTGGAAACCACCCTCCACCAGACCACCGACAGGTCTCTGCTCTTTCCTCCTTTCTCTTATTATCTATCTATCTATCTATCTATCTATCTCTATATTATTATTATTTTATTAATAACAAGAAGAAGAAGAAGAAGAAGAATATTTTAATGAAATGTTATTAATTTTATCTACGAGTTGCAGCCAGTAGCAAGGGAGTGTCTCCAAGTTTTGAACGATTAAGAGCCGCTAGGGTAAGGAGTCTTGGTAGTAGGGTATCCTCCTCTTCAGAAAAGGATGTTTCGGAAACACTTTTGGCTAAACAAAATACAACGTCTAATGCTATCAAAGATGATGGTGATAGGAGGAGTATTTCACAAAGGACATTAAACGCTGCTGATTTTTTTAGCAGAAAATCATTTAAGGATGTGGGATGCACGGATTACATGCTTCACTTTTTGAACACTCAGCTTATTGCCTACCCTTCACATATTCAGGCATAATTCTTGTCCTTAACATGTCATTTTGTGTGATGATGAATTCCGTAAACCTATGTGTTGGGAATTGAATTGCAGGCTTTGTCATTCCCACATGTTATCAAGGGTAAGAGTTGCATCATAGCTGATCAGAGTGGGTCCGGGAAAACTTTGGCCTATCTTTTACCAGTGATTCAAAGTATTAGACAAGATGAGTTGGAAGGGCTTGCCAAATCCTTACCTCAAAGCCCCAGACTTGTCATACTAGTTCCAACTGCTGAGTTGGCTTCTCAGGTTTGCTTGCTATTTCCTTCCACAAACATCACAACTAATTTTCTATTTTATAAATCTTTTCTTTCTTTTTTCCAGGTATTACGAAATTGCAGACTCATGTCAAAGTCTGGTGTGCCATTCCGGTCTATGATTGCGACAGGTGGTTTCAAACAGAAAACTCAACTGGAAAGTCTACGAAATGAGTTAGATGTTTTAATTGCTACTCCGGGTCGATTCTTATACTTAGTTCAACAAGGCTTTTTACACTTGACTAATCTTAAATGGTACTTTCTCATCATCAAATTTCTCTTACTGTTTGTTACTACTAATATGTTTGTTGTTCAGTGCGGTGTTGGATGAGGTGGACATACTGTTTAAGGATGAAGATTTTCAGCCGGCATTGGAGAGTTTAATGAATTTGGCACCTGTTACCACCCAATATCTGTTTGTGACTGCGACTCTACCAGTGAATGTATACAATAAGCTTGTTGAAAACTTTCCTGATTGTCAAGTTATTATGGGACCTGGGATGCACCGTACAAGCTCTGGTCTTGAGGAGGTACATCTCTTTTTCTTTCATCCATGTTCTCATAGATAAGTTATATATTGAGTCGCATGTGCAGATACTTGTTGACTGCAGTGGAGAGGATGGAATGGAAAAAACTCAGGACACCGCGTTTGTTAACAAGAAGTCTGCTCTTCTTAAACTAGTGGAGGAAGGCCCCGTTACGAAAACCATCATTTTCTGCAATAAAGTAAGACAAAAAAAAAGAATGATGTAACCCGGAATATGCTAATTTATAATTTATATAATGGTAAATTGCAGATAGAGACTTGCAGAAAGGTTGAAAATGCATTAACAAGATCCAATAGAAAAGTGTTGCCGTTTCATGCTGCTTTAGCGCAAGATTTGCGTGTTGCAAATATGGAGGAGTTCTGTCAAACTCGGTCAAAGGATAGCTCTTTGTTTTTAGTATGCACAGACAGGTAAAACGTCTGTATGTTAATTGAAAGCTTTATATATAGGACATTCATTCTAGTTCTAGAACTAATAATATGTTGAGAACTGCGAGAACCGTATGTGTTTGTACTTATTGCTTTAATCTCTTTTCATCTCTCCCACTTCTGGTTATCTTTATGCTGCATTGTGTAGTTCTCAACATATTATTGGTTCTTAAACTAACATGCCTTTGAGAGAGAGTGTACACACACACATATAGGGTGAGGATCATTACACCCTACTAAATTATTACGAGAACAAAACTAAATTGTTAGAAAACATATTATCAGTGGTTTATATTTTTACAATTGTGTGTTTCTTACATACGCATAGGTAAGCTATGTACATAAATTACCATCAAACTAATTTGTTTTAATTGTGTACCTTTTAACTGCATATATACCTATGCATGTATAGGTTGTATACTCAAAATCTCAAATGAACCATTAATTTTAAACTTTAGGAAAAATGAGTGAGATAATAACCATTAACTTTAAATACCACTTTCTTTTATTTCATTATTATTATTTGTTTTATGAAAATTAGTGGTTTCATTATTGTTTTCTTTTGTTCTCGTGATAATGTGTTGTGTGTAGCTAGCTCTCCTATACGTGCGCACACTCCCTGAGAATATACATGCTTGTTTGTGTCTCTCTATATGTATGTAATATGGTTCTGTTTATTCAGGGCATCCCGGGGGATTGATATCCCAGGAGTTGATCAGGTTGTGTTGTTCGACTTCCCCCGTGACCCAAGTGAATATGTGCGTCGTGTTGGAAGAACAGCGAGGGGTGCTGGAGGCAAAGGTAGAGCTTTCATATTTGTGGTTGGAAAGCAAGTCTCCCTTGCTCGCAGAATTATAGAAAGGAATAGAAAAGGCCACCCGTTGCATGATGTTCCATCAAACTAAACTAATATATCATCGATGGACAATTGTCATCATATACTAATGTAGTTTGGTCAATTCGGTTAACCATTGGTTTAGGCTCAGTTCAAAATCATTCCAGCTAACAGAAAAACAAGCCTGTTAATTTAAATTGGCGGAAGGACAAGTGGTATATTATTATAACAAAGTATTTGGGATTGGGTAAAATGAGAACTATACTTAGTTGAGAGAACCAATGAACTAATCTCATCTTTTGATCAAGATGGTGTATGGTTGAGATTTGATTTAGGTTATGACATATAGAGACCATTCCTTTTTAATAAAAAAAAAAAAAAAACCATTGCAATACATAAAAGGGCAAATTCGACATTTTTACAACATTTTTTTTGTAAGATTGTTTTTTTTTTGTCAGACGTCCCATCAAATCAATATCATTCAAATCTACAAAATTGTTTTGAACACAAATCAACATCATTTAAATCTACAAATGAGAACTAGACTTAGTTGAGAGAACAATGAACTAATCTCATCCTTTCATCAAGATAGGGTGTATGGCTAAGATTTGATTTGAGTTAGGACATCTAGGGACCATTACTTTTTAATAAAAAAACTATTGCAAATACTAAAAGGGCAAATTTGACATTTTTAAACCATATTTTTTGTAAGATTGTTTTTATTTTTGGAACACCCCTTGGTCTATTCGCACACCCCAAAACGCTCTCCTTTGGCTAAAGCGGGACGCTTTAGGTTAAAGTCAACAGACAAGGGCTGAGTCTGTCAGTCCTTGTCTGATGACCACGTACCGAAGCGTCTCGCTTTGGCTAAAGCGGGGCGTTTTGGGCTGACTGTTTATTTTTGGGGGAAAAAGCGAGATTTTGGTTAAAAAAATGGGTTGTTGGTTTGTTGTTTGATTATATTTGGTTGTGTTTTTTTGTTGAAACGTTGTAAATTTTTGTTTTATTTTTATAAAACATATATAATTTTTTATTTTCTTAAAAATCAATTTAATTCAAAACACACACACACAGATATATATATATATATATATATATAGGGTAAGGTTCATGCGAGAACCACCTTTATTGCGAGAACCGCGAGAACCAATGTGAACACAACCTAAAATAGCTAAAAAAACCTTAAAAAAACCTAAAAAAACCTAACCCCCACCCCCCCCCCCCCAAAACCTAAACCCCCCCACCCCAAAAAAAAAAAAAAAACCTAACCCCCCCCCCCCCATGCTAACCCCCCCAAGCTAAATGCTAAAAACTAAACCCCCCAAAAAACCTATAAAAAACCTAACCCCCCACCCCAAAAACCTAAACCCCCCTCCCCCACCCCCCAAAAACCTAAACCCCCCCCCCCCCCCACCCCCCCAGCTAAAAGGCTAAAAACTAAACCCCCAAAAAACCTAAAAAAATCTAAAAAAAATCTAAAATTTGTTTTTTGATTTTTTTAATATTTTTTATGTTAAAATCGCTACTTTTAGAAGCAAAAAAAAAAAAAAAAAATTTTGTGTGATTTTTAGCTATTTTTAGGCATTTTTGGTTGCGTTCACATTGGTTCTCGCGGTTCTCGCAATAAGAGGTGGTTCCTAACGGATCTTTGTCCTATATATATATATATATATATAGAGTAGGGTTCGCACGGAAAGTGTGTTTTTCCTAGAAAGTCTAGGAAGCGATCTGGTCCATCCGATTGGTGTGTTTAAGGGTTGAGATTAAATCAATGGCAATCTTGTAATATGTGAGTTTAATTAATTGATTGTTTTAAATGAGTAGGGGCAATTTTGTCAATGGCCGTGTTTTAAATCAATTAGATAACCGCCCAGTTCCTAAATTCAAGCGATTTTCCCCCTCTCTCTCCAAACCCATCTTGGAAACTCCAATCCCTACCAAAAATAACTACAATCATGGAAGAAGATAACTTTAGAAACGATGGAGAGCACCGGATCAAATTAAAACACTTCTCCATCTCCACCATCTCCGAGTTCATCATCACCATTCAAATATTGTTCTTATCATCTCCGTTTTCTTGACGATGTGTTTTAACAGCAAGCAAATTAATACAGTTGTGTTTTAACAGCAAGCAGATTCATACAGATGTGTTTTAACATCCAGATTCATACAGATGTGTTTTAACAGCAAGCAGATTCATACAGTTGTGTTTTAACATCCAGATTCTTACAGATGTGTTTTAACAGCAAACAGATTCATACAGATGTGTTTTAACAGCAAGCAGATTCATACAGATGTGTTTTAACAGCAAGCAGATTCATTCAAATGTGTTTTAACATCCAGATTCATACAGATGTGTTTTAACAGCAAGCAGATTCATACAGTTGTGTTTTAACAGCAAGCAGATTCATACAGATGTGTTTTAACATCCAGATTCATACAGATGTGTTTTAACAGCAAACAGATTCATACAGATGTGTTTTAACAGCAAGCAGATTCATACAGATGTGTTTTAACATCCAGATTCATACAGATGTGTTTTAACATCCAGATTCATACAGATGTGTTTTAACAGCAAGCGGATTCATACAGCTGTGTTTTAGCATTCAGATTCATACAGTTGTGTTTTAACAGCAAACAGATTCATACAGTTGTGTTTTAACAGCAAGCAGATTCATACACTTGTGTTTTAGCATTCAGATTCATACAGTTGTGTTTTAACAGCAATCAGATTCATACCCTGTGTTTTACCATCTTTATATTGTGGGATCTATAAAAAAAATTGACTTTAGCCCTGTAAACTGTTAAAACACAGCACCAAGAACATGCTGATAAATTCCAGTAATCTTCTGAACAATGGAATATGCGATGTAATGTGACATGGAATTTTAGTTAATGAACACATTGACTTCCAGATTTGAATTCGAAAATAATAAAAATTCCGAAAATCATGGAATTTTAGTTAATGAAGATACATTCCAAAAATAAAATTAAAATGTGAAATTACATGATAGTCCTTCTACTTAAAATCCCTCAATGACACATGTCCAATTCTTATTCCTTCCTAGACTTTCTAGGAAAAATAGACTTTCCACCCAACTCCTACTCTATATATATATATATATATATATATATATAGTAGGAGTTTGGTAGAAAGTGTATTTTTCCTAGAAAGTCTAGGAAGCAATGAGAATTGGACATGTGGCATTGAGTTATTTTAACTAAAAGGGCAACTATGTAATTTCACATTTTAATTTTATTTTTAGAATTTATTTTTCATTAACTAACATTCCATGATTTTCGGAATTTTTGTTGTTTTCGAATTCAAATCTGGAAGTCAATTTGTTTATTTGGAAAACTATCAGCATGTTCTTGGTGATGTGTTTTACCAGTCAGAGAGGTTGAAGTCAGTTTGTTTTAACACTCTGAAGTCAGTGTGTTTTAACACTCAGCATTTTCTTGGTGATGTGTTTTACCAGTCAGAGAGGTTGAAGTCAGTGTGTTTTAACACTCTGAAGTCAGTGTGTTAACACCCGTAATCACTTTGTAAAACACGTAGTACAATGACAGCTTGATCTTACATATATAGAACAAGGAAAATCTCTTATCTTCATCCATGACAGTTTTTTTGATTGATTTAAAATCCGGTCATTGACAAAATTGCCCCTACTCATTTAAAACAATCAATTAATTAAACTCAAATATTACAAGATTGCCATTGATTTAATCTCAACCCTTAAACACACCCATTGGATGGACCAGATCGCTTCCTAGACTTTCTAGGAAAAACACACTTTCCGCAGGATCCCCACTATATATATATATATATATAGGGTTGAGTTCATTTCAGAACTCTAAATAACTACATAACTTTCAGAACTCCTAATAAACAATCATTTTATATATAAGTTTTTGTATTTAGGATCTTTTTATCGTCTATTATATGTATTTCTTTGATTACATACATGTTAAAAGTAGTTTACATATGTTTAATTGCCAAAATTATATATATGTGTCATAACTAATTACATATATGTAAAAAAAACTAGTTTACATATGTGTATTTATAAAATTACATATAAAAAATGATAAAATTACTCTTAACATGTATGTAATCGTAAAAATACACATAATAAATGATAAAATTATCCTAAACATAAAAATATATAAATAAAAAGATTGTTTATTAGAAGTTCTGCGAGTTTTGTAAATATTTATGGTTCTGAAATGATCCTGGCCCTATATATATATATATATATATATATATATGTATGTATATATATATATATATGTATATATATATAGAGGCCGGTTATCATACAAATCCTCTAATCGTACATTATGTACGCGTCGTCTACAACCGTCAGATCATCTTCCTTAAACAGCGCCTTTTTCTATTAAATTTATCAACATATAATTCATAAAAAAGAAACCGCCAAGGTTAAAAACGTCAAATTTAAGATCAAAACACCTGATAACGGCAAACAAAACCTCAAAAATCATAACGAAAGATCCTAAAATCAAAACCAAAGACGAAATTAAAACAATTATCAAAAAATCGATCGATTCTTATTCACCAAATCGATCGATTCCTATTCATCAAATTCTTCTGATAAAATGAACTTCTGATGAATTTAGAAACTCTGTATGCACTGACTATCGAAGAAGATGATGCAGTTTGTCAAATCATTTGCGAAAACGTCGACAATACAAATGCGAATTCGGTATAAAAATGAATTCTTTGACATTTCATATAGTTTGCGAATTCCATGTGATGCATGTGCGATATCAGTAAAAAGTTAAGAATTCTTTGAGATTTCATATAGTTTGCGAATTTCAGATAATGCACATGCGTTTTTAAACACATACAAAATCTCTTCATATAGTTTGCGATTTTAGATAACTTACACATGCGATATCATAGAAAATGATATTTAAATGAATGTTTTAACGGTTTGCGAATTACTTTCGAATCAAGTGCGATTTCGAATAAGAAGAGTGCAAAAAAAAACTTAAAAAAAAAACTTTGTAATAAAAAATACAAAAAAAAAAAAAACTACCAATCTTAAAAAACTAAAAATGAAATTATTTTATATACAAAAACTTAATTTATTAATGATGTGACTATAATTTGACATGTAATGATGAATTTTACAATTAATACTACTGAACTTACCACCCTACCTATATAATAAATTTACTATATTAATATAAAAAACCTTGATAACTACCTTCCATATTAAGACATAGAAGACCAAAGAAACAAACACACAAACACAGACAAACAAAAAATGGCATCTGAAGATATAGAAAAAATCAAAACCATTGCAATCAAAGAACTATTTCCAAGCACTGATGTCACCTCTTCTAATCTGATTCTTGATGTGCAGGGCAAAATCCTGGAACAAATCAAGAAAAATCAAGAAGTATGGGAAAAGCTACTTCAAGAACCACCATCAACATTCAGAGACAGAGCTTTGGATCACCTAAAGGAGCAATCTCGATCTGATGACTTGGCCTTCTCTTTCCTAACAGATGCTCTGAACACTGTGAAGGAGAAGATGAAGTTCAGCTCTTCTGAACGTGACAAAATCATTTCTTCAAGTAACTAATTTATATTTTTAATCCTTTTGTGGTTGTGGTTGTGGCTGTGTTAGACAATAACTATTATTTTGGATATATGTTTTGAACAAATCTTATGCTTTAATATAATTTAAAATCGTATGAATGAATTAGGGATCTTTGCCACAATAACATAAAAAATACAAAGATAACTCAAAATCGCATGTATTAAAGGAGAAATCGCATGTGAAAAATCATGTAAATAAATATAAACTGATGCATATAAAATCGCATTTTTATAATACTAAAATCGCATGTGAAAAATGATATACATAAATGAATATAAAATCGCATGTGTTCCGTGTAAATTCGCATTTACATTTAAAAAAAACATTACTCATCCTCGTCATCTTCATCTCCAGACACCTCTTCCCACTGATCTTCTTCGGATCCATCATCACTAATGTAATCTTCAAAGTCATCTTCCTCTTCGTCGTCTTCTCCCTCATTGTCTTTGTCTCTCAAACCATCTTCAATCTGGACACCCTTCTTCTTCTTTTTTTGCTGTTTACCTTGTTGTTTGCCTTTCAGCTCCTCGCAAGTCCGAATGTCATGACCTTTTACATTGCATACACTACATGTCCTTGACCTTTTCCCTTTGCGGCTGATCATTTGTTCCTTCTTAGATTTAATCCTTCTATGCGAGCCGCGGCCTTTGTTTCTTATACCAGCCGGCACACGAACAGTAGGGGGAGCATTAGTTACTGGTTGTTGATAACCAATCAACTTTGAAAATCGGTCAAATTTTGGATCAAGTTGCTTGGTTATGCGACTCTGATCAACTCTCTCTTTAAGCTGCATCATTTGATCCCTCACTAAAACAAGTTGATCAAGGTCGGAAATCAAATTACTAACCAAATACTCCCCTGTATGAATGATTTCACGAGCAATCCGTTTAGCCTTCTGTTGCACATCCTTACCACCAATATTTAGATTATACTTCACATTTAACTCATTAGGCACCACATCCTTCGTCCATCTCTTCATAACATATTTGTTTGGGATTTCTTTTACACCAAACATATTGAAAAGAAAATATATATGTTTGCAAAGCAGCCCATACTGCTCAAAACGCAAACAGCTACACTGTGCAGTTACATCATTTTCAAGATTCTTGAACCACACCTAGGAAAACCACACAGAAAAATTATATATTTAAAATTAAAATCGCATGTATAAATATAACAATTTCGCATGTTTAAATCATCATGTAAGTAAGTAAAATTAATATCGCATATGGAACATAACAATTTCGCATTTCTAAAAAGTTAATGTAAAGTAAATAAACTAAAATCGCATATGTAATGTAACAAATTCGCATATCTAAAAAAAACATGAAAAATACCTCCAATAAACCATCACCATGTGCTTTAAAGTCCTTCAACAATATTCTGATACGTGGACCTTCAACTTTAGTGTCCATCGGCAAACATTCGGAAATTGTTCCATGAATCTCTGATTGCTGATCAAAAAATATAGACCTGGTGTAGATCTTAGCAGCATCTTTTTCCAACGTAGTTTTACTCCAATCAGCTGGCTCAGTATATCTTGAAATATGATCATTTTTTCTATGATTGAACCTTTGAACATCCATTGCCCCATCAAAATGATTCATAAACTCTACGAGTGTGAGTTGTGAATTAGCAACCTGACAAAAAAAATGGTTCTCACTCTCTGATCTTGAAGTTGTTCTCATAAGACCTGACATTGGCTCATGCCGGTAAAAAGCCGGAATCCACATGGATCTCATCCCAAACATATCATCAATCCATTTGTTTTCAGTAAGACCAAACTCAATCATCACCAACTTCCACTGTCTCTCGAATTCTTCGGGCTCAATCGAATCGGTCCAAACAATGTCGCACATCCTCCTTTTAAACTCATCATTATTGCATAACTCGTGCCCAACCTTTAACAAATAAATACATTTTATATCAGTCTATCACAAAAAATATAATAATAAAAAATAACACCAACAAAAACACAAAAATGTTGCATGCTCTACCTTATCTGCCACTTTTTTCATTATGTGCCACATACACAATCTGTGTCTGCTAATAGGGAAAACCTCCTCAATAGCCTGTTTCATAGCAGGGTCTTGATCCGTCACTACAACATTAGGCTGCCGACCAAATGACTTTAAAAATGAATTTAGAAGCCATTTATATGATTCAATACTCTCTGATGCCAACAAACCAGCTGAGAGTGTTACATTCCGACAGTGGTTGTCAATGCCTGTGAACGGGACAAACACCATCTTGTACCTGAACAAACAAATGCGAAATCACATTTATTACATGCGAATTAATAAAGATGCAAATGCGAAACCAGGTGGAAAAGGCATGCGATATATTCAACACCCCTCTGTTGTCTACACTTGCGATATTGAACAATCATTAGCAGACAAAACATGCGAATAATCAGAAACAAAACATGTTTGTCTTTGAAACAGTTACCTGTTAGTCTTGAAGGTTGCATCGAACGATATCACATCGCCAAATTCAATATAGTTAAGCTTGCATAAGCCATCAGCCCAGAACAACCCAGTTAACCGTTTGCCATCATCAACAGAGTATTCAAACGAATAATCAGCTAAATATTCTTTTTTGTCAGTCATCCTATTTATAACCATGTCAGCGTCATACTCTCCTATATAGCTGTTTATTCGCTTCCTAAAATTTTTGCAATCATCAACCGTGGCACCAACGTTCTCAAAACCACCATAACGTTTCCTCATTATATGGAAAGCTTTGACAGGACCAAGGTTTAAAGTGCCTAGTTCCCATACCATCTCCTCCTGGACATCTGACAATTGTCTGTAAGCTGGGAGCATGTGAATGTCATTTTGACAAACAAACTTATGGTTGTGACCATCAACAAATCTCTTGACTGTATATAATCTACCATCCACAGTGCAAATCATAAGTTGAGCTTTGCATCCGGTCCTAATAGTCCCCCTTTTCCTTGTTTTGAATTGCTTTTTTGACTTGGAATTATCATCAATACACACAGGCTTATGTCCCTCTTTAGAACAAACAAAATACTTAGTTTTGCTTATACCACCACTGTATACTTCGCCACCTTTCCGAATTGAAAAACCAGCTAACTTAGCATATGATTGATAAAACGCATATGCTTGTTCAATTGATATAAATTGCATTCCAACAACAGGTGTAGCTGATGCCTGAACCTCCGGAGTGTAAACCCTTTCATCTACATGAATCAAAATAAAAAACATAAAAAGTCATATAAACCACATGCGAATCGTTTGATTAATACATGCGAAAAGATGATATTAATTAATCTGAATTACATGTGCGATTTATTACATAATCAAATGCGAAATTACAAAAAAAACAAACCAAATGCGAATTGTAAAGAGTAATAACATGCGAAGTTAAAATATGTTGAATCTCAAAAAAATGCAATAGTGTAATCAAACATTCAAACTACAAAAACAGCTACAACAATGCTCAATTAAACAAAAAACAATCATACGAACAATTTAGATATCTGAATTAACATAATTACCAATAGAAATCTCGTTTGCAGCACTTGCACTTGAACCTGGAATTGGAATTGGATTTGCAGGTCGCGGATTTAAAAAATCCTCAATCGAAACTCTCTGATAAGCAGATAATTGAGCATGATCACCGATCGGTCGATTTTCTTCAAAATCAT
Organism: Helianthus tuberosus; assembly: GCA_030545235.1. Taxonomy (NCBI): domain Eukaryota; kingdom Viridiplantae; phylum Streptophyta; class Magnoliopsida; order Asterales; family Asteraceae; genus Helianthus; species Helianthus tuberosus. Next base: position 96,014,011 of record CM060442.1, read on the forward strand.
CTTCTATTCGTCCAGTGCTACTCTGTGGATCCATCGAAAATAGACAAATTGAATGAAACCCTATCACGTACGAACGAAAACTGCAAAATTGTGAATTATGGAAAATTTGAAACTGATTTGAATAATAATTACCGGGATATCAGTGTAACGAACTTCTCGCTGAATGAATGAAGAGACGAATTTGCCCTCTGATGGTTAGGTTAATTGTCTGATTTAACCTTCTTAAACACAACTGAATCAGGACACGTGTACGGCTCACAATATAGCGTACGTAATGTAGGATAACCATATTTGTACCATACTCTTTACCTATATATATATATAGGGGAGTGTTTAAATGAGAACGCTAAATATTGTGAGAACCGTGAGAACAAATGAAAAAACCGCGAGAACTTGGTCAAAAACGAATTAAATTCAAAAAAATTTTCTACACTTATCATTATTATTCGAATACAATGTTAGAAATTTAATTTACATCTTTAAATTTACGTGAAGTCTTAAATAAAGAAAATTTACACATGTGTAAGTTTGCCATTTACACATGTGTAAATCTGTTATATTTTTTTTTTGGGTAGTTATATTTACACATGTGTAAAAAATCTAAAAAGAGTGATTTTGAAAAGAGAAATGAATCATTTGATGTTGTAAATTCTTTTTTTGATGTTGTATCTTAATTACAATGAGGTTTGTATTAAAAAAATGATTTTGATTGTTTTTTTCATTCTTTTTCACAGTTCTCGCAATATTTAGCGTTCTCAAGATAACCCTCCCCTATATATATATATATATATAGGACAAAGATCCGTTAGGAACCACCCTTTATTGCGAGAACCGCGAGAACCAATGTGAACACAACCAAAAAATGCCTAAAAATAGCTAAAAAACACACAATTTTTTTAATATTTTTTATAATTTTTTTTTAATATTTTTTATAATTTTTTTGCTACTAAAAGTAGTGATTTTAACATAAAAAATATTAAAAAAAAATTAGATTTTTTTAGATTTTTTGGGGGTTTAGTTTTTAGCATTTTAGCTTGGGGTGGGGGGGGGGGGATTTTAGGTTTTTGTGGGGTGGGGGAGGGGGTGGTTTAGGTTTTTTTTTGGGGGGGGGGGGGGTTAAGTTTTTTGGGGGTTTTAGTTTTTAGCATTTAGCTTGGGGGGGGGGGGGGGGTGGGGGTTAGGTATTTTTAGCTATTTTAGGTTGTGTTCACATTGGTTCTCGCAATAAAGGTGGTTCTCGCATGAACCTTACCCTTTATATATATATATATAGGGAGAGGATCATGAGAAAACTAAATCTAAATGAGAAAACTAGAAAACTAACTAAAAAAGCCTAAAAAAAGCTAAAAAACATAACAATTTTTTTTACAATTTTTTATAAAAAAAATCGCTATTTTTTATATATAAAAAAATTTTAAAAAAAAATTTGTTGTACTGCACATGTGCATTATATGTGTACTACACATGTGCATTATATCCGTAATAGTGCACATGTGCACTACAACAAAAAAAAAAAAAATTGAAATTTTTTTTCCATGCATAAAAACTAGCGATTTTTTTTTATAAAAATTTGTAAAAAAAAATAATTTTGGTATGTTTTTTAGGCTTTTTTAGTTAGTTTTTTTTGGTTTTCTCATTTAAACTAGTTTTCTCATAATCCATCCCCATATATATATAAATATATATATACATATATATACATAGTGTGAGGTTCATTGGGGAACACTAAAAAAGTGGGGAACAGTGGGGAACCGACTCAAACGAACTCCGATTGGACTCATTCCAGTGGCGTTGGAACCGTCTCGTCGAACCCTAACTAGGATCTCTTAACCCTAAACCCTAAATCATAACCCCTAAACCCTAAATATATTAGGGTTTGGCTTTTAGGGTTTAGCTTTAGGGTTTAGCCTTAGGGTTTATCTTTAGGGTTTAGAGTTTAGCTTTAGGGTTTAGGGTTTAGCTTTAGGTTTAGCCTTTAGGGTTTAGCTTTTAGGGTTTATAGTTTAGATTTTACGGTTTAGCTTAGGTTTTAGCCTTATTTTTTAGCTTTAGGGTTTAGAGTTTAGGAGTTAGGATTTAGGGTTTAGGGTTAAGAGATCTTAGTTAGGGTTCGACGAGCCGGATCCAACGCCGCTGGAATGAGTCCAATCGGAGTTCGTTTGAGCCCGTTCCCCGCTGTTCCCCACTTTTTTAGTGTTCCCCAATGAACCTTCCCCTATATATATATATATATATATATATATATATATATATATATATATATATATATAGGGTAAGGTTCATGCGATAACACCTTTATTGCGAGAACCGCGAGAACCAATGTGAACACAACCTAAAAAAGCTAAAAAAAACCTATAAAAACCTAACCCCCACCCCCCCCCCCACCCCAAGCTAAATGCTAAAAACTAAAACCCCCAAAAAACCTAACCCCCCCCCACCCCAACCCCCCTCCCCCCCCCCCCTCCCCTCCGCCACCCCCCAAAAACCTAAACCCCCCCACCCCCCACCCCCAAGCTAAAATGCTAAAAACTAAACCCCAAAAAAACCTAAAAAAATCCTAAAAAATGAAAAAAAAATCTAAATTTTTTTTTAATATTTTTTATGTTAAAATCGCTACTTTTTTTTTCTACTAAAAGTAGCGATTTTTTTTTATAAAAAATATGAAAAAAAAAAATTTTTTGTGTGTTTTTAGCTATTTTTAGGAAGTTTTGGTTGTGTTCACATTGGTTCTCGCGGTTCTCGCAATAAAGGGTGGTTCCTAACGGATCTTTGTCCTATATATATATATATATATATATATATGGAGAGAATCATGAGAAAACTACATCTAAATGAGAAAACTAACTAAAAAAGCCTAAAAAATAGCTAAAAAACATAACATTTTTTTTACAAATTTTTATAAAAAATCGCTATTTTTTATATATAAAAAATTTCAAAAAAAAAATTATGTTTTACTTCACATGTGCATTATATATGTACTACACATGTGCATTATATCCGTAATAGTGCACATGTGCAATAAAACAAATTTTTTTTTTGAAATTTTTTTTCCATACATAAAAATAGCGATTTTTTATAAAAAAATGTAAAAAAAAAAAATTTGTATGTTTTTTAGGCTTTTTTAGTTAGTTTTTTGGTTTTCTCATTTAAACTAGTTTTCTCTTGATCCATCTTCTATATATATATATATAGAGAAACAGGATCAGGAGAAAACGCCCAAAAGTGTGAGAACGGTGAGAACGCATCCTGGCCCAACACGTGGCGCGGGACATGATCAAGGTCCGAGGGGTTTTTTTTGTCTTTCCAATATTGTTCTCCTTTCCCGATTTTCGCATGTGACATGCTGCTTCATTTTTGGCGTGCAAGATAATTTTGTCGTTAACTAGAACCATTATTTACTTGGCGTTTTACTGTTTTTCCTATATTTCTTCTCGTTGAATTAATTCTTTTTGTGTCACATAGTTAATTTTTTTGGCGTTATGGCGTTTTCCAGGTCATTTTTTTGGCGCTCTGGGTCTTTTTGTTAATAATTGATTACTATAGATTAATATTTTATAAAATTACAATAATACGAAATCAAAATAAACTAATAGTCTTCCATGGATGGGATTACATCAGAGATGTACCCATCGCTTTGTTCATCACTTTCTTCAGATTCATCACCATCAAATTTTAGATTGGCGTATAACGCCATTAGCTCGTCTCTTCTTTGCTGCAGCCTATTCTTGAATATCATTGCATCCCTGGATTTTGGATCGTTGGAAGGTGCTAAATCACAGAGTTGTTCAATGAGAGATAGCCTTCCTGTCTTCAACATTTCCTCCATTGGCAATGAATATTGCACCCCGTGTTGATAAGTCACTTCAACCAATCCTGCTTCTTCATGCATCACCCAACTGCTAAGTGTTGGTAGAGGAGTATCGTCAATATCATCATCATCATCTTCATCATCATCTTCTGCCTGAAATTTTCTCTTCAATCTTTTTATTACAGTTCGGGTTCTTTCACAATGGTTTGCCATTGGAACCCCAAGGGCCAGGATATCCCTCTGAACCCCTTCATTCATATCAAGCATGGCTTTGATTGTCCTTACCTTCACCCTTCTCTTATCAGAGAACTTTATGATGAATCGTTTCTCTTTCCTTTCAAACCTCCATGCAATAACCTTAGCCATTTTTGAAGTTTTTGGCGTTTTGGACAATATGTGGCGTTTTTAGTCAATGTTTTTGGCGTGGTTGAGCTTGTGTTCTCATGGTCTTTTATATTGACTTTTTTTCCCGCACTTGACATGTAATTATGGCGTTTTGAAAAAGATAAATAAATTCAATTCCCTAAGTATTTGGCTTTCAATATAATAAATGTTAGTAATTATGTTTCCGTCGTTTCATTTTACTGTTTTTGCAGTTACCGTGTTTTGTTTTCAGATTCATTTGTTTTTATGGCGTTTTGTTTTCCAATGGCGTTTAGATAACGATGGGACTTTTTTGTTTTATTTTCTTTGCACATCGTTTTAAGCTTTCTTTTAGATATATTATAATAGTACTTGTTCAAAGTAATTTAATTATAGTTTGGTAGTTTTTGGGGCGTTTTATGGCATGATGGCGTTTTACAAGCATTTGCTCGTTTGGCATTTTATTATATTTTTCATTATAGGATTAATGTACTTTGTTGTTTCTTAGCTGAAATTACATAACAAACAACAGATAAAGAAAAAAAAAAACAAATAGAAGCAATTTATGATCTAAATCTTCAGTGTCATCAGTCTCTTTCTTCTTTTGAAACTACAAGAACTGTCACAAATAAATAGAGTTTTGAGTTTGGCATGGTTTATTTTCTTTGTTCATGTGTTGAAGTGTCTTTGTGGATGTTGGAGACATAGATCGACCCCGTGTGGGTGGATGCTATCTGCCCGTCGTCTTCATTATAATCATCGAGGCTAAAGTAGCATTTACACTGGGATAGGTCTCTTCTAATCATCCAAACCTTCTTCAAGAACAAAGAAGACAAAATGACATATGGGTGTCATCAGTCCCTCTTTCTTGAATTTTGTCTGTCTCATGCAGCAAAATCTTACTACACTCACCTAACAAATCATTCAGCGAAACTTCATGCAGAACATTACTGAGTATCAAAGAAAAGACGTTTGCCATCGTTGTATTTTTTGGCGTTTTACATTTTGTTGTATTTTTTTAGGAACCAGTGTGTTTTTTGTGTGTTTTTTTGGTGTGATAAACAGAAGGTGTTGAGACGTTTCTATTTATAGGATTTTTTTTTGCGCGTAGTTTAGGCGGGATATTAATTTTATAACAAAAAATATAATTAACATTTATCCGTGTCACACCCCGACCACGTGGAACATACAAAACGTGGCGGAAATGTCGGGGAGTGTTGTAACAGAATTAATTGTTTCATAACCATGGCATACAAAGTTGTATTTTATTTATTAAACAAGGGTGTTACATTGTTTCAAACAGGAAATTAAAGAGTTCAGAACATAATTAAACATAGTCTATCTTATTTGAAAGTCTCTAAGGCACAGGTCCGCCCTAGTATCATGATCAACATCCTATGGAAAAGCACCTGAAAACACATGTGAAAATAGGTACGTCAGCATAAAAATGCCTGTGAGATACATAGGTTTGTGAAAATAGGATTCATGACTTGTATTTAAGAAATGTTTAGTCATGAACCTTGTAATTTGCTTTGTCTTGTAAATCATTTGAATAACAATAAGATCAGATGATATGTATAAGTAAATGTCAGGTTAAATAAATAACCATGTAAAAATGTGTTTGTATAAGATAAGTTGTTTGTAAATCAATGTCTTGTAAAAAGTATGTTATTTGTATAAAATGTTCTATGTCTCAATATTGAAATGATTCAAATAACGTTACGACATGTAATACCATACAAACACTTATATATAGGAAGTACCAGCGGCGTATCCACCATGCTTGTATCATATTACACACGCATCGTTACTTAATCACTTAATCAAACCGAACCAACCAATGTAAGAAGTCTATGTTTAAACCAATTGTCAAACATGTTATATGTCAAATGTAAATCATGTCAAATGTCTATGTCAAATATCCATGTCAAATGTCTATGTCAAATATCCATGTCAAATGTCTATGTCAAATATCCAGGTCAAATGTCTATGTCAAAATGTCATGTATGGCAAGTGATATGTCTCAACTAAACCATATGCACAAAAACAAAGTATTGAAGTAACACTTGGTTTAAATCAAAGCTATGTTTTGTGTAAATGCATGCAACTATTTAATATGAACATTTATGCGGTATTGTAAATGCATACATCCAAGCCTTGTGACTGTGGTGATAAACCCTTTAAACAAATTAAAGGTCTATCTGTCTTATATCATCGAATTCGGTCATTCCTTTCTGTCCCCTTTCCCTGGGATGTCCGGAACGGGAGTTGTCAATTCCTATGGTACCACTACCTACTAACGAACGGCGTAGCTAATGTTAATGAATGTATTGTCCCATGTAAACAAACCAAATGTCATAACAAAATGTAAGCATGTGATGAAAACAATGCACTAAGTATGTAAACAAATGAACATACATAGCGTGAAATGTCATGTAAAACAATGTACTAAGTAGGCACACAATGGGCATACATAGCATGAAATGTCATGTAAAACAATGTACTAAGTAATGCACACAATGGGCACACCTAGCATGAAATGTAATGAAATCATGTACTATAATGTACTAACAAACATAACCGGTATATGATGTGAAAACAGGAAAGCATGAAAGTAACAAGTAGGCACATGTGTTCCACCCCAAAAAAGTTTGGAAAACGGTAAAAGAGGGGTCTATGTACTCACTTGGGATTGCTCAGATGTATAAAGATAATCACCAAGTAATGCTAGAGATCTCGGAATCAAACGGCACCTAATATAGGTAACTATGTTAATAACCGGACCTATATCGGAAGACTGAGTAGCATTAGGGTTTGTAAACCAAATGAGTGTAGGAACTCACGTGACATGGTTTAACAAAGCCTACATACTAAAAGAAACTTAACCTAAGTCTTATTGACCCGTTATGATCCGTTTAGGTAGCTTACGCTACTTTAACGCATCGTGCGCGTGAAACGCGTTCGGACCGCCTAACTAGCCCTATGACAAGTGTTATATGCCTAAACATGTTACATAATCAGTTATGTGACAAAGGTTTAGGTTACATATGCTAAATTACCAATTATGCATGAAAAGGGTATTCTGGTAATTTACCTAAGGCATATAAACTACCTATCATACAACTACTTAAACGATGTGACCATAGGGTATAACCTCGGAAGGTTATTCCCTACCTACTATGGTCACCTAATGTGTTTGGTCGGATCCTAATGATCGACCAAATGGGTCGGGTTCGAAGGTATAGGCGATTTATTAGATCGCCTACCCTACGACCCTAGACAACGTGGTAATCAGTAGGCATAGTCCCAAGGGACTATGACCATCGTGATTACAATCACGTTGCGAAGTTCAACCGAACTTCGCATTGACCATTACTGGTCAACGCTGAAAGTCAAACAAAGTTTGACTTTCTGACTCGAAAAGCAGTAAAAATAAGGAAAAGAACGAAAGAATACTTACGAAGGGTCCCCGAATGCTAAACTTGATTCGAAAATCTCAGGTATGAAACTAATGTTTCAACTTAGAGTTTCTCAATTCAAATTTCTAGTGATTATGAACAAAGGGGGGTGGGGTATTTATAGTATTCCATATAGAATATTCCTAGAATATTCCTAGAATATTCCAAGCATATTCCTAGAATATTCCAAGCATATTCCTTAGCATATTCCAAGCATATACCTTAGCATATTCCAAGCATATACCTTAGCATATTCCAAGCATATGCCAAGCATATTCCTAGTATATGGCTAAGACGGGTATTTAACTGGGTACCGGGTATTTTATCTAGCGTTTAAATCCCGGTTTATGGCGTTCTAAATTATTTTTATTACTCTATAAAAATAAACTCGCCAAGATATTACTGAAATAAATTTCAGTTGCCATGACTGGCTGCGTTGTCTGCGTTTTGCAGTAGAAGCACTGTGTTGCGCAGAAACACACGGTACGCGCTTAAACTTTGAAAAATAACGTTTTTAGGCGTTTTAATTTATTTTTCAACACGGACCTGATTAAAATAAGATTTTAATCATAATGGAATATTTGTGGGATTTAAATATTATCCGATCGGTCACCAACGTTCGTTTGGTCGTACGATCGCGATGTTCGGTTAATTACGACGGAATGCGCATAATCGCGAAAAACGATCCAAATTGCGCGACGAATGGATTTTTCTTATGCCAAACACTAAAATAAAATATTTTAGTGCTTACATAAATTTTTGGATGTCCGGATGTATTCAGAACGTATGTTATGCGCGAAAATGCAAACTTGTGCACTTATCGACACTTTTAGTCCCTGAATGACCCAAAAGTTTATTTTAGCACACCGAACCCCTCAAAGCCTATTTCTAAGCTATGTAAAGGATATTTAAGGTGTTTTTAACTTATGGTTATGTTCCGGAATGTTCGTTACAGTTCAAATTGACATACTTTCGCAGTTTGTCAAGTTTAGTCCCTGTAAGCGAATTAACTTGTTTTTGCCATACCAAAGCCTTCAAAACTTATTTCTAAGTTATGTAAAGGTTATTTAAGGTATGCTGAGTATATGTTGATGTTCCAGAGTATTTCTCGCATTAAACTGAGTACGTTTACGCACTAGTTTGCGTATAACTCTCCAGAAAGCGATGTAGAGTTTGGAATTACATAAAAGTCAAAACATGAAAAATGTAAAACATAACAAAACAAACATTGTGATCAAATAACATTGTTTTATTGATAACAGAACTGTTCATAGTGATTACAAGCACAGTTGTTACAGTCTCCCCTACTTGTGGAAATTTCGTCCCGAAATTTATTTAGAGGAAACTCGTGGAAAAAGATTTGGATATTTCGCCTTCATTTGATCTTCGCGTTCCCAAGTAAACTCGGGTCCACGTTTAGCTTCCCAGCGAACTTTGACCAAAGGAATGCGCTTGCGTTTAAGCCACTTGACTTCACGTTCCATGATTTCCACTGGTTTCTCAACAAATTTCAGTGTTGTACCAACACGAATTTCGTCAAGCGGTATGGAGAAATTCTCATCAGCTGTACACTTCTTGAGATTTGATATGTGAAAAGTTGGATGAACATTTCCAAGTTCAGGAGGTAACTCTAGTCTGTAGGCTACCTTTCCGATTCTTTCGACGATCTTGAATGGTCCAACGTATCTAGGTGCAAGTTTTCCTTTCTTTCCAAATCTGATCACACCTTTCCAAGGTGAGACCTTAAGTAATACTCGATCACCGACTTGAAATTCCAAGGCTTTGCGTTTTGGGTCCGCGTAAATCTTCTGACGGTTTCTAGCTGCCTGAAGGTTATCACGAACTTTCTTGACCTTGTCAGTTGTCTCTAAAATGAGGGCAGGTCCAGTAAGTTGAGCCTCGCCAATCTCATTCCAGCAGACAGGTGAACGACATTTTCGACCATAGAGAGCTTCGAAAGGAGCCATTTTGATGCTAGTGTGATAACTGTTGTTGTAGGAGAATTCAATCAATTTAAGATGCGAATCCCAGCTACCACCAAAATCGATCACACAAGCTCTTAGCATATCCTCCAGAGTCTGGATTGTTCTCTCAGATTGACCATCCGTTTGCGGATGATAAGCTGTGCTCAGATTAAGTTGGGTCCCCATAGCAGATTGCATGGTTCTCCAAAAATGAGAAGTGAAACGAGCATCTCTGTCAGAAATGATGTTCAAAGGAACACCATGTCGAGCTACAATTTCATCCACATAGATTTGAGCAAGTCTGTCAGCAGGAAAACCCTCACGGATAGGCAAGAAATGTGCTGACTTTGTAAGACGATCAACGACTACCCAGATGGCATCATGACCTTTCTTTGTGCGCGGGAGTTTGGTAACAAGATCCATAGTAATGTTTTCCCATTTCCAAACTGGGATCTCTGGTTGCTCCAATAAACCCGAAGGACGCTGATGTTCAGCCTTAACCTTAAGACAAGTAAGGCATTTGGATACGTATAAGGCAATGTCTTTCTTCATACCAGGCCACCAATAGTGAGTACGAAGATCCTTATACATTTTATCTGAGCCCGGATGAATAGAATAACGAGACTTATGGGCTTCATCCATAAGCAAGGTACGAAGATCATCCTGGCTTGGGACCCACAAACGGTCCATGAAGTAATATGATCCATTGTCCTTCAGTTCCAGTGCAGGTGTTATGTGATAAGGAAATTCCTTATCCATCAAACCTTGTGAAACACAAGATTGTTGAGCCTGAGAAATGCGTGCTTGAATATCGGATCGAGCTTTAATAACAGATTGAACACGTACACAATGAAGCTTAGTACGTTCCTTACGACTCAATGCATCAGCTACGACATTCGCCTTACCAGGATGGTAGCGAATTTCGCAGTCATAGTCGTTTAAAAGTTCAACCCAACGTCGTTGTCTCATGTTGAGTTCTTTCTGGTTGAAGATATGCTGAAGACTTTTGTGGTCAGTGAAAACCACACATTTTGTACCGTACAAATAGTGTCTCCAGATCTTGAGAGCAAAGACAACTGCACCCAACTCAAGATCATGAGTGGTGTAGTTCTTCTCATGTATCTTCAACTGCCTCGATGCATAGGCTATGACTTTGTTTCTTTGCATAAGAACACAGCCAAGACCCAATTTAGATGCATCACAATACACGACAAAATCATCATCACCCTCAGGCAATGATAGAACAGGCGCATCGCAAAGCTTCTGCTTCAGGTGTTGAAAAGCTTCCTCTTGTTTGAATCCCCAATAAAAGGGCATTTTCTTCTGAGTTAGAGCAGTTAGAGGAACTGCAATCTTAGAGAAGTTTTCTATGAAGCGGCGATAATAACCCGCTAGACCAAGAAAAGAACGAACTTCAGTAGGAGTAGTAGGCGTATCCCAATCCTTAATCGCACTGATCTTGGAGGGATCTACATGAACACCTCGTTCGTTGATAATGTGTCCCAAAAATTGAACTTCTTTAAGCCAAAATTCGCATTTGGAGAATTTGGCGAAAAGTTGCTCTTTCTTCAGGAGTTCCAGAGTAAGACGAAGATGCTGCTCGTGATCAGCTCGCGTCTTAGAGTAAATCAAGATGTCATCGATAAAAACAATGACGAACTGATCCAAATAAGGTTTGCAGACCCTATTCATTAAGTCCATGAAAACAGCAGGAGCATTAGTCAAACCGAATGGCATGACTGTGAACTCGTAATGTCCATAACGAGTACGGAACGCTGTCTTCGGAATATCTTCTTCTTGCACACGAAGTTGATGATATCCGGAACGTAGATCAATCTTCGAAAAATAAGAAGCACCCTGTAGCTGATCAAAGAGGTCGTCTATGCGAGGTAGGGGATATCGATTCTTGATGGTAAGCTTGTTAAGCTCACGATAATCGATACACATCCTAAAGGATCCATCCTTCTTCTTGACAAAAAGAACTGGAGCACCCCAAGGTGAAAAACTAGGACGTATAAAACCTTTGTCAGAGAGCTCCTGAAGCTGTTTAGACAACTCTTGCATCTCAGATGGTGCAAGACGATATGGAGCTCTGGCAATGGGGTTTGCACCAGGTACGAGATCAATGCGGAACTCGACTTGGCGTGCTGGAGGTAGACCAGGTAAATCTTCAGGGAACACTTCAGAATAATCCCGAACGACAGGAATATCTGAAATAGACTTACCCTTGCCTTTATCTTCTATAACATGTGCTAAGAAAGCCACATAGTTCTTCCGCAGATATTTCCGAGCTTTAAAACAAGACATGAGTTTGAGACCACCGATAGGCTTCTCACCTTGAACCTGCAGGATCTCGCCTGTCGAAAGCGGCACACGAACAATCTTCTCAGAACAAACTATCTCTGCGTGATGCTTGGATAACCAATCCATTCCCACAATAACGTCGAAGCTTCCTAGTTGCATAGGCGTGAGGTCAATAGGAAAAAGATGGTCGTTAAGATTCAACTGGCAGTTGCGAAGAACAGAATCAAGAATAATTGGTTCACCACTAGCAACTTCTACTGTCAAAGATTTGCCTAGTTTCGTTCTAGACACGCGAAGCATTTGCTCAAAAGACAAAGACACGAAACTCTTATCGGCACCGGAATCGAAAAGAACAGATGCAGGCTGATTATTAATAAAGAACGTACCGTTCACCACATTATCGTCAGCCTGTGCCTCTTGGGCATTCATGTTAAAAACTCGGCCTCGAGCCGGAGCCTGATTCTGGTTCTGGTTCTGGTTCTGGTTCTGGTTGACTAGTCTTGGGCACCGGTTTCTGTAGTGGGTCAGGTCCCCACAATTATAACAAGCACCCGGTGGGTATTGTGGTCGTGCAGCTTGGCCCTGTTGCGGAGCAGGAGGCTGTGCAACCTGTTGAGCCGGGTTCTGAACCGCGGGATTCTGAGCAGACCGACAAACATTGGCAAGATGGCCTGATTTCCCACAGTTAGTACAGAAACGGCATGGAAGTTGCGGCTGGTGGTGACTGTTGCATCTATTGCACAAAGGTGCATTCCCTGAATAGGGTTTCTTCGCTGGAGGCTGTGCGGGTTGGTTGGGAGCTGCCTGGTTAGCTTGGGCAGTGACAGCATAGTTTTGGGAAGCCTTACGCTTCTTTGCCCTCTTCGAAGAACCAGAGTTCTTTCCATTCTCGTTTTGACCTTTCTTGCTATCACCATTGTCAGCCGACTGTTTCTTGCCCTTGTCACCCTTCCTGTGTAACTTGTTCTTCCGGATCCGTGACTCGGTCAGTGTCGCTGATAACTCGATTGCCTGACGAAGTGTGGCAGGGTTACTACCAGTAAGAATGTCTTGTACCGAGTCAGGTAGGCCATCGATGTATCTCTCGATAGCCTTGTCGAGTGGGGTGACCATTGTTGGGCAAAGCAGACTCAACTCTTCAAACCGATCAGTATAAGCCCTATGCTCACCACTATCTTGCTTCAGCTCATCAAACTCCTTCTCCAACGCTCGTTGCTCATGACGAGGACAGAATTCCCTCATCATAAGGGCTCTAAGTTCAGCCCAGGTCTGTGCAAGAGCAACTTCAGCACCCCTATCTCTCATAACCCCGTTCCACCATGTCAAAGCCCTCTTCTGAAATACGCTCGAAGCAAACTCAACTTTGCGATTATCCGGACACTGCACATGGCGAAAAGTATTCTCACTGCTCTCGAACCACTGAAGAAGCCCAGTCGCTCCCTCAGAACCACTAAACTTGAGTGGTTTAGCCTGATTAAAATCCTTGTATTTGCATGGAACATTGTTGTTGTTGTTGTTGTTGGCTTGGTTCCATTGAGCAAAGAGATTTGGAAACTGAGCAGCCATCTGCTGCGCAATAATTTCTGCCAGTTCGGCAGTTGCTATCTGGTTGTCGCGTCGAGGAGGCATTCTAAAAGAGGAAAACATGAAAGGAAACGAGTGAGATGATTGGATGAAAAGAATGAGATGATAAAAACAAGAATTGCAAATAGCATAGATGGTGGTCATTTGTCCGTATCACAAAGCAAACAAACGACACACAGTGACTAATCAAAGTAAATGGATCAAAAATAATGTATAATGAAGACATGCTCGCCTATAAGTGAACACTCACTCCAAGAATTCCCAGGTAAGCACAACTGGTCTCGCGTCTGGTTGAGATGTATACGAAGTGCTTGCCTAGACAGAAAACTCAGAATACAGGCATTCACCCTTCCAGTTTGCACATGTTCACATTATTTAAAACCCAAAACGTTTGACGGGATTTTGAAAATTTGAAGGCACAAGGCCAAAAACCAATACTGAAAAGGGTTCAAAACCATATAACAGAGGGTTCAAAACCTTACAATTGAGGGTTCAAAACCTTGTAATAAATCATTCAAAAACAGATGATTGTTTTTCAAAAAAATCGTTTCGGAAAATTCGATTCTTGTTTTGATAATCACCTAAGGATAGGTGATGTATATGTTTTAAGATCTAAACACAAGATAGCTTGTGTTAGGTTCCTAGAAAAGTTATAGTCTAGGTCAAAGCATTACTAATAACCTAATTCCCTATAACCATTGGCTCTGATACCAACTCTTCTGTCACACCCCGACCGCGTAAAACAACAAATCGCGGCGGAAACATCGGGGCGTGTTGCAACAGAATTAATTGTTTCATAACCATGGCATACAAAGTTGTATTTTATTTATTAAACAAGGGTGTTACATTGTTTCAAACAGGAAATTAAAGAGTTCAGAACATAATTAAACATAGTCTATCTTATTTGAAAGTCTCTAAGGCACAGGTCCGCCCTAGTATCATGATCAACATCCTATGGAAAAGCACCTGAAAACACATGTGAAAATAGGTACGTCAGCATAAAAATGCCTGTGAGATACATAGGTTTGTGAAAATAGGATTCATGACTTGTATTTAAGAAATGTTTAGTCATGAACCTTGTAATTTGCTTTGTCTTGTAAATCATTTGAATAACAATAAGATCAGATGATATGTATAAGTAAATGTCAGGTTAAATAAATAACCATGTAAAAATGTGTTTGTATAAGATAAGTTGTTTGTAAATCAATGTCTTGTAAAAAGTATGTTATTTGTATAAAATGTTCTATGTCTCAATATTGAAATGATTCAAATAACGTTACGACATGTAATACCATACAAACACTTATATATAGGAAGTACCAGCGGCGTATCCACCATGCTTGTATCATATTACACACGCATCGTTACTTAATCACTTAATCAAACCGAACCAACCAATGTAAGAAGTCTATGTTTAAACCAATTGTCAAACATGTTATATGTCAAATGTAAATCATGTCAAATGTCTATGTCAAATATCCATGTCAAATGTCTATGTCAAATATCCATGTCAAATGTCTATGTCAAATATCCAGGTCAAATGTCTATGTCAAAATGTCATGTATGGCAAGTGATATGTCTCAACTAAACCATATGCACAAAAACAAAGTATTGAAGTAACACTTGGTTTAAATCAAAGCTATGTTTTGTGTAAATGCATGCAACTATTTAATATGAACATTTATGCGGTATTGTAAATGCATACATCCAAGCCTTGTGACTGTGGTGATAAACCCTTTAAACAAATTAAAGGTCTATCTGTCTTATATCATCGAATTCGGTCATTCCTTTCTGTCCCCTTTCCCTGGGATGTCCGGAACGGGAGTTGTCAATTCCTATGGTACCACTACCTACTAACGAACGGCGTAGCTAATGTTAATGAATGTATTGTCCCATGTAAACAAACCAAATGTCATAACAAAATGTAAGCATGTGATGAAAACAATGCACTAAGTATGTAAACAAATGAACATACATAGCGTGAAATGTCATGTAAAACAATGTACTAAGTAGGCACACAATGGGCATACATAGCATGAAATGTCATGTAAAACAATGTACTAAGTAATGCACACAATGGGCACACCTAGCATGAAATGTAATGAAATCATGTACTATAATGTACTAACAAACATAACCGGTATATGATGTGAAAACAGGAAAGCATGAAAGTAACAAGTAGGCACATGTGTTCCACCCCAAAAAAGTTTGGAAAACGGTAAAAGAGGGGTCTATGTACTCACTTGGGATTGCTCAGATGTATAAAGATAATCACCAAGTAATGCTAGAGATCTCGGAATCAAACGGCACCTAATATAGGTAACTATGTTAATAACCGGACCTATATCGGAAGACTGAGTAGCATTAGGGTTTGTAAACCAAATGAGTGTAGGAACTCACGTGACATGGTTTAACAAAGCCTACATACTAAAAGAAACTTAACCTAAGTCTTATTGACCCGTTATGATCCGTTTAGGTAGCTTACGCTACTTTAACGCATCGTGCGCGTGAAACGCGTTCGGACCGCCTAACTAGCCCTATGACAAGTGTTATATGCCTAAACATGTTACATAATCAGTTATGTGACAAAGGTTTAGGTTACATATGCTAAATTACCAATTATGCATGAAAAGGGTATTCTGGTAATTTACCTAAGGCATATAAACTACCTATCATACAACTACTTAAACGATGTGACCATAGGGTATAACCTCGGAAGGTTATTCCCTACCTACTATGGTCACCTAATGTGTTTGGTCGGATCCTAATGATCGACCAAATGGGTCGGGTTCGAAGGTATAGGCGATTTATTAGATCGCCTACCCTACGACCCTAGACAACGTGGTAATCAGTAGGCATAGTCCCAAGGGACTATGACCATCGTGATTACAATCACGTTGCGAAGTTCAACCGAACTTCGCATTGACCATTACTGGTCAACGCTGAAAGTCAAACAAAGTTTGACTTTCTGACTCGAAAAGCAGTAAAAATAAGGAAAAGAACGAAAGAATACTTACGAAGGGTCCCCGAATGCTAAACTTGATTCGAAAATCTCAGGTATGAAACTAATGTTTCAACTTAGAGTTTCTCAATTCAAATTTCTAGTGATTATGAACAAAGGGGGGTGGGGTATTTATAGTATTCCATATAGAATATTCCTAGAATATTCCTAGAATATTCCAAGCATATTCCTAGAATATTCCAAGCATATTCCTTAGCATATTCCAAGCATATACCTTAGCATATTCCAAGCATATACCTTAGCATATTCCAAGCATATGCCAAGCATATTCCTAGTATATGGCTAAGACGGGTATTTAACTGGGTACCGGGTATTTTATCTAGCGTTTAAATCCCGGTTTATGGCGTTCTAAATTATTTTTATTACTCTATAAAAATAAACTCGCCAAGATATTACTGAAATAAATTTCAGTTGCCATGACTGGCTGCGTTGTCTGCGTTTTGCAGTAGAAGCACTGTGTTGCGCAGAAACACACGGTACGCGCTTAAACTTTGAAAAATAACGTTTTTAGGCGTTTTAATTTATTTTTCAACACGGACCTGATTAAAATAAGATTTTAATCATAATGGAATATTTGTGGGATTTAAATATTATCCGATCGGTCACCAACGTTCGTTTGGTCGTACGATCGCGATGTTCGGTTAATTACGACGGAATGCGCATAATCGCGAAAAACGATCCAAATTGCGCGACGAATGGATTTTTCTTATGCCAAACACTAAAATAAAATATTTTAGTGCTTACATAAATTTTTGGATGTCCGGATGTATTCAGAACGTATGTTATGCGCGAAAATGCAAACTTGTGCACTTATCGACACTTTTAGTCCCTGAATGACCCAAAAGTTTATTTTAGCACACCGAACCCCTCAAAGCCTATTTCTAAGCTATGTAAAGGATATTTAAGGTGTTTTTAACTTATGGTTATGTTCCGGAATGTTCGTTACAGTTCAAATTGACATACTTTCGCAGTTTGTCAAGTTTAGTCCCTGTAAGCGAATTAACTTGTTTTTGCCATACCAAAGCCTTCAAAACTTATTTCTAAGTTATGTAAAGGTTATTTAAGGTATGCTGAGTATATGTTGATGTTCCAGAGTATTTCTCGCATTAAACTGAGTACGTTTACGCACTAGTTTGCGTATAACTCTCCAGAAAGCGATGTAGAGTTTGGAATTACATAAAAGTCAAAACATGAAAAATGTAAAACATAACAAAACAAACATTGTGATCAAATAACATTGTTTTATTGATAACAGAACTGTTCATAGTGATTACAAGCACAGTTGTTACAATCCGGATGTAAGGTTTGGCGTTATATATCATGGCGTTTCACATTTTGTGGTGTTTTTGTAGCCTGAGAGCTTAAATAAAAACACAGAAAAAACTACGCAGTGATAAAATTGACGTTTTGTATTTATTTAGCGTTTTATATTTCAACGGCGTTTTATGTGAGAAATGATGTTTTACCTTTTTTATCCTTAATGAAGCGCGCCGACGTAATAAAATTGATGTTATTTACGAAAACGCCACCGCGCCAATCTAGTCCATAGATTGTTTTGATCGGACGATCCATAACCGTTCTCACCGTTCTCACACTTTCCACCTATATAGGGTCAGGATTTAGAGAATACGGTGGAAAGTGTGAGAACGGTGAGAACGGTTATGGATCGTTCGATCAAAACAATCAATGGGCTAGATTGGCGCGGTGGCGTTTTCGTAAATAACATCATTTTTATTACGTGGACTGTCACACCCTGACTTTTGCGGAAGCGTGATTTAGTGTGACTTGCTTAATATCATTGCATTTAACCATAACAAACAACTATATGATAAATCCAAGATGTTCATCCATTGATTAAGTTTTGAAACATTACAGCAACATTGGTTTAACCCCAAAAACACAGACTTCATATTCAGAATACAACGCCAACAGGTTTTAAGTTCCATAAGGACTTTTCAAAAGATACTAATGATAACCAAGCTTTGAAACATGTAACCTATCCAGTATGAGATACACACTCTAAGCCATTCGACACCGGATGACATCTTTTAATCCAGACAACACTTGAAACTTTAACGCTCGCCAGATCCATACTTAGTTTCCTGAAATACATGTAGTTTGAAAACATCAACAAAAGTTGAGCGAGTTTTTTTTTTTTTTGGGTAAAGGGTTACCCCGGTGATTCTATTATAGACAACCGCCAAATAAGTACAAGTAGTGAGGATGAGTTCCCCACTAGTTCATATATAGGACATGCCCCATATATGTAAACAAAAAAACAAAACAAACCAAGTTACCACCTCAATCTAGCCTACTACAATCATGATAATGACTAACTAGTAGACAAACGAAAAAAACCAACAAACGACGTCAACCACCATCATCAAAAATGAAATTGCTACCAACCGGCAGCCCCTTAGCATGGAACCAAAGCCACCTATCCATTGGAGTTTATGTGAGAGGTGCTTGCCCCTGTACTGGAAGACGTAGGATGTGTACCCGATGTCATAACCTCATTCGTTTCATCATATACAACCTCTACCTCATCATCATCAGACTCCTCATTTGGCTCACGACCCCCTTTATATCTCCCCTGGGAGGAACCCCCGTTCCCCCCAACAAAACCAAGAGCACTAAATGAATTATGAGTTTGAACCTTGGACGAACTAGTACCCCGCGCACTCATGTAGGAAGAACTCACTGCCTTTTTCTTTTTATCCACAGGTCTATATTCAACCTTGGGCTTTTGATTGTTAACTTGAAAACCGCTCTTATTTACATTCTTCTTTGTCCTGACTTCCGTATAACCATCCTCATCTACTTTCGGGATGTTATTAGGAGGTTTCACTGTCGATCGAATGCATTTTGGACACTCCTCAGAACCATGCCCAAATACACAGCAGTGTGCACATCTCGGAGGTTCCCATTCATACTCCACCCGAATAGTCTCATTAACATATTTGTTCCCATCCAATTCAGGAATAGCCATGGTTAGAGCCTCTTTCAACTCATGATCAGCTGATATTTCAATGAGAGCCCTAGCATAACTGCTCCTTCCCCAAGCCTCATTACACATATCACTAGTATACGAATCCAGGCGCACAGGGGATCCAATTTTTGATGCCAACATGCTTAAACCATCATCAGAATATGCCACTAGAGGAACATCATGTAATTTAACCCAAACTGCAACCTTTTTAAACTCTTCTTTTTTAAGGGTATTTGTAGGAGACCAAATGTTGAGAAACATAGGTTTGTTACGGATCATCCAAGGCCCCCCTTCAAGAACAGTATCCATACCCTTTCTGTCTTCAAACTTGAAGAAAAAGAAACCATTTGAATTCATCATAGTTTTCTGAAGACCATGTTTCTTCCAATTTGTTCTGACAAAATACTCAACTACCGGATATGCAATCCTATCCCCCAGGAAATAACCATAAAGAGTATTAGCTAACCTGTTGTTGACCTGAAGCACAGAGGCGATTGGTAAGACAACATCCACTCCCTCCAAAGAGACATCAGACTTAAGAGTCCGAAAATTAATCTTGGGAGTTTGATCAGCCGATTCAGTAGTATTCATAGCTGAATTATCAACTTTTGAAGCACCAAAATCCATTCTAGCACCACCCTGTTCATCTTGTTCATTTGAAACCGCATTAGCATACGATTTGTGTTGAGTGTGACCAAGGGGACTAGGGCTAACTTCATTAACCGGTAGAACAAAACCAACTTTTCGTTTGTCAACAATCTTAGCCAACTGCTGGTTAGGAGAATCAGACCGACCAGATTCGTGTTCTACATCATTTAACGGTAGCATAAAGGTTACCTTCTTGTGCACTCCCCTAGCCGCCATATGTAACGATTGCCTTGGCACAAACGGTTTACCATCAATACTCTTGATCTTCCTTTCAAAAACGCCTGCCTTGTCTGGACCATCTGCGAAATGTTCATCCATTACTTCTGATAAACAAGACGCGAAACAAACAGAGAACGTAATGAATGTAAATTGCTGAAACCCTAAAACAAATACAAGTAACAAGATTCAGCCGTTGAAACCCGTAATCTGATAACAGACGATCAGAAGACAATAAATCCGAAACCCTAGAAAGACGATAGCCCTAATCTGAAAATCGCACAAGAACAGGACTACCAATCAGTCGACACCTCCGCACGTATTAACCCCAAATCTGAATACAACTTAATCGGCGACAATGGATACGGTCTGCTGAAACCCTAAATCGATCAGCCGAATACCCCGTCGTCAATCAGAAATCAAAAGAATCGGAACCCTAATGATGGAAAACCTAATCTGATTCAACTGTTTAGCGTCTAAAGGATGAATGGAAACCCTTAGATGCTAGCCAAGATCGATCAAGACCAGGAAGATGATTAATCTTCTAGGGTTTCACGAAGTCTCCAAAATCGCCCAGAGCCCCATTTCTCCTGTTTGACCACTGAAGATGGACTTAGCTTAGTGGCTACAAAAAAAAAAGTTGAGCGAGTTCATGTGTGTGTTTGTGAATAAACCTTTGAAACCTTTGTAAGTATGTTTGTATGTAATTGAAATCCCGGTATGAAAGCAACAAGGAAACAGATCAATTAATGTGTAGCTAATACATTAATATACGTGACATGGTGCAGGAAGACTCAAACCTAGCAAATTTCGCACTGGGCTTCCGGCTGTAAGACATAGTCACCACATGGCTCATTCGGCAGGCTGATGGGTGGGGCTCGCTACACCCGAATAGATCTATTACTCATGTCCCTCGGTCCTAACACGAGGATTAATGGCCTTAGGAGTGCGCCTACCCATTCACATGATCTACTGTGCTTTCCAAAGCTAACCATACCAACTGTAATTGTATGTAATCCTTTTGTAACATGTACTTCACCCCCGAAGTTATAAAACAAAACAGTTTAAAGAAAAGGGGGACATGAACTCACAGTTTTGCGTTCCTTGTATCCGATGTAACTCAAAGCTTCCTCTAGAACGCACGACTACCTACATGCGTACTATGGTCCATTAGACGAGCGGGTCATGCCTTGACTTAGTATTGATTAGTGTCTTTGAGTTACGTTTCATAGTGTCTTCATTATTATTCCAAGTGTATTAATATTTTAACTCAAATTATATTTATTAGATTTTGGAATAACTGTTAAAACAATATGTATTAACTTAATACTTCCCAAGTATTTATACTTGTATTTCCTTCCAATGGATGGGGTATCTTATACTTGTATATTTTTTCCATGTACTGGTGTCGTATTCCGGTGTTTATTTATACGTATGAGAATACGTATTTTTATTGTATTCATTAAGTATTCATATACTTAATTTATATCAACTTTTCCGGAATAATATTTTTAGTAAGATACTTTAATATATATTTCCAAAATATATATTCCGAGGTATGTTACTTAGAAAATTATTTATAATTCTCTCTTGGCAAAAGTATTCGTATTTTCATATAAGTTCCAAAAATACTATATTTTCAAGTCTATCTTGGAAAATATATACAAACTTATTTTTCTCCCAAAAATCATATATTTCATGTTCATTTGAGAAAATATATATTTCTTACAAAAATAATATATCTTCTATTGATTCCAAGAGAATATATTTTTGTCCACAAAAAATAATATATTTTCTTCTTGTCAAAAATATGATATAACTTTGTAATACTTGTGAAAATCATATGTAAAAATTGAACCACCTGAATGGGGCTCTGGGCGACTCTAGATTCTTCAATTCTTTCCTGTTCTGAATCGATTTTGATTAGCAACTAGGGTTGTTTCGGTTTCTTTATAGGTTAGGAATTTGATTGCTCCCTTGTTTCTAATTGATTGAACGTTCAGATTAGGGTTCTTATTCTTATTCTAGGGTTTCGAAGTTTTTGTCTGCATTGGTTCTGATCTGATTACATTGATTGCTAACCTGATTCGTTCGAGTTTAGGTTCAATAGCGAGTAGGGTATTGATCAGATCTGATTAGTTGCTCTCTAACCTGATTTTGAGATTAGGGTTTTGTTTTCAAGTGCCATTTCAGTCTAAGGTGTATGTTCGGCATTTTTTGGTTTCGGTTGTCTGCTGATTGATTTATTTCGCCATGGATGATAAGTGTGCGGATAACTCAAATCTGTTTGCTAAGAAGATTAAGAATATTGACGGGAAGCATTTTGAGCCAAGACAAGCTTTACGTATGGCGGCTAGGAGTTCTGCGTCTCCGAAGAAGGTAACATTTATGCTTCCGTTAAATGATGTTCTTCATGCTGGTCGTTCTGATTCTCCAATTCAGAATTACGCTAAGGTTTTAGATAAACGGAAGGTATCGTTTGTTCTTCCGCTAAATGATGTATGTCCTGATTCTCCAGTCCATGATGTTCGTCCGCAACATCAATCTTATGCTAGTGTGGTCTTAAATGATCAAGCTGAACAAGGTGATGGTAACATGGGACTCGGATCGAATCAAAACCAGAATGTTGATGGTATAGTTAGGAATGCCAATGAACCGGCTGATCAAGCTCCAAAAATCAACTTTCGATCCTTAAAATCAGATGTTTCATTGGATGGAGTGGATGTTGTGCTACCGATTGCATCTGTTCGTGAGGTTAACAACAGGTTAGCTAATACTCTTTATGGGTACTTCCTGGGGGATAGAATTGCATATCCGGTTGTTGAATATTTTGTGCGAACAAATTGGAAAAAACATGGTCTTCAGAAAACTATGATGAATTCAAATGGGTTTTTCTTCTTCAAGTTTGAAGACAGAAAGGGCATGACTGATGTGCTTGAAGGGGGACCTTGGCTGATTCGAAACAAACCGATTTTTCTCAACATTTGGTCTACTACAAACAATCTTAAAAAAGAAGATATAAACAAGGTCACGATTTGGGTTAAAATGCATGACGTTCCTTTAGTGGCGTATTCTGATGATGGGTTAAGCATGCTGGCGTCAAAAATTGGTACTCCTGTGAGGTTGGATATGTATACTGTTGCTATGTGTAAGGAGGCTTGGGGACGGAGTAGCTATGCTAGAGCTCTCATTGAAATCTCCGCTGATCATGATTTTAAAGAGGTTTTAACCATGGCTATTCCTGATTTGGATGGTGAGAATTATGTTACGGAAAAGGTTAAGGTGGAATATGAGTGGAAGCCTCCGAGATGTGCTCATTGTTCTGTCTTTGGTCATGATAGTGGTGATTGTCCTAAACAGGTTGTTCCTACTCCTAAACCCCATCCTAAAGCACCTATAGTAGATGGGGATGGTTACATTGAGGTTACGAATAGGAAAGCAGGTAGGAAAAGTGGGGTTCCGGTTAATACTCAAAAACCAAAATTTGAATATAAACCGTTGAATTACAGGAAAATGGTTGGGAATACATCTTCTTCTACTAATATGAAGGGAGGAAAAGGTTTAATTCAGACTCACAACCCTTTTAGTGCGCTTAACTCTGGAACAAACAGAACAATGGGGCAGCATAGTAGTGAAGATACGGATGATGATGAAGTTGAGGTAGTGTATGATGAAACTTTGGGCGTTCGGAAGCCGGAAAATCCAGGGGCAAGCACCTCTACTACACAGGTCTCCAATGGATAGACTCTTTTTGGTTCGTGTGAAGGGGCTGACAGTTTGTGTCAACTTTATCTTTGATGATGGCGGATGAGGGTTTATTTTGTTTTGGTTTGTCGTGTCTACTTGATAGCTTTTCATGATGTAAAGTAGGCTAGGGTTGGGGTGTCATAGGTTGTTTGGTTTGTTTGGTTTACATATATGGGGCATGTCCTGTATATGAACTAGTGGGGAACACATTCTCACTACTTGTACTTAATTGCGGTTGTTTTAATAGAATCACCGGGGTAACCCTTTACCCAAAAAAAAGAAAATCATATTTTCATTCACTTGGTGTCCAAAGTATTATTTACCAAAATATTCATATGAATAATATTTCCGGAATATTTGCAAGTTATATTCCTTTGTTCGGTTTACCGGTATTTTGTGTAATCTTGTATATTCATATTCTTAGGATTTTGGTAATATTTTGGATTGTAAGTTCTTGGCATTTGATGAGTTATATTATTTCAAATCCTAAAATAATATAACTAATACACATAATATACAAATAATCACACACATGGTGCCTTCTAAATATATACATATTTAGTCACTTTTATTTGTAAAAACCAACCTCCAATATTTATAATTTTTGTAACAAAAATTATGGCAAAGTTTATGTAACAATTTATGGTTTGAATACACTTGTAAATACTTGTTTAAAATATTTTTCTAAGTGTTTATATTTTTAGAAAATTTTGCCATAGTTTCCCCTAAAAATGGAGGTTTCCATGCTTTCAAGCATATCATTTTCTTTTGTAAAAATCATCACAATCCATTCACAATAAATAATAAACAACCTTTACTTACAAAGTTTGCCAAAAATAAGTATAATCTACTACTTCATGAACTTGAATATTTGTAAAAATTTGTAGGAACTTACTAGTGTCATTAGTAAGTTTAGTTACCCTTTAAAGTGTGGTTGTTTATATAAAAACATCATTCTTGAATGATTTAGATGTTTACAACTTGTAATCATATTTTTTCAAAAATATTTCTTTATGTATTTTTCTTTTTACACAAGTGTTTCTACACTTGTTTAACCACTAAAAATAATATTTGTTTATGTAAGAACCAAGCTTTAGCAAAACTTATATTTTTAGCTTGGTTTCTTTAGAAATCCTCCATAAATCTTTAGATCTATAAGTATTATTACTCACATTAATCATTATTTTTCAAGAAAACAATATATCCTTTCAAGTTCATGTCTTGTATGAGGATGATTTATAAATCTCTAACATTTTCATCCTCTCATCTTGCTAGATGATGTTTTTAATCATGATCTAGCAAGATCATATAATGATCTAGCAAGATCATATAATGATCTACATCATTTACACAAACAAACAATGATCAATAAGTAAATCAACACAAAACAACATGATTTCTTTAAGATTTCTTATAGTTTTATGCTTATGTTCATGTTTCATCTTCAAGTTTCTTAGTGTTCTTCATGATTTTCAACATGTATCATCTTTTAACCACTAAAAATGAAAGTAAAATGGATAGATCAAGACTCTTACCACAAGCATAAGGCTAGGGATGTTCAAGTGTAGAAAACAAGTGGATAAAAAGCAAATGAAAGAGGTTCTTCCACTTCTAGTGCTTGAAGCTTCCTTAGATCATCTTCCTTCACCCTTGTTTAAGCTTAGATTGGTTGTAATAGGAATGAAAATGAAAGTGTATGAAGATGGAGGGGAGGCCGTGAGCTTGAATGGAGAGGAAGAAAGCTTTGGTGTGTTAAAATGTTGAAGGTAATGAATGTGAAGATCTCTTGGTTTTTATAAATGCATTTCCAACATCCTTTTAAACAATGGTCTTTATGTTTCCTATTAACCTTACATATCAAATAAAATATGCAAGAAAAATCCCAAGTGGGACCTACCTTGTAACCGTCCCTAGAGTGGGGGGGGGGGTCTTGTTGAGTTTCAATTATTAGTTAAGCATGATAGTTAGAATTCAAGTATGATGTTTAGTGTTATAGGTGTTTTATCTTTATAAGGTGTATTATGATGTTTGGTGACCATCACTAGCTCGAAAATGTTAAAACAATGCTTCTAGTGAAAGTTTGGTGTTTCGGGTAGTGTCCGGTTGTTCGGATGGTTACCGGTTCGTTAAAGTGCTAAACTTTGCAGTTTAGTGTTCTTTATGTTACTTTTTGTGACAGTTTTGATTCCCGACACTTAGAAAAGTATTCTGGACCATTTAACCATAATTCTGCATGATATTAAGTTGTTAAATTGCTGAATTTTTGCTGAATTTGCTGAATTCTGCAGTGTATGAGAGTTTTTAGGCACTTTCTGGCACTTAAACTATCACTAGGAAGGTAGTTTTGTGATCCTTACTTTCCTACACACTATACTTGTGTAATATTTAGTTTCTGGCTCATTCTGTGTCTCAATACAATGTCTGTCTATCTACTGAACTCTGTCAGCATTTTTCTGATTTGTCGGATAACTGTGCTAACTGTGTTTTGTGCATCATTTGAGCCAATAAAGTTCTCATGCAATAATGACATGACATTAAGCAATATATGATGCACATGAATGTATAAGGTAATAATCAGAAGCAATTCAAGTAATTATTTGTAATTTAGCACAGTCATTGAGCACTAATCATTATCTAATAATTGTACGGATGTATGCAAATTTGACAATTGTCACATTCTCCCCCTGTTAAGAAAATTTCATCCTCGAAATTTATACTACCTTAACTCCTTAGGGTTACATTATGCGTGTATGTATATGAATAATACTGAGGTAGATAACCACAAAACCGAATCAAATCTTATTCACATCAGGTGAATCCAAGGATATATTACAACAATCAGAACCCAGCAGTTAAAATGTATGTGTTCTAGCATTTGATGTCAAAGGACACGATATGTATAGATGTATAATCTAGTGTAACTTGGTTAACAGGGGTGCAACAAAGGAGTTTTGACCAATGGATTTTCAAACAATCAATCACAATATGCTAATGAGTTTTCAGAAATAATAGCATCCGTTTTATGAACTCAATATGCTAATGAGTTCTCAGAAATAATAGCATCCGTTTTATGAACTCAATATGCTAATGAATTCTCAGAAATAACAACTCGAATGTAATAGTGATATGAAAATGATTTGCCAACTTTTGAACAAATTATTGAATAGAATTAGTGTGTTGACAGCACTGAATCACGAAAATACACCGAAATGAAATGCAAACTAATCTGGTGTATCGTTGTCCCAATCCGTAGTGGCATTAAGAGCGTTTAAATGACAAGTCAATCAAAAGTAAGTGTAGTTTTGTGTAAAACGGTTGACCATGATTAGCACAAGCTACAAGTTTGTAATGACACCACAAGGTGTCGTAATTGACATAATTCAATAATAGCGGTGACCAAACAAGTTCACCGTGCTCGATATCAAATGAAAGTGTAATGAAGCAATCCTGAGGATTTGATTCAAATGGCGTAGTAGGACCTTTCAATTGAATATAGAACATCAAAGAGCCGCTGTTTCCGATCGAAGATGAAAAAGTAACAAGTACTGCAAGGCATTCGATCGACAATGGAGGAATCGTTAGGAGGTACTCCGTGATATGAAATGAATCTATGTACCATTGTCTTAACACACAACTGTGTTGAGACCGTTTTAATCGTGATAAACAAAACAGATTTAGAGCAAGTCAATAAATAAACAATTAAATCCGTGTATGAGGTGCGTAACCAAATTAGCGCAAGCTTCAATCTTAGCGAACGCATCACCACAAGGTGATGCAACCAACAAACGATTTAGTGGAGTCGTAGACCAAACAAGTCTACTACGACTCGAAACAAAAGAACCTTTGCAAGAGTAAATTTGAATATGATGCCCTCAATACTTCATATGGCGTCTTGAATTGAATATGCGAAATGGACAAGTTCAATCAATTGAACTTGGTTTCAGCATAACCTGATAATAAACGTATGTATCGACAAAGGAATCTCGGCATGGTTACAAAGATAAACCATGAATGTAACTTGAAAGTAAAGAAGTTTCAAGAAAGTGTGTTGACTCGATAGCAAAGGAGCCAACAATTACAACAATGTAGGTCATTCGAATCAGAAATCGATAATTAGCTTTAGCAATTAATATTTGAACTTTGACGAAACGCTTTTTCTGAAACGAAACCACATGCGTATCAAATGGTGCATGCGTGACATATGAATTCCAAGGAATGAAACAATGAGTATTCGCTATAATGAAGGAATGATCAAGTATCGAGGCAAAGAAGTGTTTGCTTTAATGAAGAAAACTGTTATGATACAACCATCATTAGGAGAAGTAAAGATGCAAAATTCTACTTGTTAGAAGCAAAAGTGGGAATTTCAATAGAAATTTGAGTGCTTTATCTGTTTGGTTAATAGTATATATGTCAGAAATATGGGGTTTGCTCTAGTTAATAGACGTAGTTTCCATGTGATAACTTTTAATGAGTTTTGACCTCAGTTCCCAAAGGTCTTAAGTACATGTTTTCTAGGTTCTCAAAGTTTTGCACTCTGTGTATAACTGTTTCGTGCACCGTGTAGAAAACACACAATCTAGTGTAGGTTCAAAACAAGTTGTCGGCTCACTATACTTTAGTGTACTTTCTTCCTGAATTCACAGCTAATGATACTCGATCAACGATCAATCTTAGAATAGTAGTTGGATCCTCACAGTGAGTTAAATAAATAATTCGTTAATCCTCAGCAAGAGTTACCGTCTCTTGTTGGTTAGCTTGCTCGGCCCCTGGTAGTTGATGCTCGTTTGAGAATCGTCGTCCTTCTCCTTGACGAACAGTACTGAAACTCCTTAGGGCAAAAAGCTTGCCCTATAAATCCCCAATCTGACAACTTCTGAAGCTGCGTTGACAAATCTTGTATCTCAGGAAATGCAAGTCGATAGGGTGCCTTGGCTTCAGTACTGAAACTCCTTAGGGCAAAAAGCTTGCCCTATAAATCCCCAATCTGACAACTTCTGAAGCTGCGTTGACAAATCTTGTATCTCAGGAAATGCAAGTCGATAGGGTGCCTTGGCTTCAGGCGCGGTGCCTGGAACAGAGTCAATATGGAATTCGACTTGTCGTTGGGGCGGTAATCCTGGCAAGTCTTTGAGGAAGACTTCAGGATGTTCCCTTATCACAGGGATATCTTCGAGCTTAGGTTCTTCGGCTTCTTTGTCCACGACATGAGCCAAAAGTAACACATCCCTTGCGCGAAAACTTCCGTGTCTTCAACAACTGATAATTCATAGGGGCGTATCCTGCTCCATGAATCACGATCGTTTCTCTGTTGGTCGTCAGGATGCGGATAACAATCTCCGCTTGATTGCTCGACAACCAGTCCATCCCAATTACCACGTCGAAGCTTCCCTTTAGCTAGTTCTATCGAGTACGGGCTATCTAATTTACTTGCTACTAAACCAAGTATACTCTTAAACTCTAGAGATGCGAAGCTAAAATTGGCAACAGTATCTAGCAGCACAGATGCATAATGTTGACTTAATATGGGACGTACCGATGTCCATGCTTGGATCCTCGCGTTTTCCCCTAGCTCCGCTATTGTGCTTTCATCCTTGTGCCTGATTGTTTTAGGGCAATATTTTCTGAAATGCCTCTTGTTTCCACAGTTAAAACAACCTTGAGCACGCTTTCGTTTGTCACCCTTCCTGTCTTGATAGTCGTTGTTGTCGTTGTTTTCTTCGAGATTCTTGCTACCATCTTGGCCTCCATTTCCACGTTCAGTACCTTGCCTACAAGTCTCCTTGACATGCCCCACTTTGCCACAGTTTTCACATTTTCCATATCTGCATCGCCCGATATGATAACGTCGACAATTGTCGCACTTAGGTAGGATGCCCATGTACTCTTTTCCCTTTTTGGCCCTGTTCTTGCTATTCACCCGAGTACCCTTCTTGAAGTTTGCGAACTTTCTCTTGTTGTCTCCAGATGGCTATACAGAAGTCTCCTTTTTCTCTTCCGAAGTGGAAAATTTTCCTAGTCTAACCGCTTCTTCATTGAGCGCCACACTTAAGTCGATAGCATCGGTGATCGTTGGGGGTTTAGATGTTGTCACCAAGCTTAGAATCTGAGGTGCCAATCCCCCGATGAAGCGTTCGATCCTCTTAAACTCTGGTTCCACAAGACGCGATGCAACTTGTGATAAATCGTGAAATCTCTGCACATACTCAGCTATCTTTGAACCTTCCCTTTTCAAGTTCCACAGTTCAATCTCCAACTTTTGGACTTCTGCCCTCGAGCAATATCTCTTACGCATCAGTTCTTTCAGTTCGTCCCACGTCAAAGCATACGTAGTAGTCTTACCCAACGTCCGAACCTGAAGGTTCCACCATGACAGAGCCCCATCTAGAAACAATCTAGATATGTACATGACTTGTTGCTCTGGAGTACATTTGCTCAAACTCAAAACAGAGTCCGTCTTCTCAACCCAACACATAAAAGCTACGGCACCCCCAGTGCCGTCGAAGTCTCGGGGCTTGCAGCTTAAGAACGGCTTGTAGGTGCAGCCTGCGACATACGCAACATCATTCACATAAGGCGTTAGCAAACCACCCTTGGAAATGTCCAAACGTTTTGTAATGCGTCTTAAGTGAATAAACATTACCGTTAGGTGGGTTATTTTGTCGCAACCCCTGATCCCTTATCTGTCCCGGGAACGGGCGAACGCGAACTCAGAGTTTCGGTGGTATCAGCTTGTTAATTATGGCAGCGGAAATTACATCAGGACCGTAGTTAGGAAATGTTTATCAGATTAAAACCACCATATGTAATATTAATAATCACATGGGCAAAACCCAAGTTTCTTATTACAATACGTTTATAGGGATAAACCCTATTTTATTGAATTTAAAACATCGTCTTTTAGGTAACTTTTATAGCCACATTTTTCCCAAGCCTTCAGTGCTCTCCAGCTGGCTTTTTACTAATTGGCTGTCACATTGTGTTACCTGAAATGCGTTTTAAAAACATTTGTCAGTGGGAAATACTGGTGAGTGAATCCCAGTTTAATCAAGAAACATTTTATCAATTAAAACAGTATTGAGAGCGATCACATTGTTTATTTCTACACAATTACTCATTCAGTACTGTCAATCCTGACTTGTGGGTCATATTACACATTGGCTAACTCATTGTCCAATGGTAACGTACTGTCATCCCCGACTTACTACTTGCAGTAGTAAATTTTGTATACAAAACCCCAACATACCGGCAGTAATTGAAGAACTACAAAGACTCAATCACCGCTTAATTGCATTGTAAAACATTTAAGGTTTTGTAAAATATTACAAAAAAGTTAACAAAAATTGGATGAACTCACATTGCTATCTTAGACTTCGCGTAAGGGTTTCCTGGGAATAATCTATAATTTACACAAATGTACATTGGTTAGTATCATAACCCTTTGAAAATATTAATGATACCCTCCCCGAGACGACATTCCAACAACTACGTCGGGCAGAACCATGACAGTTGTTACGGAACCCTAAATCAATCTGGCAGCGTATCTATTACGAAACTGGGGTTATAATACTTACAACGGAGCAGAACCTCGCTAATTAGGGGGTATTATACTCGAATATAATGCCTATATCTTCAGAAATTCGCTTAAGAAAGAAAAGAAATGAACGAGGAATACTGAAACCAGATGCCTGCTTATATAGTTGCTGAAACTGGGTCTCACGCGGCCCGCGTAAAAGTAGCCTTAGGGCTACGCGGCCCGCGTCAAAGCTAGTCAACGGACTAGCTTGTCCGGCTCATCAGATAGGTCCGCCACGATGTCGACACGTGTCGGCCTAGGGTGTCTCTGCGTTGCTGATCTCACGCGGCCCGCGTAAACCTAACATGGGTCTTACGCGGCCCGCCTTAACTTAAGAAAACTAACGAAATCAGGTTCTAACCTTGATACCGCCCGCGTAAGGATTGGGGTGGGTCTACGCGGCCCGCCTCAGTCCTAGATTTAAACTTTTATTTATTTTAAATACTATTTTATATATTTCGGGCTCGGTTTTCTTAGATGGGGTGTATATAAAGACATATTGGGACATTTTAAGATATACTAGGGCGTCGGAAATATTATGAGGGTGTTGGTTTTACCGAGGGTTGTTACATTCTCCCCACCTTGTTTTAGAGCTCGTCCTCGAGATCTACTGGAATAAATGCGGATATTTCCGTTGCATTTCAGATTCAAGCTCCCATGTGTACTCAGGTCCTCTTTTGGAGTCCCACTTTACTTTGACCAGAACTAATCTCTTATGCTTGAGATTCTTGACTTTCCTGTCTTCAATCTGTAGAGGCCTTTCTACAAACTTGAGTTGTTCATTTACCTCTATATCCTTAAGAGGTACTATTAGCGATTCATCAGCTAAGCACTTTTTGAGATTAGATATGTGAAATATATCATGTATTCCTGCCATTTCCTCTGGCAGTTGTAGCTGATAGGCTACAGGTCCTATTCTCTTAATAATCTCAAAAGGTCCAATATACCTGGGACTTAGCTTTCCCCTTTTTATGAATCTTACTACTCCTTTCCAAGGAGAGACCTTCAATAATACTTTGTCCCCTACTTGAAACTCCAATCGCTTGCGTCGGTTATCGGCATAGCTCTTCTGTCGGTCACGTGCTGCTTTCAGTCGTTCCTTGACTTGAATAATCTTGTCGGTTGTTTCTTGTACTATCTCAGGTCCAGATAGTTGCTTTTCCCCAATTTCTGCCCAACAGACTGGGGTTCGGCACTTACGTCCATAAAGTGCTTCGAAAGGTGCATCATTGATACTTGTGTGATAACTGTTATAATAAGAAAATTCTATTAAAGGTAAGTGATCGTCCCAATTACCTCCAAAATCAATTATACAAGCTCTAAGCATGTCCTCCATTGTTTTAATTGTTCTTTCGCTTTGTCCATCTGTTTGAGGGTGATAAGTCGTGCTCAATTTTAACTTGGTTCCCATTGCCTTTTGGAAACTTGACCAAAAATGAGAGGTAAATCGGCTATCTCTATCAGAAACAATTGATAAAGGAATGCCATGTAAAGAAACAATTTCATTTACATACAACTTAGCTAACTGTTCCATACTGAATGTTTCCTTCATTGGTAGGAAATGAGCTGACTTGGTTAGCCTATCTACAATCACCCAGATTGTATCATTTCCTTTCTTAGTTTTGGGTAATTTAGTAACAAAACCCATTGTTATCAATTCCCATTTCCACACTGGCATTTCTAATTGTTGTAGAAATCCTGAGGGTTTCTGGTGTTCAGCTTTGACTTGTGAACAAGTTAGACATTTAGAAACATAGGCTGCTATGTCCTTTTTCATTCCTATCCACCAGAAATTCTTCCTTAAATCCTGGTACATTTTATCATTTCCTGGGTGTATCGTATATTTGGACTTATGGGCTTCTTCTAATATATGATTACGCAGGTTTCCTAATTTAGGTATCCACATTCTCTTTTTATGGAATTTTCAAATTCCATCTATTCCTTGTTCTAATTCTTTTAGCATACCTTTTAATTTTTCAGAATCATCCTTGATTACTGATTCTTGTGCTTCTCTTATCTGGTCATTTAAATCTACTTGCAGATTTAATTTAAAAGAACATACCCTTTTTGGCTTTTCATGATACTTTCGGCTTTAAAGCATCTGCCACTACATTTGCTTTTCCTTCATGATACTGGATATCACATTCATAATCACTATGCATCTCCATCCAGCGTCTTTGTCTCATATTCAATTCCTTTTGCTTGAAAACATACCTTAAACTCTTATGATCAGTGAAGATGGTAAACTTACTACCATAAAGGTAATGTCTCCAAATCTTAAGAGCAAAAATTATAGCTCCTAACTCTAAATCATGTGTTGAATAATTCTCTTCATGATTCTTAAGTTGTCTAGATGCATAGGCTATATAACCTTTTGTCGTTGCATTAATACACATCCATAACCTAATTTGGAAGCGTCACAATAGACTACAAAATCTTCAGTTCCTTCTGGTAACGCTAGTATGGGTGTATGGGTTAATTTATGCATAAGGATTCTAAATGCTTCTTCTTGTTTTAATCCCCATTCAAACTTAACAGATTTACAAGTTAGCTTAGTTAAAGGAATGGCTATTCTAGAAAAATCTCGAATAAACCTTCTATAATAACCGGCCAATCCTAAGAAACTTCTGACCTCGGTTGGTGACTCAGGGGTTTTCCATTTAGTAATTGCCTCGATCTTTGTGGGATCCACATGAATTCCTTCATGATTGACTAGGTGTCCAAGAAACTGTACCTGTTCTAACCAAAACTCGCATTTTGAAAATTTAGCGTAAAGCTTTTCCTTTCTTAATAAACTTAAAAGTGCGTGCAAATGCTTTGCATGATCCTCTTTATTCTTAGAGTAAATGAGAATATCATCTATGAAGACTATTTTGAATTTATCCAAATATGGCTTACATATTCGATTCATCATGTCCATAAATGCAGCAGGGGCATTGGTTAAACCAAATGGCATGACAGTAAATTCATAATGGCCATACCTTGTTCTGAATGCGGTTTTAGGAATGTCCTCTTCCTGTACCTTTAATTGATGATATCCTGACCTTAAATCGATTTTAGAGAAAAATCGAGCTCCTTGTAGTTGATCGAACAGATCATCGATTCTTGGTAATGGGTACTGATTCTTAATCGTGACTTTGTTCAATTCACGGTAGTCAATGCACATACGCCTTGATCCGTCTTTCTTTTTAACAAACAGTATTGGCGCTCCCCATGGCGATGAGCTTGGCTGTATAAATCCTTTTTCTAACAATTCGTCTAATTGTTTCTTCAGTTCCTGCATTTCAGCGGGTGCCAAACGATAGGGTGCTTTGGCAATTGGTGATGTTCCTGGTATTAAATGGATTCTGAATTCAACTTCCTATCTAGAGGTTGCCCTGGCAATTCTTCTGGAAATACATTTGAAAACTGAGATACTACTGGAATATCTTTTAAATCCTTTCCTTTAGTGTTAGTGATTATGGAAATCAAATACACTAATGATCCTTTTCTCATGTAACTTGCAGTTTTCATCACAGAGATAAATTTTGTGGTTCTAGATGATTTATCTCCTTTAATTGTGATCGTTTTACCTTTTGGTGAATTCACTTGGATTGACTTTTGATCACATAAAATATTGGCTTTATTGGCTATTAACCAATCCATTCCTAAAACAACATCAAATCCTACCAGATTCATGGGATAAAGGTTTGCAATAAATTTCTGATTTAAAATTTCTATTCTTGCTCCCTGCAAGATCTCAGAAATCCTAACGGTTTCTCCATTAGCTATCTCTATTAAGCATTCTAATGGTAGTTTAGTTAATGATTGATTTAGAACTTTGCAAAATGATGTGTTAATAAAACTTTGGTTTGCACCAGAGTCAAATAATACTTTAGCAAAAATATCATTAACTAAAAACGTACCAGCGATGACATCTGGAATTATTTTGGCTTCATCTGCAGTTAGAACAAATGCTCTAGCATTTCGAGTATTCTTGTTGTTTGTAGCTGGAGCTAATTTCGGGCAATTAAGCTTGATATGACCTTGTTCTCCGCAGTTGTAACATATCCTGTTGTTAGCTTTCTTCCTGCAGTTTTCTTCCTTGTGTCCCGATATTTTGCAAAAGTTACAGTATATGGAGCATTTTCCTGAATGCTTTCTTTTGCAATTTCTACAGTAAGGTGTAGAGGTAGAACCTATATTTTTCCCACGATTAAAATTTCCAGAACGATATTCTTGTGTGAGCTTCTGGGTTAGGTTCTTTCTTTGATCTTCTTCTCGGGTACGGACTAATTCATCTGTCAAGGTATTTGCTAGTTCTACAGCTTCTTCTATGGTTTGATGTCTAGCTGCCTTGACTACATGTCTTATCTCCCCAATTAATCCCCAGATATAACGGGAGATTAACACTGGTTCTGGAGAAGCAAGAGTTGGCACTATTCTAGCATATTCGAAGAATATTTTAGTGTATCCCTTACTATCCACACCAGTCATCCTAAGGTTTAGGAATTTGTTTGCTATCTGTTCCTTCTCATTAGGTGGGCAGAATTTCCTTTCTACCTTGTTCTTAAATTCTTCCCATTCCATATTGTAGGTTCTATCACTTCCTCTTGATTGGAGGATAGTGTTCCACCATTCTAGTGCTGCATTCTTAAACAGATTAGAAGCAAACAATATCTTATATTCTTCAGCACATTTGCTTATCCTTAAGACTACCTCAGTTTTCTCTATCCAGCGTAGGGTTGCAATGGCCCCTTCGTTTCCTGAGAATTCCATTGGTTTACAAGACCAGAATTCTTTATAAGAACAACCGTAAGACACGGTTCTTCTCCTTTTGGGAATAGGCATTTGAAGTACGGGTCCATTGTTCACGCTGTTTTCGGGTTCGATTGGTCGCTTACTACTATGCTTACTTTTATTATTTGCTTCTTGAATAGTTTGAATAATAAATGGCATTGCATCTATGATTCCTTGTGCCACTATATGTTGAACAGCACTATTATCCATTTGGTTTCCATTGTTATTGATGCTTGGATTCTCATTAACCACGTTTTTTGGGTAAAGGGTTACCCCGGTGATTCTATTATAGACAACCGCCAAATAAATACAAGTAGTGAGGATGAGTTCCCCACTAGTTCATATACAGGACAGGCCCCATATATGTAAGTAAAAAACAAAAACCAATATACCACCACGACCTAGCCTACTACAATCATGATTATAATGACTAACTAGTAGACAACTCGAAAATAAACCAAAACAAACGACATCAACCACCGTCATCAAAAATGAAGTTGCCACCATACGGCAGCCCCCTAGCATGAGACAGAAATAAACTATCCATTGGATAACTCTGTGTAAGAGGTGCTTGCCCCTGTACTGGAGGACGTACTTATTTTTACTCTATTTCCATATACTATTATGCATCTATTACATACTAGTACTGAAATAAAAATTACAATACCAACAGAAATAGAATCACACTAATAGTAATATGCATCCGTACACACATATTTTATTTTATTTTATTTTATTTTATTTTTATTATCTTATATTATTATTACTATTATCGTTTCCTCCATCACATCACGGATATGGATTTATCCAAAAATCCATATTGCGTTCATCGTATTTCCATACGAGACGCTCTCCCACCTGACGCATTCTCTCACTGCTTTCTAAAATTTCCTCACCAAATGTCCTAAGTTCTTGGACGTTTTCTGCACTCATTGGGGGTGCAGGTTCTAGGACTGGGTTTGGAATCTGGGGTGCGGGTTCCTGATATGGGGGTGAAAGTGCCTGAAATCGGTAAGAATCTTCTAAGATCTCCCTAATATATTCATCGTGGTAATAGGGATCTAAAGGGTCCATACCTGGGTAGGCTCCTAGGTACTGTATGGGTGTGTCTTCATGTATAGGGTAATGTTGCACAAAGTCCCTATTATCGTCCCACCAGGGGTCGTAATTTGGGTCTAGGGGGTTTGGTGCAGGTACCCTAGGGATTTCCTCTGGGTTGAAGTCATGCGTCTCCACTTGGTTTTCAAGGTTTTCTATCTCCATGGGTTGGTCTGGGTTTAGTGGTTGTGGGGCTACTAGTTTTTCCAGACTCGGGTCAGCAGCAGTTGTAGCTAAGATGTGGAAATTAGCTAGGCTTCTATTAAGCATATCCTGTGTATGGGCATCTGACTTTCGCTTAGCGGCTGCTAAAACTCTTTGCTGTTGCAACTTTCGCATTCTTTTCCTACGTGCAATAGCTTCCTTACTGAACCATCCTCGTTTCTTATGAGGGAATGGCTACTCTGACTGGGCTTTAAAAGCAAACATTCCTTCTTCCTGATCAGCAGAATACCCAGAAAGGGCAGGCTGTGAAGAGGTACCTTCACTCCTAGGTGAATCAGACAACTGACGACTCATGTCTGAGGGTCCTTGATCACTCATACTGTAAACTAACAAATAGTCAAATAACACATAACAAATAAATACAGTTATGCACGTATTTCCGTAATTTATTTCCTAACACAAAATTTAGAATTTAAGTGTTAGCAGAACACTTCTTTGGCTCAGACCAGTGGCTAGGCTCTGATATCACCTTCTGTCGCAACCCCCGATCCCTTATCTGTCCCGGGAACGGGCGGACGCGAACTCAGAGTTTCGGTGGTATCAGCTTGTTAATTATGGCAGCGGAAATTACATCAGGACCGTAGTTAGGAAATGTTTATCAGAGTAAAACCACCATATGTAATATTAATAATCACATGGGCAAAACCCAAGTTTCTTATTACAATACGTTTATAGGGATAAACCCTATTTTATTGAATTTAAAACATCATCTTTTAGGTAACTTTTATAGCCACATTTTTCCCAAGCCTTCAGTGCTCTCCAGCTGGCTTTTTACTAATTGGCTGTCACATTGTGTTACCTGAAATGCGTTTTAAAAACATTTGTCAGTGGGAAATACTGGTGAGTGAATCCCAGTTTAATCAAGAAACATTTTATCAATTAAAACAGTATTAAGAGCGATCACATTGTTTATTTCTACACAATTACTCATTCAGTACTGTCAATCCTGACTTGTGGGTCATATTACACATTGGCTAACTCATTGTCCAATGGTAACGTACTGTCATCCCCGACTTACTACTTGCAGTAGTAAATTTTGTATACAAAACCCCAACATACCGGCAGTAATTGAAGAACTACAAAGACTCAATCACCGCTTAATTGCATTGTAAAACATTTAAGGTTTTGTAAAATATTACAAAAAGGTTAACAAAAATTGGATAAACTCACATTGCTATCTTAGACTTCGCGTAAGGGTTTCATGGGAATAATCTATAATTTACACAAATTTACATTGGTTAGTATCATAACCCTTTGAAAATATTAATGATACCCTCCCCGAGACGGCATTCCAACAACTACGTCGGGCAGAACCACGACAGTTGTTACGGAACCCTAAATCAATCGGGCAGCGTATCTATTACGAAACTGGGGTTATAATACTTACAACGGAGCAGAACCTCGCTAATTAGGGGGTATTATACTCGAATATTATGCCTATATCTTTAGAAATTCGCTTAAGAAAGAAAAGAAATGAACGAGGAATACTGAAACCCGATGCCTGCTTATATAGTTGCTGAAACTGGGTCTCACGCGGCCCGCGTAAGAGTAGCCTTAGGGTACGCGGCCCGCGTCAAAGCTAGTCAACGGACTAGCTTGTCTGGCTCATCAGATAGGTCCACCATGTTGTCGACACGTGTCGGCCTAGGGTGTCTCTGCGTTGTTGATCTCACGCGGCCCGCGTAAACTTAACATGGGTCTTACGCGGCCCGCCTTAACTTAAGAAAACTAACGAAATCAGGTTCTAACCTTGATACCGCCCGCGTAAGGATTGGGGTGGGTCTACGCGGCCCGCCTCAGCCCTAGATTTAAACTTTTATTTATTTTAAATGCTATTTTATATACTTCGGGCTCGGTTTTCTTAGATGGGGTGTATATAAAGACATATTGGGACATTTTAAGATATACTAGGGCGTCGGAAATATTATGAGGGTGTTGGTTTTACCAAGGGTTGTTACATATTTCCTGAGGTACCTCCGCTGCGTTCGGAGCGAAGGGCCACGTGCTGTGCGATGGCCTGTGAGATGCGTTCTTGTAATTCCGCCTCTGTTGTTGGCAGAGGGTTGTTGGTATCGGTGTTCCTTTGAATCGACATCTTCTAAGAAGAAGATTGGTTAGGTCAGGTCTTATTAAAGACACAAGCACATAAGTCTCTACTTAACGAATAAGACCTAGGAGGTGCGTATACATATGTATATAAGCAATCGTCATAGCAAGCAATCATATAACCTCACAATTATAGCACAAACATGTAGGTGTGAACATTTTTAATGAGAACATAACAAGCAAGCACGTAGCATCATACCTATAGCACAACACGCAGATCAACAATGTGCTTAGTAAGGACATAGCGACTGAGCTTTCATTAGTCATTGACCATAAAGTATTGTTACTGTTTAATGGGGAATATGACGATTGGGCTTCCATTATTTTCCGACCATAATCACATTGTTTACAAAGTGTATCACATCAAAAGGGACACAGGGTCACCCTACCCTTACCCAATAAGTCTGTCAGTGTATTAAAATCACGTGGTAAAAGTAGTCTTCAAAAAGTCTCCACAATCTCGGCTCATTAGTAGTGTCTTTTTTTTTGGGTAAAGGGTTACCCCGGTGATTCTATTAAAACAACCGCAAATAAGAACAAGTAGTGAGGATGAGTTCCACACTAGTTCATACACAGGACATGCCCCATATATGTAAAACAAACAAAACAAATGAAACCTATGGCACCACATAACCTAGTCTACGTTACATCATGAACATATATCTAGTAGACAAGATAAAAACACACAAACAAAACCCATCATCCTCCATCATCAAATACGAAATATCCACAGATCAAATACCTATGGCACCTCATTAGTAGTGTCTTTACCCAAAAGTAATGCAATCCGCATAAAACCAAAAGCCAACTATACTGGTGTCTAAGGTGGAGTGAAGAAAAGAAAACTGCTAACATATGCAAGCTCCTCCTCGAGCTTGTATACACGTCGAAGTAATTAACTGTTCTGCTGCTTGATAGTAAAGAAACGAGCATCAAAACCTAAGAAAGGTCTAATAGCAGCAGGTGAGAGTGCAAAGGTGGACAGTGATGAATGTGGAGGATCATAGTATACTAGTATAGACAGGGCAGAGGATATGGTGCCAGTTCAAGTTCCTAAACTCTGTGACTCAAAATCCTCAAACTGTAGCTGTTGTGACAGGAGCAACTCATCCCGTGTGTAGCCTCCAAAATGTAAGGGATGGTAGGGTCTGAAATCAGCATAGTGTATGGTAGGGACCATCGGAATGGCTCGTCCAGCGGTGAAGAAATGAACAGTGCAGCCTGAAGGATCTGTGGAAAAGCTGCTGATACAAAAGGATCGTCACGCGGGTGCTGACCAAAGGTACCTTCCCGGGGTGCGGGTATGTCCTGAAAGAAGGCGATAGGCATGTCGGTGCCATGGACATCGGTCTCCATAGGGGAAAGGAGCAACATCAGCGGGTGCAGGTGCAGTAACAAATGTCCCAACAAAAGGAAGATCAACATGTGCAGGTGCTGGGTCAGGTACAAGGGGTGTAATGTCTGGTAAACCAAAAGAAACATGGTCAGGATCAGGAATCGGCTCAAGATCAGTAGGTGCAACATCAGGTTGACCCAAAAGGAACAGGAGCTGGCTCAGGAGCAGGCTCTGGGTCGAGTGAAGGTGTGGGATCTCGAGCAGGTGATAGTGCAACAGTCATAGCAGTGTCGTCGTCTGAATCAGTAGTAGAAAGCTGTAATCCGGCCGTCTGTAAGGCTGCAGACGTCACAAACTCAAAGGAGTCTGAAATCGAGTGTAAAATGGAGGCAGAGGATACTTCAATGGCAGGAACCTCAGGAGGTAGAATAGCAACGACATCCTCAGCTACATCTCCATCACCCTGGGCGTCAACAGGAGGACCACCAACAAGCAAGTAAACGTCATCATCAAACAAATCATCAAAAGGCAGATCCTCGGGAGGAATGACCACAAGAGGTACGACGTCGAGTATCGGAGTCATGATAGGCTCACCATCGGAATGACCAGTGATAGGGTGGTCATGGACCGAAACAAGAGTGACAAAAGGATCCTCGTCAGGGGAGCCATCAGCAAGGGTAAATCATCGCCCAAGTCTGGTAGCGCGAACGGCTGGAAGTCGTCCTTGTCCTTGGTCAACATGTCAGGGTCACTCTAAGTGTCTGACGTATACATTGTCCTTGGTGGCCATAGGGTCGTCAATGTCTGACAACTCGCTCTCTGAAGAAGGTGACATGTGTGTCGATACATAATAATCATAGCATGTATATCCATAGTAATCACTAACACTTAGTGTATTGCAAGCAAAGACAATTCATCATGTAATCATGTATTCACATTATTCTTTATGAAACTTTCTATCCTTCCTAGTCTCCCAGACTAAACCACCCAGTCTCCCAGACTAAACCAACCAGTCTCTCAGACTAAACCACCTAGTCTCCCAGACTAAACCAACCAGTCTCTCAGACTAAATGACCTAGTCTCTCAGACTGAAACACCCAGTCTCTCAGACTAAACCACCCAGTCTCTCAGACTGAACTACAAACATAAACCTTGAAATGTGTTTTGTGTCTTTTCTTTATAAAAATTGTTTTGTTTCTTGGATCTAGGCGTTTTGTGTATGTAATGAAAACATGTCGTAAAAATATTTTTGTGAGAGCCCTAATGATTGTAGTCTAGACTCGAGAAGGAATTCACTACAATCGAAGCTCTGATACCAAACTGTCACACCCTGACTTTTGCGGAAGCGTGATTTGGTGTGACTTGCTTAATATCATTGCATTCAACCATAAGAAACAACTATATGATAAATCCAAAATGTTCATCCATTGATTAAGTTTTGAAACATTACAACAACATTGGTTTAGCCCCAAAAACACAGACTTCATATTCAGAATACAACGCCAACAGGTTTTAAGTTCCATAAGGACTTTTCAAAAGACACTAATGATAACCAAGCTTTGAAACATGTAACCTATCCAGTATGAGATACACACTCTAACTTTCAACACCGGATGACATCTTTTAATCCAAACAACACTTGAAACTTTAACGCCCGCCAGATCCATACTTTGTTTCCTGAAATACATGTAGTTTGAAAACATCAACAAAAGTTGAGCGAGTTCATGTGTGTGTTTGTGAATAAACCTTTGAAACCTTTGTAAGTATGTTTGTATGTAATTGAAATCCCGGTATGAAAGCAACAAGGAAACAGATCAATTAATGTGTAACTAATACATTAATATATGTGACATGGTGTAGGAAGACTCAAACCTAGCAAATTTCGCACCGGGCTTCCGGCTGTAAGACATAGTCACCACATGGCTCATTCGGCGGGCGCATGGGTGGAGCTCGCTACACCCGAATAGATCTATTACTCATGTCCCTCGGTCCTAACACGAGGATTAATGGCCTTAAGAGTTCGCCTACCCATTCATATGATCTACTGTGAGTCTCTTTGGGTGGCCTGGATTCATTCGTATCGGCTCAAAGGTAATAGTTTTTGGAATTGTAAGTTGGTGGCGAATAGTTGTTGGAGTTGGCGGAAAATTTTACAACTGAGACCTTGTATTCGACAGTATGTTTGGTCCAATCTCGGTAATGGGGGAAGTACGTCAGCCTGGTATGATATCTGGAGTCAACTGGGG
Source organism: Helianthus tuberosus (assembly GCA_030545235.1). Taxonomy (NCBI): domain Eukaryota; kingdom Viridiplantae; phylum Streptophyta; class Magnoliopsida; order Asterales; family Asteraceae; genus Helianthus; species Helianthus tuberosus. The sequence goes on from CM060442.1 coordinate 96,057,480, forward strand.
CCGCTGAGTAATATTCTGACTCCTAGAACTATATCAAATGCAGGATTTTCTCTTAACAATTCGGTTCAGGAGGTTCATGACAATGGGACTTGGAGGTGGCCAGTGGCGTGGAGGGACACATTTCCAGTTTTAATACAACTGGATAGTGTTCATTTGGTGCCTAATACTCCTGATCGTCTAATGTGGAAAGATGGTAATGATTTGGTTGAGCATTCTTCGTTCCAGGTTTGGCAATCGATTAGGTGTCGGGCAGAAGAGGTGGATTGGGTTAAATTTATTTGGTTCTCTCAGTGTATTCCCAAGCATGCTTTTCTTATGTGGCTTGTCATTCGTCGTAAACTTTTGACGCAAGACAAGATTCTACAATGGGATTTCGCGAGAAAGAAGAATATGAATATGATGTGCTGTCTCTTGTGCTATGCTAATGTTGATTCTCACGACCATCTGTTCTTTGATTGCAACTATGCTACTCAAGTTTGGATTAAGATTCGTGATAAAGGTGGGATGAGTTCGGTGGGTCCAGCATGGAACGATATTATTGACTGGTTGGGGGCTAGGGCTAATTCTAAATCAGCGAGTAATTTTATTAGCAGGCTCATAGTTGCAGCTGCTGTTTATTTCGTGTGGCAGGAGCGGAATGCTCGACTATTCAGGAACCAGACAAGACCTCCAGATGCTTTGGCTAATTTAATTTTGCAAACGGTTCGGTATAAACTCATTGGAGTCAAGTTTAAGGAGTGTAATAGGGTGCGAAGGCTATTGGATTCTTGGGAAATCTACAATAAGTTGGATGATGAAGGCAGCTGATTCATTTTGTGTTTATTTGTTCTAGATTTTAGTCTAGTTGGCTTTATTTTAGTAGTTCTTGGCTGTTATTTTTTGGTTTTTTGGTGTACTTTCATGGGGGATGTCCCATGTTTGAACTAGTGTGGGTTTCACCACACTACTTGTTTTTCATGGTTGTTGATATATAAAATCACCGGGGTAACCCTTTACCCAAAAAAAATGATCTACTGTGCTTTCCAAAGCAAACCATACCAACTGTAATTGTATGTAATCCTTTTGTAACATGTACTTCACCCCCGAAGTTATAAAACAAAACAGTTTAAAGAAAAGGGGGACATGAACTCACAGTTTTGCGTTCCTTGTATCCGATGTAACTCAAAGCTTCCTCTAGAACGCACGACTACCTACATGGCTACATGCGTACTATGGTCCATTAGACGAGCGGGTCGTGCCTTGACTTAGTATTGATTAGTGTCTTTGAGTTATGTTTCATAGTGTCTTCATTATTATTCCAAGTGTATTAATATTTTAACTCAAATTATATTTATTAGATTTTGGAATAATTGTTAAAACAATATGTATTAACTTAATACTTCCCAAGTCTTTATACTTGTATTTCCTTCCCAAGGATGGGGTATCTTATACTTGTATATTTTTTCCATGTACTGGTGTCGTATTCCGGTGTATATTTATACGTATGAGAATATGTATTTTTATTGTATTCATTAAGTATTCATATACTTAATTTTATATCAACTTTTCTGGAATAATATTTTTAGTAAGATACTTTAATATATATTTCCAAAATATATATTCCGAGGTATGTTACTTAGAAAATTATTTATAATTCTCTCTTGGCAAAAGTATTCGTATTTTCATATAAGTTCCAAAAATACTATATTTTCAAGTCTATCTTGGAAAATATATACAAACTTATTTTGCTCCCAAAAATCATATATTTCATGTTCATTTGAGAAAATATATATTTCTTACAAAAATAATATATCTTCTATTGATTCCAAAAGAATATATTTTTGTCCACCAAAAATAATATATTTTCTTCTTGTCAAAAATATGATATAACTTTGTAATACTTGTGAAAATCATATTTTCATTCACTTGGTGTCCAAAATATTATTTACCAAAATATTCATATGAATAATATTTCCGGAATATTTGCAAGTTATATTCCTTTGTTCGGTTTTACCGGTATTTTGTGTAATCTTGTATATTCATATTCTTTGGATTTTGGTAATATTTTGGATTGTAAGTTCTTGGCATTTGATGAGTTATATTATTTCAAATCCTAAAATAATATAACTAATACACATAATATACAAATAATCACACAAATGGTGCCTTCTAAATATATACATATTTAGTCACTTTTATTTGTAAAAACCAACCTCCAATATTTATAATTTTTGTAACAAAAATTATGGCAAAGTTTATGTAACAATTTATGGTTTGAATACACTTGTAAATACTTGTTTAAAAATATTTTTCTAAGTGTTTATATTTTTAGAAAATTTTGCCATTGTTTCCCCTAAAAATGGAGGTTTCCATGCTTTCAAGCATATCATTTTCTTTTGTAAAAACCATCACAATCCATTCACAATCAATAATAAACAACCTTTACTTACAAATTTTGCCAAAAATAAGTATAATCTACTACTTCATGAACTTGAATATTTGTAAAAATTTGTAGGAACTTACTAGTGTCATTAGTAAGTTTAGTTACCCTTTAAAGTGTGGTTGTTTATATAAAAATATCATTCTTGAATGATTTAGATGTTTACAACTTGTAATCATATTTTTCAAAAATATTTCTTTATGTATTTTTCTTGTTACACAAGTGTTTCTACACATGTTTAACCACTAAAAATAAGATTTGTTTATGTAAGAACCAAGCTTTAGCAAAACTTATATTTTTAGCTTGGTTTCTTTAGAAATCCTCCATAAATCTTTAGATCTATAAGTATTATTACTCACATTAATCATTATTTTTCAAGAAAACAATATATTCTTTCAAGTTCATGTCTTGTATGAGAATGATTTAATCTCTAACATTTTCATCCTCTCATCTTGCTAGATGATGTTTTTAATCATGATCTAGCAAGATCATATAATGATCTACATCATTTACACAAACAAACAATGATCAATAAGTAAATCAACACAAAACAACATGATTTCTTTAAGATTTCTTATAGTTTTATGCTTATGTTCATGTTTCATCTTCAAGTTTCTTAGTGTTCTTCATGATTTTCAACATGTATCATCTTTTAACCACTAAAAATGAAAGTAAAATGGATAGATCAAGACTCTTACCACTTGCACAAGGCTAGGGATGATCAAGTGTAGAAAACAAGTGGATAAAAGCAAATGAAAGAGGTTCTTCCACTTCTAGTGCTTGAAGCTTCCTTAGATCACCTTCCTTCACCCTTGTTTAAGCTTAGATTGGTTGTAATAGGAATGAAAATGAAAGTGTATGAAGATGGAGGGGAGGCCGTGAGCTTGAATGGAGAGGAAGAAAGCTTTGGTGTGTTAAAATGTTGAAGGTAATGAATGTGAAGATCTCTTAGTTTTTATAAATGCATTTCCAACATCCTTTTAAACAATGGTCTTTATGCTTCCTATTAACCTTACATATCAAATAAAATATGCAAGAAAAATCCCAAGTGGGACCTACCATGTAACCGTCCCTAGAGTGTGTGTGTGTGTGTGGGGGGGGGGGTCTTGTTGAGTTTCAATTATTAGTTAAGCATGATAGTTAGAATTCAAGTATGATGTTTAGTGTTATAGGTGTTTTATGTTTATAAGGTGTATTATGATGTTTTTTTTTTGGGTAAAGGGTTTACCCCGGTGATTTTATATATTCACAAACACAAAAAACAAGTAGAGAGGGGATATCCTCCCTAGTTCACTCAAGAGACATGCCCTAAGAGCGTAAACCAAAACATATCAACAAAACCAAAAGTCAAAACTACTAGACTACCATCTAGAAACAAAAAAGACCCAAACACGCTCTAATCAGCCCCCATTGTCTTCCATTGCGTCTTCGACAATCCCCCATTTCCCAAGCAAACACTTTACAGTCGCACATGCTTTGAACTTCACGCCCATCAGTTTGTATCGAACTATCTTTAGGATTACTTCACATATTACCTCCGGTGGACGTGTTTGATTTTTAAAGAGCCTAGCATTACGTTCTTGCCAAATTATGTAAGCTGATGCACCTACAAGCAAACGAGCGACATAACTCGATGCCGTCTTCGAGCGGCATCTCAACATCAACCAGTTGACAATCGAAGACCATTTAGAATCAACATCCACCATATTAGCCTTAGCGCGAACCGAGTTCCACACCTGTGTTGAGAACTTACATTCAAAAAAGAGGTGATCATGAGAATCAACATCGGCATAGCATAAGAGACAGCACATCATATTCATGTTCTTCCTCCTAGCTAAATCCCACTTTAAGATTTTATCCTGCGTTAAAAGTTTCCGTCTCATTATAAGCCAAACCAAAAAAGCATGCCTTGGAATGCATTGCGGAAACCAAACAATAGAAACCCAATTAACTTCCTGCTCCCTAATCCGAAGAGAATCCCAAACCGTAAAGGACGAATGATCCATCAAATTATCTCCATCCTTCCAAAGCAAACGGTCTCGCTTGTTATGATCCGGCCCGACGAATCCCAAGACCTCCTTCATATTTAGGCACACAAACAGCTTTCCATGAAACTTTCGCTTTCCCTCTGTGAAAAGAACCCTCCTGGGCCCATAAGAAATTCCTCATTTTCGCCTCTATCTCATTAACAACCCGAACGGGTAAAATAAAAGCTGAAGCCCAGTATACATGCATAGACGACAAGACCGATAAGATTAGTTGTAACCTGCCGGCAAAAGATAACAACTTGTTTTTCCAGTTCATAATCCTTTGATCCAATCTTTCAAGAAGCACACTACAATCTTTGACTCGAAGCCTCGTTGAGATAAGGGGAACCCCTAAGTACTTGACAGGCAACATACCCTCCTCAAACGACAGGATATTCAAAATCGCATCTTTGATATGAGAGGAGATATTGCAAAAGAAAGCAGTACTTTTCTGGATGCTAGGGACCAAACCTGACATGCTAGAAAACCGAGAAAGAGATTCCATAATACACTGAGCCGACCGAACATCACCACGAGCAAATAAAAATAAATCATCTGCAAAACAGAGATTTATAATCTTTTGCTTTTCACACTTATTATGGAATCTAAAAGAAGAATCCAACTGAGTAGCCTGATGCAAGATGCATGTTAAAATTTCCATAACGAGCGTGAATAAATAAGGGGATAACGGATCACCCTGTCTTAATCCACGTTTCCCTTTGAAATAACCATGAGTTTCCCCATTAACACAAATCGAATAGGTAGGAGTGGAGACACACATCATAATCCAATGAATCATTTTCGAATGAAATCCAAAACCAATAAGAACTTGCTTAAGAAAGCTCCAGTCAACAGTATCATACGCTTTCTGGATGTCGACTTTAAACGCACATCTTGGAGGACCAATGTTCCTATGATAATTATGCATCAATTCCTGCGTAAGTAAGATATTATCTGAAATTCTCCTTCCAGGGACGAAGGCGGATTGGTTAATACTAACAACCTGATTTAGATAATTCTTTATACGGTCCGCAATAATTTTACTAATGCACTTGTATAAGACATTACAACAAGCAATAGGACGATAATCCGTGACAGACGACGGCGTCGGCTTCTTCGGAATAAGAACAATTAACGTGTTATTAAGTTCCCTAAGAAGCTTACCAGAATCAAAAAAATCAATAATAGCCTTCGAGACATCCGGGCCAATAATCTGCCAAGCATGCTTATAAAACGCAGCCGTGTAACCATCCGGGCCCGGCGCTTTATCGTTACCTATGGAAAACATCGCCAATTTTACCTCTTCACTAGTAACCTGGCGAACCATGTGATTAGCATCTTCATTACGAAACTTTTTATCAAAAAGATCATGCGTCGGCTGCATAGTAATGTTATCTTCCAAACCAAGAAAATTCTCAAAATGATGGACTAAAACATTCGGAACCTCTTCTCGTTGAAATAAAACTCCTTGAGAGTTAGAAATAGCCTCAATACGGGTCATGTGGTTCCTAGTCTTCAGAGAAGCATGGAAAAACTTTGTATTCGCGTCACCAGCACATAACCATTCCACCTTTGATTTTTGCTTCAAGAACCGTTCCTCATCTAAACAGGCGACCTGAAGATCAGCTGAAAGCTTTGCTTCATGTTTTCGAAGATCCGCATTCATCGGATTAATATCAATTTCAAGCTGAATCGACTCCAAATCCCGACGAATTGTTTCAACTTTCTTGTGCAAATTTCCTTGTTGAAATAAAAGTTCCCGAAGAGGCGACTTTAACAACTTGAGTTTCTTCACCACTTGAAACTGAGGAACTCCATCGACATGGGTATCCCAAATCCGCTTAACACGCTCCTGGAAGCCCGGTTTAAAAACCAAGAAATTCGCAAATTTAAAAGATCTAGGCTTCGGCTTCCCGGGAGTAGGAATATTTAACAAACACGGGCAATGATCTGAAAGTCTATAAGGATGAAACAAAGCAACCGAATTAGGAAATTCAGACACAAACGAATTATTACCCATAACTCTATCAATTTTCTTTAGCACACCAACACCATGTTTTGGCTTTTGAGTCCACGTAAAATGACATCCCGATCTATTAATATCGAACACCTCAATATCCGAAACACATTCTTGAAACTCTCTCATGTCAATCGAGATGGAAGATGAACCCATAGAATGATCCTCTAAGTTAAGAGCTGAGTTAAAATCACCCATGATTATCCAAGCCTTATCACCTACTAGAGCCTTATGTAACGTCAAATGATGCCATAGCTCTCTTCGTTTGACATAATAATTCGCTGCATAAACAACCGAACAAAATAAGACCTTTTTATCAAGTTTAAAAACAAGTTGAAGGTGCATAACTTGATCGGTTTGAGCCATCACAAAAACATCAAACATCTCCGAGTTCCACCCAGTAATGATTCTCGTCCCTTTATCACAACAATTTCCATTCGAGGTCCAAGACCAATGACGAAAAACAGAATTACAAACCTTCGCAAGATTGCCAACATCAACGTGAGACTCTAAAATAGCACAAAAAGAAAGATTACTATCCTTTAGAATTTGCCGAACCTCTTTTTGTTTAAGCGGGCGGTTCAACCCCCTTATGTTCCATGCTGCAAGACTAACCATTGGAAACCCCGGATGAATGAGTGCTTGCCCCTTTAACATTTTGAGCCCCTTCCATTAGAAAATCGTCCGTTTCATTGTAAACTTCCACCACCTCTTCATCATCAGAGTCCTCTTGATTACCACTTCCCCCTTTACTACTTTGGCCGGTTTCAACATGGCTCTCATTTAAAACGTCAAACGGATTCGAAGAAAGAAAACTGGTAGAATTCGGCTGCCCTTTAGACTCATCTTTGCGTTTTGTAATGACGGGTCTATATTCAAATTTTGGCTTTTGCTTGTTAACCTGAATACCTCCTCTCTTTGCAATTTTCTTATTCGGCACTTCCATATACCCATCATCATCAACTCTCGGTATCTCCTTCCCTTTTCGACTTCCTTGATTAGTTATCAAACGGTCTTGTTTACTGATATCAGCCCTTTCCTTGGCATCTTTGGACACGAATGATTATCATGTCCAAAAACACAGCATGACGAACATCTAAGCGGGCTCCATTCGTATTCCACATACATGGTTTCCTTAATAAAACTATCACCCTCCATTTCAGGGATCGCCAAAGTGATATCCTCCTTAAAATCCTTATCCGCGGATATCTCTATCAAAGCTCTTGCATAGCTACTTCTCCCCCACGACTCCATGCACATTGAAGATGTGTAAGAATCAAGAAGCTTGGGTTCGCCAATGGCCGTAGTTATCATGCTAAGCCCATCCTCCGTATAAGCAGCAATGGGCACTTCATGTATTTTCACCCAGACTTGTAGTTTCTTTACCTCCTGTTTCTCAAGCTTGACAGTAGGCGTCCATTCATGAAGGAACATAGGTTGAGACCGAATAATCCAAGGACCTGAAGCAAGAGCATCCCGCATACCTTTCTGATCCGAAAACTTAAAGAAGAAAAATCCGTTGGCATTCATCATTGTTTTCTGTAGACCAAACCGTTTCCAATTGTTCTTGACATAATAATCAACGACCGGGTAAGCTACTCGGTTACCCAGAAAGTACCCATACAGCGTGTGTGACAATTTCTCTTGGACCACTCGAACGGACTCCTTTGGGAGCACAACATCACATCCCTCGTGTTGAGTCGTACACGCAAGCACACGGAAGTTAACCTTTTTCTCCTGCCTAAGAACTGATTCTGCGTAAGACAACGGCTTCCCCAAATTAATACCATCCAGCTTCAAATCTGAGATACCCACAGTGGGTTCTGTACTCAGAGAATTAGCCGAGCTGCTTCCACCAACATTCGAAACCTGATGACCTGTCACCTGAATATTCCCCCCCCCCCCTCTTGCATGCTCTCATAAAAACCTTCCATGTCCGGTGAAGATTCCGTGACATTAAAGTCAACAGGAACCGGCTCAGAAATCTTTTCAAGTTCATCAATTACATTAATCGGCTTTGATCCAGCATTCAACTTAAACATACCTCTACGAGCAATTTTCAGATTACCATCATTCAGTCCCCGCGTACCTCCACTCTTTGCAGCCAACGGCGGCTTACCACGATCAGGCTGGACATCGGATCTCTTACGAGCATCCATCCTGAAAACGAAGACCTTCTCTCTCAAAAGCAATGAAACTCAGAAAACCATGCAACACTAGAAATCCGACAAAATAAAAACAAAACCCTAATTCTAGCAAACCCTATTTCATGCAGCCCTTCGCAACATATAGTAAATCTGGTTATTCAAGATCCTAATGTGATCGATAAACCAAGATGAACTATACACCACGTTAAACTAACACATAAAATACGGCGGCGATTGAAAACAGAAACGAAAAACTCTAGATGAAATTCGGTCAAACCTGCTAACTAGTTCGTTATAGAGATTAATAGCCTAATCCCTAATCACAGACTGTTATACAGAGAATTACGAAAGAAATCTTAGAGTTCATGATGAGCAAGAAATCGCCAAGCTAGAGAGAGAGCATTAGGGTTTTTCCGCATATGCGTCATGTCAACTTAAAGTTGGTGTATTATGATGTTTGGTGACCATCACTAGCTCGTAAATGTTAAAACAATGCTTCTAGTGAAATTTTGGTGTTTCGGGTAGTGTCCGGTTGTTCGGTTGGTTACCGGTTCGTTAAAGTGCTAAACTTTGCAGTTTAGTGTTCTTTATGCTACTTTTTGTGACAGTTTTGATTCCCGACACTTAGGAAAGTATTCTGGACCATATAACCATAATTTTGCATGATATTAAGTTGTTAAATTGCTGAATTTTTGCTGAATTTTCTGAATTCTGCAGTGTATGAGAGTTTTTAGGCACTTTCCGGCACTTAAACTATCACTAGGAAGGTAGCTTTGTGATCCTTACTTTCCTACACACTATACTTGTGTAATATTTAGTTTCTGGCTCATTCTGTGTCTCAATACAATGTCTGTCTATCTACTGAACTCTGTCCGCATTTTTCTGATTTGCCGGATAACTGTGCTAACTGTGTTTTGTGCATTATTTGAGCCAACAAAGTTCTCATGCAATAATGACATGACATTAAGCAATATATGATGCACATGAATGTATAAGGTAATAATCAGAAGCAATTCAAGTAATTATTTGTAATTTAGCACAGTCATTGAGCACTAATCATTATCTAATAATTGTACGGATGTATGCAAATTTGACAATTGTCATATGGACGCGCTTCATTAAGGGTAAAAGGGTCTTTAGACTTCTCTACCCAAAATGCCAAACTCATGAATAAAACGCCATTACGGGCCAAAACACATCCTATATAAACAAACATTTCAGACATTCATTAAACACACCCCGAATCGCAAACGCCAAAAAACCCAAAACATCAAACACACCAAACTCAAAACACCATATTTTACTATATATCAATCATCTTAGAAAAACCTCAAACATTTTTTTTTTTTTGGGTAAAGGGTTTTACCCCGGTGATTTTATAAATAAACCAATAAAAACAAGTGAAGTAGAAAATCTACCCCAGTTCTCTTATGAGACAAGCCAACATAAGAGTAAATACAAGCACAAAGCAAACCACCTAGCAACTAGGACAGAACAATACATCTTAGTTATCTATGTATGCTTCCAACGGGTATAACTTCCAAGCTTCCAGGATACTTCTAACATTCGGCTTATCCTTGTATTTGAAAGTTTGAAGCTTCATCCTTACCGTGCTTATAATGACGTTTGTAATTTGTTCCGGTGGTCGAAGCTGATTATTAAAGAATCTGGAATTTCTTTCTTGCCAAATAAAGTATGCTGCCGCCTTTATAGTAAGTTTAGCAACTACCGAATTCAGCGATTTTGATGTAGCTCTCGGAATTAACCAGCTCATTATATCTTCCCATTTGCCTTGAACATTTTTAATACATGTTGTCTCCTTTATGGCATCCCAAACTTGCGTAGAGTATGCACATTCAAAAAACAAGTGTTCATGCGAATCCATCCCCTTCTGGCACAACAAACAACACATCATATTCATTGAACCGGAAGTACTACAGTTCCTTCTTCTGATTCTGTCTTGCGTCCAAAGTTTCCTTCGAAAGATCAACCAACAATGAAATGAGTGTCTAGGAATGTTACATCCGGACCAGACCACTTTCGACCAATCAGCATCAACTCCCCGAGAACGAGTAGTCTCCCACACTACCTTAGAAGTGCACGGTAATAACTTTCCTTCATAGTTTCTCCATAGGGTAACGTCCTGTTTGTTCGGAATCAAATTGAGCGTATTAAGATTGAATAGAACCGGAAATAAATCTCGCCAGGCATCTGGCCATTTCCAAGCCCCTTCTCTAAAAATATCAGCCACTTTGGAGTAAATAGAGAATCAATGTTGCGACATAATCCTCGGGGACACATATTGACTCAACGGACATTCGTTACACCAAGTATCATGCCAGACAGAAGTATTCACGCCATTCCCAATCCGTTTCCAAAAGAAGTGACGAACTGAGTTCCTATATGACAGCAATTTCCTCCATCCCCAAGTAGAATTCTGTGGCACTTTAACCTCCCAAAAGCTTCTACCCTTGAGCCTATGCTCATGAATCCAATCAACCCAAAGGGATTTCCTACCCGAGACGATGCTGTTAATATGAAAAACCATTAGCGATTTATTCACCTCGGAGACTTTTCTAATACCCAAACCACCTTCCAATTTCGGAATGCAAACATCTTTCCATGCAACCTTCGCTTTACCCGATGCTAAGGAGCCTTGAGACCACAAAAAACCTTTCATGATCATCTCGATTTCCTTGATGATACTGGAAGGAAGACCGAAGACAGCAGCCCAATACGTATACATTGAAGCTATAACAGAATTAATCAGCTGTAATCTTCCTGCAAAAGAGAGGAATTTCGTTTTCCAATCCGTAAGCCTCTTGGTAATTCTCTCAACCAAAATTTTACAATCCCCTTTGAGCAGTCTAGAGGCAATAAGAGGAACGCCTAGATACTTTATAGGCAAAGAACCTTCAGAAAATGGCACAATGGATAAAATCAACTCCCGAACTCGCGAAGGAACATTACCGAAAAAAATGGTGCTTTTGCTCAAGCTAGGAACTAAACCCGACATATCTTTAAACTTATTCAGAGCATCCATAATCAGTTTTGCTGAATTCGAATCTCCCCTAGCAAATAAAAACAGATCATCCGCAAAACATAAATTAACAATCTTTTGCTTCTTGCAATTATTATGAAAACGAAAGACCACACTGTTGTTGACGGCTTGATGGAGAATAGAAGTTAACACTTCCATAACAAGGGTGAAAAGATACGGGGATATGGGATCGCCCTGTCTCAAGCCCCGCTGGCCTTTAAAATACCCATGAATATCTCCATTTATACTTATCGAGTACGATGCAGATGTCACACATGTCATAACCCATTCAACCAGCTTATAATGAAAACCAAATCCCATGAGAGTCGCACGGAGAAAGTCCCAATCAACCGTGTCATACGCTTTCTGGATGTCAACTTTGAATGCACACCTAGGAGGCCCTGTATTCCTATGATAGTTGTGAAGCAATTCCTGAGTTAACAGGATATTATCCGAAATTCTACGACCAGGAATAAAAGCCGATTGGTTAGAGCTCACAACATCATCAATCCCCTCGAGAATCCTATTAGTAAGGATTTTACTAATAGCCTTGTAAATGACGTTGCAACACGAAATAGGCCGGTAATCAGTTACATACGTGGGAGTGTTCACCTTAGGAATCAAAGCGAGGAACGTATGATTGATTTCTTTTAGAAGTCTGCCACTAATAAAGAAGTCCTTAACAGCAAGACATACCTCTTCACCAATAACATGCCACGAGTTTTTAAAGAACGCCGCTGAGTATCCATCAGGACCCGGCGCTTTGTCATCTCCAATATCAAAGAAAACCGCCTTGACTTCCTCATTTGTCACTTCTCTGATCATCCTCTCAGCTTTGTTTTCAGGAACACGGTTAGGAAAGTAATCTGGAACTAAGGAGTTCAAAACATTACCTTTACTCCCTAAAAACGTTTTATAGTGCTCCACTAACACATTAGCTACCTCTACACCTTCAAACACATTATCATTTGCATCCTTAATAGTTTGTATTTGAGAAAAATGATTTCGGCTCTTAACCATATTGTGAAAAAACTTGGTGTTGGCATCTCCCACTTGCAGCCATTTTTGCTTGGCCTTTTGCTTTAAGAAACTCTCTTCATCAAGAGTAGCTTCATTGAACTTCTTGAGACAAATCGCTGCTAAGTTCCTGAGAGAGACATTTGCCGGATCCTTGTCAATCTTAATCTGAACTTCATCCAGCTCTTTTCTCATCTGAGTAACACGATCATGAAGGTTCCCTTGCTTTCGAAGTAAGTTTCTCAACGGGTTTTTTAACGCTCTTAATTTTTTAACTACTCTAAACATGGGCACCCCTTCAATAGACGAATCCCAGCCATCCTTGACGACATCAATAAACTCAGGTTTAAGCGTTAAGAAGTTTGAAAATTTAAACGGCTTCGGTTTACTCCGCATAACCCCCGGCAACTTTAACACACATGGAGAATGATCCGAAACACGATGAGGCTGAAAGACAGCAAACGAGTTTGGAAAAGCATCCGTGAAATGACTGTTACCCATAATCCTGTCAATCTTTTTCATAATTCCCATTCCTTGCTTTGGTTTTTGATTCCACGTAAACTGCATGCCCGAGCAATTAACATCGAACACCTCAATGTTTGCAACACAATCTTGAAAATCAATCATACTATCTTGAAAAACCTCAAACATCAAAGATTCTAATCGACGTTTCTTTTAGATACACTATTTTCTCAGAAAAACGCCAAAAATGGCAAAGATCGTTTCTTGTGTATTCAATATTGTTCTACGCGAAGTTTCGCAGAATGCATTCTTAGCTGAGGGGGTGTAACACAATAACATTTTGCTACATGAGATGGACAACTCATCAAGAAAAAGATGCTGATGTCAGACTTATGTCATTTTCTGTGCTTTGTTCTTGATAAATATTTGAATGGCATGAAGAGACGGATGACACTGATGAGTGGCTTGAAGATAAAAATGAAGATAAAGATAAACTTCAAACAAAAAACTCACGTCATTTGTGCTTTCAAACAGCGACAAAAAGGCTACTTCAACAACAAAAAAAACAAAATGAAGCATACCAAAGTTAAACCGCCATTGAACATGTTTCAATGAAGAAAGAGACTGGTGACAGTGAAGATTTGGAAGATGAATTGTTTCTATTTTTATTTTTTTATTTTTCTTTTCCAGTTGTTTGTTATGTATTTTTCTGCTAAGAACAAATACATTATTTTAATAAAAACGCCACACAGACAAAATGCTTGTGAAACGCCATCATGCCATAAAACGCCAAAAACTCTCAAACTATAATAAAATTATTTTGGACAAGTATTATTAAAAACTAAAAAAAACACCAAAAGCTACGTAACGCCATTAAAAAAACGCCAAACTTGGAAGATGGGACATCTATCACCCTAAACTCATAAAAAGCTGAACAAAAACAGTAAAATACACACAATAACTGAAAAAACGGTTATTTTGTTAATACCATTTATTATAATAAAATCCGGCCTAAACTACGCGCCAAAAACATCCTTTAAGAGAGACGTCTCTGCACAATCAATTGATCACACCCCAAAAACAACGCCATGTTTCCTAGAAACCACTCACTTTAAAAACACCAAAAAAGTAGTTAAAAAAACCACAGATGGGAAACCTCGTTTCTTCTATATTGAGTATTGTTCTGAATGAAGTTTCACTGAATGGATTCTTCTCTGAGGTGGGTATCTCTATAAGCTTTTGCTGAATGAGATGGACAAATATTCAAGAAAAAGAGACCGATGACACTGATATGTCATCGTGTCACTTTGTTCTTGATGGATATATTGATGGCATGAAGGGATTAATACCAGTGTAAAAAAATGCTATTTTGGACTCCATTATTATAATAGCATTCGAGTAGGTGTTGATCTTCAACATGTCACCAAACAAGAATATATCAAACCTGTGACAACCCAAACTTTCAAGGTCCGTAACGCTCTATTTTACGCTCTTTATTTCTCGCTATCTTTCTCTAGTGGGCTGCATATTCACCACATTCACACTCTAGAATAACCCAAATATAACATGGCCCAATCTTTGTAGCCTAACAATCCTTGTAGCCCAACTTTTCTAATAATTGGTATTAGTATTAGCAACCGGCCCAACAGTTCTAATAAATGATATTATTTGCAACCGGCCCACTTGATTTGGTAATTGGTATTATAGTCCAATTCGTATGTACCTTCTTTACATACCACAACATCGCATAACAAACCAAACCCTACACCCTCTTCTTGATTTGCGATTGGCAGAAGCAGACCCCCCCCCCTCTCGTGAGACATCATACTGTTATCAAGTTCTTGGTTAGTAAACCCTTACTATCTGATTTATTATGTGATGGTTCTTTATGTTCTTTATGTGATTGTTCTTGGTTAGTAAACTTCTACATGTTATGAGCATATATATGGAAAAGAATGATGAGTAATAAACTGCTTGTTATCTATTTGGCGGAACTTAAATAATCATAATGATATGAATAAATTGTTTTGTGTTAGTAATTACTTGACTAGATGAACATCACTGTTGATTGAAATTATATCGATACTAAGTGACAAGTTGGTAAATTATGAATATGATTTGTGAACTTAATCTCGACCAAACTCAATTTTATGCTTACTGATGTTGTTTGTGGTAATTCAAAAAGAAGAGAACAATGACTTTGAGAAGGTAATTAGATAGTAAATTGATTATTGATAGACTTGGTAGATTGGTTATTTAAATTGGGCCTTAAATAGTTATTGAATATACACACATAGTGTACTCTATTAGTATGGGCCGGATGTTAGTAACTGGGCTGCAACGAGTGGTCCTACACCCTTTTTATTATGATTGCACGCCAGCCCATATAACAGGCCCAATAGCTTAGTTTAATTGGTGTGTGTTGAATATGGGATTAGTGGGCCGAGAACATTAGAACACAGAGACTCAATTAGAGGGGTATAGATGTGGTGGATCGGAACAAGTAGTAGGGTTAGCTGGGCTCCATGTTTAATCCTTTGGGCTGCACATGTATTCTGTTGTGGGCCGAAGCATAGTTGGCTAATATAATTCAAGGTGTGGAAAATAGTACTAAGATCTGGTTGAGTTAGTAAACTGAACATGGGCCTATAGGTAACTCCACACATATTGGGCTGAGATATAGGATTGGATCAAATTGTTAAAGTTAAGTGCTCAGTAGTTAATTAATGTTTGTAGAATGTGGAACTAGGGTGGAATTATTGTATGAAAATTGTATGGGAACAGTATGTGAATAGTTTAAATGGCATGAGTGACAATGCTTTCATGAGACATGGATAACATTAATCGACTGGTGCTATTGGTACTACTTGTCAAATATTAAATGCATTATTTGGGAAGCATGTGGTCTGAGTAAATGTAGAACTGATTGTTATGTGTAATAATATAGGGCTTGGTTGACCACTGTTGTTATACGTGTAATTAATTCTTACCGAGCAAATCAAAGGTGAGTTCACTGCCTTTTTCCAAGCATGCATCCCGGGGAGGGATATCGGGTAACGTTCCGGGGAAGAACACTAGTTTATTGGGATGTTTGTTATTATACTCAGTTTCTATCACATAAGACCCCTTACATCTACTGACAGTTGCCAGGGAGGCAACGAGGTTATTAGTTGATAGCGCTATTAGGTTTGGCACCCTCACACCGTACCGGGGAGGAAGGGCGTGAACTAATTTCCTTAAAGCATGACCAATGTTTTGATAGAGACATTGGGGTTGGGCAAATACATCTTGTAGCCATTTCGGTAATCGAGTTAATAGCAACATCAAATCAAATTGATAAACTGTTTTATACATGTATCTGGTAAACTAAACTCGGTAACAAAACTTTGAAGTCACCAGCGTCGTCTGACACACTTGTTTGCATGCTTGTAGGTCGTTAGCTGTCTTGCTTTGGAACTTGCTGTCTGGAGTAGCTGGAGTGGTCATGGGTCGACTGGATGGATTTATGTTATTGAATTCTTGACAGAATACTTTGATTTTGAAACGGTTTAATTTTGCTTCCGCTAAATACTTTGGTTTTCACTTAGACTTGTTGATGGTATTTTATTAATAATTAAGGATTTTATTTTGAAACTTGTACGCGTTCAATGTAATTAGTGGCTCGTTATTGGTATGTCGCACGCCTAACAGGGACATTCCCTAGGTGGTATTTTGGGGGTGTGACAGTTTGGTATCAGAGCCACTGGTTATAGTGAACTTGGTTTTAAAACGTTTTTATAAAACCAGACTATAACCGAACAACTTCGAAAATCGACCATGACACTCAGCTCCAGATTGCAAGGTTCGTCTTCTGTTACTTTATGCATTACTTGTTTAGCAGTCACACATTCACAACCTACATGAAAATGACATACTAGATACTATAGTGATTTGATAGTATAACACTACTCTTCGGCTTTTGTGAATTATAATCCTGTAGTACCCACTGCCTTACTATGCGGGGGAAACTTTTAGCGCAAGTTAAGAGGCACTGAGATGAGCATGCAAATTACCTTATTATTATGGGTGCACACATAATAATAACGTGGGGTGCATGTACGTCCCAGTGAGGCTTAACGAGCGTGAGAAGGGTTCTGCCCTATTGTGTGTAAACTTGATAGTTATAGAATTTAACGTGATACTTGACTTTTACCTCATTTCGACCCTTAAGATTGTCCCCTCTCTTATATAGAATCATGAGTGGACGTGGAGGAGGCCGAGGTGGTGGACGTGACCACATTGCTATGACTCAGGCTGAATTAACCAACCTGATCAACACTCGTGTAGCTGAAGCCCTAGCGGCTTACCAGGCTGGTACGATATGAGCCAATTACTTTCTCTTCTTGCGTCGTATACTCGAATCTTACCTGTGCGTTGTACATTCTTTGGTTTTAGGTCAACCTGCGAATCAAAACAATCTACTTGCTCCACCCGCTTGTACGTTCAAGATGTTCATGGATTGTAAGCCACAGACCTTCAATGGGACTGAAGGGGCTGTAGGACTCCTGCGATGGTTCGAGAAGGCAGACTCGGTATTTGCGATGTGTAACTGTCCTGCTGGGGACAGAGTGAAGTATGCTACGGGCACACTCGAGGATGGTGCCCTGCCATGGTGGAATACCCAGGTTCAGATGTTGGGTATCGAAATGGCAAATGCCAGTATTGCCCTTGAGATGAGGTTCAGAAATTGGAGAACGAGTATTATAATCTGAAAATGGAGGGATCTGAGATAGAAGCATTTACGAGGAGGTCTAATGATTTAGCGACTTTGTGCCCTAACCTATCTCGACCCCCACATCGGCGAATCGAGTTGTATCTCAAGGGTTTAGCACCAGCTGTTAAGGGGTATGTTACTGCTGCAAATCTAGACAATCTGCCCTGTATCGTCCGTTTGGCACACAAGATTACTGACCAAGAGGTCGAACGTGGCAACTTGCTGCCACGTGTTTCTGCTACTACCTCGACAGCTACAGCTACCACACCTGCCAGCGCTAACAAACGCAAGTGGAACGATACTGACAAAGCAACCAGTGCAAGTCAATCTCAGAAAAGGTCTGATAACAACCACAACCGCAGTTTTAGTCAGTCTTCTTCAGTTAATCAAGGCCAGGGCAGCAATCAGAATCAGGGTTCTTACGTTGGAAAGAAGCCACAGTGCAACAAGTGTGGCTATCATCACTATGGACAGTGTGTTCGGACTTGTCGTAGATGCGAGAAAGTGGGCCATGAGGCCAAAGATTGTAGAGCCCCACAGCCAAAGCAGCAGCAACAGCAGAATCAGCAGCACCAGCGACAACAAAGGCAACAACCTCAGCAGAATCAGGGTTTTAAGAAAGGGTGTTTCCAGTGTGGGGACGAGGGCCACATTAAGCGGGATTGCCCTCAGCTGAATCAGAATGCCAATAACAACAACAATGCTGGGAACAATAACAACAGGAACCACAACAATGGGGTAAATGGTGCACACGGGAGGGTGTTCACTATTGGAGCTGGGGAAGCCAGGAATGATGGCAACGTAGTGACTTGTACGTTTTCGATAAATGATTTATTTGCTTCTGTTTTATTCGACTCGGGTGCCGATTGGAGTTATGTGTCCATGGAGTTCAGTCGTCAGTTAGGGTTGACTCCCCCACACCTCTTGTAAGTAAGCATGTAGTAGAATTAGCTGATGGTAAATCGATAGAGGCTTCTCATGTTCTGTTTGGTTGTAAACTCGATCTCGTGGGTCAAGTGTTTGACATTGACCTACTCCCTGTTACTCTTGGAAGTTTCGATGTGGTCGTTGGCATGGATTGGTTGTCCAAGCACCAGGCGCAAATTCTCTGCAAGGAGAAAATTGTGCGTATTCCTCTCCCTAGTGGAGAATCTTTATCGGTTCAGGGTCATCATAGTGGTGCTATGGTTGGTATTATCTCGGCAATGAAGGCTCAGAAGTGTTTACGTAAGGGCTACCCTGCTATTTTAGCTCTTGTTACTGACTCACAGGCTGATGAGAGAAGGATCGAGGACATTCCGGTTGTTCGTGAGTTTCCTGATGTGTTTCCTGAAGAACTCCCTGGTTTACCTCCACATCGTCAGGTGGAATTTCAGATCGACCTCGCGCCAGGAGCAGCCCCGATTGCTTGTGCTCCTTATCGTCTTGCACCAGGAGAGTTGCAGGAGCTGTCGAATCAACTCCAAGAGTTGTTGGATAGAGGTTTTATCCGACCTAGCTCTTCGCCTTGGGGAGCCCCAGTGCTGTTTGTGAAGAAGAAGGATGGATCCTTTCGGATGTGCATAGATTATCGTGAGCTCAACAAGGTGACAGTCAAGAATCGCTACCCTTTACCGCGCATTGACGATTTGTTTGACTAGTTGCAAGGGTCTAGTTTCTACTCAAAGATCGACTTAAGGCCGGGCTATCATCAGGTGAGAGTCAGAGAGGATGATGTCCCGAAGACGCCTTTTAGGACGCGTTATGGGCATTACGAGTTTTTGGTTATGCCGTTTGGGATGACTAACGCACCAGCGGTCTTCATGGATCTCATGAACCGCGTGTGCAAACCGTATCTTGACGACTTTGTTATTGTTTTCATTGACGACATCTTGATCTACTCCAAGAGCGAGGAGGACCATGAGCGACATCTACGTCTTATCTTGGAACTCCTGAGGAAGGAGCAGCTTTACGCGAAGTTTTCTAAGTGTGATTTCTGGATTCGAGAAGTACATTTTCTTGGGCATATTGTTAACGAGAAGGGGATACACGTGGATCCTGCTAAGATTGACGCTATTAGGAATTGGGCGGCACCGAAGAATCCTTCGGAGGTGCGACAATTTCTTGGTCTTGCAGGGTACTATCGTCGGTTTATTCAGGATTTCTCAAAGATTGCTCAACCTCTCACCTCCTTGACACAGAAGAACGTAGTGTATTCTTGGGGAACGAAGCAGGAGGATGCTTTCCAGCTTTTGAAGCAGAAACTATTTAGCGCGCCGATTTTGTCTCCACCTGAGGGTACCGAGGATTTCGTGGTTTATTGTGATGCATCGATTCATGGTCTCGGCTGCGTATTGATGCAACACAACAAGGTGATAGCCTATGATTCTCGACAGTTGAAGGTACACGAGAAGAATTATACGACACACGACTTGGAGTTAGGAGCCGTGGTTTTTGCGTTGAAGATTTGGAGGCATTATCTGTACGGTACCAAATACACCATCTACACCGATCACAGGAGTCTCCAGCATATCTTCGACCAGAAGGAATTGAATATGCGGCAGCGTCGTTGGATAGAGCTCTTGAACGATTATGAGTGTGCCATCAAGTATCATCCCGGGAAAGCTAATGTTGTAGCTGATGCACTTAGCCGTAAGGAGACGAAGCCTAAGCGTGTTCGCGCTCTACAGCTTACTATTCACTCTGGTTTACCTGCTTAGATTCGTTCCGCTTAGATCGAGGCATTGAAAGAAGAGAACATCGAGGCTGAATACTTACGAGGCATGGAAAAGCGACTTGTGGAGAAATCTGACGGCATTCATTACTTTATGGAGCGAGTATGGGTTCCTCTGTATGGTAATCTTCAAGAGCTTGTGATGGATGAAGCGCACAAGTCTCGGTATTCTGTTCACCCGGGCTCAGACAAAATGTATCAAGATCTCAGGGTCATGTATTGGTGGCCGAAGATGAAGGCTCACATAGTGACATACGTGAGTAAGTGTTTGACTTGTGCTAAAGTCAAGGTGGAATATTAGAAACCCTCGGGTCTACTTCAGCAGCCAGAGATACCCATGTGGAAATGGGAGCAGATTGCTATGGATTTTGTCACAGGGCTACCGAGAACTCATGCCGGAAACGATACTATTTGGGTGATTGTTTAATGTCTCACGAAGTCAGCGCATTTCCTAGCGATTAAAGAAACAGATAAGTTCTCACAGCTTGCAGCAGTTTATCTGAAAGAAGTGGTTTCTAGGCATGGAGCGCCAACTTCTATTATCTCTGATCGTGATCCGCGTTTCATATCTGATTTATGGCAGTCGATGCATAAATCATTCGGCTCCCATCTTGACATGAGTACTGCTTATCACCCACAAACGGATGGTCAGAGTGAGCGCACTATTCAGACACTTGAAGACATGCTGCGAGCATGTGTGATCGATTTTGGGAAAGGGTGGGAGAAGCATATGCCGTTGATAGAGTTCTCCTACAACAACAGCTACCACACTAGTATTCAGGCAGCTCCATTCGAGGCACTGTACCGACGAAAGTGCCGTTCTCCTCTTTGTTGGGCTGAGGTGGGTGACAGCCAGATTACAGATTCGGAACTTGTTCTTGAAACTTCAGAAAAGATTGTTCAAATCAAGGATCGTATGGTGGCAGCGCGTGACCGTCAGAAAAGATACACAGACAAGCGTAGAAAACCTTTGGAATTCGAAGTTAATGATCGGGTCATGTTGAAACCTTCGCCATGGAAGGGTGTCGTACGCTTTGGGAAGCGCGGCTAGCTTAATCCGCGTTACGTTGGGCCATTCAAAATCCTGGAGCGGATCGGTAAGGTGGCTTACAAGCTCGAGTTACCTGCTGAGTTGGGTAATGTTCATGATGTCTTTCATGTCTCGCAGTTGAAGAAGTGTTTGTCTGATGAAACACTGGTTGTGCCGTTTCAAGAGCTGAAGATTGACGACAAGTTGCAGTTTGTCGAAGAGCCTATAGAGATCATGGACCGGGAGGTCAAGGTATGTAAGCATAGTCGCATTCCAATTGTGAGAGTTCGTTGGAACTCAAGACGTGGACTGGAGTTCACATGGGAGCGTGAAGATCAAATGAAACTCAAGTATCCTCAACTTTTTCCTAAAGACAAGTCTAAATCTGGTAAAGCTGGCGAATTTCGGGACGAAATTCCTCTTAAAGTTGGGGATGATGTGGCACCTGGGGAAAACCGGCAACAATCTGTGCATACTTGTCAAATTTCGTGATGAAATTTCTTTCAAGTTGGGGATGATGTGACAACCCAAACTTTCAAGGTCCGTAACGCTCTATTTTACGCTCTTTATTTCTCGCTATCTTTCTCTAGTGGGCTGCATATTCACCACATTCACACTCTAGAATAACCCAAATATAACATGGCCCAATCTTTGTAGCCTAACAATCCTTGTAGCCCAACTGTTCTAATAATTGGTATTAGTATTAGCAACCGGCCCAACAGTTCTAATAAATGATATTATTTGCAACCGGCCCACTTGATTTTTTTTTTTTTTTTGGGTAAAGGGTTACCCCGGTGATTTTATAACTTATCAAAAAAAGTAGAAGGCTTACAATACCCTCTAGTTCTCTGAGTGACATACCACTACAGAGTTCAACAAGAAAACAACCAAAAGAAATAACCAATTACATGAAAAACAAATATGGTCATTGGTCTTCAATCTTCATCCAGAAAATCTTCCTTTTCCATCTTCCACTCTTCCAAAAATCGTTTGACATTTGAAGTTTGCTTGTATCTGAATGAGATTAACTTTGTTCTTACCGTGCTGATAACCATATCGGTCGTCTGCTCTGGAGGTCTCAATCGATTACTAAAAAATCTAGAGTTACGTTCACTCCAAATGGCATATGCTGCAGCCGCCACTACCAATCTACCAGCCACCGAAACAACCGTCTTCGACTTAGCCCTGGAAATCAGCCACGCCGAGATATCCTCCCATGAGTCCATAATCAATTCCATGTCTACTTTCTGTCGAACATTATGCCATACTGATTTCGAGTATGGGCATTCAAAAAACAAGTGCTCATGTGTTTCTAACCCAGCGTGACATAACAAGCAACACATCAGATTCATTGAGCCCGTAACTGCATGATTCCACCTCATAATCCGGTCTTGAGTCCAAAGTTTCTTTTTAAATATAAGCCAACACATGAACGAATGTTTAGGAATATTGAACGAAGACCACACAACCTTCGACCACAATATCGGCTGGTCACGGATCCGGATAGCATCCCACACTTCTCTAGACGTGAAAGGAACAAGCTTTCCCTCAGAATTCTTCCATAAAACCCTATCTTGCATGTTGGATAGCGTTAGAGGTTGAAGTTGGAACAGTGTCGGATACTCACTCCTCCAATCTTCCGGCCAAGCCCATCGACCGTCAATAAACGCTTCCGTTACTTTCGACTTAACTGTAAAACCATAGCGAGCCATTTGATGTGGAGTAACGATATGTTGAAGCGGGCACTCATTCGTCCATTTATCAAACCACAAAGAAGTATTTTGACCATTACCAATCTTACTCCACAAGTGATCTCGAAAAACATCCCTGCACTTCATTAATCTTTTCCATCCCCATGGAGAGCTGGGTTGAATCTGAATGTCCCAGACACTACGGCCACGAAGTCTATATAAAGAAACCCATTTAGTCCATAAGGATTCCCTGCCAGAAACAATGCTATAAATGTGATAAGCCATCAGCGACTTGTTTACATCCGATATCCGTCTAATGCCTAAACCACCTTCACATTTTGGAAGGCAAACCTCTCTCCATGCCACTTTAGCTCTCCCCTTCGAACCCATGCCCTGGCCCCATAGAAAACTTTTCATCTTGCATTCCAATTCTTTTATGATACTAACCGGAAAAATAAAAACTGAAGCCCAATAAACATGAACAGAGGAGAGAACCGAAAGAACCAGCTGTAGTCTACCCGCGAACGATAGAAACCTGTTTTTCCAATCATTAATACGTTTAGACATACGCTCCACCAAGACTTTGCAATCTTTTATTAAAAGGCGCGAAGCAAGCAACGGAACTCCCAAGTATCTAATAGGAAGTTTCCCTTCATCAAATGGAACCAAACCCGAGATCCTGGTCCTAGTCGAATCCGGCACATTACAATAAAAAATGGTACTTTTTGCATTGCTAGGGACTAAACCAGAAGCTTCCTCAAATTGTTTCAAGGATCGCATAACAACCTTTACCGAGCCAACATCACCTCTAGCAAATAGGAAAAGATCGTCAGCAAAACAAACGTTGATTATCATTTGCTTTTCACATTTATTATGGAACCTAAAAGATGAATCCAAATCAGCGGCTTTATTGATTAGCGATTGGCAGAAGCAGACCCCCCCCCCCTCTCATGAGACATCATACTGTTATCAAGTTCTTGGTTAGTAAACCCTTACTATGTGATTTATTATGTGATGGTTCTTTATGTTCTTTATGTGATTGTTCTTGGTTAGTAAACTTCTACATGTTATGAGCATATATATGGAAAAGAATGATGAGTAATAAACTGCTTGTTATCTATTTGGCGGAATTTAAATAATCATAATGATATGAATAAATTGTTTTTTTTTGGGGTAAAGGGTTACCCCGGTGATTCTATATATTCACAACCAATAAACACAAGTAGTTTAGAAAGTCTACACTAGTTCAATCATGGGACATGCCCCATGAAAGTAAAACAACGAGAAAACAAAGAAACACCACCAAACGGAAAAAAACAACTAGACTAGTCTCTAGAAAAAAACAAAACTACTCAATCAGCCACCATCTTCATGAAGATCAGCTCCATTAATCCCCCAGTCACCAAGAAGCCTTTGCACATTGTCACAGTTCTTCAGCTTCGCTCCCATCAATTTGTAACGCACCTGTTGGATAATAAGGTCAACAATCATTTCCGGAGGTCTCAACTCATTCTTGAATAATCTAGCATTACGCTCCTGCTAGATGAAATAAGCACTGGCCGCTACCAACAACCTTGCAACATAGTTAGTCGCTGATTTCGAGCTGGACCGAACTAGCAGCCAATTAACAACATCCTCCCACTTCGATTAAACCGACTCCATGCCCACTTTATGCCTAACCTTATGCCAAACTTGAGTCGAGAACTTACATTCGAAAAATAGATGACTGTGAGAATCATGATTAGCATAGCATAACAAACAACACATCATATTCATATTCTTTCTACGCGAGATATCCCAACTCAAAATCTTATCCTGAGTAAGTAATTTGCGCCTCATAATAAGCCATATTAAAAAAGCATGACGAGGGATGCATTGGGCGAACCAAACAATACGACACCACTCTACCTCCAAATCTCGATGTCTGAAAGAATCCCATGCTCGATCCGTAGAAAATCATGTCTGAATAAATTGTTTTGTGTTAGTAATTACTTGACTAGATGAACATCACTGTTGATTGAAATTATATCGATACTAAGTGACAAGTTGGTAAATTATGAATATGATTTGTGAACTTAATCTCGATTATACCAAACTCAATTTTATGCTTACTGATGTTGTAATAACCATAAATTTAAAACCATTATTATTATTATTATTATTTATTTTAGTTAATAGGAAACCCTAATTAAGACACCCAAGTAATTCTGTACAAACCCTAGAATTTTCAGAATTTTCAGAATCAGGATTAGGGCCCCTAAAACTCAGGGGGGGTATTCCCTACTTGATAATTATCTTTATAACTTGCGGACGAAGTTGAATTTAATGATTTCGTCGACTCAGCTAGCCTAGTCCCACACGTGGCCATCCTATACATAAAATAGGTTGTCTCGCGGGCCGCGTAAGGATAGGTTATATGTCACGCGGGCCGCGAGAACATCAAAATTCGACTATAAATACAGGACATTGGCACTTGAATTCTGGCACAAAAACGACGTAAAAATTCACAAAATACACCGAGTTATGCTCTGTTTACCAAAATCAACACACACGAATCACTAATCGACGCTGCAATCAGGGTAATAACTCGATCGCTATTACGATTCATTGTCCGATCGATCAATATATCCAATGGATGTTTAAGTGCTGCCCACATTAGGGTTATACTTTGTCGTTCGTCATTAATTCGATGAATGAGTTTAAGTATCATACTTTGTCGTTCGTCGTTAATTCGATGGATGAGTTTAAGTATAGTACTTTGTCGTTCGTCGTTAATTCGATGGATGTTTAAGTATCGCACTTTGTCATTCGTTGTGAGAATTTGATCTCGTGAGTTATCGTAAATGCTGTATTAAGTTACTAACCTAGTTTGTGTGCATGTTATTTAAATTAGGTTAAAAGACTAATCAGTAGTCTAAACTCTGCCCGTATAAATTTGAAATATTATCACAAGGTAGCTTCACTTTGAAATTATTAAGGTACGGATCCTTACCCTCATTTCTTATTGCTTCATATTCAAATTGTTATAAAACCCATTAAATTCGTACACTCTTCACGTCTTTGATTATCGATTCATTTGACAGTCCGTTGAATTCCTATTCTAATCATAACTCTGGATTTAGCTTTCATGTCATGCGATAGTATTATGTACTCATTATCGCATGTTCCAATATATGTTACGTTTTGTTATGAAAAATATTTTGATAAGTTATGTGAATAAAGACCAATTGTACTCTGATACCCTGAGTATCGCTTCTCGTGGAGTGTCCCACGAGCATGTTGTTGCGGCATCGACATCATGTGCTCCACCCGTGACGGAGAGATCAGTTCACGGCGTCTCTTAAGTACAAGTGTGGTACATAAGGCTATTAGGAGGCGTATGGATCGATCCTAGGATTTAAGTTAAGGAGGTGGATAACGGGTATGCCAATTCGCCATCTCGTGTGAGAATTATGCAGGAGTAGCTACCTGTGTATTGTCACGTTTTAAGTTTGGCTCATGGGTACATCCGTATGATATGATTATGAAATTACGTTACTTGTATCGTATCATTTTCGCATAAGTTCCGTTCGGATAACATTTCATATAAAGCATTATTTGTTATTTGAGCCTATTATTCCGTACTGAGCATTCGGCTCATTCAGTAAATTTTTGTATGTACAGGTTCACAGGTTACGTCGGGCGGGGGAAAGAGAGAAGAGTAAAGCCTAGGAATAAATCTGAAGATGTTAGTTAATTAAATCGAATGTCTCTGTTTGTATAATTAAACCTTAAGTTTCGTTGTTATATGGTTGTATCCTTGTCAAATAAATAAATGGAATTATGACTTTTGTTTATGATACTACTGTTATTGTGACACGTCAGCCCTTCCGGGTTGGGGTGTTACAGATGTTGTTTGTGGTAATTCAAAAGGAAAAGAACAAGGACTTTGAGAAGGAAATTAGATAGTAAATTGATTATTGATAGGGCTTGGTTGACAACTGGTGCTATTGGTACTACTTGTCAAATATTAAGTGCATTATTTGTGAAGCATGTGGTCTGAGTAAATGTGGAACTGATTGTTATGTGTAATAATATAGGGCTTGGTTGACCACTGTTGTTATACGTGTAATTAATTCTTACCGAGCAAATCAAAGGTGAGTTCACTGCCTTTTTCCAAGCATGCATCCCGGGGAAGGATATCGGGTAACGTTCCGGGGAGGAACGCTAGTTTATTGGGATGTTTGTTATTATACTCAGTTTCTATCACATAAGACCCCTTGCATCTACCGACAGTTGCCGGGGAGGCAACGAGGTTATTAGTTGATAGCGCTATTAGGTTTGGCACCCTCACACCGTACCGGGGAGGACGGGCGTGAACTAATTTCCTTAAAGCATGACCAATGTTTTGATAGAGACATTGGGGTTGGGCAAATACATCTTGTAGCCATTTCGGTAATCGAGTTAATAGCAACACCAAATCAAATTGATAAACTGTTTTATACATGTATCTGGTAATCTAAACTCGGTAACAAAACTTTGAACTCACCAGCGTCGTCTGACACACTTGTTTGCATGCTTGTAGGTCGTTAGCTGTCTTGCTTTGGAACTTCCTGTCTAGAGTAGCTGGAGTGGTCATGGGTCGACTGGATGGATTTATGTTATTGAATTCTTGACAGAATACTTTGATTTTGAAACTGTTTAATTTTGCTTCCGCTGAATACTTTGGTTTTCACTTAGACTTGTTGATGGTATTTTATTAATAATTAAGGATTTTATTTTGAAACTTGTACGCGTTCAATGTAATTAGTGGCTCGTTATTGGTATGTCGCACGCCTAACAGGGACATTCCCTAGGTGGTATTTTGGGGGTGTGACAAAACCAAAATACAGGATGCCACTAAAAATAAGCTTCTTCTAAAGACGGGCATTATGTAGGAAAATTGGCATCTAGGTAAGGTGGATGGTGGTCATTTGTTCGTTACTTAAAACAAACAAACAACTCACAGTGACTAATCAAATAGATGGGTCGTTATAATGTATCATGAAGACATGCTTTAGCCTATAAGTGGACACTCACCCCAAGAGTTCCCAAGTAAGAGTGACTGGTCTGATAGTGCAAATTTGTACGAACACTCTAGCCTTAGATAGAAAACTCATGGTACAGGCATCCACCCTTCCAGATTGCACGTGTTCACATTAATAAGACCCAAACTTTGACGAGATTTTGAAAACTTTGAAGGCATAAAGCCAAAAACAAATCATCTAGGGATAAATGATGAATTTTTAAAATGAATTTGTAACTTGTGTATTTGTTTTAGTAATCACCTAAGGATAGGTGATGGTATTGTTTTAAGATCTAAACACAAGATAACTTGCGTTAAGGTCCTAGAAAGGTTATAGTCTAGGTCAAAAGTATTATTACTAATAACCTAATTCCCTATAACCATGAGCTCCGATACCAATCTTTCTGTAACAACCCGACCACGTTAAAACAACAAACCGCGGCGAAAACGTCGGGGAGTCACGTTACAGAACTATTGTTTCACAACACATGGTACATAAAGTTCGGTATTATTGAATTAATTGTTTACATTGTCTTGGAAATAAACACACACAAAGTACAATAATTGTCTTTTCAAGTTTTAATGTCACTAAGGCCCGAGTTTTAATTGTCTTTTCTAGTTTCATGGCTTTGAATGTTAAGAGAAATGTTTAACTATGACAAAAGTAGCCATGAACCATTACAAAAATATTTCTTTTATAAAATCATATGAATATCAAATGATTTAAAAGAAGTGATGCATGGATAACTTAATAACCAAAACATGTCATGTCTTTTATAAAATATGCCATGTCTTGTATAAAATGTGTCATGCCTTGTATAAAATATGTCATGTCTTATCTTATCTTTGTTGAAGTGGTTTAGATAACGCTACGATATATAATATAATAAAACCACTTATATATAGTAAGTACCAGTGGCGTATCCAGCATGCTTTTATCATATTACACACGTCTCGTTATTAAAATCACTTACCATAAACCAACAAATGAAATGTCTTGTATGATAAACAAAAGTCTTGTTTAAATCATAATGTAACGTCTTGTGTAAACAACCAAAATGTCTTGTATAAAACAAATATTTTGAATAAACAACGATTTTGTTTAATCAAAAGGTGTTTTATAAAATAACTGCTTTTATTGTGAAAACATATATTAGGATCGTTGGCGAATACATTCAAGCCTTGTTGACTGTCGGATAGACCTTTATAAAGATAAAGGTCTATCAAATGTTCATCGGATTCTGTCATTCCCTAAGGTCACTTCCAAAAAAACCTAAGAAGCGGGAATGGGATTGTCAATCTTATGGTACCATTACATACTACCGGTCGGCGTGATCAATGTTAATGAATGTATCATTGTATATTCAACACACCAATATGTCTTGTACAATGTAAGGGTGTCATGAAAATGTTTTGAAACCATGTACTAGGTATGCTAAGTCAACAGACGAAGTAAAAATATCTTTGAAATCATGTACTAGGTATGCTAAGTCAACATACGAAGTAAAAATGTCTTTGAAATCATGTACTAGGTATGCTAAGTCAACATACGAAGAAAAAATGTCTTTGAAATCATGTACTAGGTATGCTAAGTCAACATACGAAGAAAAAATGTCTTTGAAATCATGTACTAGGTATGCTAAGTCAACATACGAAGTAAAAATGTCTTTGAAATCATGTACTAGGTATGCCAAGTCAACATACGAAGCAAAAATGTCTTTGAAATCATGTACTAGGTAGGCTAAGTCAACATACGAAGCAAAAATGTCTTTGAAATCATGTACTATGTATGCTAAGTCAACATACTGTCACCCCCCAAAAACGTCACAGCGGAATATAAAACGTAGTGGTGATGGAAGTTGGTGCCCATAAATATCTTGCTAAACGATGCATATAATGTTGGACACTTCATCTTAATTAAAATATAGATTTTTAAAACATAAAGTCTTAAAGTACGTCACAACCACATCATAGTTTAGTTGTTTTGATCCTTATAGATCTTATTACATAGGTCCCTGTAACAACCCGGCCCTTTGGGTCATTACTCGTCGATGTCTTTTCATTCGTAATCGCTTGTACTCCCAAGATTTCGATCTACGCGAAGGGGTTTAAACTATATTTTGACACGCATTTTAAACTCTTATTACAACGCTTATTCAAAACGTAGTTATCACATTTAACGCATACTATTTACACGCATTTTATCGCATGTCACATTGCTTATTAAACTAAACGCTATCGCAACGCAAACTCAATGCAAACTCGAAACACGGGTTTATTTTTATGCATTTAGTTTACGTGTTTAGGTGTGTTATTTGTGTGATTATTTGTTTGAATGTTATATGGTTATCAATGCAACGCTTACACGCTCAATGCTCACTCGCAACTCGACTAAACGCAACGCTTAACACATGAAACGAAAGTTGGAAAACTAACAAAACGCAACTCGGCTAATCGAATGGCCTACTGATCGAATGGACTTCCGTCCGGATGACCATCCGAGACCATCCGCTCGGATGGCCATCCGACCGGATGCCATTCGACCGACGCACTTCTCTCCACCGACTTAACACTCCTCTCACTCTATAAATACTACCCGTACACCTCCCTTCACTGATTTGACACCTCCATCTGACCACACGCACTCAAGTCGCTCTCAATTACCTTTTCATCACGATTCAAGTCTCTTTCGTAAGTATTTCTCCTCAAATCTTGTACAAACATCATCTCCAATCACTTCAACATCATCTCCTCCATCAAAATCACACACAAACACAAGTTTCCTTCTCGAAATCACCTGATTTGGACTTCTTGAATGTGGTCTTCACTCGGTTGTTTATGCAAACTGTTGTGTGACATCATCTCATCAAGATTGGTTCAGATCTAAAGGATTTCCACACTTCTAACTTAAATCTCAACAAGATTTCAACATTTTTCAACTGTTTTCTACTTTTCTTCAACTTTTCTACACAAAACCGACGGAATCTAGACTTATTCAGACTCTCTACTCGTTCCTTGGTCGAGAGCCGGCTTGAAAACGGATTTCCACCGTAGAGATGACCGATTAACGGGTTGAACATGGATCTTCATCAAGAACAGTAAGTTCGACCGAATGGGCTGAGACCATTCGATCGAATGAGCTAGGCTTGGTATATTCCCGTTGTTTGACACGTCGTCACGCCGTCTCCGTTAAATTTCAAACTTTTACTTAGAAAAGTTTACAAAGTTTTCAAATAACAGATCACCCACTCGAGTGGCCATCCGATCGGTCATACCCCGACCGCGTAATACAACAAACCGCGGCGAAAACGTCGGGGAGTGTCGTAACAGAATCATTGTTTCACAACACATGGTAATTTTAAGTTTTGTTTTATTTCATTAATTGACTCCTTGTTTTGATATAAACCAAATAATTGCAACAATTGTCTTTCAAGTTTTAAGTCACTAAAGCCCGCGTCCATCCTATGTGTAGCAAGGAATCAACAATCATCACATAGTAGATCCTGAAACATATGTGAAAACAGTCAGCATAAAAATGTCGGCGAGTACATAGGTTTTGTATGTCAAATTCATGGCTTTGAATCCATATTGCAATACCTCGTCCAACTACTAGAGTTGTCGAGTATGTACCTTGAAATCAAAAGTGTTTGATATTGCAATATGTTTTATCAACTTTAGAAGTTGATATATGTAAAACCAAAACCATTGTAGCCATGAATCTTGACTGAAAACATTTGTCTTTGTAAAACCAAGTAGTAAATCGTCTTTGAAAGTAAACATTATATGATTTATATCTTTAAGTAAACCTCGTTGTGTGACATCGTTTGAAAACATTCGTCCATAATCGTTCAAATAGTTTCAATCGTTCAAATCGTTCCAATCGATCATGTTATAAACCATCGTTCAATCGTTCGTGTTTTAGTTGTGAAATACAACTTTTGGTCGTTCTTTAAAGAAGACATTCAAAACCAGTGTGACTCGATATACCACCCATGGGGTATCTTTAATAGGCCCTGAAAGACCTCTTTAACAAGACTAACAAACCAACACATGATTTGTTAATCAGAAAACAGTTTCTGTCATTACCCACATTACCCACCAAAGGGATTGTCACACCCCCAAAATCCACACGCGGGGTATCACCGCTTGGAGGCGTGACTGACCAGGATCAAGCCACCAATCATATTGAACCATGTTATTAATAAATGTAAATCAACCAAACAATATGAAAGGTGTTCGAAAACCCAAAGTATAGTATCGATGTTTAGCGGAAGCATAAATGTAAAACCCAACATAAGTATAAGTATGAAATGTTATGATGGTTAACAAAGCATTCACGATCCATGTCCACAACGACCATGCCTCCCGTGCAAGCTCCATGAGTACCTATGGTCCTGCAAGGCATGTAACAGAGAGTCAACAACTAGTTGAGCGAGTTCACAGTTGGTTGTTCAGTTATAGTAATTGTATTGTAAACCGTATGTTCGTTTAGTAACCCATATATCGTATGTACTTGAATCGCAGTCTCCCAGACATGTGTGCGAAGAATGTGGGGGGGGGTTCCCATGTTTTCTAGACTAGGTATATTTGTATCGCAGCCCACCCGGCATGTGTGCGAAGTTCAAAGTATGGTTCGCAGCCATCCCAGGCATGTGTGCGAAGATCAGTCATATTATCGCAGCCAACCCCGGCGTGTGTGCGAAGATCAGTCATATTATCGCAGCCAACCCTGGCGTGTGTGCGAAGATCAGTTCTATAAGTATCACTAGTCTAGTCGTATCTTATCAATAACCCTTCCTCACCCGAGGACCATATAACTAAGTTCCATAAGCTAGGTAAGTACAAGTAAATAATCCAAACCCATTCCCGCCCTGGGAACCCCATGCCTTGGCTGTGTGAACTCACCTTGGTTTGCTCGGTATGCTAAGGTATGTGCTCACAGTTAATCAATCACGTCCTAAAGTACGCACGTGTACATAATCAGTTTGTATTCACGAAGTTCACGTATAAGTATAATCACAGTGGGCATTGCATGAATATTCACCGAGTAGCACATTGCACGTATTCAAGACTAGGTATATTTGTATCGCAGCCCACCCGGCATGTGTGCGAAGTTCAAAGTATGGTTCGCAGCCATCCCAGGCATGTGTGCGAAGATCAGTCATATTATCGCAGCCAACCCCGGCGTGTGTGCGAAGATCAGTCATATTATCGCAGCCAACCCTGGCGTGTGTGCGAAGATCAGTTCTATAAGTATCACTAGTCTAGTCGTATCTTATCAATAACCCTTCCTCACCCGAGGACCATATAACTAAGTTCCATAAGCTAGGTAAGTACAAGTAAATAATCCAAACCCATTCCCGCCCTGGGAACCCCATGCCTTGGCTGTGTGAACTCACCTTGGTTTGCTCGGTATGCTAAGGTATGTGCTCACAGTTAATCAATCACGTCCTAAAGTACGCACGTGTACATAATCAGTTTGTATTCACGAAGTTCACGTATAAGTATAATCACAGTGGGCATTGCATTAATATTCACCGAGTAGCACATTGCACGTATTCAATAATCATACAAGTCATGCACAACATTTAACGGTAGTTAACTAACTCAGTTAACTTTAACAGAATTAAACTAAGTTACTGTGCAAGTTACCCATTCGACGAAACACCCCCGTTTCGTCGTCAACACCCTTCGACGAAACACCCTTTGTTTCGTCGTGATACCCTTGGCGAAACTCATTCGTTTCGTCGTGTTTGTTTCGTCCAGTTTTGTTTCGACGAAACGTATTTGTTTCGTCATGTATTGCGTTTCGTCAACATGTCTGTTACGTCATGAATCAGTTACGTGCAGGAACCCTAATCGCCGATTCAACAGTTTACAGCACTCATTCAATCATCAATCAACTTAATGAGCCTTATGTTACTAATCATTAATCTATATGCACAGTTTCCAATTCCAACACACAACATCTCATAACAATACTCATTGCATAAGATACTGCATACTGACAACACTATAGAATATCAATATATCACATGCTTGGACTTCACATGGCCGCCATTTATAACTTCAAGGTTAACAGTAAGTCATGCACACAATTGTATTGGACCGATCAAATAATTTAACTCACAAAACCTCACAACCATGGCCGCCATCTTTTAACATTTTCATAATGCCATTGATCCGATTTTATATATTATTCAGGTAGTGGACCAATTTATTATTATCATCATATATAATCACATGCAAATACAACACAATAGCCGACAATCAAAAGGTGATTCCTAGTCAATTCGGCTGCACTTCCAAGGCATGTCACATGTAATGATCTAGGGTATTGAGCCACATAGATAAAGCAAGTAATGATATACTAACCTAGATGTATAGTGACCGGAACAAAGGATCCGAATGATTAGGTGATGATGATAATTGCCGTCAGTTTGCAGAGAGAGAGAGATCTAGGGTTTTCTGATTGCAAAACGTGTGACGAATGGAACGGAATACTTGATAAATAATTCGCGTAACGAGTTGGGCCCTTACTGGGCTTCGGCGAATCATGGGCCGGCGAAACACTTCTGTTTCGTCGAGATAAGGATGGCGAAACAGATCCTGTTCCGTCGTGATTGGTTATGGCGAAACACTCTTGTGTTTCGTCGGGTTGTTCAAGGTTTAATAGTTTAAGTTTTGCAAACAGTATACCTGATAAACACTTTGATCACATTGCATGGATAACACATCAGATAACATCTTGACATATAATTCGGTGTGTACAATTACAAGGCAATTAAGCAAACAACTAAACAGTCAACGCGTAATAAATGCGAAAGTGAAATGTCGAAAACTCGAGTTGTCACATTATCCCCAACTTGAAAGAAATTTCGTCCCGAAATTTAGCATGCGGTTACTGAGGAAGCTAGGTAAGTTGTATCGTTTACTGGTTTTCCTGGGGTGTCACATCATCCCCCCGTTGATTTGGAATTTCGTCCCGAAATTCTGTAGTAGCTTCAGCCTCAGTAGTGGTTGCATTGTTCTCGAACAACTGGGGATACTTGAGTTTCATTTGATCTTCGCGTTCCCAGGTGAACTCTGGGCCACGGCGGGAGTTCCAACGAACTCGAACAAGAGGTATTCTGGTGTTCTTGAGGACCTTAACATCCCGGTCCGTGATTTCAACAGGTTCCTCGACGAAATGCAACTGTTCGTCGATAGTGAGCTCCTTTAAAGGAACTATGAGGGTCTCATCTGACAGACATTTCTTCAGATTCGACACGTGAAAGACGTTGTGAACTGCACTGAGTTCAGCTGGTAAGTTCAGTCTGTAGGCCACTTTGCCTATTTTTCCTATAACTTCGAATGGTCCGACATATCGCGGATTTAGCTTGCCTCGTTTGCCAAAACGAACCACACCCTTCCAGGGTGAAACTTTGAGTAGCGCTCGATCCCCAACCTGGAATTCAAGTAGTTTCCTGTCTTTATCGGCGTATGCTTTCTGACGGTCACGAGCTGCCGCCATGCGTTGTCGTATTTGAGCAATCTTTTCAGTAGTATCAATTACCATTTCTGGACCTGTGATTTGACTATCACCCACCTCTGCCCAACAAAGAGGTGACCGGCATTTACGCCTGTACAATGCCTCGAATGGAGCGGCTTTAATGCTGGTGTGGTAGCTGTTATTGTACGAAAATTCCACAAGTGGCAGATGTTTTTTCCCAGCCATTGCCAAAGTCAATTACGCACGCCCGAAGCATGTCTTCTAGAGTTTGAATGGTGCGCTCAGACTGCCCATCCGTCTGAGGGTGATAAGCTGTGCTCATGTCTAAACGAGAGCCAAAAGATTTGTGCATTGCTTGCCACAGTTCCGAAGTAAAACGTGCATCACGATCAGAGATAATAGAGGTGGGCACCCCGTGCCTCGAGACAACTTCCTTAAGGTATACGTCTGTTAGAGTGGAGAACTTATCCGTTTCCTTGATAGCCAAGAAGTGAGCAGACTTTGTGAGTCGATCCACGATCACCCAAATAGTATCATTTCCGCGCTGAGATCTAGGTAGGCCAGTAACAAAATCCATGGAAATTTGGTCCCATTTCCATTGTGGTATCTCAGGTTGTTGGAGTGGGCCTGATGGTTTCTGATATTCCGCTTTAACTCTCGCACAAGTCAAGCACTTGCTAACGTAAGTGGCTATGTGAGCTTTCATGCTAGGCCATCAATATGTAGTTCTGAGGTCGTGGTACATCTTATCCGAACCAGGATGTACTGAGTAGCGAGACTTATGAGCTTCATCCATTACAAGCTCGCGTAAGTTGCCGTAGAGTGGGACCCAGATGCGTCCTGTTACATAGTAGGCTCCGTCTGCCTTTTGTTCCAACCGTTGCCTTGAGCCGCGTAGGGTTTCAGCACTGACGTTTTCTGGTTTCAATGCTTCTACCTGAGCATCTCGTATCTGTGAAGGAAGACTAGACTGAATAGTGAGTTGCAACGCTCGTACACGCCTAGGTGTAGTAT
Organism: Helianthus tuberosus; assembly: GCA_030545235.1. Taxonomy (NCBI): domain Eukaryota; kingdom Viridiplantae; phylum Streptophyta; class Magnoliopsida; order Asterales; family Asteraceae; genus Helianthus; species Helianthus tuberosus. Next base: position 96,094,346 of record CM060442.1, read on the forward strand.
CCTTTCGACTGAGGGCGTCGGCCACCACATTGGCTTTGCCCGGATGGTACTTTATAGCACATTCGTAATCGTTCAGTAGTTCGACCCATCGACGCTATCGCATGTTCAACTCTTTCTGCTTAAAAATATGCTCAAGACTCCTGTGGTCGGTGTAGATGGTGCATTTAGTGCCATACAGGTAATGTCGCCATATCTTGAGCGCAAAAACAACAGCTCCCAGCTCTAAATCATGTGTGGTGTAATTCCGTACGTGAATCTTAAGTTGGCGCGAAGCATAAGCAAATGACTTTATCCCGCTGCATCAACACACATCCAAGACCCTGGATAGATGCGTCGCAGTAGACTACAAAATCGTCCGTGCCTTCAGGCAATGAGAGGATAGGTGCGCTACAAAGTCTATCCTTTAAGTGCTGAAATGTTGTTTCCTGTGTATTACCCCAACGATAAACAACACCTTTCTGTGTCAGTAATGTGAGCGGCTGTGCAATCTTTGAGGAGTCTTTGATGAACCGTCTGTAATAACCCGCCAAACCCAAGAATTGGCGTATTTCTGTTGGTGTGCGAGGTGCAGGCCAGTTCTTGATCGAATCTACCTTGGATGGATCAACATGAATCCCATCCTTGTTTACCACGTGGCCTAGGAAATGGACTTCACGAAGCCAAAAGTCGCATTTCGAAAACTTAGCGTACAACTGTTCCGTTCGAAGGAGTTCCAAAATGAGTCGTAAATGATGCTCGTGTTCCTCCTGACTCTTCGAATAGATCAGGATGTCATCGATGAAAACAATAACAAACTTGTCAAGATAAGGTTTGCACACCCTGTTCATAAGATCCATGAAAACCGCAGACGCGTTTGTTAGCCCAAATGGCATGACTAGAAACTCGTAGTAGCCGTAGCGAGTTCTGAATGCTGTTTTGGAGACGTCCTCATCTCGGACTCTCAGTTGGTGATACCCTGACCTCAGGTCAATCTTCGAATAGTAGCTCGACCCTTGCAACTGGTCGAATAAGTCGTCGATGCGTGGAAGAGGATAACGATTCTTCACAGTCACCTTGTTGAGTTCTCGATAGTCGATACACATCCTGAAGGTACCGTCTTTCTTCTTTACAAACAATACGGGAGCTCCCTAGGGCGAAGAGCTAGGACGTATGAAACCCTTTTCCAAGAGTTCTTGCAATTGCTTAGACAGTTCTTCCAGTTCAGTTGGAGCTAAGCGATAAGGTGCTCGAGATATGGGTGCTGCTCCTGGAGCTAGCTCGATCTGAAACTCGACCTGGCGATGTGGCGGTAGCGCAGGTAACTCTTCAGGAAACACTTGAGGAAAGTCGCGTACTACTGGAATATCCTCAATCTTTTTCTCTTTCTTCGAGGTATCAGTAACGAGTGCTAATATAGCGGTGTGGCCCTTTCGCAAACACTTCTGTGCCTTCAAGAAGGAGATGATGCCACTCACGACACCACTCTTGTCGCCTTGAACTTCGAGAGGTTCTTTGCCAAAACGGGGAATACGAACAATATTCTCTTTGCATAGGATCTCTGCTTGCCGTTGGGATAACCAATCTATCCCAATGACGATGTCAAAACTACCCAGAACTATAGAAATGAAATCGATAAGGAAAGTCCATCCCCACGTTAGGATCATTCCTTGCGTCGCCCTGACCAATCACGAACGCTCGACCCCTGGCACCATTGCCGTCGTTATTACCCCCTTTGTTATTCCCATTGCCCTGATTATCGTTGTTGTTGTTGTTGTTGTTTTTGTGGAGCGGGTGGTTGTTGTTGTTGGTTCTGATTCGCAGGTCGCGAGCTCCTGCAATCCTTAGCTTCATGACTCATCTTGAGACACCTCTGGCAACGACCCCTGTTGCACTGACCATTGTGGTGTTTGTTGCACTTGTTGCACTTTGGGAGGTTTCCTCGATATCCACCCTGCCCCTGACTACCAGAAGATTGCTAACCAGGGCTCTGGTAGTCATTAATCCTTTGCTGCTGTGCCTGGGACTGAACTGAAGTCGAACCCTTGCTAGAGGTTCCATCCCATTTTAGTTTGTTGTCACTAGAAATAGCAGAAATAGTAGTAGCAGTAGCACCAATACGTTTAGGCAGCTTGTTCTGTTCCACTGCCTGGTCTGTGAGACGATGCGCAAGACGAGTAACATCCTGGATGGTAGCAAGGTTGGCAGAAGTCACATGACTCTGAATCTCTGGTACTAAGCCTTTGAGGTATAGCTCAATGCGTTTGATGGGAGGATCCACCATAGTTGGACATAACACTGCCAGTTTGTTAGATCGCTTCGTATACGCCTCTATATCTGACCCCGTCATCTTCCAGTAAAAAAAAAAAATCCACTCCTAGTTTGTGGATGTCATCACGGTTACAGTATTCACGTTTAATCAGTTCCTTAAAATCATTCCATGGGGTGGCATTAGCAGCCGCCAGCCCCAGCATCTGAACTTGCGCGTTCCACCAAGTTAGCGCAGTGCCTTCGAGAGTACCGGTGGCGTACTTCACCCTACGAGCCTCAGGGCATTCACACATCTCGAAGACCGATTCAAGCTTTTCAAACCAATGGAGGAGTCCAACGGCCCCTTCAGTGCCACTAAAAGTACTAGGATGACAGTCCATGAAAGTTTTGAACGTGCACGCAAGTGGCTGAGCGTGTTGACCGGTCGTGTGCGTAAGAGTAAACATACTTAAGCACAAGTGTTGGTTTACGAGAGTAGGATCTAAAGATCCTAGAGTAAGTGGTGATGGCAGGTTATACCTCCTGCCTGGGCAGCTGCGGTTGCTGCAGTAACTTGTTCAGTGATCGAAGCCGCCAACTGGGCTTGAGTTAGGTTAACGTGTCCGCTCATGATCTTGATATCAAGGAGAACATGAGTGAGAGAGGTTCGCGAAAGTGCGATGACAGAAGAGAGTAAGCACATAAGTGTTTCAATCAACAGTTGTTACATTTATCTAAGCATACAATGAGCAAAGTTCTATGCAATTCTAGCAAGTAGGCAATAAAACATGTACCATATTACCTAGAGTGTTGAGTCTTGCACGTGGAGCGAAGCATCGTTGTGGATCGTTGAGCACTGTTCTGGTTATAGTCTGGTTTTAATAAAAACGTTTTCCCCTTATTAAAACCGAGTTCTCTATAACCAATGGCTCTGATACCAATCTGTCACACCCCCAAAATCCACACGCGGGGTATCACCGCTTGGAGGCGTGACTGACCAGGATCAAGCCACCAATCATATTGAACCATGTTATTAATAAATGTAAATCAACCAAACAATATGAAAGGTGTTCGAAAACCCAAAGTATAGTATCGATGTTTAGCGGAAGCATAAATGTAAAACCCAACATAAGTATAAGTATGAAATGTTATGATGGTTAACAAAGCATTCACGATCCATGTCCACAACGACCATGCCTCCCGTGCAAGCTCCATGAGTACCTATGGTCCTGCAAGGCATGTAACAGAGAGTCAACAACTAGTTGAGCGAGTTCACAGTTGGTTGTTCAGTTATAGTAATTGTATTGTAAACCGTATGTTCGTTTAGTAACCCATATATCGTATGTACTTGAATCGCCGTCTCCCAGACATGTGTGCGAAGAATGTGGGGGGGGGGGGTTCCCATGTTTTCTAGACTAGGTATATTTGTATCGCAGCCCACCCGGCATGTGTGCGAAGTTCAAAGTATGGTTCACAGCCATCCCAGGCATGTGTGCGAAGATCAGTCGTATTATCGCAGCCAACCCCGGCGTGTGTGCGAAGATCAGTCATATTATCGCAGCCAACCCTGGCGTGTGTGCGAAGATCAGTTCTATAAGTATCACTAGTCTAGTCGTATCTTATCAATAACCCTTCCTCACCCGAGGACCATATAACTAAGTTCCATAAGCTAGGTAAGTACAAGTAAATAATCCAAACCCATTCCCGCCCTGGGAACCCCATGCCTTGGCTGTGTGAACTCACCTTGGTTTGCTCGGTATGCTAAGGTATGTGCTCACAGTTAATCAATCACGTCCTAAAGTACGCACGTGTACATAATCAGTTTGTATTCACGAAGTTCACGTATAAGTATAATCACAGTGGGCATTGCATTAATATTCACCGAGTAGCACATTGCACGTATTCAATAATCATACAAGTCATGCACAACATTTAACGGCAGTTAACTAACTCAGTTAACTTTAACAGAATTAAACTAAGTTACTGTGCAAGTTACCCATTCGACGAAACACCCCCGTTTCGTCGTCAACACCCTTCGACGAAACACCCTTTGTTTCGTCGTGATACCCTTGGCGAAACTCATTCGTTTCGTCGTGTTTGTTTCGTCCAGTTTTGTTTCGACAAAACGTATTTGTTTCGTCATGTATTGCGTTTCGTCAACATGTCTGTTACGTCATGAATCAGTTACGTGCAGGAACCCTAATCGCCGATTCAACAGTTTACAGCACTCATTCAATCATTAATCAACATAATGAGCCTTATGTTACTAATCATTAATCTATATGCACAGTTTCCAATTCCAACACACAACATCTCATAACAATACTCATTGCATAAGATACTGCATACTGACAACACTATAGAATATCAATATATCACATGCTTGGACTTCACATGGCCACCATTTATAACTTCAAGGTTAACAGTAAGTCATGCACACAATTGTATTGGACCGATCAAATAATTTAACACACAAAACCTCACAACCATGGCCACCATCTTTTAACATTTTCATGATGCCATTGATCCGATTTTATATATTATTCAGGTAGTGGACCGATTTATTATTATCATCATATATAATCACATGCAAATACAACACAATAACCGACAATCAAAAGGTGATTCCTAGTCAATTCGGCTGCACTTCCAAGGCATGTCGCATGTAATGATCTAGGGTATTGAGCCACATAGATAAAGCATGTAATGATATACTAACCTAGATGTATAGTGACCGGAACAAAGGATCCGAATGATTAGGTGATGATGATAATTGCCGTCAGTTTGCAGAGAGAGAGATCTAGGGTTTTCTGATTGCAAAACGTGTGACGAATGGAACGGAATACTTGATAAATAATTCGCGTAACGAGTTGGGCCCTTACTGGGCTTCGGCGAATCATGGGCCGGTGAAACACTTCTGTTTCGTCGAGATAAGGATGGCGAAACAGATCCTGTTCCGTCGTGATTGGTTATGGCGAAACACTCTTGTGTTTCGTCGGGTTGTTCAAGGTTTAATAGTTTAAGTTTTGCAAACAGTATACCTGATAAACACTTTGATCACATTGCATGGATAACACATCAGATAACATCTTGACATATAATTCGGTGTGTACAATTACAAGGCAATTAAGCAAACAACTAAACAGTCAACGCGTAATAAATGCGAAAGTGAAATGTCGAAAACTCGAGTTGTCACATTATCCCCAACTTGAAAGAAATTTCGTCCCGAAATTTAGCATGCGGTTACTGAGGAAGCTAGGTAAGTTGTATCGTTTACTGGTTTTCCTGGGGTGTCACAGGGATAGTCCGATAACGGGATTTGTCAGATCCTATGGTACCATAACATACTACTGGTCGGCTTGATCATAGTTAATGAATGTCATTTGAATGTCTTTTGAGTAACGCCCCAACAAGTTCGTTCACATTATTGAAATCTTTGTGTTTATATAAACCATAGCATTTGTTTATGAAAACTTGAAAAGAATTTAGCACATATGAGTCACCCCAAAACAATTGAAAGCATAAAAGATGGGAGCTATGTACTCACTTGAGATTGCAAGTATCCTTGATTAAGTGACTTAACAAAGCTCGGGAAATCAAGAAATCAAGTGGCACCTAGTATGGAATCACTATGTTAATAATCGGGGCCTAAATCGGGAGATCGGATAGAATGAGGTCTTGTAAACCAAATGAGTGTTGGAACTCATATGATATGGTTTAACAAAGCCTACATTCTGATTTGAAACCTATCCTAAGTGCTTATGACCCGTTATGACCCGTTAAGGTAGTTTACGCTACTTTTTTTTTGGGTAAAGGGTTTTACCCCGGTGAATTTTATAAATCAAACCAATAAACGCAAAAGTGTGGCTGAAGTACCACACTCACTCTAGACTTGGCATACCAAGACTAGGACCAAACAACCAAAACAAACACAACCAGGCAAACAAAGCCACAGACACACACACTAGCCAAACACGGCCAAGTCTCAACAAAACCAAAAAAATAGACAACTATACTAGCCGGGATCAATCTCTAAATTGCTACTAGGAATCATCCACTTCTCCACCAATCTACCATTCTCAAATCTCCGTTTAAACTTAAGAGTCATAAGCCGCATACGAACAGTGTTGATAATCTCCTGAGACACCACCTGAACCGTACGCATGTTCTGAGAAAACAACCTGTTGTTTCGTTCTTGCCATATAAAATAAGTTGCAGCCGCAATCACCAACCGACTTACCACATTGTCAGGCTTCTGTAAGTTCAAGTTTTGATTCATCCAAGCCATTATATCGGACCATCCTCCATTCACGTCTTCCATATTAGCGAAACTTCTTATATTGTGCCAAACCTGAGCCGCAAAAGAGCATTCAAAGAACAAATGATCTCTCGAGTCCTTGTTATAACAGCATAAAGGGCAGCACATGAGATTTAGATTTGTTTCACTTCCCGCTTCCCAAACAGACAAACGATCCTGTGTCTTCAATTTGTTTCGGATAACTAGCCAAATGTGAAATGAATGTCTAGGAATGCATTGCTTAAACCATACCATATTCACCCAAGACACTTTGCTATCATGAAAACGAATATTATTCCAGACCTCCCAAGAAGAAAACGGGCGAGTATTTCCTTCCAAATCTTTCCAAACCAGCCGATCACGGACATTATCATATAAAATAGGAACCACTAAATTAATTAAGACTGGGAAAAGATTATACCAAGCAATCGGCCACCTCCATTGACCGTTTTGAGACACTAGGTCCGCTAAAGAAGATTGCAGGTTGAAACCTGCATTAGCAATAATTCTTGGGATGATAAAAGCACGAAGAGGACCCGATTCACACCAAGTATCACTCCACGCATTAGTCTCAGTACCACTACCAATAGATTTCCACAAAAAAAAGGATGAATAAGGCTGGGAATAGCAAGGAGCTTTCTCCATCCCCATGTCATGCGACCTCTACATGGGACCTCCCAGAAGCTTCTACCCTTAAGCTTGTGTATATGTATCCATTGCACCCACAACGATTTCCTATTGGTAAGAATGCTCCAAACATGAGAAGATAGGAGGGCCTTGTTGACATCTGAAATGCTACGAACACCCAACCCACCCTCATCCTTCGGAAGGCAGACAAACTTCCAGGCCACCTTAGGCTTGACGGTCCTATGATAATTCCCAGACCATAAGAAGTCTCGCATACGTTTTTCCAACTCAGTAATAATTCTAGCAGGTAATAATTAACGCATCATTTGCGCAAAAGCGCGTTCAGATGGTCTAACTAGCCCCATGATAAGTATTATATGCCCTAACATGTTTAATTATGTTGCATAATCAGTTTAAGTGTTAAAATTTTGGTTACAAATGCTTAAATTGAAATTATGCGCAAAAGGGCATTTTGGTCATTTTCCTAAGGCATATAAACTACCTATCATACAACTAATCAAACTAAGTGACCATAAGGTATAAACTCGGAAGGTTATTCCCTATACAACTATGGTCACAAAATATGTTTGGTCGGATCCTAATCATCGATCAAATGGGTCGGGTTTGAAAGTCTAAGCGGTTGTCGAGACCGCTTGACTTACGACCCTAAATAAGCACTAAACTAGAAGTGACGAGTTAAACATGTTAAAACATGTTTAACTAAGTTAGAAAACTGATTTGATATCAAAACAAAGTGTTTTGATACCCGAAAATAGTTTCATCGCAAAATGTACATAATCATGCATTTTGACCAAAACTTTGACTCATCACTTCGACTAATCAACGTGGTAATCAGTAGGTATAGTCGCAGGGACTATAACCATCGTGATTACGCTCACGTTGCAAAGTTCAAATGAACTTTGTCTTGACCAAATCATGGTCAAAACTGAAAGTCAAATACTGTTTGACTTTCTTGCTTGAAATAAATAAAAAAAAGCATGAAAGAACACTTACAAGTGTCCTAAGCTTGAAAAAATGACTAAGAATGCTCAAGTATGAGGCCTCCAACTAATTGTGGTAGCCTCAATCAGAGCAAGAGTGAAAGAAAGAAGGAATGAGCAATTTGAAATGAAGAAATCACTTGCTGTTTATAGGAATTCATGAACCTTTAGGATCATTACAAGTGTTTTGTGTGGTGATCAAGGAATAATCCCATCCATACACTTGTTAGAGACTGATTAAAAGGCTTTACTTGGTCCCCAAACAAGAAAACAAGCAACAAAAACCATTGAATTCAGCTGAATATCAAGAAAACTAGTTTCTGCTGTGCTGGGACCTGCTTACGGACCGTAAGGGTCCAGGCATACGGTCCGTATGGGTGTCCTCAGGGGCCAAAGTTTGAAAATTGACTGCTTTGGTCCCTGAACTTGTTTTGTCGCGTTTCGGCACTTCTAACACCCGTCAACCCCATTTTCAAGCTCCATGATGAAGTTAAAGTATATTTAACTTGAATTATGCTAAAAATGTCATGGATATCGGTTTGTTTGGCTATACGGTTGCGGTTTTCGGTTAATTACGATGGAAATCGTAACGGACGCGAAAATGATCTGAATTGCGAAACGATTGGTAGTTTTGCATTCCTATCACTAAAATACAATATTTTAGTGATTACAAAAATTTTTGGATGTCCGGATATGGTCAGAAAGCAATATATGCACGCGTTTGCTTACTTTCGCAGTTTTGACGCTTTTAGCCCCAGTGATCAAATAATCGTATTTTCGCATACCGAACCCCTTAAAACTTATTTCTACGCTATGTAAAGGGTATTTAGGATATTTTTAGCTTATGATCTTGTTCTGGAATGTACGTTGCTATGTGAATTGGTAGACTTTTGCAGTTTGTCGCAAATAGTCCCTGTGATCGAATAAACTTGTTTTTGTCATACCAAACCCTTCAAAACTTATTTCTAAGTTATGTAAAGGTTATTTAAGGTATGTTAAGCTTATGTCACTATTCCAGAGTGTATGTCGTGTTAAACTGATTACGTTTACGTAACAGTTTGCGTATAACTTCCAGAAAAGCTTCTCGAGAGTTCGGAATCATACGAAATTTGATATGTGTACTTGTCACATGTAATTGTACAAATCCCGGGAATGAAACACAAGATTTCATTGGATTCATATTTGTATGATGGTCATAGAGGCACAAATGTCACACGATCGGATGACCATCCGATCGAATGACCATTCGTGTGACAACTCGTGTAAATTCTTAAACGTTTCGTTTTTACTGTGTAATTTCATGTACGTTAAATGAATTGAATTTGGTGACAACTCGTATTTTGAACGATTGTGTGCTTGGTATTGTTTAATGCGAATTACGTGAAACCGAAACCCGAAACTGAGATATTGGAATACGTTATTTTGTGAAACGAAGCGTTGTAATATATTGCTTTGCGATGCAAAACGTTTTAATTAGTTATTTCATGAAACTTGCGAAACCGTCACTTAGTAAATCCAACCCAAGCCCACCCCCTTTACACCACTAATAGGCCCAATCCCATCCTTTGTCCCCCTTATTCGAAATATCAAGCCCAACCCACACCTCCTTGTCCCTTGTAGCCCATTAGCCCCTTGTGTTTTAATTGTACGTACATAACTTGGGAACAAGGAAATCAAAATAGAAACCCTAAACATCCCCTAGAGTGCGACGGCCAGGAAGACCCCCCCCCCTGCGCAAACTAGGTTCCAGTTCAGCTTCTTGTTCGCTTCCTTCTTCCACGTTAGCTCTTCTATTCGCTCTAAGGTTAGTATTCTTGTTTGGATTGCGATTCATGGTGTGAAATTGTGTAGACATGGCTGTGATATTGATTTATTATGCTAGGGTTTTGTTGTTGCATGATTAATTTCGGTTGAGTATGCGATTTGTTGAATTAATTGATGATATGTATGCATAAATGATCATTGGCTGCATTTTTGTGAAAATCATGATGTTTTATATCTAGGGTTTTGTGATTAATGATATGATTAGGTGATAATTGATGGTTAATCAGCTGTTAGTTATTATTAGGAAGTGTCGGGATCGTTTACACACGTTTTGGTATCGTTTAAACGAAAAACAGGATGCTGATTAACGAAAACAGCCAACTTCAGTTGGCTGTAAACGGACTGTTATAAATCGAAAAATTGATTTTCTGAAGTCTAAATTATACGCTTCAAATGGCACTGGAATCATATTTTTCTGAGGTCGTTTGCTATTTTTAAATGCCTGTTTTGTATAGCAGCAAAAGCTGTGTTTTTTCTGTAGAAAATGCGTGTTATGTTTTTCATCATAACATGTAATCTGTATAGAGTTAAGTCATGAAACTCATACAGTAGATGGGCACGGGTGTCGTCGTAATTCTCCAACTGGAATTTTGTCAATCGGACAAACGATGAATTTTAAATGAATTTTTCCGTGGACTGTAGTCAGAAAGTGACGAATCTGATTGCAACCCGGTAAATGATTTTTATAAAATAATTGGTAATGAATTGGGTCCCGAGATTTTTACACAATGTGAAGTGGACCTTTAGAACATTCTGTAAATTTTTGAGAATTTTTGGAACAAGATAACTATTTTATAAAAATACCCGAAAACAACCCAGTTTTGAATGTTAAAGCTGAACCAACATAAGTGGTGATTTTGCGTGTCTAGATGTCGGTTATGCTATCTGATAATGATCCAACTTGTTATATGTCAACGAAAGTGTTATGTGAAGTATTGTGTGCTTGTTCATGAGTAGTTATAGGTGGGATTTGTATATGTGCGTAAACTGTCAAAGTGAGTGCATGTTATGTGGTAGATGTGTGTAGGAGCTGCATGCCTTATTTGAACACACTAATGAACTAAATGGTAATCATACTAAGACGTGATTGACCTACCTTGACTGTTAACCAATTTTAAGAGACCAACCGAGCAACCAAAGGTGAGTTCACACTTTTTTTACAAAGCATGGGATTCCCGGTGGTTTGGGAATGGGTTAAACAATAACAATCCCCCTTGGGTGGGATGCAACCTGCGTATTCTCCTTGGGTAGAATACGTACCTCCGCTCTCCTTGGGAAGAGCGACAACCTTAAACTTACTAGACAACAACTCTATCTTAAGTCCCTCATTTTTATATCGACTTAATCGCTGGGCCATTGGCGAACGGGTCATTAGTTAAATAACGCTATTAGGTCTGACAAGCCTCACACTGTGCCGCAGAGGACGGGCGTGGACTAATGGACTTGGGCACTTAGTCAATGATGATAGACATTGACTCAGGGCACTCAACATAACTTAAGTCAGTAGTCGATATGGTACGGGTCTAGTGGTTTGAAACATTGGGGTAGCCCCCACAACATATGGTTATGAGAACAAGGAACTTAACAACTTTTGGGTTTTAGAACAACATTAAAACGAACAACCAACTGTGAACTCGCCAACCTTTTGTTGACACGTTACCACATGCTTTGCAGGTCGTTAGGTACATGGCAGGGGCTTGCATGCGGAGTGATCGTTGTGTCGAGGAACCAACTGTGGGGTTCCTAACATTAAACTTTATGTTTTAAACTATTTATGGGTTTTAATACTTTATGCTTCCGCTAACTTTTAAATTTGGCTTTGGATTTTGGTTTGGTGAACTTTAAACATTTGGTTTGCTATGGTTTTACTTTAATTTACTTTAATTAAATGTTCAGTATGATTGGCGGTATGATCCTGGTCAGTCACACGTCTCGTGGTAAAACTCCGCTTGTGGATTTTGAGGGTGTGACAGATTGGTATCACAGCCATTGGTTATAGTGAACTTGGTTTTAAAAAGTGAAAAATCTTTTCGACAAAACCAGACTATAACCTGTTCAGTGCTCAACGATCCACAACGACACTTCGCTCCACGTGCAAAAATCAACATTATAGGTGGTAGAATTTATGTTATTACTGCCTACTTGATAGTTTGCGTATGCATGATGTGTTGTTTATGGTATGCCTAGTTAGTGTAGTAGCATGTTGCCTGTTAGCCCTAATGTGCTCTCTTTTTTTTTTTTTTTTGGGTAAAGGGATTACCCCAGGTAAATTTTATAAATGAAAAAATAAGAACAAGGGCATGCCCGAACTAGACACGCCAACTAGGCTTGACATACCAACGCCTAGGACACAAGAAAACACAGCCCAACAAACAAACCATCCAAGAAAACAACCTAGCACAAAACGACCACAACTAAACAAAAACCGACTAAACAATTAAATTTAGCTAGCCCGGATCGTTGGCCACATCATCAGAACCGATCTACCACGTCTTCAGCAGGCTCTCATTACTTGAATGTCTTCTAAACTTGAACCCCATTAAACGTAAACAGACAATGTTCTTAATCCTCTGAATCACCGCATTCTCATCAGCAGGTACGTTGGAAAATAGACAATTATTTCTCTCTTGCCATATGAAGTAAGTCGAAGCCGCAATAACCAGCTTGCATATAATATGCTCCGTCTTCTTCGAGCTTGCATTTTGTTCCATCCAGGTCATAACCGATTGCCAAGAGCTATCAACGTTACCCATTTGAACCATACACTTAATTTCGTTCCACACTTTTGAAGCAAACGAACACTGAAAGAACAAATGATCTCTAGAGTCCCGATTGATTCTACAAAGCGGACAACACATGAGGTTTAAATTCGTTACACTTCCCACCTCCCAAGCAGCAAGCCGGTCTTGGGTTTTAAGTTTATTCTTTATGACTAACCATAAGTGAAACGAATGTCTTGGAATACATTGAGAAAACCATACCCCATCAACCCACGAAACCGGATTCTACCTACACCGAATGCTGTGCCACACTTCTGATTACCGAAAGGGGCATGAGTTTCCATCCAAATCTTTCCATACCGTATTTTCCGTCAATTGAGGAGCATTTAACCCAATTAAAACCGGGTATAAATCATACCAAGCTTGAGGCCACTTCCAATTTCCGTTTTCATCAACTAGATCCGAAAGAGAAGACGAGAGGTTGAACCCTGCATTAGTAATACTTCGGGGCGTAATGAATGAGCTTAGCGGACTTAATTGACACCAATTATCCCACCAGGCATTCGTTTGAACTCCACTTCGAACAACCTTCCATATAAAAGGCCTGACAACACTGCGGAGAGATAAGATCTTCCTCCATCCCCAGCTCATACTACCTCGACTGTTAATATCCCAAAAACTCCTACCCTTCAATTTGTGCATATATATCCATTGGACCCAAAGAGACTTCCTATTAACCAGGATGCTCCAGATATGGTTAGTCATAAGGGCCTTATTCACATCTGAGATACACTTTATGCCTAACCCACCCTCATTCTTCGGCAAGCAAACATCAGACCAAGGGACTTTCGCCTTAACTCTACTCTGGTTATTACCATTCCACAAGAACCGCCGCATATGCTTCTCTAGATCATTGATGACCCGAGAAGGAATAGTAAAAACAGACGCCCAATAGATATGCATAGCCGATAAGACGGAGTTAATGAGTTGCAATCTACCAGCAAAAGAAAGCGACTTATTCAACCAGCTATTAATTCTCTTTTCCATCCGATCTAAAAGAGGTTTGCAATCTTTAAAGACTAACTTAGTTGAAATTAACGGAACCCCCAGATACCTGACCGGCAACGAACCTTCCTGGAAAGGCATGACCTGAAGGATATCTTGTTTAACATTATGCGGCGCATTACAGAAGTAAGCCGTGCTCTTTGCTGAACTCGGAACTAAACCAGAAAGATTAGTAAACTTCTCAAGCGCATCTCTAACCTTTTTAACCGAAACAATATCCCCATGCACAAAAATGAATAAATCATCAGCAAAGGAAACGTTTATAATCTTCTGCTTAACACAGTGAGCATGAAACTTAAACAGAGTGCTAGAATGGGCAGCTTGTTGAAGAAGTAGTGAAAGAACCTCCATAATCAATGTGAATAAGTATGGCGACATAGGATCGCCTTGCCTCAAGCCCCTCTTACCCCCGAAAAAACCATGCAAATTACCATTAATACTAAGAGAATAGGTGGTCGTGGTTACACAAGCCATAATCCACGCAACCATCTTCTGATGAAACCCAAAGCCATGCAAAACATCCTCCAAAAACGCCCAACTGACAGTATCATAAGCCTTTTGGATATCTATTTTGAACGCACATCTAGCTGGACCCCGATTCAAGTGATAATTGTGCATCAATTCCTGAGTAAGAAGGATGTTATCTGATATTTTCCTACCCGGGACAAAGGCAGACTGATTAATACTCACCAAATCACCCAAACTACCCTTCAATCTATCCGTTATGATCTTGCTGATACACTTGTATAAGACATTACAGCAAGAGATAGGCCGATAGTCAAGAACCGAACCCGGAGTCTCCACTTTTGGAATAAGAGCCAGGATAGTATGATTAAGTTGTTTCAGGATCTTACCATTATCAAAAAGCTCTAGGATGGCCATAGTGATCTCATCACCCACAATATCCCATGTATGCTTGAAAAAAGCCGACGTATAGCCGTCAGGACCCGGAGCTTTATTCTCGCCAATACTAAACATAGCATTCTTGACCTCTTCACGTGTAACCTGTCGAACCATATTGTCTGCAACAGCAGGACTAAGAACATTAACAAAAATATCCTCCTGATTAAGCTGAATAACTTGATCCTCCTTGCCCAAAAAGTTTGCATAATGGTTGACTAGAGCAATCGACACATCTTCACCCTCAAACCGGTTCCCTGCAACATCCTTAATAGCTTGAATTTTAGATCTAGCATTCCTACATTTCACACTGTTATGGAAGAAAGCTGTATTTGAATCCCACGCACATAACCATTCCACTTTAGACTTTTGCTTTAGAAAACATTCTTCATCATACGCCGCTGACTTGAACTCTTTAAAGTACTCAGCTTCCATGTTTCTGAGCTCTCTATTAAGCGGATTAGCGTCAATCTTTATTTGAATTTCATCAAGTTTACTTCTCAACTCAGAAACTTTATCATGCAGATTACCCTGTCGAAACAGAATTCTCCGCAAAGACGGCTTCAAGTTCTTAAGTTTCTTAGTAACCGAGTACATAGCCACCCTATTAATCGTCTTCCTCCACTCCAGCTCGACCGAGGACTTGAACTCTGGTTTAGAAGTGATAAAGTTTGCAAATTTAAAAGGTTTAGGCTTGGCCTTGATCGAGTTGCCCATCTTTAGAATACATGGAGTGTGATCTGAAATACGGAAAGGATGATAAAGAACAAAGGCATCCGGACATGTCTCTATGAACTTCATATTCCCCATCACCCGATCAATCTTTTTCAGCAGCCCAATTCCCTCCTTAGGCTTCTGGTTCCACATGTAATGCAATCCATGGCCCATAATGTCAAGCAGCTCTGTTACCTGAACACAATCATAAAACTCTCGCATACCAATAGTTTGAGTGGATGAACCGCATATAGAATCTTCATGATGCAATGCTGAGTTAAAATCTCCCATAACGACCCATGGTTTATCATGACATAAACCCTAATGTGCTCTCTTTGACAATCAACTATTTACATGAAACCCTACATGCGTACCCCATCCCGTTGTTCTTTTCACATTCCTACGTTTTCATTCTCACTTGTGTTTTCTGACTGTGAAGATCATGAGTGGACGCCTCAACTTGACTCAGGCTCAACTGACGACCCTAATCAATGAACGGGTTGCTGAGGCTTTAGCAGCAGCCCAACCAGGAGGTAAAGCCTGTCCTACCAACCTATCCTAGAATGCTAGATCCTACTCTCGTGACACTCTGTCATTCTTAACCTTATCTCCTTTCTTTTTTACGCGACAGGTCAACCTGCTCAGCCTCGAGCTATACCTTCAAGACCTTCATGGATTGTCAACCCAGTACCTTCAGTGGCACAGAGGGAGCCGTAGATCTCCTTCACTGGTTTGAGAAGATCGAATCTGTCTTTGAGATGTGTGAATGCCCTGTAGCCAGTAGGGTGAAGTTTGCAACTGGAACACTCGAAGGTGGTGCGCTCTCTTGGTGGAACGCACAGGTGCAGATGCTAGGGTTGGCAGCTGCAAGTGCCACCCCATGGAACGATTTTAAGGAGCTAATCAAAGAAGAGTATTGTCATCGGGATGATATTCACAAGCTTGAGGTGGAGTTCTACAACCTCAAGATGGTAGGGTCAGAAATTGAGGCCTACACGAAGAGAACAAACGAATTGGCTGCTCTATGTCCCAACATGGCGAATCCTCCTTACAAGCGTATTGAGCTTTACATCAAGGGTTTAGTATCAGAAATCCAGAGCATGGTAACTGCAGCGAACCTCCCTACGATCCAGCAAATCATACGACTGTCTCACCGCCTCACTAACCAGGCAGTCGAGCAGAGCAGGCTACCTAAACGAATTAGTGCCACTACTTCTGATGCTCCAAGTGACAACAAGCGTAAGTGCGATGGGAATTCTAGCAAGGGTTCAAGCTCTACTCAACCTCAGTCTCAGCAGCGAAGGACCGATGACTACAAGGGCCCCAATCAGCAATTTGCTGGAAATCAAAGTCAGGGTGGGTACAAGGGAAATCACCCTAAGTGCAATCGCTGTAACTTGCACCACAGCGGGCCGTGCAACAAGGGCCACTGTCAAAGGTGCAACAAGCCAGGCCACGTAGCAAAGGATTGCAGGAGTCAGTATCCTGCAAATCAGAACCGACCACAACAACAACCAGCTCCACAGAATCAGCAGCAGCAGCCACAGGGTAACAACAAGGGGTGTTTCCAGTGTGGAGCAGAGGGCCACTTTAAAAAAAACTACCCTAGTTAAACCAGAATCGCAACAACAACAACAATCAAGGTAATGGGAACAACAACAGGAAAAACAACGACAATAACAATGCTAATGGGCGCGTGTTTGTGATTAGTCAAGGCGAAGCAAGGAACGACCCCAACGTTGTGACGGGTAAGTTTCTACTGGACGACTATTTTGTTTCGGTCTTATTTGATTCGGGAGCCGGTACTAGTTATGTGTCCTTAAGGGTTAGTCAGATGCTTAAGCGTACCCCGACCCCTCTGAACACCAAGCATGTTGTAGAACTAGCTAATGGTAAAAACCTTGGGGCCACGCACATTGTTAGGAGTTGCAATCTCACTCTAGCCGGTCAGACTTTCTCTATCGATCTCATCCCCATCGTTCTCGGTAGTTTCGACGTGGTTGTGGGGATGGACTGGTTATCCCAACACCGAGCGGAGATACTATGTAAGGAGAAGATTGTCCGCATCCCTCGTCCTGACATCGAACCTCTCACTATTCAAGGCGACAAGAGTGGTGCTTTTGTGGGCATCATCTCGTTCCTTAAGGCCCAGAAGTGTCTGCGAAAGGGCCACACTGCCATTCTGGCCCTTGTTACCGATACTTCATTGAAAGAGAAGAAGATTGAGGACATCCTGATCGTACGCGACTTTCCTGAGGAATTACCTGGTCTTCCGCCTCATCGCCAGGTCGAGTTTCAAATCGAGCTAACTCCTGGAGCGGCACCTATAGCTCGAGCACCATATCGTTTAGCTCCGACTGAAAGGTGTTCAAAACAAAAGCATAGTTAATTGTTTAGCGGAAGCATAATTGTAGAACCCAATATAAGTATTAAGTACGAAATAAAGTAATGTTTTAAACATGGCACACACTACCATGTCCCACAACGACTGCGCCTCCCTGTGCAAGCTCCATGGGTACCTAACGACCTGCAAGGCATGTAGCAACGAATCAACAACGAAGTTGAGCGAGTTCACAGTTGGTTGTTTAGTAGTAGTATTTGTTTCGTAAATCGTATGTTCGTTTGTAAACCATGTATCGTATTAATTCGTATCGCGGTCACCCTGACATGTTTGCGAAGATTAGTGGGGGCTTCCCATGTATTATTAGACCACGCGTATCGACTGCTACGAAAATGTAAGTGGTGCCCTAAGTCAATGTCTATCAGCATTGACCCTTTGCCCATAGTCCATTAGTACACGCCCGTCCGACTGGCACGGTGTGAGGTTTGTTAAACCTAATAGCGCTATTAACTAATGACCCGCTCGCCATAGGCCTCGACGATTAAGTCGATAAATGACGGACTTAAAGTGATAGAGTTGATGGTCTTATAGTCGTATGTATCCTGTTGTATGGGGAATACGCAAGTTCGTAGTTACCGTTCAGTTCTTTAACCCATTCCCAACCCTTGGGAATCCCATGCCTTGGATAGAGTGTGAACTCACCTTGGTTTGCTCGGCAGATACACTGAAAAGTTACTTGAGCTTTATGTGGTCAACCACGTCCTAACATGGTTACCATACAAGTCAGGTCTAGGTTCAAAGAGTGCACATAGGTTTACACATAAGCTAACAGGTTACAAACACGTATTGATCATGGTAACACATTACAGTCAAGTACATATCATACTCATACTTGTACGATTCAAGAGATTGGGCTCGCACAAGTCTAACAGCCTTGTGCGATTCACCCATTGAAGCCCAAAGATACCCGGCCCAATAACATAAGCAGTCCAACATGCAAACGGCCCAAACAAATAAACATTGGTCTTGTGCGATTCGGATGGTCTTGTGCGATTCGGATGGTCTTGTGCGACTGACCAGTCCTTGTGCGATTGGGATTGGGCTTTGAGGCCCAATAACATATTAAGTCCAATCACTGTGTAAGGCCCAAGACTTGTGCGATCGGCACTGTCTTGTGCGATCCACATATCTTGTGCGATCATGCATTGCTGTGTAGTACACTGTGTTCTAATTGTACATCATTCTATCTTGTGCGACTGCCTTGTGCGATCAGATCAGATCTTGTACGATCTGATCTTGTGCGACCAAGGAGTCTTGTGCGATCAGTTAAAATAATCCGAATTTCATGCAATCAGTTTTATTGTTTCCTTTTGTGAAATTATCAATCAACAACACTAACAGTTCCTACTCACACAATTAATCGATCAAACAAGGGTTCTTAGCATCAACTCTCTATGAACCCTAATCATGTTTCAAGCATAAACAACACCTTAAAACATTCATCTATCAGATTTAAAGCTTTCAACATCATCAAGCTAACAATCCGAAGCACAGAAACATAACAGCCGATTAACATCTTATTCGGTTCTAGATCAACAATATACAAAACCGATTAATATGAATCATTATCAAATACACGCATGTGAGCCGATTTCATGAACACTAGGATTCAACAGTTTATATCATGTTCAACCATAAGATATCACTAAATCATCATGTAATACACATAGATCATAACATCATCAAACATACAACCAAAAATCACAAACACTAACCGATTGAGAGGAGAATAAGATCGATCCAAGTAAGAAAACTTCGAGAGATGATGGTGTTTGCCGTCGGCTTCGTGAGAGAGAGAGGGAGAGGTATTAGGGTTTGGTGTGTTATGAGACTTGCAACAAATGAGGAGTATACACTCTCCTCATGGTTTATGCGACACAAGGGAGTGGGCCGGACGATCCTAATGGGCTGCCCATTCGGTTCAAGCACAAAAGGATGTGGGCCGAGAATGTTGAGGAACCACAGCCCAAAGGCTTGTGCGTTCGGGTTGTTGTTGTGCGATCGGTTATTTCGTGTGGCCCTAATACATACATACAAGCACAACACATTTTCACATAACATTTATAACACGTAGCATGATAAACGTAACATTCTGTTGAAACCAAGTACATTAACTAGTCACATATATTCAAATAAGTACATCAAAGCATAACAAGGAGGTTCTAAAACACGAGTTGTCACATTATCCCCAACTTGAAAGAAATTTCGTCCCGAAATTTAGCACGTAGTTACTGAGGAAGCTAGTTAAGTTGCATGGTTTTCCTGGTTTTTCCTGGGGTGTCACATCCTCCCCCCGTTGATCTGGAATTTCGTCCCGAAATTCCGCAGTAGCTTCAGTCTCAGTAGTGGTTGTACTGTTTGCGAACAATTAGGGATACTTTTGTTTCATTTGGTCTTCGCGTTCCCAGGTGAACTCTGGGCCACGACGGGAGTTCCAACGAACTCGAACAAGAGGAATTCTAGTACGCTTGAGAATTTTCATATCTTGGTCAGTAATCTCTACTGGTTCCTCGACAAATCGCAACTGCTCGTCGATAGTGAGTTCCTTCAAAGGAACCATGAGGGTCTCATCTGACAGACACTTCTTCAGATTCGACACGTGGAAAACGTTGTGAACTCCACTGAGTTCTGCTGGTAGGTTCAGTTTGTAGGCCACTTTGCCTATTTTCTCTATGATGTCGAATGGTCCAACATATCGTGGGTTAACTTTGCCTCGTTTGCCAAAACGAACAACACCTTTCCAAGGTGAGACTTTGAGTAGCACTCGATCCCCAACCTGGAACTCGAGTGGTTTCCTGCCCTTATCAGCATAGCTTTTCTGACGGTCACGAGCTGCCACCATGCGTTATCGTATCTGCGCAATCCTTTCCGTTGCGTCTACCACAAGTTCTGGGCCAGTGATTTGGCTGTCGCCAACCTCTGCCCAACAAAGAGGTGATCGGCATTTACGCCCGTATAATGCCTCAAACGGAGCGGCTTCAACGCTTGTGTGGTAGCTGTTATTATACGAAAATTCCACTAGTGGCAGATGCTTTTCCCAGCCGTTGCCAAAGTCAATCACACATGCCCTAAGCATGTCTTCAAGTGTTTGGATGGTGCGTTCAGACTGCCCATCCGTCTGTGGATGATAAGCTGTGCTCATATCTAATCGAGAGCCAAAAGATTTGTGCATTGCTTGCCATAGTTCAGAAGTAAAACGTGCATCACGATCAGAGATAATGGAGGTTGGCACCCCGTGCCTCGAGACAACTTCCTTAAGGTAGACGTCTGCTAGAGTGGAGAACTTATCCGTTTCCTTGATAGCCAAGAAGTGTGCAGACTTTGTGAGTCGATCCACGATCACCCAAATAGTATCATTTCCACGTTGAGATCTAGGCAGGTGTCACACCCTCAAATTCCACCTGCGGAGTACCACCGCGAGGCGTGCGACTGACCAGGATCCAGCCACTAATTATTTTGAACCGTTTGGTTATTATTATAAGTAATGGTAAAATTAGCGACCGATTTAAATTTTTCAAAACATAGTTTAAGTTGCAGCGGAAAGGAAAAGAATACATATCGTAATTTAAAACCACAAGTTTATTAGTTATGAACTTACAAACCACGCACTCCAGCCGATTGCAATGTCCGTCCTAAAATGTATCGAGCAACCTGCAAAGCATGCAGTAGGGTGTCAACATAAAGTTGGCGAGTTCACGAGTTGTCCAGTTTTAGTTGTTGAAAATGTAAGTTGTTTAGATAAAGCATTTATAATCACGTCATGGGGAGCTACCCCATATGAAAGCTACTAAACTGGCGTTACCGAAACTATTGAAGAGAAGATTTTGTGCCCCGAGTCAATGTATATCGTCATTGACCAAGATGCAAGGTATACTAGTTCACGCCCGATCTCCCCCGGTCACGGTGTGAGGTTGTCAAACCTAATAGCGCTATCAACTAATAACCCGTTCGCCCCCGGCGATTAATCGGTACTATGAGCAGGGACTTTACATGATAGAGATTCGTTTAGTTTTGCTAGTTGTGATTTATAAATAATATCCAAACGTATCTCCCCCGGAGATAGTATTGTAAAAGTACCCATTTGCATTTTCCCCCGGAAATATTAATTGGAAGTAATCTTTACAGATGGCGGTTTGTTCGTGTCCCTCCCTGGGACGCATGCTTTTAGTGTGTGAACTCACCTCGGTTTGCTCGGCAGACAATTTACTTGTTTTACGTTGGTCAACCATACCCTATTATGGTTTATAAATATTTATTAGGTTCGTATGCAGGAAATGTCACATATAGATTACACATATCTAACACATAGCATGCATCTCATACTAGCATGTACGCTATTGGGCCTATCCTAACATATGAGCATTTAAACAGTAGCAGCACATAGTCCGGTTAAGCAGTGGCAAATAACACACAATCCAAAACATGTTATCACATGGTGCGGCCCAATAACGGAGTCACGCAGCCCAGTCGAGGCCAGGTGGTCTCGACTCGAGATCATGAGGTCTCGAGTCGCAACCAAAAGGTCTTGGGTTGCAAATGGAAGGTCTCGAGTGATGCATGCATGAATCGAAACCTCGAGTTCTCGAGTCAGGTCCCGAGTCGAGACCAGGAGATCTCGAGTCGCAACCAAGTTGGTCTCGAGTCCCCTAATGTGCATGCTGGATCTCGAGTAGTCGTTCAATGGTCTCGAGTCGCAACCTCGCGATCTCGACTCGCAACCACTGATGCAGGTACAGGGGGAAGCCTTCTAGAACATTCTCCAACTTTTGTACTACCCAATCAGATTTCATGAATATGTGCTGTCCAATCAGAAATTTACTAACATGTTTTCAACATTCTATTCGAATCAAATCATTTCATATAAAATAGGGCATACAGAAAGTGGGACCAGCTCAAAATCAATTGTGCGATTTAGAATGTTCCTTAATTCACTATCTTTTTGGTATATGTTATTAGGTTGTACCCTAGGCATGAACACTTGTACATTCCATAATAATTTTATATTTCACATATTAGGATAATATGAAGTAGGACAAAGCCATCATCCAATCACACATTCAGTATGCATCAACTCAGAAAGGAAAAACAACTTTCATATTATGATTTCAGATTATCTCACATTTGGAGAGTTGTACCCTATGCTTAATCACTTGTACCCTCAGCATCAATTACCAAATAGCAGCCACCTTTTAAACATTAGAGCACAGATAAGACAACCATTCTTTTTAGATTCTATCAATCACATGACACCTCATCTCCTAAATATAAAAGCATGCATTAAACAGTTGTACCCTACGCATATAATTTCGTACATACCATGAAAACATAGATTCAAGCCTTCAAACAACAGTTATCATCCAAATCAAGTGCATGGCAGTTTATAGAGATTTCATCATCAACAAACATATATTGCTTTAGTGAGCATAAGTCATCTTTATTCATCCTTTCACATAAAACCAAATAGTTTTTAACAACAACTTTTGAACTCTAGGTTTATTTGAAAACAACAGCTAATACCCAGGTATACATATGCTTAAAATCTCATAACATAACACACATAGACACACTTTCATTTAAAGAAAACGCAGAGGATTCAAATCACTATTAGGAGTATGAAATGTAAAACAAGGGTCTCGCACACTGACCGAAGAAACCATGGAACGAGTGTGTGTGTGTGTGTCACCGATTCGTCTTGTATCATGACCCGAAATGAAACCTGAGGCTGCTGCCCTGCTTCCTTTCCTGAACCAGGACTCGAATCGAACATAACCCGAGCCAACATCATCGTCAGCTCAAGTCTGAGCGGTGAGATTCGTCGGAGACTCAGAACCACCGCCGCTGTCAGGGCGCCGCCGCCGCTACAGGCCAGTTCTTCATTCGTCACCGGAAACATCTCTCTTCTGAATCGGTCGTGAACATCATCATCATCAGCGATAGTCGTCGGAGGAGAAGAATCACGCTGGTTATCGGTCAGAATCATTCCGGTTGTCGGAGAAAAGAGGGATAAAGCAGGTGGGTGCGGCTGGTGTTGTTAGCTCGTCGGTAAACCAAATCAAAGAGGGAGAGAGAGAGAGACGAGGGGTGTGGGTGTTTGGCTGCGGACAGACAATCGCCGGCAGCCGGTCGGCATCTCCGGTCGCCTGTGTCTGAAGCTCGAGAGGGAGAGAGCACAGGGATAACTTGTGCGGCTGTAATTGTGGTCTGTATGGTTTCTATCAAAAATAAGGGGGTGGGGTTTAAGTTCATATTTATAGGGTAGGGTTTAGGTTTAGGGAGTGGGCTTAAGCCTAGCCCAAGTGTGTATGGATTTCTATCAAAACAAACAGGCCCGATTATTTTATTAAATGTAAAGGTAATTAAATACTAAACGAATAAATGTCTCGATGCGGATTATTATTTAGTAAATAATAGTAATAATAATAATCGATTGATTGCTGAGGGGATCGGGAGCACGGGTTGTCACATTCTCCCCATGTTACATGAATTTCGTCCCCGAAATTTAAGCTAAGATATACGATTCGTTAATAACCTTATTTTTATATCTAAATACACGTAGTCCACGAAAGTTCACAAAATGAACATGTAAGCCACATAGCACATAAGATCACACAGCACGGATGTAGCGCGTAACAGTCACGTAGCACAAGCTCCACAGAGTTTGTACGTATTTCACATAGTATAGAATTTCACAAATTTAATTACAACATCCAAGTAACGTATGGGAAGACCCGAAGTGTCACATTATCCCCAAGTTCAAGAAATTTCGTCCCGAAATTTAGCGCACAGCCACTGACAAGCTAGTGGGATTAAACGTTTTCGTGGGGTGTCACATCATCCCCTTGTTGGCTTGAAATTTCTTCCCAAAATTCAGCTGTAGCTTCAGTGCTGGAAGTAATGTTTGTAGACAACTGGGGATACATGCGCCTTAGCTGGTTTCCCCGTTCCCAGGCAAACTCTGGGCCACGGCGTGAGTTCCAACGAACTCGGTCTGTTGGTTACACTACGCTAGAGGGTTTTGATTTCTTGATCCTTGATCTCAACCGGTTCCTCAACGAAGCGTAGTTTGTTGTTGATCACAAGTTCCTAAAAAGGACAACGAATGTTTCATCTGACAGACACTTCTTTAGACTAGGCACGTGAAGGACGTTGTGTACCGCACTCAACTCTTCAGGCAGGTTTAGCCCGCAAAGCTACCTTACCGATCCTTTCGGCAATTTCGAACGGTCCAACATATCGTGGATTAAGTTCGTCCCGTTAGCCAAAACGTACCACATCCATCCAGGGTGGAACTTTAAGTAGAACCCAGTCTCCGACTAGGAATTCTAGCGGTTTCCTACGCTTATCCGCGCAGTCTTTCTGACGGTCTGGAGCTGCCGCCATGCGTTGACTATTCTGGGCAATCCTACCCGTTGTGTCAAGTGCAAGTTCTGGGCCGGTAATTTGGCTTCCGCCCAACACAGAGGTGACCGGCATCTGCGTCCGCGCGATGCCTCAAATGGTGTTGCCTGAATGCTAGTGTGGTAGCAGTTGTTGGAAGAGAATTCTACAAAAGGGAAGTGTCATTCGTATCCAAGGACGATGACACATGTTTCTCAGCATGCCTTTGGGTGTTTGGATGGTGCGTTTGGCCTGACCATCAGTTTACGGGCGATAAGCGTTGCTCATGCCTAACTGTGAGCTAAAGGTCTTTGTGCACAGCCTGCGACGAATCGGATGCAAAACGTGGGTTTCGATCAAAAGTGATAGAAGTTGGCACTCCGTACCCAGCATCTACTTATGTCACGTAGATGGTTGCAAATTCGAAAACTTGTTGGTTTCTTTGGTCGTGTGCCGTTACTAGCAAATATTTCAGCAATGACTTGGACAGGATGGAATAAGATAGAAGCACCTCATTGATTATCTTCCAATTGCTGGAGTTGCGGATCACTGAGCATCTCTCAAATGTCACGTGATACTCTTTCGAGTCTAAATCGTGAGGGGTTGTGTATGTTATCGAGAAAAGCGGGCTTTGCGACATTAAAGGTCGCGCGTTGAAAACTTAACGCAGGCGGTTTGAGTCGTAGAAGTACCAGGGTAAAGTGTAGGAGTCATCCTGATTCCCACAGGTTTTCAGAGTAGGTTCAGATGTCGTCGAAAGAAACAAGTGTCGAATTTTGGCAGGATGGAATAAATTCGAGTGTCATAACTAGGTGTTGATCGTATCGAGTTCGAAGAACAGTGCTTGCGACACCTGTTACCCCCTGGGTATCCTTGGCTCGTTGCTCGAACGAGTAACATTCGTAGGGAGTATTTCGTCCAAACGGAGTCTTGTGCAGAGTAGGGCATGATAAGGATCATGGCATCCGTGAAACATAATACGAGTAGCGAGATAATGCCAGAAGGGTAGTCAAAATTGATGCATT
The DNA here is from genome assembly GCA_030545235.1 of Helianthus tuberosus. Classification (NCBI taxonomy): domain Eukaryota; kingdom Viridiplantae; phylum Streptophyta; class Magnoliopsida; order Asterales; family Asteraceae; genus Helianthus; species Helianthus tuberosus. Next base: position 96,120,523 of record CM060442.1, read on the forward strand.
CAACCTGAGTCAAAACATAAAGGCTTTGGGATCAACAATAGAGATTTATCAGATGTCAATGAGGTAGCTGGTCGTACACAAGCTATGGGTGTTTAGAATCAAGAACGTTGCTTGCTGATAAGGGGTGTTACGTCGATGTGGTTAGCGCAAAATGAAGTAGCTAGAGAGGGATGGTCGTCGTGCGGGTCTGTAGGTTTCAGGATCTACTGAGACGTCTGGCAGGATGTGATTTCTCAGGTCGGTAGAAATTCAAGTTCGAGTGGGTTGTTCTAAGTCGTGCGAATGAGTTTGAAGTAGCGCTTGCGTCGTCCGGGGGGGGGGGGGGGGTTGATGTGAAGTCGTCCGAGGGGGGGGGGGGGTTGATGTGAAATTGCGGAAACGGGCTCTCGAAAAAGCACGATTGAGGTAAATGTTGCCAATTCTCAGGGTTTACGAAGTTTGTCGACTAAAGATCGATCTTGCTGAATTCAATAATCTGGAAAGAAATCTGGTCAAGGTTCTCGTATGAAGAAACGCGGATACTGTGATGAAGAAACGGTAGAAGCGGGGATACCATCTGGAGTAATAAACACAGATCCATACAAAAGCTAGCGAAAGAATTCACGGAATCAGAAAAGTCGTCAAAGAATAATGGTTCTGGCAAATGAAGGATAAGGTAAGCAAAAACAAACAAGTTACACATCAAAGACCCTCTCTCTCTCCTTGGGCGATTTCTGATTCTTCATGTAACCCTAGTTTTTTTGTGATCTTTTGCATAACAGTCTGTGATTAGAGTTTTGATTCTATCAAAATTCTATAACGAACTAGTTAGCAATAGTGACCGATTAGATTTAGGGTTTCTGTTTTTTCGTTTTCTTTGATAATCGCCGTCTTGGAATTCTGTTTCGATATCCTGATTAATTATATTGGCTGTTATTGATTGCGGTTAACTGAGTTTAATTTAGCTAGATTGATAACGCCTTTCTAATCAGTTAAGGATTGAAGATAGGTTCTAGGGTTTAAGGAATTAGGGCTTTGTTTCATCTATTCTTGGTTTTCTGGTTTGAAGGTGTTTGTTGCATGGTTGTTAAGTGTATGTGTTTATGGAGAGAGTCGATCAATATGATGATGATGGATATCCGTATATGAGTAATGACACAGGAGGTAACAAAAGTTCGGATATGGGGAATGAGGAATATGATACAACACCGGGTACGGCTCCAGTGCGTGGCATCGGGTTACGTGTTACAAACATTGAAGGGAACCCACTTATGCCAAGACGAGGTATATATTACACGAATAATCCTTCAGTTCTTGATGGTTTAGAGGCTTTATCTTCTCCTGTTAACTTGGACTTTCATGCAAACCCTAAGTCTGCATATGTTCATGCAAACCCTAAGTTATCAGTTGGAGGGAATAGTGGTACGGTTAAACCTATGCGAGTAGAGGATAATTTGAATATTCCAACTGATGAGGGAATTGCTACAAAACAGCCGATGACTTTTGCTAAGGTGGTTCAGTCTCAAAAGGAGGATGTCAAGATCAACTTTAGACGTATGGAAACAATGGATAATGTTGAGGGTGTGGATGTTGTGATCCCAGTTTCTTCCGTGAAACAGGTGCATGATAGATTTGAGAATACTCTTTATGGTTATTTCTTAGGGAAGCGACTAGCATATCCGGTGGTAGACTATTTTGTTAAGAACAATTGGACAAAATATGGGTTAGCAAGGATGATGATGAATGCCAAAGGTTTTTTCTTTTTTAAGTTCAAATCGAAGAAGGGAATGGAACAACTAATGGAGGATGGTCCATGGACGATTCGGAATGTTCCTATAATTTTAAAAGAATGGTCCCCGTCAGCCACGTTAATGAAAGAGGAAGTCACGGTAGTTCCAGTGTGGGTTAAAATGCATGATGTGCCACTTCCGGCGTTTACAGAGGATGGGTTGAGTTTGTTAGCGTCAAAGATAGGAACGCCAAAAATGGTTGATTCGTTTACGGCTGCGATGTGTTCAGAGTCGTGGGGTAGGAGCAGTTTTGCGAGAGCCCTTATTGAAGTTCATGCTGGAATGGAGTTAAAGCGTAGTATCATGGTTGCTGTTCCGGGGATGGAAGGTAATGGTTATTCTAAAGCTGAAGTTAAAATTGAATATGATTGGGAACCTTTAAGATGTCCAACGTGTTGTGTTTTTGGCCACGATAATTCTTCCTGTCCAAAGAAAAAACTTGCTGATATGGACAATAATGCTAAAAGAAGGAACGATGACTTTCAAGACGTTCATGGTAAATATAAGAAGGGGGTCATTCGGGGTTTCCGGTACAAAAACAGAAGCAAAAAATGGTCTATAGGCCTGTCGTAAAAAATAAGGCTGAAGGTGTGGGAGCTTCATCTTCTCGGGTTGGTGTTTCGAATTCTTTTGATGTTCTTCGGGAGATGGATGAGTCGAACCAGGAGGAGGAAAGGATGGAAGATGATTTGGTTAAACGTGGAGGAGATATGGGTCAGGATAGCAGAAAAGGGGATCCGGTTATAAAACCTATTAATTCAAAACAATCATCGGCCAAGTCTTTTAACAGTTCTCGGAATCGCACGGAAGAAGTTATAGTTGATGATGTTGCTGTGGATGATTTATTATCTGGTATTCCAAAGTTTATGGATGGGAAATTGGGTGGAAATAATGCTGAGGGTGCAAGCACACCTGATAATGAGGTTATTAATGGGTAGTTTTCTTACTTGGAATGTTAGGGGATTGAACCACTCACTAAAACAAAAAGAGGTTCGACAGGTAATTATTGATAACAAAGTTCAGGTTTGCGCGCTTTTGGAAACTCATGTTGATGCTTCTATTGTTGCTGATGTTTGTAAAAAGGTTTGTAACAATTGGAGTTGGGCTACGAATGCCGCTTGCTATGCTAGAGGGACCCGTATTATGGTGGGATGGGATTCTAATGTGGTTGATGTCATGGTTCTCTATCAGTCTGATCAGGTTATCCACACTCAGATCAAGTTTAAACTTGATACGGATGGGATTCTCCAATTGTGAATACGGCCCTTATTACCAAACATATCTGGAGTATCATTATTAAAAGAAAATCTCTATGGGTGCAATGGATTTATGAGCATAAATTGAACAATCAAAGTTTCTGGGAAGTTCAACCTAGGGGTAGCATGAGTTGGGGGTGGAGAAAGATTTTATCTATCCGCAATGTGGTTAGACCATTCATCTGGAAAGTGATTCGGAGTGGGCTGCAAACAAATGCTTGGAGTGATAATTGGTGTCACTTAAGCCCCCTCAGGGCGTTTATAACTCCAAGACACATTGCAAACGCGGGTTTCAACCTCCAAAGTTCTGTTGCGGATTTACTTGATGTGAATGCTCAATGGAAATGGCCTCAAGCTTGGTATGATATTTATCCGGTTTTAATTGGTTTATCTATCGATCGTCCTAGTATTCAATTACAGGATCGCACGGTTTGGAAGGATGTGGAGGGTAATGTCTCGCATTTCAGCTCCTTCACAGTGTGGGAAACCATTCGGTACTGTCACACCCCGACCACGTGGAACATACAAAACGTGGCGGAAACGTCGGGGAGTGTTGTAACAGAATTAATGTTTCACAACAATGGAATTTAAAGTTTCGTTTTATTGATTAAAAGTGTTACAATGTCTTATCGAACAAAGAAATACAACAATATTAACTAGTCTCGCATCTTTTATTTTCACTAAAGCCCAAGTCTTCCTATATGTATCTTGATCATCTTATGCAACAGCTCCTGAAAAACACATGTGAAAATATGGTACGTCAGCATAAAAATGCCGGTGAGATACATAGGTTTTGTGAAAATAGGTTTCATGACTTATGTTTGAGAAAATGTTTAGTCATGAACCTTGTTATTTGCTTTGTTTTGTAAATCATTTGAAAATTGATAAGATCAGATGATATGTATAAATAATGTATGGTTAAATGATTAACCATGTAAAATGAGTTTGTATGAAGTAAGATGTTTGTTAACAATGTCTTGTGAAAAGTATGTTATTTGTATAAAATGTCATATGTATCAAACTGAAATGATTCAAATAACGCTACGACATGTAATACCATACAACCACTTATATATAGGAAGTACCAGCGGCGTATCCACCATGCTTGTATCATATTACACACGCATCGTTACTTAATCACTTAATCAAACCAAACCAACCAATGTAAGATGTCTATGTCTAAACCAATTGTCAAATGTATTGGATAATATGTCAAAGTGTTTATGTCAAGATGTAGATCATGTAATGTAAAACAAATGTGATATGTATGGCTAGTGAAATGCATCAACTAAACCATAGGTGAAATGCACAAAACAAAGTATTGAAGTAAAACTTGGTTTAAATCAATATTATGTCTTGTGTAAATGCATGATCAAATGTCAATCATGTAAAAAATGTCTGTGTCGAAATGTCTATGTCAAATGTCTATGTCAAATGTCTATGTCAAAATGTCATGTATGGCTAGTGAAAGGTCTCAACTAAACCATATGCACAAAAGCAAAGTATTGAAGTAAAACTTGGTTTAAATCAATATTATGTCTTCTGTAAATGCATGATCAAATGTCAATCATGTTAAAATGTCTATGTCGAAATGTCTATGTCAAATGTCTATGTCTCAAACTGAAATGATTCAAATAACTCTACGATATGTATTACCATACAAACACTTATATATAGGAAGTACCAGCGGCGTATCCACCATGTTTGTATCATATTACACACGCATCGTTACTTAATCACTTAATCAAACCAAACCACTAAAGTAATGTTCATGTCTAATGTAAATCATGTAATGGATACAAACGGTTCAACAGTTACAAACGGTTCACTTGATTCAACGGTTACAAACGGTTCACATGTATCAACGGATCACATAGTCAAATGATTACAACGGTTCAAAATGTAGTATAATGTGTTCATACGCTGGATAAGCATATGCAACAGAAAGGCAATGTAAAACAATGTACTAAGTAATGCACACAATGGGCATACCTAGCATGAAATGTAATGTAAAACAATGTACTAAGTAATGCACACAATGGGCACACCTAGCATGAAATGTGATGTAAAACAATGTACTAAGTAATGCACACAATGGGCACACCTAGCATGAAATGTAATGTAAAATGATGTACCAAGTATGCTAAGTTAACATACGAAGCAGAAAAGTCATGTAAATCAATGTACTAATAGTGTACTAATGAACATAACTAGTATATGATGTGAAAACAGGAAAGCTTGAAAGTAACAAGTAGGCACATGTGTTCCACCCCAAAACAGTTTGGAAAACAGTAAAAGAGGGGTCTATGTACTCACTTGAGATTGCTCAGATGTCTAAAGATAACCACCAAGCAATGCTAGAGATCACGGAAATCAAACGGCACCTAAATAGGTAACTACGTTAATTAACCGGACCTAAATCGGAAGATTGGGTAGCATTAGGGTTTGTAAACCAAATGAGTGTAGGAACTCATGTGATATGGTTTAACAAGGCCTACATGCTAAATGAAACTTAACCTAAGTCTTATCGACCCATTACGACCCGTTTAGGAAGCTTATGCTACTTTAACGCGTCGTGCGCGTGAAACGCGTTCGGACCGCCTGACTAGTCCTATGACAAGTGTTATATGCCTAAACATGTTACATTATCAGTTATGTGACAAGATTTTAGGTTACATATGCTTAATTACCAATTATACATGAAAAGGGTATTCTGGTAATTTACCTAAGGCATATAAACTACTTATCATACAACTACTTAAACGATGTGACCATAGGGTATAACCTCGGAAGGTTATTCCCTACCTACTATGGTCACCTAATGTATTTGGTCCGATCCTAATGATCGACCAAATGGGTCGAGTTCGAAGGTATAGGCGATTTATTAGATCGCCTACCCTACGACTCTAGACAACGTGGTAATCACTGGGCATAGTCCCAAAGGACTATGACCAACGTGATTACACTCACGTTGCGAAGTTCAAACGAACTTCGCATTGACCATTACTGGTCAACGCTGAAAGTCAAACAAAGTTTGACTTTCTGACTCGAAAAGCAGTAAAAATAAGGAAAAGAACGAAAGAATACTAACCCAGGGTCCCCGAATGCTAATCCCGACTCAAGAACTCAGGTATGAAACAATGGTTTCAACTTAGAGCTCTCAAAATCAGAATTCTTGTGAGAAAATGCAATGGGGGTGTTGGGTTATTTATAGTTTTCGGTCCACCGTTGAGATCGTTTCTTGGAAAAGGGGAAATGATCTCGTCCGAACACTTGTCGGGAAGTTATGGAGGCTACTTGGCACCTTAACTTAATGACAAGTAACTTAGAACATGTGGTGGAGGATCAAGGAGGTTGCAACTTGTGATTAAAACACTTAATCTGGTCAGATCATGCAGTCGCGTAGCGCTAGTGAAAAGGCACTTTGCAGTCGCGCTACGCTAGCACCCCACCTGATCAGAAAAGTTACAGAAATGGCAGAAATGGTCCCTGCACATGTTTAAGGCCTTTTTCGATGCGTTTGAACCCCGTTAACCTCATTTTAAGGCTCTAAAATGAAGTTAAAGTATAGGGAACTCAAAACATGCTCAAAAATATGCCGGAGGTTGGTTCGTTTGGCCGTACGAACGCGATGTTCGCTTAATTACGACGGAATGCGCATAAGCGCGAAAAACGATCCAAATGACGAAACGAATGGATTTTTCTTAAGGCGAACACTAAAATATAATGTAGTCATGCTTACATAAATTTTTGGATGTCCGGATGTATTCAGAACGTAAGTTATGCGCGAAAATGCAAACTTGTGCACTTTTTGACACTTTTAGTCCCTGAATGTCCCAAAAGTTTATTTTAGCACACCGAACCCCTCAAAGCCTATTTCTAAGCTATGTGAAGGATATTTATGGTATGTTTAACTTATGGTCATGTTCCGGAATGTCTGTTACAGTTCAAATTGGCATACTTTCGCAGTTTGTCAACTTTAGTCCCTGTAAGCGAATTAACTTTGATTTCACCACACCAAACCTTCCAAAACTTATATCTAAGTTATGTAAAGGTTATTTAAGGTATGTTAAGCCTATTTCACTATTCCGGAGTGTTCGTTGCATTAAACTGGTTATATTTACGCATTAGTGCGCGTATAACCTTCCAGAAAGCGATTTAGAGCTTGAAATCGAACAAGAGTTGATATGTGGAAAAGATACACATATTTATACAAGTCCAAAGTATGAAATACAATATTTCATTGGTTTGGCATTTGTTGGATGGTTGAAATGACACAGGTGTTACAGTCTCCCCTACTTTAGGAAATTTCGTCCCGAAATTTATTCGTAGGAGTCTGTCTATGACTTTGTGTCAAATAGTCATCAAAGATATGTAAAGCATAATCTGATTATTTTCCTCAACGGATATTTTTCAGAAGTGAAAATGAACGAACAGAGTCATTTTCTTCAACGGGTTCTTCGGAAATGGAAAAATAAAGGAATTAACTAAACGGATATACATTTCCCTCAACGGATATTCTTCAGAAGTGAGAATGAATGGATGATTCATTCTTTCTCAACGGATTCTTCGTCAGAAATGGGAATGAAGGAATAATCCACGGATATTCATTTCTCTCAACGGATATTCTTCAGAACGAAAATGAACAAACGGGGTCATTTTCCTCGACGGTTTGTTCTTCAGAATTTGAAATGAAAGAAAAATCAACGGATATTCATTTCCTCAACTGATAGTCTTCAGAAACGAAAATGAAATAACGGAGTCATTTTCAACGGTTATTTCCTCAGAGTTGGAAATGAAGGACTACACAACGGATATTCATTTCCTCAACGGATAAATCTTCAGAAATGAAAATGAACTAACGGAGTCATTTTCAACGGTTATTTCCTCAGAGTTGGAAATGAAGGACTACACAACGGATATTCATTTCCTCAACGGATAAATCTTCAGAAATGAAAATGAACTAACGGAGTCATTTTCAACGGTTATTTCCTCAGAGTTGGAAATGAAGGACTACACAACGGATATTCATTTCCTCAACGGATATTCTTCAGAACGAAAATGAATGGATAATTCATTTTTTTCTCAACGGTTATTCTTCAGAATGGAAATGAAAAGATTACACAACGGATATTCATTTCCTCAACGGATATTCTTCAGAACGAAAATGAATGGATAATTCATTTTTCTCAACGGTTATTCTTCAGAATGGAAATGAAAAGATAAACAACGGATATTCATTTCCTCAACGGATATTCTTCAGAATGAAAATGAATGGATAATTCATTTTTTCTCAACGGTTATTCTTTAGAATGGAAATGAAAAGATTACACAACGGATATTCATTTCCTCAACGGATATTCTTCAGAACGAAAATGAATGGATAATTCATTTTTCTCAACGGTTATTCTTCAGAATGGAAATGAAAAGATAAACAACGGATATTCATTTCCTCAACGGATATTCTTCAGAATGAAAATGAATGGATAATTCATTTTTTCTCAACGGTTATTCTTTAGAATGGAAATGAAAAGATTACACAACGGATATTCATTTCCTCAACGGATATTCTTCAGAACGAAAATGAATGGATAATTCATTTTTCTCAACGGTTATTCTTCAGAATGGAAATGAAAAGATAAACAACGGATATTCATTTCCTCAACGGATATTCTTCAGAATGAAAATGAATGGATAATTCATTTTTCTCAACGGTTATTCTTTAGAATGGAAATGAAAAGATAAACAACGGGTATTCATTTCCTCAACGGATATTCTTCAGAATGAAAATGAATGGATAATTCATTTTTCTCAACGGCTATTCTTCAGAATGGAAATGAAAAGATAAACAACGGATATTCATTTCCTCAACGGATATTCTTCAGAAGTGAAAAATGAATAGCTAGTTCATTTTTCCTCAACGGATGCTTCATCAGAATTGGAAATGAATAGGGTTTACTCTAGATACATGATAGAACTTGCTGTGATTTTCGTGCACTAAATTCCATAATTATGTATGCATCCATAATTACGTAATTCCTTGCACAGTCCGCACAGTTTGTTTTATAATGTTGTGGGGAAGGATGTCGAACTAGTGATGACGGTGACTAGACTATCATAGGGTCCTTTTTAATTAGATCTTCAGAGGATCTTCTTAATTAGGCCACCAAGGAGTCCTTTCAGCTTGTATCATCCAGTTTAACTAGACCTCTCAAGGGATCTAATTATGAAGCAGTACTTTATAATCCAAGGGACTTATCTACAACATAGAAGTCCATTAAAGATTTTAGGTAGTACCTTTGGGTATCCTACTATGAATCTCTTGCACAAGGATATGTAGGATTCTACGAGGATTTGGATAACATAATTTGAATCACATGACACATAAAAGGGAAACACATAAGCATATAACCACATAATTGTTTAATTGTTATCATATTGTTATTGATTGCTATTAACTTGGCGCCTCGTACCTTGTTTCTCTTGGAAGAAACGGGTACTTAGGATTTTCGTGGAAACGCAAGAGATTATACAAGGGAAGAAATTTGGGGGTAATATGTTCTTCAAGGAATGCGGTTCCTTGATTGTCGGTATTTGTAGAGGATATGTTGTTTATACATACAATCACATAAATACATTGCGATGTAAATAAAAGATTTATTTATAAACAATGATAACAACAACCGTTTCATGGATCGTGACAACAAAAGAAAATAATACATAAGACGTGATTATTTCTAAACGATGTTGTCTTCTGGTTGATCATATACTCATCCCTGCGCTGGATTTGCATTAGCAAGTCTTGGGCAATTCCTACTAAAATGGCCCATCTCGCCACAGTTGTAGCAAGACCCCGGTGGAAAACGAGCTTGAGCAGGATTGTTGTTAATCTGATTTGGTGCTGCTGCTGTTGGGCAAACCCTCGCTGCATGACCTATAAGTCCGCAAACTTGGCATGTGCGGCACCTCACACCAGCATGATGATGTAAGCCACATTGGTTGCACAAGGGTGCAGTTCCGTTGTAGGGTTTCTTGGCAAGGGGTTGAGCTGGTTGGTTGGGGAAGGCTTGATCATTGTGAGCGACCACGGCGAAGTTCTGAGAAGCCTTTCGCTTCTTTGACTTCTTAGAGGATCCAGTCTGTTCATCCATGGTCTTTGATTCCTCGATTGGTTTCGATTCCTCGACCAGTTTCTTGTCACCCTTTCGGAAAAGCTTACGTTTCCTGATCTGCGATTCAGTCAAGGTTGCAGATAGCTCAATGGCCTGCCTAACAGTAGTAGGGTTGCTACCAGTCAAAATGTCTTGTATTGAGTCGGGAAGGCCATCAATATACTTTTCGATTGCCTTATCCAAAGGCGTGACCATGTTTGGGCATAACAGACTTAACTCCTCATAACGGTCCGTGTAGGCTCGATGCTCACCGCTATCTTGCTTAAGATCATCAAATTCCCTTTCCAAAGCCCTGATTTCGTGACGAGGACAAAACTCCTTCATCATAAGGGCTCTAAGTTCAGCCCATGTCTGTGCTAGAGCAACTTCCGCACCACGGTCTCTCATAACCCCGTTCCACCATGTAAGGGCTCTCTTCTGGAACACACTCGAAGCAAACTCGACCTTGCGATTGTCAGGACACTGCACATGGCGGAAAGTATTCTCAATGCTCTCGAACCATTGAAGAAGACCAGTCGCTCCCTCAGAACCATTAAACTTGAGTGGTTTCGCCGAGTTAAAACTCTTGAAATTGCATGGACCATTGTTGTTGTTGTTGGCTTGATTCCATAGAGCAAAGAGGTTTGGGAATTGAGCAGCCATTTGCTGTGCAATAATTTCTGCCAGTTCGGCAGTCGCTATCTGGTTCTCGCGTCGAGGAGGCATTCTAAAAGAGGAAACATGAAAGGAAACGAGTGAGAGATTTAGACGAAATAGAATGAGATGAAACAAATCTGATGAAAGCAAGGGTAGTGGTCATTTGTTTGTTACTACAAAGCAACAAACGACCTCGGTGATTAATCAAAGTAATTAGGTCAAAAATAATGTATCGCGAAGACATGCTCGCCTATAAGTGAACACTCATCCCAAGAATTCCCAGGTAAGCACAACTGGTCTCGCGTCTGATGAGATGTATACGAAGTGCTTGCCTAGACAGAAAACCCAGAATACAGGCATTCACCCTTCCAGTTTGCACGTGTTCACATTATTTAAAACCCAAAAACCTTGACGAGATTTTGAAAACTCAAAGGGTTCAAAACCTTATAACAGAGGGTTCAAAACCTAGTAATCAATCATCCTAGAACAGATGATTAGTTTTCAAAGCGGTTTTGAAATTCATGTTCTTGTTGTGGTCGTCGCCTAAGGATAGGTGACGGTATTGTTTTATGACTAAACGCAAGTAAACTCGCGTTAGGGTCCTAAAAAGTTATAGACTAGGTCAAAGCATTACTAATAACCTAATTCCCTATAACCATTGGCTCTGATACCATCTTTTCTGTCACACCCCGACCACGTGGAACATACAAAACGTGGCGGAAACGTCGGGGAGTGTTGTAACAGAATTAATGTTTCACAACAATGGAATTTAAAGTTTCGTTTTATTGATTAAAAGTGTTACAATGTCTTATCGAACAAAGAAATACAACAATATTAACTAGTCTCGCATCTTTTATTTTCACTAAAGCCCAAGTCTTCCTATATGTATCTTGATCATCTTATGCAACAGCTCCTGAAAAACACATGTGAAAATATGGTACGTCAGCATAAAAATGCCGGTGAGATACATAGGTTTTGTGAAAATAGGTTTCATGACTTATGTTTGAGAAAATGTTTAGTCATGAACCTTGTTATTTGCTTTGTTTTGTAAATCATTTGAAAATTGATAAGATCAGATGATATGTATAAATAATGTATGGTTAAATGATTAACCATGTAAAATGAGTTTGTATGAAGTAAGATGTTTGTTAACAATGTCTTGTGAAAAGTATGTTATTTGTATAAAATGTCATATGTATCAAACTGAAATGATTCAAATAACGCTACGACATGTAATACCATACAACCACTTATATATAGGAAGTACCAGCGGCGTATCCACCAGGCTTGTATCATATTACACACGCATCGTTACTTAATCACTTAATCAAACCAAACCAACCAATGTAAGATGTCTATGTCTAAACCAATTGTCAAATGTATTGGATAATATGTCAAAGTGTTTATGTCAAGATGTAGATCATGTAATGTAAAACAAATGTGATATGTATGGCTAGTGAAATGCATCAACTAAACCATAGGTGAAATGCACAAAACAAAGTATTGAAGTAAAACTTGGTTTAAATCAATATTATGTCTTGTGTAAATGCATGATCAAATGTCAATCATGTAAAAAATGTCTGTGTCGAAATGTCTATGTCAAATGTCTATGTCAAATGTCTATGTCAAAATGTCATGTATGGCTAGTGAAAGGTCTCAACTAAACCATATGCACAAAAGCAAAGTATTGAAGTAAAACTTGGTTTAAATCAATATTATGTCTTCTGTAAATGCATGATCAAATGTCAATCATGTTAAAATGTCTATGTCGAAATGTCTATGTCAAATGTCTATGTCTCAAACTGAAATGATTCAAATAACTCTACGATATGTATTACCATACAAACACTTATATATAGGAAGTACCAGCGGCGTATCCACCATGTTTGTATCATATTACACACGCATCGTTACTTAATCACTTAATCAAACCAAACCACTAAAGTAATGTTCATGTCTAATGTAAATCATGTAATGGATACAAACGGTTCAACAGTTACAAACGGTTCACTTGATTCAACGGTTACAAACGGTTCACATGTATCAACGGATCACATAGTCAAATGATTACAACGGTTCAAAATGTAGTATAATGTGTTCATACGCTGGATAAGCATATGCAACAGAAAGGCAATGTAAAACAATGTACTAAGTAATGCACACAATGGGCATACCTAGCATGAAATGTAATGTAAAACAATGTACTAAGTAATGCACACAATGGGCACACCTAGCATGAAATGTGATGTAAAACAATGTACTAAGTAATGCACACAATGGGCACACCTAGCATGAAATGTAATGTAAAATGATGTACCAAGTATGCTAAGTTAACATACGAAGCAGAAAAGTCATGTAAATCAATGTACTAATAGTGTACTAATGAACATAACTAGTATATGATGTGAAAACAGGAAAGCTTGAAAGTAACAAGTAGGCACATGTGTTCCACCCCAAAACAGTTTGGAAAACAGTAAAAGAGGGGTCTATGTACTCACTTGAGATTGCTCAGATGTCTAAAGATAACCACCAAGCAATGCTAGAGATCACGGAAATCAAACGGCACCTAAATAGGTAACTACGTTAATTAACCGGACCTAAATCGGAAGATTGGGTAGCATTAGGGTTTGTAAACCAAATGAGTGTAGGAACTCATGTGATATGGTTTAACAAGGCCTACATGCTAAATGAAACTTAACCTAAGTCTTATCGACCCATTACGACCCGTTTAGGAAGCTTATGCTACTTTAACGCGTCGTGCGCGTGAAACGCGTTCGGACCGCCTGACTAGTCCTATGACAAGTGTTATATGCCTAAACATGTTACATTATCAGTTATGTGACAAGATTTTAGGTTACATATGCTTAATTACCAATTATACATGAAAAGGGTATTCTGGTAATTTACCTAAGGCATATAAACTACTTATCATACAACTACTTAAACGATGTGACCATAGGGTATAACCTCGGAAGGTTATTCCCTACCTACTATGGTCACCTAATGTATTTGGTCCGATCCTAATGATCGACCAAATGGGTCGAGTTCGAAGGTATAGGCGATTTATTAGATCGCCTACCCTACGACTCTAGACAACGTGGTAATCACTGGGCATAGTCCCAAAGGACTATGACCAACGTGATTACACTCACGTTGCGAAGTTCAAACGAACTTCGCATTGACCATTACTGGTCAACGCTGAAAGTCAAACAAAGTTTGACTTTCTGACTCGAAAAGCAGTAAAAATAAGGAAAAGAACGAAAGAATACTAACCCAGGGTCCCCGAATGCTAATCCCGACTCAAGAACTCAGGTATGAAACAATGGTTTCAACTTAGAGCTCTCAAAATCAGAATTCTTGTGAGAAAATGCAATGGGGGTGTTGGGTTATTTATAGTTTTCGGTCCACCGTTGAGATCGTTTCTTGGAAAAGGGGAAATGATCTCGTCCGAACACTTGTCGGGAAGTTATGGAGGCTACTTGGCACCTTAACTTAATGACAAGTAACTTAGAACATGTGGTGGAGGATCAAGGAGGTTGCAACTTGTGATTAAAACACTTAATCTGGTCAGATCATGCAGTCGCGTAGCGCTAGTGAAAAGGCACTTTGCAGTCGCGCTACGCTAGCACCCCACCTGATCAGAAAAGTTACAGAAATGGCAGAAATGGTCCCTGCACATGTTTAAGGCCTTTTTCGATGCGTTTGAACCCCGTTAACCTCATTTTAAGGCTCTAAAATGAAGTTAAAGTATAGGGAACTCAAAACATGCTCAAAAATATGCCGGAGGTTGGTTCGTTTGGCCGTACGAACGCGATGTTCGCTTAATTACGACGGAATGCGCATAAGCGCGAAAAACGATCCAAATGACGAAACGAATGGATTTTTCTTAAGGCGAACACTAAAATATAATGTAGTCATGCTTACATAAATTTTTGGATGTCCGGATGTATTCAGAACGTAAGTTATGCGCGAAAATGCAAACTTGTGCACTTTTTGACACTTTTAGTCCCTGAATGTCCCAAAAGTTTATTTTAGCACACCGAACCCCTCAAAGCCTATTTCTAAGCTATGTGAAGGATATTTATGGTATGTTTAACTTATGGTCATGTTCCAGAATGTCTGTTACAGTTCAAATTGGCATACTTTCGCAGTTTGTCAACTTTAGTCCCTGTAAGCGAATTAACTTTGATTTCACCACACCAAACCTTCCAAAACTTATATCTAAGTTATGTAAAGGTTATTTAAGGTATGTTAAGCCTATTTCACTATTCCGGAGTGTTCGTTGCATTAAACTGGTTATATTTACGCATTAGTGCGCGTATAACCTTCCAGAAAGCGATTTAGAGCTTGAAATCGAACAAGAGTTGATATGTGGAAAAGATACACATATTTATACAAGTCCAAAGTATGAAATACAATATTTCATTGGTTTGGCATTTGTTGGATGGTTGAAATGACACAGGTGTTACAGGTACCGTAACATACCTACTACTTGGGCAAGCATGGTTTGGTTTAGTCAATGTGTTCCTAGGCATTCTTTTCTTCTTTGGTTGGTTATAAAGAATAAACTGAAGACTCAAGACCGATTGAAAGTTTGGGAAGCGGGCAGTGAAACTAACTTAAGGCTGATGTGTTGTCCTCTATGTCATCATGATCGTGATTCAAGAAACCATCTTTTTTTCTCGTGTACATTTGCATCGCAGGTATGGAAGAGCATTAAGTTGATGGTGGATATGGATAGTGTCAGCGATTCGTGGGAATCTATTTCGGATTGGATGGAGCAACATGCGAATTCAAAGAGACTGGAGCATGTTGTGTGTAAATTGGCTTTCTCGGCTTCAGTATACTACATATGGCAAGAACGCAACAATAGATTATTCACTCAAGTTGAGTGTTTGGCTGCCCAGGTTATCGAGAAGGTTAAGAATTCAGTTCGGCTTAGGATGATGGGGTTCAAATTCAAAGTCCAAGTTGATTGTAACAAAATTTTGAAGAAGTGGAAGATCCCGGAAAGGGCGATAGAAGAAGACCCGGGTTAACGATGTTAATTTGGAGAGTGTTTTAGATAGAGTTTGTTGATTTGGTCGTGATGTCTGGGTTGTTATTGTCTTTGGTAGTGTCGTGTTTCTTGCTGTTTTTCTTTTTGGTCGTCTAGTCTTGGTATGTCAAGGCTAGCTGAGTGTGTTATTTCAGGCACACCTTCTGTACTTTCTTGATTTTTTATAAAATTTACCGGGGTAACCCTTTACCCAAAAAAAAGTTTAAACTTGATAGTAAATCCCTTTTTTGTTCATTTGTGTATGCTGAAAATCATTATAAAACCCGAAGGGAGCTGTGGGATGATCTTTGCAAACACTTTTCCTTTGTTAGTGATAAACCATGGGCTATATTGGGTGATTTCAACTCGGTTTTGTTTCTGGAGGATTCTCTTTCAGGAACTTCAACGAGTAATATTGGAACAAGGGAGTTTAAAGAGTTTATTAACACTATTGAGGTGTTTGATGTGAACAGTTCGGGCCTGCATTACACTTGGACAAACAAACAGAAAAAAGGTAAGGCGGTGTTTAGAAAAATTGATAGAGTTATGGGGAACACGAAATTTATTGATGAATTTCCGAATTCGGCTGCTTGCTTTCTTCCGTATCGGATGTCCGATCATACCCCTTACACGCTCATTCTTCCAAATGTTAAAAGAGATAAAGCTAAACCTTTCAAGTTTGTTAATTTTTTAGCTGATAAGAAAGATTTTCTCGTTGAGGTGAAACGGGTTTGGGAGTTCGATGTTAGTGGGTTTTCTATGTTTCAGGTTGTAAGTAAACTCAGATTGTTAAAATCTCCTCTTCGTAAGCTGTTGATCAAACAGGGAAATGTGCATGAGAATGTTAAATTGGCCCGCAAATTATTAGATGATTGTCAGCGTGATTTGGACTTGAATCCGGGTAATGAGGAATTGAGCATTGATCATGATCGTTTGTTACAAAGTTATAAGGAAGCTGTGAGAGATGAGGCTCTATTTTTACAACAAAAGTCTAAGGTAGATTGGCTTTCGCTTGGTGATTCGAACTCAAAATATTTTCATAATGTAGTCAAGGCAAAGAATTATCGAAGTAAAATTTTCTCCATAAGGGATGCGACTGGTAATCGGTTTGAGGGAGAAGCTGTGCCGCAAGTTTTGGTGGATCACTACATGAATTTTTTTGGTACTAGTGAGAATGTTACTATCCAACCAACGATTGACCTGTTTCGAAATGTGCTAGATTCGGAGAGGGCCAAGTATATGGTTCGTCAGGTTTCTAATGAAGAGATTAAAAATGTTATGTTTTCGATGGCGGGAAATAAGGCTCCGGGCCCAGACGGGTTTACATCGGTGTTCTTTAAGCGAGCCTGGGATATTGTGGGAACGGATGTGTGTAATGCAGTTAAGGATTTTTTCCGTAATGGTCGTCTGCTCAACCAGCTGAATCACACAATTATTTCGCTGATCCCAAAGGTTACTACTCCAACTCAGGTTACGGATTATCGACCCATTTCGTGTTGTAACACTTTTATATAAGTGTATTAGCAAAATCATTTCTAATCGCATCAAAGAAGGCTTAGGGAACATAGTTAGCATAAACCAGTCGGCGTTTGTTCCGGGTAGAAGAATCTCTGATAATATTCTTCTAACTCAGGAACTTATGCATAACTACCATCGCAATATTGGTCCCCCGAGATGTGCTTTCAAAGTGGATATTCAGAAGGCTTATGATACAGTGGAGTGGAGTTTCATTGAGCAAATTTTGAAGGGTTTTGGTTTCCATCCAAAGATGGTGAATTGGGTTATGGCGTGTGTTACATCAACATCATTTTCTTTGGCGATTAATGGGAGTCTTCATGGATATTTCAAAGGTAAACGTGGCCTTCGACAAGGAGATCCTATGTCCCCGTATATTTTTACTCTGGTTATGGAAGTGTTAACTTTAATTCTCCAGCAGAAGGTGTCATTGTCTGAAGATTTCAGGTTCCACAATAGATGTGAAAAGGAAAAAATTATTAATGTTTGTTTTGCGGATGACTTATTTCTATTCGCTAGAGGGGATCATAAATCGGCTAAAGTTATCATGGATTCTCTTAATGTTTTTAAAAATATGTCGGGGCTGGTTCCTAGTATGTCTAAAAGCACGGCTTTCTTTGGCAATGTGGCAGATTCGGTGAAAGCTAGAATTTCGTCTATAATGCCTTTTGAGGAGGGGGTACTCCCGGTTAAATACCTTGGTGTTCCTCTTATCTCGTCGAGGCTTTATTACAAGGATTGCAAGAAGCTAGTGGAACGTATGGATGCTCGGATCACGGATTGGAAAAATAAATTTTTATCATTTGCTGGTAGAGTGCAATTAATAAGATCGGTATTATCTTCTATGCATTTATACTGGGCATCGGTATTTATTTTACCAAAACGTATTATTAAAGATCTTGAGGAGCGTATGAGGTTGTTTTTGTGGAATCAAGGTAATAACATTAAGGGTAAAGCTAAGGTGAAATGGCGTGTAGTCTGCTTACCGAGAAGTGAAGGTGGATTGGGTATTCGTAGAGTAGGTGACATGAACAATGCCCTTATGGTAGTGCATATCTGGAGTCTTCTTACTCGTCGTGAATCTTTATGGGTTAGATGGGTACATTCATACCGTTTAAGAGATCGAAGTTTCTGGGATGTGTCTGTGAATAATAATATCACGTGGAGTTGGCGAAAATTGCTAAGTATAAGGTCGCTTATTCGAAACCATATATGGATTAAAGTAGGTGATGGAACAAATACTTCAGCGTGGTTTGATGTTTGGGATGAGGTGTGTCCTATTAGCTCAATTGTTACTCCTAGAAGCATTGCTAATGCAGGATATAACATGAACACAAGGCTGGCCGATGTCAATTTTAATGAGGAATGGAGATGGCCGATATCATGGAATTTGCGTTTCTCGGGGCTCCGCAATCTGTGTGACATACATTTGATTCCTGGTCAACAAGATAAGTTAACCTGGCGAACTAGAACCGGGAATTTTACTGATTTCTCTACTTATAGAGCTTGGGACGATATGCGTATTACTCAAAATGAAGTGGGGTGGTCGAATATAGTTTGGTTTCCTCAAGCTATTCCAAGGCACTCGTTTCTTGTGTGGTTGATCATACAAAGAAAATTGAAAACTCAAGATGTCATGAGCCGGTGGAACTCGGAGAATGCTAATTTCAATCTCTTGTGTTGTTCTCTATGTACGCGGGGGCCGGACTCTCACGAGCATTTGTTTTTTGAGTGTACTTTCGCAGAGCAGGTGTGGTACAGAGTTAGAGATATAGCGGGCATGGCTTCGATTCAGAATAAATGGAGTGTGATTTATGCTTTTTTGCTGGATATTGCTAACTCGAAGATGGCTATAAATGTTATCGCTAAGGTTGTCGTAGGTGCCACGTCTTATTTCGTTTGGGAGGAAAGAAATAGAAGATTGTTTTCAAGAAAAAGGAGGAATGTGGATCAGCTAGTTGAGGTCATTTTAGCTACGGTTCGATTGAAGCTTCATACGATGCGGTTCAAGAACTCGTTACAAATGGCCCGAGTGTTACAAGACTGGGGTTTGCCGCGCGGTCTTTTGTTAGCAGATGATGATGGTGGTTAGATAGTCTACTTTTGATAGTTTGGTTTGGTTGCTTTGAGCTTTGTTTAGCTTTATAGCGTGTGTTTGGTTACTTTTTGTTTGTTTAACTCTTGTATGGCATGTCATACCTGAGAACTGGGGAATGTTTTTTTATTCCTCACTTGTTTATTGATTGTTATAAAATTCACCGGGGTAACCCTTTACCCAAAAAAAAAAAAAGGATAAGGTAAGCATCTAGGTCACCGTCCTCATCGGTGGGTTGACTGGTTCATGTCTTCGTCGTGTTATGCCTCCATATACGCCGATTGTTAAGAAAGATATCAATTTGCTAGGTTTTTGGGGCGTGCTAAGGTATAAGGTTCAACTCGAATAAGGATTAACCATGTAACGAAGAATTAGGGAGAAATCAATCCGTGGTCGATGGAAAGGTGATACGATTGCTGGCACTATAATGAGAAGCATACACCACGCATGCTTTTCGTGTTCGAGACGTGCAAACAGAAACCCGAACGGTGTAGACTTACTAGAATGCTTCAAGAATCTAGGTGATCAGTCGTATGAGGGAACAAGTCTCACTACTTAAGTTGGGAAAAAGAAATACGCAAGTAAAAAGGATGCGAATGACGTCGTCGTTCCTTCTAATATCCCATGATATAGGGGTGGCTCCCCTTCGTCGATTCGTTCTCGTAACTTCTCTATGTGCTTCGTAGCAGGCCTTTCCTGAGCAGGTATATCGAGTAAACGTTTCCCGCGTCGGTTCGTCATAGCCCAGGGATAACGTCAGGAAATATGTGGGCGGGGACTTGGAATAACTGGTTCCTTTCCCTAAGTGGGTCATGGTTTTGAATCAAGGTTAGGAGAATCCACTTCCGCTTATCGTAGATCAGGTTTGCATAGCTTTCGTATGATTCGCAGGGTTGAATACTAAATATACAGTTACATATTTACGCTCATATGTTACGTATATACATACACATTTACACATATGCATAAGTAGATGCCAATGACCATAATTACCATGTGAGTACCTGAATCTGACGAACCTTGCAATCCGGAGTGTGGTGTCGTTGTGGTTTTCATTAAGGAACGGTTATAGTCTGGTTTCCATATAAAAACATTTTTCATCTTAAAAAAATATTTTATATCTTAAACCTAGTTCACTATAACCAATGGCTCTGATACCAATCTGTCACACCCTCAAATTCCACCTGCGGAGTACCACCGCGAGGCGTGCGACAGACCAGGATCCAGCCACTAATTATTTTGAACCGTTTGGTTATTATTATAAGTAATGGTAAAATTAGCGACCGATTTAAATTTTTCAAAACATAGTTTAAGTTGCAGCGGAAAGGAAAAGAATACATATCGTAATTTAAAACCACAAGTTTATTAGTTATGAACTTACAAACCACGCACTCCAGCCGATTGCAATGTCCGTCCTAAAATGTATCGAGCAACCTGCAAAGCATGCAGTAGGGTGTCAACATAAAGTTGGCGAGTTCACGAGTTGTCCAGTTTTAGTTGTTGAAAACGTAAGTTGTTTAGATAAAGCATTTATAATCACGTCATGGGGAGCTACCCCATATGAAAGCTACTAAACTGGCGTTACCGAAACTATTGACGAGAAGATTTTGTGCCCCGAGTCAATGTCTATCGTCATTGACCAAGATGCAAGGTATACTAGTTCACGCCCGATCTCCCCCGGTCATGGTGTGAGGTTGTCAAACCTAATAGCGCTATCAACTAATAACCCGTTCGCCCCCGGCGATTAATCGGTACTATGAGCAGGGACTTTACATGATAGAGATTCGTTTAGTTTTGCTAGTTGTGATTTATAAATAATATCCAAACGTATCTCCCCCGGAGATAGTATTGTAAAAGTACCCATTTGCATTTTCCCCCGGAAATATTAATTGGAAGTAATCTTTAAAGATGGCGGTTTGTTCGTGTCCCTCCCTGGGACGCATGCTTTTAGTGTGTGAACTCACCTCGGTTTGCTCGGCAGACAATTTACTTGTTTTACGTTGGTCAACCATACCCTATTATGGTTTATAAATATTTATTAGGTTCGTATGCAGGAAATGTCACATATAGATTACACATATCTAACACATAGCATGCATCTCATACTAGCATGTACGCTATTGGGCCTATCCTAACATATGAGCATTTAAACAGTAGCAGCACATAGTCCGGTTAAGCAGTGGCAAATAACACACAATCCAAAACATGTTATCACATGGTGCGGCCCAATAACGGAGTCACGCAGCCCAGTCGAGGCCAGGTGGTCGTGACTCGAGATCATGAGGTCTTGAGTCGCAACCAAAAGGTCTTGGGTTGCAAATGGAAGGTCTCGAGTGATGCATGCATGAATCGAAACCTCGAGTTCTCGAGTCAGGTCCCGAGTCGAGACCATGAGATCTCGAGTCGCAACCAAGTTGGTCTCGAGTCCCCTAATGTGCATGCTGGATCTCGAGTAGTCGTTCAATGGTCTCGAGTCGCAACCTCGCGATCTCGACTCGCAACCACTGATGCAGGTACAGGTGGAAGCCTTCTAGAACATTCTCCAACTTTTGTACTACCCAATCAGATTTCATGAATATGTGCTGTCCAATCAGAAATTTACTAACATGTTTTCAACATTCTATTCGAATCAAATCATTTCATATAAAATAGGGCATACAGAAAGTGGGACCAGCTCAAAATCAATTGTACGATTTAGAATGTTCCTTAATTCACTATCTTTTTGGTATATGTTATTAGGTTGTACCCTAGGCATGAACACTTGTACATTCCATAATAATTTTATATTTCACATATTAGGATAATATGAAGTAGGACAAAGCCATCATCCAATCACACATTCAGTATGCATCAACTCAGAAAGGAAAAACAACTTTCATATTATGATTTCAGATTATCTCACATTTGGAGAGTTGTACCCTATGCTTAATCACTTGTACCCTCAGCATCAATTACCAAATAGCAGCCACCTTTTAAAAATTAGAGCACAGATAAGACAACCATTCTTTTTAGATTCTATCAATCACATGACACCTCATCTCCTAAATATAAAAGCATGCATTAAACAGTTGTACCCTACGCATATAATTTCGTACATACCATGAAAACATAGATTCAAGCCTTCAAACAACAGTTATCATCCAAATCAAGTGCATGGCAGTTTATAGAGATTTCATCATCAACAAACATATACTGCTTTAGTGAGCATAAGTCATCTTTATTCATCCTTTCACATAAAACCAAATAGTTTTTAACAACAACTTTTGAACTCTAGGTTTATTTGAAAACAACAGCTAATACCCAGGTATACATATGCTTAAAATCTCATAACATAACACACATAGACACACTTTCATTTAAAGAAAACGCAGAGGATTCAAATCACTATTAGGAGTATGAAATGTAAAACAAGGGTCTCGCACACTGACCGAAGAAACCATGGAACGAGTGTGTGTGTGTGTGTCACCGATTCGTCTTGTATCATGACCCGAAATGAAACCCGAGGCTGCTGCCCTGCTTCCTTTCCCGAACCAGGACTTGAATCGAACATAACCCGAGCCAACATCATCGTCAGCTCAAGTCTGAGCGGTGAGATTCGTCGGAGACTCAGAACCACCGCCGCTGTCAGGGCGCCGCCGCCGCTACAGGCCAGTTCTTCATTCGTCACCGGAAACATCTCTCTTCTGAATCGGTCGTGAACAGCATCATCATCAGCGATAGTCGTCGGAGGAGAAGAATCACGCTGGTTATCGGTCAGAATCATTCCGGTTGTCGGAGAAAAGAGGGATAAAGCAGGTGGGTGCGGCTGGTGTTGTTAGCTCGTCGGTAAACCAAATCAAAGAGGGAGAGAGAGAGAGACGAGGGGTGTGGGTGTTTGGCTGCGAACAGACAATCGCCGGCAGCCGGTCGGCATCTCCGGCCGCCTGTGTCTGAAGCTCGAGAGGGAGAGAGCACAGGGATAACTTGTGCGGCTGTAATTGTGGTCTGTATGGTTTCTATCAAAAATAAGGGTGTGGGGTTTAAGTTCATATTTATAGGGTAGGGTTTAGGTTTAGGGAGTGGGCTTAAGCCTAGCCCAAGTGTGTATGGATTTCTATCAAAACAAACAGGCCCGATTATTTTATTAAATGTAAAGGTAATTAAATACTAAACGAATAAATGTCTCGATGCGGATTATTATTTAGTAAATAATAGTAATAATAATAATCGATTGATTGCTGAGGGGATCGGGATTACGGGTTGTCACAGCAGGCCAGTAACAAAATCCATGGAAATTTGCTCCCATTTCCATTGTGGTATCTCTGGTTGTTGAAGTAGGCCCGATGGGTTCTGATATTCAGTCTTGACTCTCGCACAAGTCAAACACTTGCTAACATAGGTTGCTATGTGAGCTTTCATGCTAGGCCACCAGTATGTAGTTTTCAAGTCGTGGTACATCTTATCTGAACCAGGATGTACTGAGTAGCGAGACTTGTGTGCTTCATCCATCACAAGCTCTCGTAGGTTGCCATAGAGTGGGACCCAAATACGTCCTGTTACGTAGTAGGCGCCTTCTTCCTTTTATTCTAATCGTTGCCTTGAGCCGCGTAGGGCTTCAGCCCTGACGTTGTCTGGTTTCAATGCTTCTACCTGAGCATTTCGAATCTGTGAAGGAAGACTAGACTGGATGGTAAGTTGTAATGCTCGCACGCGCTTAGGCGTATTGTCCTTTCGACTGAGGGCGTCAGCCACAACATTGGCTTTGCCTGGATGGTATTTGATCGCGCATTTGTAATCATTCAAAAGCTCAACCCATCACCGTTGTCGCATGTTTAACTCCTTTTGCTTGAAGATATGCTCGAGACTCCTGTGATCGGTGTAAATAGTGCACTTGGTACCGTACAGGTAATGTCTCCATATCTTGAGCGCAAAATCAACAGCTCCCAGCCCTAGATCGTGTGTAGTGTAATTCCTTTCGTGAACCTTAAGTTGACGTGATGCGTAAGCAATGACCTTATCACGTTGCATCAATACGCAACCAAGTCCCTGGATGGATGCGTCACAATTAACCACAAAATCGTCTGTGCCCTCTGGCAATGAAAGAATAGGTGCGCTACAAAGTCTATCCTTTAAGTGTTGAAATGCTAATTCCTGTGTAGTACCCCAACGATAGACAACGCCTTTCTGAGTTAGTGAGGTGAGAGGTTGCGCAATCTTGGAGAAATCCTTGATAAACCTTCTGTAGTAACCTGCCAAACCCAAGAATCGGCGGATTTCTGTTGGTGTACGGGGTGCAGGCCAGTTCTTGATCGAGTCGACTTTGGATGGATCAACGTGAATCCCATCCTTGTTTACCACGTGGCCTAGGAAATGGACTTCACGAAGCCAGAAGTCGCATTTTGAAAACTTAGCGTACCGCTGTTCTGCTCGAAGGAGTTCCAAAATAAGTCGCAAATGCTGCTCGTGTTCCTCCTGACTCTTAGAGTAGATCAGAATGTCGTCTATGAATACAGTCACGAACTTATCCAAGTAAGGCTTGCACACTCTGTTCATAAGATCCATGAAAACCGCAGGTGCGTTTGTCAGTTCCGAAAGGCATAACCAGGAACTCGTAATGTCCATACCGAGTCCTGAACGCTGTCTTAGAGATGTCCTCGTCTCGGACTCTCAATTGATGGTAACCTGACCTCAGGTCAATCTTCGAATAGTAGCTCGACCCTTGCAACTGATCGAACAAGTCATCAATGCGTGGAAGAGGATAGCGATTCTTCACGGTCACCTTGTTGAGTTCGCGGTAATCTATGCACATCCTAAAGGTACCATCTTTCTTCTTCACAATTAACACTGGAGCTCCCCAGGGCGAAGAGCTAGGACGAATGAAACCCTTTTCCAAGAGTTCTTGCAACTGCTTAGACAGTTCTTCCAGTTCAGTTGGAGCTAAGCGATAAGCGATAAGGTGCTCGAGCTATAGGTGCTACTCCAGTGCTAAAATAGCAGTGTGGCCCTTTCGCAAACACTTCTGGGCCTTAAGAAAAGAAATGATGCCCACCACAGCACCACTCTTGTCGCCTTGAATTTCGAGAGGTTCTTGACCAGAACGGGGTATACGAATGATCTTCTCCTTGCAAAGAATCTCTGCCTGCTATTGGGATAGCCAATCCATCCCGATGACGATGTCGGAACTACCAAGAACTATAGGAATGAGATCAATAGAGAAAGTCTGACCAGCTAAAACGAGATTACAGCCCTTAACTATGTGTGTGGCCTCTACACTTTTACCGTACGCTAATTCTACGACATACTTAGTGTTTAAGGGGGTTGGTGTGCGTTTTAACATTTAACCAACTTTTAGAGACACATAACTGGTATCGGCACCCGAATCAAATAAAACAGTAACAAAGAAATTGTCTGGTAGGAACTTACCCGCCGCAACGTTGGCGTTGTTTCTTTCTTTTCCTTGACCATTCAGGAACTCACGCTCATCAGCCCTGTGGTTATCACTATTGTCTCTGTTAATATTCCTGTTGCCCTGGTTGCTGTTGTTGTCACGATTCTGCCTCATCTGCGGACAGTTCCTCTTGAGGTGGTCTTTGGCTCCACATCGAAAACACCCCTTTTTGCTACCCTGCTGCTGCTGGTTCCGGTTTGCAGGATATGGGCTCCTGCAGTCTCTAGCCATATGTCCCATCTTTTTGCACCGATGGCAACACGATCCCGCACATGACCCGTTGTGGTGCCGTTGGCACTTGCGACATCTTGGCTTATTCCCTAGGTATCCTCCTTGATTTTGGTAGTTCAGCCCCTGCTGTACGAGTTTCCTGTGCGGGTCCTGTGGTATAGAGCTAGGACCCTCACCTTGGCGATCACCCCAAATATACTGGTTACTATTTAGAGCATTTGCATTGGAAAAGTTACGCTTGGGCAACTTGCCCTCTTCCACCGCCTGATCGGTGAGTTGGTGCGCCAAACGAACGACTTGTTGGATTGTGGGAAGGTTGGCTGCAATTACAGACCCTTGGATTTCCGGGACTAAGCCTCTGAGGTATAGCTTGATTCGTCTAGACATGGGTTGTGACAAGTTAGAACATAAGGCAGCCAAGTCGTTGAACCTCTTTGTGTACGCCTCAATCTCTGATCCTTCCATCTTCAAACCATAATACTCTATTTCAAGTTTCAGAATGTCGTCCAGGTGGCAGAATTCTTCCTTAATCAAATCCTTGAAGTCGCTCCAGAGGGTGGCATTTGCGTCTGCCAACCCGAGCATCTGAACTTGTGTGTTCCACCAAGAATACGCTTTCCTTTGCAACGTGCCAGTAGCATACTCTACTCGTTTGCTGGCAGGGCTTTCACTTTCTTCGAATGTATATTCGATTCTTCGGATCCAGTGTAGAAGGCCGATTGCCCCTCCAGTGTCGTCGAAAGTGGGAGGTTTGCATTCCAAGAATGCCTTGAAGGTGCCTATGCGTGTTTGAGTGTGCATGGGTTGACTCCCTATTTGGGTTGCTAAAGCTTCAGCAACCCGTTCATTAATCAAGGTCGTCAGCTGATCCTGAGTCAAGTTGAGACGCCCACTCATGATCTTCAGATCGAGGGAAACACAAGTAAGAAAGGTGTCGCGAAAGTACGTAGTCATGGGATAATAGAGGAGAGTAAGCACACAGGGTTTAAATCAGCAGTCGTTACACTAACTAAACATACCATGAGCAAAGTTCTATGTAATCTAGCAAGTAGGCAATGTAAACATAAATCATATCACCTAGAATGTCGAGTCTTGCACGTGGAGCGAAGCGTCGTTGTGGATCGTTGAGCACTGTACACAAGTTATAGTCTGGTTTTAACAAAAACTTTTTCCTTTATTAAAACCAAGTTCGCTATAACCAATGGCTCTGATACCAATCTGTCACACCCCCAAAATCCACACGCGGAGTATCACCGCTTGGAGGCGTGACATGACCAGGATCAAGCCACCAATCATATTGAACAAGCATGTAAGTAGTAAATAAACTTCAACCACACAATATGAAAGGTGTTCAAAACAAAAGCATAGTTAATTGTTTGGCGGAAGCATAATTGTAGAATCCAATATAAGTATTAAGTACGAAATAAAGTAATGTTTTTAACATGGCACACACTACCATGACCCACAACGACTGCGCCTCCCTGTGCAAGCTCCATGGGTACCTAACGACCTGCAAGGCATGTAGCAACGAATCAACAACAAAGTTGAGCGAGTTCACAGTTGGTTGTTTAGTAGTAGTATTCGTTTCGTAAATGGTATGTTCGTTTGTAAACCATGTATCATATTAATTCGTATCGCGGTCACCCTGACATGTTTGCGAAGATTAGTGGGGGCTTCCCATGTATTATTAGACCACGCGTATCGACTGCTACGAAAATGTAAGTGGTGCCCTAAGTCAATGTCTATCAGCATTGACCCTTTGCCCATAGTCCATTAGTACACGCCCGTCCGACTGGCACGGTGTGAGGTTTGTTAAACCTAATAGCGCTATTAACTAATGACCCGCTCGCCATAGGCCTCGGCGATTAAGTCGATCAATGAGGGACTTAAAGTGATAGAGTTGATGGTCTTATAGTCGTACGTATCCTGTTGTATGGGGAATACGCAAGTTCATAGTTACCGTTCAGTTCTTTAACCCATTCCCAACCCTTGGGAATCCCATGCCTTGGATAGAGTGTGAACTCACCTTGGTTTGCTCAGCAGATACACCAAAAAGTTACTTGAGCTTTATGTGGTCAACCACGTCCTAACATGGTTACCATACAAGTCAGGTCTAGGTTCAAATAGTGCACATAGGTTTACACATAAGCTAACAGGTTACAAACACGTATTGATCATGGCAACACATTACAGTCAAGTACATATCATACTCATACTTGTACGATTCAAGAGATTGGGCTCGCACAAGTCTAACAGCCTTGTCCGATTCACCCATTGAAGCCCAAAGATACCCGGCCCAATAACATAAGCAGTCCAACATGCAAACGGCCCAAACAAATAAACATTGGTCTTGTGCGATTCGGATGGTCTTGTGCGACTGACCAGTCCTTGTGCGATTGGGATTGGGCTTTGAGGCCCAATAACATATTAAGTCCAATCACTGTGTAAGGCCCAAGACTTGTGCGATCGGCACTGTCTTGTGCGATCCACATATCTTGTGCGATCATGCATTACTGTGTAGTACACTGTGTTCTAATTGTACATACGATTTGATCTTGTGCGACCAAGGAGTCTTGTGCGATCAGTTAAAATAATCCGAATTTCATGCAATCAGTTTTATTGTTTCCTTTTGTGAAATTATCATTCAACAACACTAACAGTTCCTACTCACACAATTAATCGATCAAACAAGGGTTCTTAGCATCAACTCTCTATGAACCCTAATCATGTTTCAAGCATAAACAACACCTTAAAACATTCATCTATCAGATTTAAAGCTTTCAACATCATCAAGCTAACAATCCGAAGCACAGAAACATAACAGCCGATTAACATCTTATTCGGTTCTAGATCAACAATATACAAAACCGATTAATATGAATCATTATCAAATACACGCATGTGAGCCGATTTCATGAACACTAGGATTCAACAGTTTATATCATGTTCAACCATAAGATATCACTAAATCATCATGTAATACACATAGATCATAACACCATCAAACATACAACCAAAAATCACAAACACTAACCGATTGAGAGGAGAATAAGATCGATCCAAGTAAGAAAACTTCGAGAGATGATGGTGTTTGCCGTCGGCTTCGTGAGAGAGAGAGGGAGAGGTATTAGGGTTTGGTGTGTTATGAGACTTGCAACAAATGAGGAGTATACACTCTCCTCATGGTTTATGCGACACAAGGGAGTGGGCCGGACCCTCCTAATGGGCTGCCCATTCGGTTCAAGCACAAAAGGATGTGGGCCGAGAATGTTGAGGAACCACAGCCCAAAGGCTTGTGCGTTCGGGTTGTTGTTGTGCGATTGGTTATTTCGTGTGGCCCTAATACATACATACAAGCACAACACATTTTCACATAACATTTATAACACGTAGCATGATAAATGTAACATTCTGTTGAAACCAAGTACATTAACTAGTCACATATATTCAAACAAGTACATCAAAGCATAACAAGGAGGTTCTAAAACACGAGTTGTCACATTATCCCCAACTTGAAAGAAATTTCGTCCCGAAATTTAGCACGTAGCTACTGAGGAAGCTAGTTAAGTTGCATGGTTTTCCTGGTTTTTCCTGGGGTGTCACATTTTGGACAAAGGTTTCATTCATCCTAGTTCCTCGCCCTGGGGAGCTCCAGTCTTACTTGTTAAGAAGAAGGACGGTACCTTTCGAATGTGCATAGACTATCGCGAACTCAACAAGGTGACCGTGAAGAATTGTTATCCTCTTCCGCGCGATGACTTGTTCGACCAGTTGCAAGGGTCGAGCTTCCATTCTAAGATAGATCTGAGATCGGGCTATCATCAGCTGAGAGTCCGAGACGAAGACATCTCCAAGACAGCATTCAGGACTCGTTACGGACACTATGAGTTTCTGGTTATGCCTTTCGGGTTGAGGAACGCACCTGCGGTTTTCATCGATCTCATGAACCGAGTGTTCAAACCATAGTTAGATAAGTTCG
This sequence comes from Helianthus tuberosus, assembly GCA_030545235.1. Classification (NCBI taxonomy): domain Eukaryota; kingdom Viridiplantae; phylum Streptophyta; class Magnoliopsida; order Asterales; family Asteraceae; genus Helianthus; species Helianthus tuberosus. The sequence goes on from CM060442.1 coordinate 96,150,641, forward strand.
TCATTGTTTTCATTGACGACATCTTGATCTATTCTAAAAGTCAGGAGAAGCACGAGCATCATCTGCGACTTATTCTGGAACTTCTTCGATCAGAACAGCTCTACGCTAAGTTTTCGAAGTGTGACTTTTGGCTTCGTGAAGTCCACTTCCTAGGCCACGTAGTCAATAAAGATGGGATTCACGTTGATCCATCCAAGATTGACTCCATCAAGAACTAGCCTGCACCTCGTACTCCAACTGAAATTCGTCAATTCTTGGGTTTGGCGGGTTACTACCGAAGGTTTATCAAAGATTTTTCAAAGATTACGCAGCCTCTCACTACTTTAACTCAGAAGGGTGTCACCTACCGATGGGGTGATGCTCAGGAATCTGCGTTTTTTTTTGGGTAAAGATGCTCAGGAATCTGCGTTTCAACAATTGAAGTAGAAACTTTGTAGCGCCCCCATTCTTTCGTTACCTGAAGGCACGGAAGATTTTCTTGAGTATTGTGACGCGTCAATCCAAGGACTTGGTTGTGTGTTGATGCAACGTGAGAAAGTTATTGCTTAAGTATCACGCCAGCTCAACGTTCACGAAAAGAACTACACTACCCATGATTTGGAGCTGGGAGCAGTAGTGTTTGCACTCAAGATATGGAGACATTGCCTGTACGGTAGCAAATGCACCATTTACACCGATCGTAGGAGCCTCCAGCACATCTTTGATCAGAAGGAGTTGAACATGCGACAGTGTCGGTGGGTCGAACTTCTGAATGATTATGAGTGCGCGATCAAGTATTATCCCGGCAAGGCCAACGTTGTGCCCGATGCCCTCAGTCGTAAGGAAACCAAACCTAAGCGGGTATGTGCGTTACAGCTTACGATTCACTCTAGTCTTCCTACCCAGATTCGTGACGCTCAGATTGAAGCAATGAAGGAAGTGAACCTCAAGGCTGAGTCCCTACGGGGATTGGAGAAACGACTAGAATTAAAGGAAAATGGTGCTTACTATTTGGCGGGACGTATCTGGGTTCCATTTTATGGTAATCTACGTGAGCTTGTGATGGATGAGGCACACAAGTCTCATTACTCGGTACATCTTGGCTCTAATAAGATGTACCACGATCTCAAAACCACATACTTGTGGCCTAGTATGAAGGCTAACATAGCGACCCATGTTAGTAAATGCTTGACGTGTGCCAGAGTTAAGGTTGAATACCAGAAGCCATCAGGACTACTCCAACAACCCGAGATCCCAACATGGAAATGGGAGCAAATTTCCATGGATTTCGTCACTGGCTTACCTAGATCTCAGCGGGGAAACGAAACCATCTGGGTGATCGTGGATCGACTAACTAAGTCTGCACACTTTCTGGCAATCAAGGAAACTGACAAGTTTTCTACACTCGCAGACATCTATCTGAAGGAAGTAGTCTCTAGGCACGGAGTGCCAACTTCTATTATCTCTGATCGAGACTCATGCTTTACATCTGAGTTGTGGCAGACGATGCACAAATCCTTTGGCTCACGTCTAGACATGAGCACAGCGTATCAAACTCAGACGGATGGGCAGACTGAACGCACCATCCAGACCCTAGAAGACATGCTTCGAGCGTGTGTTATCGATTTTGGTAACGGCTGGGAAAGACACCTACCTTTAGTGGAGTTCTCATACAACAATGTTACCACACCAGCATCAAAGCTGCTCCATTCGAGGCTTTGTACGGGCGGAAATGCCGATCATCTCGATGCTGGGCAGAAGTTGGCGATAGCCAAATTGTCACACCCTGACCGCGTAAAACAACAAACCGCGGCGGAAACGTCGGGGAGTGAAGCGACATAATTATTGTTTCAATAACCATGGTAATTAAAGTTTTGTATTATTAAGATTAAAGTTTACATTGTCTTGGAGTTTAACAGAAACATAGCATAATTAACTATCTTTTAAGTCACTAAGGCCCAAGTCCGCCTAAGCGAAGCACAAACATCATCATGTATTAGCACCTGAAACACATGTGAAAATAGGTATGTCAGCATAAAAATGCCTGTGAGATACATAGGTTTTGTTTATGCAAGATTCATGACTTGTAGTTAAAAGAAATGTTTAACAAAAAGGTAATCATGAACCTTGTAAAATGTTTTCCTTTATAAATCATATGAAAATCGATGTGAAAATCAGATGATATAAAAGGATATACGTGGTTAAATGAATAACCAAGTATAAATGAATTTGTATAAAATATGTAATTTGTAAAACAATGTCGTGTCCTTGTATAAAATGTTTCATGTCTTTGTCAAGTGGTTTAGATAACGCGACAATGTGTATTACAATAAAAGCACTTATATATAGGAAGTACCAGCGGCGTATCCACCATGTTTTTATCATTTAACACATAGCCCCGCTATATAAGTCACTTATCAATAATCAACCAAAATGTCTTGTTTAAAGCAAATGTCAAATTGTTTATGTGTAAACCATGTTCAATGTCATGTGTAAACTGTATCATGTATACCCAAATGAAATGTATAGCAAGTAGAAAGTATCTACTCAAACTATATGATAATGTCTATGTGAAAAACAAATGTCATGTATGGTGAATAAATAGTATCTACTCAACCCCATAGGAAAATGTACAAAACAAAGTTTTTGAATAAACCTAAGTTTAAATCAAATGTTATGTTTTGCAGAAAACAATGCGTAATCACCTTTTTTTCCAATGTAGCTTTGCGTCAAAAGTCTGGAATAATGTGAGAACTATGGTTAACTTGGTGAGTGTAAACGATTCTTGGGTCTCCATTTCGGCTTGGATGGAACAGACGGGTTCTTCGAAGAACATGGATGTCATTGTGGGTAAGATTCTCATTGCAGCTACGACGTACTTCATATGGGAAGAAAGAAATAATAGGTTGTTTTCTCATAAGCATAACTCGGCTGAATCGGTTATGGAGATGATCAAGAACACGGTCCGGTTAAAGCTTATGGGGTTCAAGTTTCGTGGGAATGCTAGCCGTAATAGATTGCTAACGGCTTGGAAGATCTACTCTAATGACGAGGAAGAAGATCCGGGCTAGAACTCTAATTATGTAGTTGCTCATATTTTGTTTTTGGCTGTCTTTGTTTGTGGCTGTTTTCGGATGTTTGCGTTTTAGTTGTTTTGTGTTTTTTTGGTTTCCTAGTCTTGGTATGCCAAGTCTAGTAGGTGTGTTCGCTTTGGCACACCCTTGTACTTATTTGGTTGATTTATAAAATTTACCGGGGTAACCCTTTACCCAAAAAAAACAATGCTTTATGGATACGGACATTTATGCAGTAATGTTAAAACGCATACATTCAAGCCTTGCGACTGTGGCGACAAACCCTTAAACAAATTAAAGGGTTATCTAAATTATGTATATCGGATTCTGTCATTCCCAACTTCCAAACAAACCTAGGAAGTCGGAAACGGGATTTGTCAAGTCCTATGGTACCATTACATACTACCGAGCGGCATGATCAGTGTTAATGAATGTATTATTGTCCCGTTAAACATACCAAATGTCATACCAATGTAAGCATGCTATGAAAACCATGTACTAAGTATGCTAAGTAAACATACATAGTAGAAATGTTCATGAAAACAATTGTACTAGCATGCTCAGTAAACATACATAGTAGAAATGTCATGTAAATCAATGTGTCCATATGCTGAGTAAACATATGAAACAAATGTGTCTTATGAAATCAATGTGCTAGCATGCTTAGTAAACATACATAGCAAAACCTAATTGAAAGCATGTACTATACGTGTACTAGGTGAAACTAGCATGTTTATGTCATAAAAGCAATGAAAACACAAAAGTAACAAGTATGTACATGTGTATCACCCCAAAGTATTTGAAAACGGTAAAAGAGGGGAACTATGTACTCACTTGGGATTGCTTATTAGTCTTGGGAATAAGACCAAATTAAGCTCCAAGGATCACGGAATCAACAAGGCACCTAATATGGGTAACTATGTTAATAATCGGATTCTAAATCGGGAGATAGGATAGAATGATGTTCTATAAATCAAATGAGTATTTGAACACATATGGCATGATTTAATAGAGCTAACATTCTGATTTGGAAGTCTACCTAAGTGCTTTTGACCCGTTTCGAACCGTTATGGTAGTATAAGCTACTATAACGCGTCGTTTGCGTAAAACTAAGGTTGGATGGTTATCTATGTGCTATGTCAAGTCTTACATGCCCAATTATGCCTAAATATGTTACTAAATCAGATCATATGTCAAAAACTTGATTACATAGGCAAAATATGGATTTATGCTTCAAAAGGGCATTTTGGTCATTTCCTATGGGCATATAAACTACTTAACAAATAACTAACCAACCTAAGTGATCATAAGGTATAACCTCAGTAGGTTATTCCCTATGCAACTATGATCACCAAATAAGCTTGGTCGGATCCTAGTGATCGACCAAACGGGTCGGGTTCGAAAGTCTAAGCGGTTGTCTAGACCGCCTAACTTACGACCCTAAACAAGCATTAAACTAGTAGTGACCAGTTAAACATGTCAAAACATGTTTAACTAACTTAGAAAACTGATTTGGTATCAAAACAAAGTGTTTTTTTTTTGGGTAAAGGGTTACCCCGGTGAATTTTATAAATAACCAATAAAAAGAACAGGGTGTGTCAAGAACCCGACACACACTACTAGTCAAGGCATACCCCGACTAGGGCACCAAACAAACATGACTAACCAAAAATACACAGCCAAGACACCAACTAGACAATACACTACCCCAAAATAAACAAACAAAAAACCACTCCAACGCCTCCTTAGCCTGGATCCGAAATCATATCCATCTTCGAGATCTGCCACTTATCAAGAATCTTCATGTGATTCGGGTCTCTACCAAACTTGAATCCCATTAACTTCAGCCGAACCGTACTAATAATAACTTGAGAAAGCATACTAGGGGTACGTTGAAGCTTCGAGAATAACCGGTTGTTTCTTTCTTGCCATATGAAATATGTAGCTTCCCCTAACAGAATCTTGCAAACTATCGTTTCAAGTTGCCTCAAGTTAGCGCTTTGTTCCATCCAAACCATGACCGAGCTCCATGTGTTATTGACGCTCCCCATATCAACCCTTTCCCTCACTATTTCCCACACCTTAGACGCATAAGAACACTGAAAGAAAAGATGATCTCTAGAGTCCCGGTCATAACAACATAGCGGACAACACATGAGGATGAGGTTAGTGGCACTACCCGCTTCCCAAATAGCCATCCTATCCTGAGTCTTTAGCTTGTTATTGATAACTAGCCACAAGTGAAACGAGTGCCTAGGAACACACTGGCTGAACCAAACCGAATCCACCCAAGCCACTTTATCGTTTCTCAGCCGAAATGAGTTCCAAGCTTCCGAAGAGTGAAATAAATGTAAATTACCTTCACTATCCTTCCAACGAAATCGATCAACCATATCCTCCAGTAGAATGGGTGGCGTAATATTTATGAGAACCGGAAATAAATCATACCAAGCTAGAGGCCATTTCCACTATCCATTATCGTCAAGAAGCTCCGCAACAGTCGTGCTTAGATTGAAGCCTGCATTGGCAATGATTCTAGGAGAAATAAAGAGACGAAGAGGGCTGCAAGAACACCAATTATCACTCCATGAATTCGTTTGGCGACCGCTTTGAATAGACTTCCAAACATAGGGCCGAACCTGATTACGAATAGCTAGAATCTTTTTTTTTTTTTGGGTAAAGGGTTACCCCGGTGAAATTTTATATCAATCAACCAAAAAAACAGGGTGTATCGACACAACAATACACACTACTAGACTTGGCATACAAGACTAGGACAACAAAAGAAAACAACCCGACAAAACAAAGCCAGAAACAAACAGACTACAAGAACGAACACAGCCCAGACAAAAATACAGCTACAAACAAAGATAAACCGCTTTAGCCAGGATCAAAATTCATGCTGCATTCCGAAATCGACCACCGATCCAAAATCCTCTTTTGCTTCGGGTCTTTACTGAATCTGAACCCCATAATTCTGAGCCTCACCGTATCAATGATAACATTAGCAAGCACACTAGCACTCCGCTGCTCTTTAGAGAATAAACGCGAGTTCCTTTCTTACCAAACAAAATAAGTTGAAGCCGCCACCAAAATGTTGCAAATAATATGATCCATCGTTTTAGAGTTTGCATTTAGCTCCATCCACTGCAAAATGGAAGCCCATGTATCCGTAACACTCCCCATGTCTACCATTCCCCTAACCAATTTCCAAACCTCTGAAGCATATGAACATTGGAAAAAAAGGTGATCCCTAGAATCCCGATCAAACCGGCATAGAGGACAACACATGAGCCGAAGATTAGTAGCACTACCTGCTTCCCAAATGGCCATCCTATCTTGTGTTTTTAACTTATTCTTGATAACCAACCACAAATGGAAAGAATGACGAGGGATACACTGACTAAACCAAACCGAATTACTCCATTGCACCTTATCATGTCTCTGCCGCAAGCTGTTCCAAACCTCCCATGATCCAAAAAACATTAAGATTACCTTCCACATCCTTCCACGAAAAACGATCATTGACATCCGAAATAATCTGGGGAGGAACGAGATTTATGAGAACCGGATATAAATTGTACCACGCCTGAGGCCATAACCATTGACCATCTTCAGCAACAACATCCGCCACAGAATTATTTAAAGCAAAACCAGCGTTTGCAATGGCTCTAGGGGAGATAAACGAGCGAAGAGGACTGCATGCACACCAATTGTCACTCCAAACATTAGTTTGTCGGCCACATCGAATAGAACTCCATATGAACGACCGAACACTAGAACGGATTGATAAAAGCTTTCTCCATCCCCAACTAACACTACCTCTACATTGCACTTCCCAGAAACTTGTACCTTTCAACTTGTATGAGTGGATCCATTGTACCCAAAGGGACTGCCGATTAGTAATTAAGCTCCAGATATGGGAAGTTAAAAGAGTCTTGTTCACATCCATTATACTACGGATACCTAAACCACCCTCCTCTTTAGGCAAAGAAACATCCTTCCAAGCTACTTTAGCACGGACCGGACCTTGATTACCACCATTCCACAAGAACCTTCGAAGCCTTTTCTCCAAATCCTTTATCACACTAGATGGGAGCATCATAACCGAAGCCCAGTAGGAGTATAAAGCCGAAAGAACAGAGTTTATAAGCTGAAGCCAATAGCTAGGATTCATTCTTACAAAAACTAGATCCCTTTAATTTGTAAGAATGAATCCATAGAACCCAAAGAGAACGACGATTATTAATAATACTCCATATATGGTTTGAAATCAACGCTTTATTAACGTCCATGACACTTCGAATACCCAAACCACCCTCTGTTTTTGGCAAGCAGATATCCTTCCAGGCAACTTGAGAACGAGCAGAGCCCTGAGATCCCCCATTCCATAGAAATCGACGCATACATGCTTCAAGCTCCTTAACAATCCTAACCAGAAGCATGAAAACTGAAGCCCAGTAAGTATACATAGCCGAAATGACCGAGTTAATCAATTGGAGCCTTTCCGCAAACGATAAAGACTTAGACATCCAATTATCAATCCTCTGCTCGACCCGCTCAACCAGGACTTTGCAATCACTATAAGCAAGCCTTGTAGAGATTAAAGGCACTCCAAGGTAACGAACAGGAAGGGAACCCTCCTGAAATGACATTAAACTCAAAATCTGAGCTTTCGTGTGAGGAGGAACATTACAAAAGAAAATAGTACTTTTCGGGGCACTTGGGACCAAACCCGAGATCCTCATAAACTTTTGTAGAGCATCCCATAATAACTTAACCGACACACAATCACCATGAGCAAATATAAACAGATCATCCGCAAAAGACACATTTATAATCTTTTGCTTAGCACAATGCGCATGAAATTTAAAAGCCGAACTGACCCTCGCCGCACGCTGGAGAAGAAGAGAGAGAACCTCCATGACTAGAGTGAATAAGTACGGGGACATAGGGTCACCTTGTCTAAGACCCCTCTTCCCACTAAAATACCCATGTAACTCCCCATTAATGCTTAAGGAATACGACACAGTAGAGACACACGTCATGATCCACTTAACCATTTTCCGATGAAACCCAAACCGCAATAAGACTGCTTCAAGGAATGACCAGCTGATAGTATCATAAGCCTTCTGAATGTCAATCTTCAAGGCACATCTAGGAGGACCTCTATTAATGTGGTAGTTATGCATAAGCTCCTGAGTGAGGAGAATATTATCAGTAATCTTACGACCAGGGACAAAAGCTGACTGATTTATGCTGACTAAGCCAAACTTCCTTTAATTCTATCAGTGATAATCTTGCTGATGCACTTAAACAAAACATTACAGCAAGAAATCGGCCTGTAGTCCAACACCGTATTCGGGGATTCCTTTTTTGGCACCAACGCTATAATAGTATGGTTGATTTGTTTCAACATTTGACCATTCTCAAAAAAATCAAGAACTGCATTTGTAAGTTCATCACCCACTACATCCCAAGCTTGTTTAAAGAAAGCCGATGTGTACCCATCAGGACCCGGAGCCTTATTTTCGCCAATACCAAACATAGCTTTTTTTACCTCATCCCGTGTCACCTCACGCACCATATGATCAGCTGAAGGCTCACTAAGAGTAGTGATAAACAAGTCCCCAATATCAAAGCTATCAACCTGATCTTCCATGCCCAAAAAATTAGCGTAATGAGCAAGAAGAGCTGCTGGAACGTGATCACCCTCATACTGGTTCCCTTGCACATCCATAATACTCGAAATTTTACTTCTAGCGTTTCTACTTTTCACACGCTTATGAAAAAAGGACGTGTTTGCATCCCCAGCACATAACCAATCAACCTTAGCTTTTTGCTTAAGGAAGCATTCCTCATCATACGCAACAGCTTGAAATTCTCGAAGACATTTGGCATGATCATCTCGAAAAGACGTAACCAAAGGATTTGCATCCACTTGGCGCTGAATCTGGTCAAGTTGAACCTGTAAATTAGCAACTCTATCATGCAGGTTACCTTGCTTAAAGAGAATTTTACGAAAAACCGGCTTCAAATTTCTCATTTTCTTCACTACAGCAAACATAGAATGACCTTGAACTTCTTTGGCCCATTCCAACGTGACAGCCTGCCTAAACTCAGATTTAGACGTGATAAAGTTGGGAAACTTGAAAGGTTTCGGTTTGATACGAGCCACCGACGACGTCTTCAAAATACAAGGAGAATGATCCGATATACGGGCTGGCTGGAAAAGCGCATAACCATCCGGAAACAACTCCAGGAACTTGACATTACCCATAACACGGTCTGTCTTCTTCATAACCCCAATACCCTCTCTCGGCTTCTGATTCCACGTATAGTGGATGCCATGACTCGGAATATCAAGTAACTCGGTCTCCTTCACACAATCATAGAACTCCCTCATACCGATAGTATGGTTTGAAGGCCCAAATAAGCAATCTTCCATATTAAGAGCCACGTTAAAGTCACCCAGGACTACCCATGGTTTATCACGAGTCAAGGCATTAAATTTGCACAAATCTTCCCATAGAGACCGCCTATCATGGTACCTGTTTTCAGCATAAACAAAGGAACAGAAAAACACTTTTTTATCAGCTTTTACGAGGACTTGAGTGTGAATCACCTGATCCGATTGGGTGAGAACCATGATATCCACCACATCCGCATTCCAACCGACGATAATTCTAGTGCCTCTGGTACATAACCCGCCATTAGACGTCCAACTCCAGTTCCTAAAAACATTGTTACAAATACCAGCTAACTTGTTCACATGGACATGAGTTTCCAACACTGCACAAACATTAAGTTGGTTTTCAGCTATAAGAACCCGAACCTCAGCTTGTTTAAGGGGCCGGTTCAAACCCCTAATATTCCAAGCAGCTAAACTATCCATTTAAACCCGTAAGCCCGGGAGTGCTTGCCCCCTCAGTGTTATTTCCCTCTGGATTACTGCCCATAAATTTTGACATCTCCGTAGGAACCACTTCTACAACCTCTTCCTCATTAGTAGTGTTTGATCTATCACCTATATCAAGCCTTGGCCCCGTTCCTTTCTCGTTCACAAGAGTGCCTATATCTGCTTCCCCATCAGACTTAGATAAAGTTTCAAAGGAGTTTTTGGTTACCACATTGCCATGCATACTAGTTTCCGACTTGTCATTCTTAGTGCCCGACGAACTCGCTCTAGAATTACCTATCTTGGGCTTATAGACGAACTTAGGCTTCTGTTTCTTTTGCATAACCCCTATCCTAGCCGTTTTCTTCTTATCCGTTATAAAACCCTCATCATCAATGACAACTTGTTTTGCTTTATTATTGACGTTCTTAGCACACGTTTGATCATTATGACCAAACACACAGCAAACCGAACAACGCTGAGGTTTCCATTCATACTCAACTTTAACTTTCTCAGTAATGTAGCCGTCCTCTTCTAGCTTCGGAATGGCAACAGTAATGTGATCCTTCAGTTCGTTATCAGCATTAATCTCAATCAAGGCCCGAGCAAAACTACTCCTCCCCCAGTTATCAACACACATATCCGCTGTATAACCATCTAACCTTTTAGGGGTTTGGACGCTAACAAACTCAGCCCATCATCCGTATATACCGCAATAGGAACATTATGGAGTTTTACCCATACCGGAACTGATTTGATACACTCTTTCTTGAGACTAACCGATGGAGTCCATAAACTCAAGAACAAAGGTACCTTTCTAATCAACTATTTTTTTTTGGGTAAAGGGTTACCCCGGTTCATTTCATATATCACAACCAAAAAAACAAGTAGCAAGGAGAATCCTTACTAGTTCACTTTCCCGACATGCCAGGAAGTGTTAACACGCTAAAAAGCTAACCACTAATACAAACAAAACCAACTCTAGAATCTAACTAGAAACAATGAATCCAAACCACTACATTCTTGGCACATTCCATTTTTCTAACAAGGTCATTCCAGTAGTCGAACTCGTGACCTTTATCGAGGCTAGCTTCAATCTAACCGTAGACACAATAGCTTCAGAAATGACATGCACCGTACGCCTCTTGGATTTAAAAAGCCTTTGATTACGCTCTTGCCATAAGAAATAAGCAGACGCCGCTAGGATAAGACGACCAATAATACTCCGCATTGACTTCTTCGAAGGTATTGCAATTAGCCATTCTACCATATCCTCCCACTTACTAGACATTAGAGGAATTCCAGCAAAAGATTTAATAGAAGACCAAACCTGCATTGAGAATGAGCATTCAAACAACAAATGATCATGCGAGTCCGGTTCCAAACCACACAGCGGACAAGTGAGCTGAATCAAATTCGAAGGACCTCCAACATCCCATTGTGTTAATCTATCTTGCGTTTTGAGCTTCTTCCTGCAAATCAGCCACGCCAAAAAAGCATGTCTCGGAATACAATTTGCAAACCAAACTATGTCAACCCAAGGAACTCTATCACTCTGGCTTCGAATCGACTCCCACACTACAGTTGCTGAATAATCCTGTTCGGCTCCAGAATCATCACGCCATACTATACAATCTGATCTATTAGAAGACACTTGAGGTGGTTGAATAGTCAATAAAACCGGAAATAAATCCATCCATGCTCTCGGCCACCCCCAATCACCATTATTCAGAATATTACACACCCTCGTATTAAGATTAAACCCCGCATTATGCACCCGTCGAGCTGAAATAACATCACATAACGGACCAATAGTCATACCCTCCTTAGTATCAAACTTAAAGAAGAAAAACCCTTCCGAGTTCATCATAAGCTTAGCAAAATCATGTTTTGACCAAACGTTTTTAGCATAGTATTCCACCACAGGGAAAGGAAGCCGATTACCTAAGAAATAACCATATAAAACATTCTCAAACTTTTCCTGGACCTTACGTATTACCTCACGAGGAATAACAACATCAGCATCTTGCACCGTTTCAACCGGATCCAACCTCCTAAAGTTAACTTCCCATTTCAGTGAGGTGCTCTTCTTCAGTGTATCCGCATAAGTGAAAGGCATTGTGCTCTTTGCAGTCTCAACCTTAGTACCATCATCCTTATTGCTTTCAATCTGAACCGGAACAGAAACCTTTTCCAACTCATCAATAATGTTAATTGCCCACTGCTCTTTTTGGAGAATGCCTCGCCTCGGCATCAATGAGTTACCATCCGTGTTAATCGGCTTGCCATCAAAGCTTTTTCGAAACAGCGAAGGTTTCTCTCTAGTCTCCTGGGAATTCATCGGCATAGAACCCTTCGAAGTAATGAAAATGTCCCCATGCAACTTTTCAGTAAATGATTGAAACCCTAAATCCTCCAATCCCTGATCTCGATTTCTCTCCATGCAACAAAGAATACGAAAAACAAAACCAAACCTCAACCAAACGACAGAACCATGCAAACCACAGAAACAGAAAACGAAAAACCCTACTCCTTGAAAACCCCAGTATCAATCTTCAACCCTTAACCGATTAAACTAGAGTATCAATCTAGCTAAATTAAACTCAATTAACAGCAATCAATAACAACCAATTTAATAAGTCAGGGTTTCTAACAGATCACTAAGGCGGCGATTGAAGAAAAAGAAAAGAAAACCCTAGTTTTAAATCGATCACTAATGCTAACAAGTTCGTTATAGAATTTTGAATGATCAAAGCTCTAATCACAGACTGTTATGCATAAGATCTCAAAGAAAAATCAGGGATTCATGAGGAAGCTGGAAATCGCTAAAGGAGAGAGAGCATCAGGTAACTTGTACATTTGTGTGTTTTTAGCACAGGCCAATCAAAGATAGAATCATACTAACCGGAGAAGCTTAGATTACGAACAAGAATGAAGGAGGGGCGATGCTTTGGTGAAGATAAGTTGCCGTCAACTTCAAGCAAAGAGGAGAAAGGAGTCGCCGTCCATTGGTATCAAAACAAAGTGTTTTTTTGGGTAAAGGGTTACCCCGGTGATTCTATATATTCACAACCAAACCAAAACAAGTAGTGTAGAGAATCTACACTAGTTCAAACATGAGACATGCCTCATGAATGTAGCACCACGAAAACCAACAAAGCACAAATAGCAAACACCAAAGACATAACAACTAGTCTAACAAACTAGAAAAACACCAAGACAAGAAGCTAATCAGCCACCATCATCCGAAAAACCACCGTCTTGAATCTCCCAATCACGCAACAGCCTAACCACTTTATCAGTTCGCTTCAGCCGCACTCCCATAAGCTTATACCGAACAGTATTGATAATAACTTGACATAATTGCTCCGGAGGCCTCAATTGATTCTTGAACAATCTAGCATTCCTCTCTTGCCAAATGAAATAAGCACTAGCCGCTACTAGAATTCTGCTGACATAATTAGCAGCCGACTTGGAGTGAGCTCGCACCAATAGCCAGTTCACAATATCCTCCCATTTAGGAGCAATATTGTCCATACCCGCCTTTTGTTTTACACTATTCCAGATCTGCGAAGAGAACTTACACTCAAAAAACAGATGATCGTGAGAATCATGATTTTCATAGCATAACAAGCAACACATCATATTCATATTCTTTCTTCTTGAGAGATCCCATTGAAGGATAATATCTGTAACACCCCGGCCGGAGGCGGAAAAGCCAAAGGTGTCACGAAACTTGATAGAATGCATTTGAGCACATGGAGATTAAATTAAGTTGAAATATGATTAAGATTCAATTAAGTAGATTGCATTCAAATCTGAAAGAAATACAAGTACAAAAGCAAATTACAAAATAACAAATTGTTTAACAAGCATAATTGATTCGGATTAAATCTAAGGCAATAAGTCTTGATCCATCCTATGTGATACATTCTTGCAATTTATGGCATCACACATTGTCACCTGAAACATATGTTAGGAGTAAAAGGATCAACAAAGGTTGAGTGAATTCATAGGTTTTGTTCTGCAAAAATTGTCAATGTGATATAGATATAGTTTCAACAAAAGTGGTTGTCGATATGTCTTTATAGCAAAAGAGTAATACATGTAGTTACTTGGTGGTACATTCAAGCTTGCGTTATGACATAACACGGGTCTATCACCACACTTCCAAAATGTTTCTCATGAGTACCAACAACAACAACAATTGCAACAAAAATGTATGGGAAGTGAGGTGGGGCGTCAATCCTATAGCGCTATAATGTAACCGTTGGGCTTTTGCAAGTTAATGAACGTAAACGCGTTAAAGCAACAACAAGTATTAAGCAAATGCAAAGGCAATCGGGGGAAACCACAAATGGCAAATAGTTTGTATCACATTGTAACATATGTATCATCCCAAAAATAATGTAAAAAGGGACTATGAACTCACCTTGATTTCGGTTAAGTCCAAACAAATATGCAAAGTGTGAGAGTTCTTGGGAATAAGATTCCACGTCACTCTAATTGATTGAACATGCAACAATATGGAATATGTATCAACAATAATGTTAAATTGGATAATTGGAAATCCTAAATCTATAGGATTCGGTAGTGTTTTGTTTAAATGGTAACTATAAGGTTTGGATAACCTAATAGAGAACTCGGAAAATGAATAAGGAATTATATATGAAAAATATTTCCTTGACATAAATAATTAAATTATATACGTACATAATTGAGTTACTACAAACATTTTAAAATAATGAATCAATTATATTCGATTTGTATAATTAGTTTAACATAAATAATTATACCAAAATATTTCATAAGTGATATAATTAATTTATAACTTATAATTGAATTTAGAAGTACAAAAATATATAATTATTTGGTAAATGATAATTATATAGTTTAAAGAATAACTATGATAATTATATAATTAATTATCAAAATAATTAATTTAAATCAAAATAATTAAAAATAACATTTTTAATTATTGAACTTTAATATTACTGATTTAAGATAATTATTACAGTTTTGAAATCATTTTAAATAAATAGAATGAATTAAAATGATTAAAATAACAATAAATAAGTTTACATAAGTTTAATTATCTAAATAAATAGATGTAATAAAATTTCAGATTCTAAATTTATATAAACTCAGAATAATGTATCTTTTGTCATAAAAATAGTCTTGGATAAAATTTATATAGTTATATAATTTATTTATATAAAATGAAACTAAACTTTTAAAGTGTAAACACTGTTTAATTTCAGAAATATCAAAATTATGTGAAATATTACCAACAATATTATTTCTGTAAAGTCCAACATATAAAATAATTACTATAAAAATTTCGATAATTAATTCTTTAATTTCGAATTATTATAATTTTGTAAAAATTAAACTATTTTTAATTTATAAAAAAATAGTTTTATAAACATTTTGACTAACATAATATTTTTAATAATTGAATCAGTAGATAAAGTATACATGTTAAAAATTTCGGACTTTAACTGATTAGTCTCTAATTAATATGAATTAAAAAAAATAATAATTAAAATATAAAAGATGAACACTGTTCATCTTCTTCCCCAATTCAGTCAACAGAAGTCAACTCGTTCAATTACGTGATCAAAACTGGACTATATTGCAATTAGTTTTACAGAAACATTAAACAGGTATAAACTAACCGATTAAACGAATAAAACGTGACCGGTAACGATCGGAATAGCGGGTTCGGCAAAATCCGGCGACTCCGACTCCGGCGAGATTTCAAGTTCTGAATTCCGACTTGTTTCGATGTTATTGAGTAATGTGAGAGGTGTAGGAGATTCGTGAAGGTCCAGGGAGTTTATATGATCCCTTAATTCGTTCCAGATCCGACAATACGTAATGGAATCGATCCACTTTAGAATATTTAAGTAAAAAAAAACTGGTAACATGCTGTTTGATATTCAATGTATCGAATTAATGAGTGAATTGAATTGGGTATGGGTCGTGGGTCTCGTGTGAATGCTTTACAGATAGAAAATCAATTAAACCATCGATTCTTGATTGTTTCCGACAACAACAGTGCGATCTGTTGCTGTTAGTATATATATATATAATATCTAATAAGTGTATAAATATAATGAAATCTAGAACTATAAACAACGAAGCTGGTAGTCCAGCCGGTTATGCACGTGTTTGGTTTGCGGTTGGGCGCGGGTTCGAGTCCCGGGTTGAGGCCGGTTCTTATAAGGTTTTTCTTAAAACCTTTTTATTTAAAAGAATTAGAATTTACACTTAGGTCCCTGTGGTTTCAGAATTACATAATTAGTCCCTGTAACAGTCTGTTAATTAGACTAACTAGGTTAGTTTTCAAACTAGAAAACCTTATATAGAATGTAACCCGGTTAATGTTCTTTGTTAAAATTAGTTTAGAAAATGACCACAACAGTCCCTGGAGTTCAAGTTTAAGTAAATGACCAATTGGACCCTACACTTTTATTTCAAAAATAAATATTTATTTCATTTAAAATATAAGTTTCAAAAATGACAATTAGGACCCTAAACTTTTGAGTTTTCAATATTTACATTTTTAACCCGAACTTACAAGATTTCAAAAATGACTTTTTAGTCCCCGGACTTTTGTACTTTCTAAAAATGACGGTTTTAGTCCTCGGACTTTAAATCAATGTTTTCAAGCAAGTTTCAAGGAATGAAAATTAGGTCCCTTAAATTGTAGTTTCACAAAATGTCATAATAGGCCCTTATAGTTTATGTATCATTGTTTAATAGTATAAAACTCAACAAATTTGTAATTGTTTCATGTGTTTGTGTTTGTATAAGCATGTATAAGCACAAAGCAAGTATGTTCAAATAAGTTTCATTCCAAACACGGTATTTGTTACCATGCCAGTCGGAATAAATGCGAGTGTGAAAACCAGGGTGGTTACAATATCCTGGGTTAATAATTTCTTCCTCATAGTCAGCCATAAGAGGAAAGCATGCCTCAGGATACAATGCGCACACCAGACAATCCTGCTCCAACCCACCTCCGAGTCACTATGTCGAACCGTATGCCAAATATTGGAAGCCGAGACCTCAGACTCAACATCCCCATCTCTCCAATGAACATTATCCCGCTTATTAGCAATAATACGAACTTGATCTAATTGAATAAGCACTGGAAATAAATATCGCCAAGCCATGGGCCATAACCACGACCCATTCATGTTAATATCAGCAACCGAATCCTCCAAGCTAAATCATGCATTCGTTATAGTTCTTGGAGATAAAAAATTACCCAGCGGCCCTAAGTCACACCAAGAATCATACCAGGCTGATGTCAATCTCCCATCACCAATACGAGATCTAAAATGATCTCTCATCATCTGCCGCAGCTGAAGAAGCTTACGCCAACTCCAGCAACAGTTAGTAGGCACCTTACTGATCCAAAAACTCTTACCTTTTAATCTGTATTCATGCACCCAGTCAACCCAGAGAGATTTACGTTTGGTGATTACACTCCAAATATGAGTTTCCATGAGAGCTTTATTCACATCACCAATCCGCCTAATACCCAATCCTCCTTCAAACTTCGAAAGACAAACAGATTTCCACGAAACCTTAGCCTTACCTCTATGGAATGAGGCATCTTGAGACCATAAAAAATTCCTCATTCTCGCCTCCAAGTCCTGAACAACACGAGCCGGAAGAATAAACACAGAAGACCAGTAAATATGCATCGATGAAAGGACCGACATAATTAATTGTAACCTCCCTGCAAACGAAAGAAGCTTATTTCTCCAGCTCATAATACGCTTCTCCAATTTCTCAACTAGGATACTACAATCCTTGTAAAGAAGTCTTGAGGAAATCAAAGGAACTCCCAAGTACCTAACTGGTAACGAGCCCTCCACAAACGGCAAGATACTATGAATAGCATGTTTAACATTAGATGGAACATTGCAAAAGAAAACCGTGCTCTTCTGAATACTAGGGATCAAACCTGACATGTTCATGAATTTGGTAAGAGAAGACATAATGCATTTGGCTGAATTAATATCACCTCTAGTAAACATGAAAAGGTCATCCGCAAAACAAAGATTTATAATCTGCTGATGCTCACATCTGTTTTTTTTTTTTGGGTAAATGGTTACCCCGGTGATTCTATATATTCACAACCAACTAAAACAAGTAGTGTAGTGAGTCTACACTAGTTCAATCATGGGACATGCCCCAAGAAACTAAGCAACATAAAACCAGAAAACAAACCGAAAACAGCATAAACACCACTAGCCTATAATCTAGATAACGAAAAAACAACACTAATCATGTCGTTCAAGATAGCCGTCAAAACCTCCATAACAAGAGTAAATCAATAGTAATCTCACGTTTCAAGATAGCCAAAAACAAACCGGGTTGGATTTTAAGCATATGTAACTTAACTTTTTTCTTGGGCTATGGTGTTCCTCGGATGTTAACAAAGCCCTTTTATCTTCTCATGTTTGGAGTATTCTCACTAATAGGAAATCCTTATGGGTGCAATGGATCCATATGTACAAGATTAAAGGCAGAAGTTTCTGGGAGATCCCTTGTCGAGGCCGCATGTCATGGGGTTGGAGAAAACTCCTTGCAATTCGTACTCTTATTCGGCCTTTCTTATGGAAATCTATTGGTAGTGGAGCTGATACGAATGCATGGAGTGATATGTGGTGTGATTCTTGTCCTCTTCGAGCTTTCATTAGTCCTAGAGTTATTGCTAATGCGGGTTTCAACATTCACTCTTTAGTAGCTGATTTGCTTAATCCGAATGGCCAATGGAGATGGCCGGTTGCTTGGTATGATATCTTCCCAGTATTAATTAATGTACCAGCTCCCAGGTTATGTGCATCTGATCGTGATCGGCTGATTTGGAAGGATCTTGATGGTAATGCACGCTCATTTTCTTCTTGGGAGGTGTGGAATCAAGTCAAAAAACCCTAACTCTCTCTCCTTTGGGCGATATTTGTTCTTCACCATGAATCCTTCTGTTTTTCTTCGTAATCTGATGCATAAGAGTCTGTGATTAGAGTTTTGTCTTTCAAAACCCTATAACGAACTTGTTAGCATTAGTGATCGATCCAAAACTAGGGCTTGTCTTCCTTTTTTTCAATCACTGCCTTAGTAATCCCTTTCGATTCTCTGATTTATTAATCTGGGTGTTATTAATTGCGGTTAGCTGAGACTAATTTAGCTAGATTGATAACTCTGGGTTAATCGATTAAGGGGTGAGATCGGATTCTAGGGTTTAAAGGATTAGGGTTTTTGTTTTCTCTGATTTTGGTTTTCTGGTTTTCGTTTGGTTCTTTGCATGGTGATTTGATTTTCTTGCTGATGGAGGGAGTTGCCAATAACAATCTGAATGTTCGTACAAAACCTGGGGATAACATGTTTTTTGATCGTGGAAAGCCGCCTACAAGAATCCAGGGTTTAGCTTCTCGGGTAGTTGATATTGAAGGTAAAACGTTGATGCCGAGGAGGGGTGTTGTTTCGTCGGCTGCAAGTGAATCTGGTAAGTTCAATGTAATTGATGAGTTGTCTAAAATTACGGTTCCGGTTGAACCCGTTCTAAGAGAGGATGTTGCTGTTCCGGTTGAGTCATCGGAAACTAAGGGAGAGGAAAGTGCTCTTTCAGGAGATGGTGTCATATCCGATACTCATGTTACTGCTGAAAATTCCAGACCCTTATCCTATGCTGAATCCGTGATGAATAAGAACACCATGCAGATTAATTTCCGGGCTCTCGCGAGTACTGAAAAGCGAGAAGGATGTGATGTGGTTTTATCCCGTGAATCAGTTAAAGTCGTTCAGGATAAGCTTGCTAATACTCTTTATGGGTATTTTTTGGGTGATCGTGTGGCATACCCGGTAGTAGATTATTTTGTTCGGAACAATTGGAAGAAATTCGGTTTGCAGAAATCCATGATGAACGCTAATGGATTTTTCTTTTTTAAGTTTTCGGATAAAGCGGGTATGATGAATGCTCTTAAAGAAGGTCCTTGGATTATTCGTTCGCAGCCTCTATTCCTGAATATATGGTCCGCCTCCACGAAACTTGAGAAGAAGGAAGTAAAGAAGTTGCAACTTTGGGTTAAGATACACGATGTACCAATTGCGGCTTACACAGAAGATGGATTGAGTCTAATTGCTACGGCGATTGGAGAACCAAAAATGTTGGATTCATATAAAACATCTATGTGTACGGATGCTTGGGGGAGGAGTAGTTATGCTCGTGCATTGATTGAACTTTCAGCAGATAATGATCTTAAGGAGGAATTAGTTATAGCTGTTCCAGAGCTTGAGGGTGATGGGTTTGTTAAAGAAAAGATGTTTATCGAGTATGAATGGAGTCCGTATAGATGTAGTCATTGCTGTGTGTTTGGTCATTCTGATGATCAATGTCCGAAACAAGTTAAACCTACAAGGCAACAAGGAAGCATGGCTAATAACGGGAAAAAACAACCGCATGTAGCTAAACCTCGGGAGCAGTCAAAGAGAGTGGTTGATGAGGATGGTTTTACAGTTGTAGATGATAAGAAAACAGCCAAGAGATCTGGGTTTCCGGTCAACAAACAAAAACCAAAATTCGAATATAGGCCTATTGGTGCAAAGCCGGCTGCAAATGTAAAGAAACATGAGAATTCAAGTTCTCTAGTTTCTAGCAATCCTTTTGATGTTTTAAGAGATGAAGTTGGCGAGACTAGCAAATCCGCTCGGATTAGGGATGATGGTTTAGAATCTTCGGATGATGAGGAGGTGATGGAGGTTTATAATGAGACGAATGAATTTCTTAAAGTTGATCCTACCCATGACGTTAATAAAAAAGGGGCAAGCACTCCTTCTGTGAGGGTGTCTCAATGATTAGTATGGCCGTTTGGAATATTCGGGGTTTGAACCACCCTTTAAAACAAAATGAGGTTCGGCAGGTTGTTAAAGATAATAAGTTAAGTCTTTGTGCGGTTTTAGAGTCTCATGTGGGTGTCGATAATCTTAGTAAGGTTTGTAATGCGGTGTTTCAAAGATGGGATTGGACTTCTAATGGGGGATGTTGCAACAAAGGAGCACGTATTATCTTGGGGTGGAACCCGATGGAGGTAGATGTTATGGTTATTGCGCAATCAGCCCAAGTGCTTCATATTCAGGTTTTTTGTAAGGCTAATAAAAGTATGTTTTTCTATTCTCTGGTATATGCTGCAAACTATTACGTTTCTAGAAGGGAGTTATGGCAGAATTTACGAATGCATAAAGGTTTAGTTCATGATAAACCGTGGGTGATCATGGGAGATTTCAACTCTGCGCTTAATATTGAAGATAAGTCGATTGGTACTTCTTCCATTTCGTCTGGTATGCGTGATTTTAAAGACTGTGTGGATCATATTGAAGTTTTTGATATAAATCGAACCGGCTTACATTTCACATGGAGTCAAAAACCGAAGAAAGGAATAGGATTGCTGAAAAAGATTGATAGAGTCTTAGCCAATGCTCCGTTCATTAGCTCTTTTCCGGATTCGGTTGCTGTTTTTAGGCCGTATGGTATCTCTGATCATTGTCCGTGTGTTCTTAAGTTGTTCTCGGCTGGTAAATCGAAACCGAAACCTTTCAAGTTTGCTAACTTTTTGGTTCATAAGACGGGCTTCTTTGATATTGTTAACTCCAGCTGGAATGTGCAAATTAATGGAGTTCATCAATTTCGTCTTATTAAGAAACTAACTCTCATGAAACCTTCTCTTCGGGCATTCCAGTTCAAGCAAGGGAACCTTCATGAAAAGGTTACTAAACTTCGTGGAAATCTAGAGGCTATTCAGCGTGATATTGATAGTGATCCAACGAATGATTCTTTACGGTGTCAAGAAGCATCCGTGTTGCGGGATTTTCAGGAGGCTCTTCTTGATGAGGAGAGATTTCTTAAACAGAAATCTAAAGTGGAGTGGCTTCGGGCAGGTGATGCTAATACGGCGTATTTCCATACATCCTTAAAATGTAAAAATCATTTTAATCGTATTGAGGTGATTTCGGATTCGAGTGGAAATCTGTTTGAAGGAGATAATGTGGCCACGACTTTTGTTAACCATTACGAGCATTTTCTGGGAGGTGAAGGTCAAGTTTCTTTATTACCTTCGCCGGATCTTTTTTCTAATAAACTGAATCCTGAAACTGCAAATTATATGGTTCGTCCAGTCACCTTGGAGGAGATTAAATCAGCTATGTTTTCGATTGGGAATGATAAAGCCCCTGGTCCTGACGGCTACACGGCTGCGTTTTTCAAGAGTACTTGGCATATTGTGGGGAGTGACGTCTCAAATGCTATTCTGGATTTTTTTAACACTGGAAATCTTCTGAAGCAAATAAATCACACGTTAATTGTTCTGATTCCAAAGGTATCGTCCCCTTCAAGAATTACTGATTATCGGCCTATTTCCCGCTGTAATGTTATTTTTAAATGCATTAGTAAGGTCCTGGTGGATAGGTTGAAAGGTTCGTTAAGTCAGATTGTGAGCATAAATCAATCAGCTTTTGTTCCTGGTCGGAAAATTTCGGATAATATTCTTCTTACGCAGGAGTTGATGCATAATTACCATCGTAATTTTGGTCCCCCTAGGTGTGCTTTTAAAGTAGACATTCAGAAAGCTTATGATACGGTTGAGTGGGGATTTCTTAAAAATGTCTTGGTAGGATTTGGTTTTAATGCTACAATGGTCGATTGGATTATGTTGTGTGTTTCTACTGCCTCATATTCGGTTTGTGTCAACGGGAATATTCATGGGTATTTTAAAGGGAAAAGAGGTTTAAGGCAGGGTGATCCTCTATCTCCCTACCTTTTCACTCTTGTGATGGAAATTTTGACTTGTATTCTCAACAATGCGACAAGGATTGATTCGTCTTTCAAGTTTCATAATAAATGTGAGAAGCAGAAAATTGTTAATCTCTGTTTTGCAGATGATCTTTTCCTGTTTGCTAGAGGTGATGTAGCTTCGGCGAGGTGTATTATGTCTTCTCTCACTCAGTTCACTCGCATGTCAGGTTTGGTTCCTAGTGCTCAGAAAAGTACGGGATTTTTTTGCAATGTTCCGAATAATGTTAAAAGGGATATATTGACCATCATGCCGTTTGAGGAGGGTACGCTTCCGGTGAGATACTTGGGTGTTCCGCTTATTACTTCTAGACTGTTGTACAAGGATTGTAGTGTTCTTGTGGAGCGGCTTGAAAAACGGATAGATAATTGGAAGAACAAAATGTTATCTTTCGCTGGCAGGTTACAATTAATCTTATCGGTTCTTTCTTCTCTTCATGTGTACTGGTCTTCGGTGTTTATTCTTCCAGCTAGAGTAATTAAGGACTTGGAAGCGAAAATGCGTAATTTTCTTTGGGCTCAATCCTCCTCTAAGCGTGGTAGGTCGAAAGTCTCTTGGAAGGCGGTCTGCGTGCCTAAGCATGAGGGGGGTTTGGGCATTCGTCGAATTGCAGATGTTAATAAAGCCCTTATGGTGTCACATATTTGGAGTGTCTTAAGTAATCGGAATTCTTTATGGGTTGCTTGGATCCATTCGTATCGGTTAAAAGGTCGAAGTTTTTGGGACCACAGGATTCCTTCATCTTGCTGTTGGAGTTGGAGGAAGATGGCCCAGCTTCGGTCCTTAATTCGCCAGCATGTTTGGTCTCAGATTGGGGATGGAAGCCGTACGTATGTTTGGTTTGATTTGTGGAGCGATATTGGTCCGTTATGTAATTTTTTATCGCCTAGAGTGATAACACGTGAGGGATTTTCTTTGAATGCCAAAGTGGCGGACGTCTATGTTGAAGGATCGTGGCTTTGGCCGGATGCATGGAGAGATACTTTCCCTGTTCTTATTCAACTAGATTTTCTTCAAAGAAATTTAAATAATCAAGATCGTCTATTGTGGAAAGATGGAGATAATGTAGCTGAATATTCTTCGTCCGGGGTCTGGAATTCGATTCGGACGAGGGATCAGGAGGTGAATTGGGATAGCATTGTTTGGTTTTCACAATGTGTCCCTCGGCATGCTTTTTTGATGTGGCTTATTGTGCGGTGCAAGCTCATGACACAAGACAAAATCTTGCAATAGAACCATAACCGAGCAAATAATATGAACATGATGTGTTGCCTCTTGTGTTATGAGAATATAGATTCACATGATCACTTATTTTTTGAATGCAAGTTTTCTTCGGATCTTTGGCATAAGGTTCGATCTAAAGCTGGTATGAATAGAGTGGAAGCTAGATGGACCGATATTGTTGATTGGTTGGGCCATCGGTCTCGGTCAAAATCAGCGACCAATCTGGTTAGTAGATTGCTTGTTGCAGCTTTGGCATACGGTATTTGGCAGGAAAGAAACAATCGTCTCTTCAGAAACCATGCGAGACCCCCGGATACGATGTTAAAGTCTGTTTATAAAGCGTGAGGTACAAGTTGATGGGGCTTAGATTCAAGAACACAGTTAGAGTTCGGGAGGTGCTGGCGAAGTGGGATATTCAAGACGCTGACTTGCTTATGGAGAATGGCTGATTCTTTTGTCTAGAGTCGTGTATGTCTAGATGAGTGTCTAGTTGTTGGTTTTCGTTGGTTCCCATTGTTGGTTGTTTTTTTCTTTTTGTTATACTTTCATGAGGTTTTGTCGCATGTCTGAACTAGTAAGGATGTTACCTTACTACTTGTTTTTATTTTTGTGAATATATAAAATCACCGGGGTAACCCTTTACCCAAAAAAAAAAAAAAAAATATCCGTCATCGTGAGAGTGAGGTGCCATGGGTTAATATGGTGTGGTTTAAACAATGTATTCCTAAACATTCGTTTCACCTTTGGCTGGTTATTCGTAACAGACTGAAGACACAGGATAGATTATCTGTGTGGGAAGCGGGTAGTGCCACAAATTTAAATCTCATGTGTTGCCCGTTATGTAGTTATGACAGAGACTCGAGGGATCATCTTTTCTTTGAATGTTCCTTCGCTTCTCAGGTTTGGAACAATGTTAGGTGTCTTACCAGTATGGAAGACGTAAATGGTACTTGGTCCGAGATAATGGGCTGGATGGATCTTAACTCGAGGTCGCAGAAGCCGGACAATGTTGTCACCCGGTTGGTGGTTGCGGCTGCAACTTATTTCATATGGCAAGAGCGTAATAACAGGTTATTTTACTCGGAAAAATCGTACGGCTCTGGTGGTGTCTCAGGAGATCATTAATATTGTTCGTATGAAGCTTCTCACCCCTAGCAGCAATGTAGAATTCGATCCTGGCTAGAGTAGTTTCCTCTTTGTTTTTTCTGTTGAGTGTTTTTGGCCGTGTTTGGTGTGGTGTGTTTGTGGCTTTGGTGCCTAGCTGTTTTTTTTAGTTTGGTTGTTTTGGTTCCTAGTCTTGGTATGTCAAGACTAGCGGGTGTGTGGTAATTCAGCCACACCTTTGTTCTTATTGGTTTGATTTATAAAATTCACCGGGGTAACCCTTTACCCAAAAAAAAAAACTTAACTTTTTTCACCTAAACTGATTATGCAACATATTTAAACATGTTTAGGCATATAATACTTGTCATAGGACTAGTTAGACGTTCGAACACATAACTGACGCTCACATCTGTTATGAAACCTAAACGAAGAATCAATAGTAATCTCACGTTTCAAGATAGCCGTCAAAACCTCCATAACAAGAGTGAAGAGATACGGGGAAATAGGATCCCCTTGCCTTAACCCACGCTGACCTCTAAAGTAGCCATGCACATTGCCATTAACACACACCGAGAAAGATGGAGTACCCACACACACCATAATCCAATCTACCATCCGAGTATTGAACCCAAACCCAAGTAAAATCGTTTTAAGAAAACTCCAGTCTACGGTATCATACGCTTTTTGGATATCAACTTTGAACGCACACCTAGGAGGGCCCGCATTTCTATGATAATTGTGAATTAATTCCTGAGTAAGAAGGATGTTATCAGAGATTTTTCTACCTGGAACAAAGGCAGACTGGTTTACACTCACAATCTCATTTAACGCCACTTTAATACGATCAGCAATAATCTTACTAATACACTTGTAAATCACGTTGCAACACGCAATAGGACGATAATCCATGACAGAAGCCGGCGTAGCCATCTTTGGAACCAGAACAATAAGAGTGTGATTAAGCTCACGAAGCATTCTACCTGTTGAGAAGAAATCGATAACCGCCATAGACACATCATGCCCAACAATAGGCCAAGCACTTTTAAAGAACGCTGATGTGTACCCATCAGGACCCGGAGCCTTATCAATACCAATCGAAAACATAGCATGTTTTACCTCGTCTTCCGTAACTTGTCAGACCATATGTCTAGCAATCTCCGGCTGCAATTTATTAGTAAATAGATCAGGAGTAGGGGTTAGCGACACATCATCATGGCAGCCCAAGAATTTCTCATAGTGTTGAACTAGCGCCAATTGAACCTTTTCCCCCTCATACACGATACCATCAGCATCTTTAATAACATCAATCCGACTCCTATGGTTCCCATTTTTTAGAGAAGAATGAAAAAAATGCCATATTCATATCCCCCGCACACAGCCAATCCACTTTCGACTTCTGTTTAAGGAACCGTTCCTCATCCAAACAGGCTTCCTGATAAGCGTTTATGGCCTTTGACTCTTCATTCCGAAACTCCAAGTTTAGCGGGTCCGCATCTATATTACGCTGAATAGAATCCAGCTTTGCACGAAGATCAACAACCTTCCGATGGAGATTTCCTTGTTGGTACAGAAGCGCTCGCAACAGAGACTTTAACATACGAAGCCTTTTAACAACCCGGAATTGATGAACTCCATCTATGTTCGACTCCCAAGACCTTTGAACAATCTCTAGAAATTCTGGTTTAAAAACCAAAAAGTTAGCAAACTTAAAAGATCGCCGCTTAACAACCCCATCTTTCGGGATCTTTAGGATGCACGGGCAGTGATCGGAGAGCCTGTACGAGTTGAAAACAGCAACCGAGCTCGGATATTCCACCACAAAAGCCGTGTTACCCAACACCCTATCAATCTTCTTGAGCAAACCTATTCCATCCTTAGGTTTTTGGTTCCATGTAAAATGAAAACCTGACCGGTTGATGTCAAACACCTCAATATCATCAATGCAAGCCTGAAACTCACGCATGCTAATCGAAATAGACGAAGCCCCCATCGATTTGTCTTCAAGATTTAAAGCGGAGTTGAAATCACCCATAATGACCCAGGAACTATTTCCTACAAGCACCTTATGCATAGACAATTGTTGCCAAAGATCTCTTCTAGAGATATAATAGTTAGCCGCATAAACTATCGAACAAAATAACATCTTCTTGTCAATCTTGAATAAAATCTGAACATGCATGACTTGGGACGTCTGATTCAAGACCATAACATCGAAAATATCCGGATTCCATCCTAGAATAATTCTTGTACCCTTCTTACACTGGCCCCCATTAGAAGTCCAATCCCAGTTACGGAAAACAGACTTACAAACTTTCCCCAGATTGTCAACATCAACATGAGACTCTAAAATGGCACAAAAATTCAGATTATTTTCTTTCACCACTTGCCGAACCTCCTTTTGTTTCAGAGGGCGGTTCAACCCCCTAATATTCCAAGCCGCTAAACTAATCATCAGAAACAACCTGATGCATTCATCATAAATTCGTCCATTTCATTATACACCTCCACTACCTCCTCATCGTCTGTCTCCTCATGGTCCAAACCTGATGCATTTTTGGTAGCTCCCGTATCCGCATCCACATCATTCAGAACATCAAAAGGATTAGTATACTTGAAAGTGTTAGACGTTGAAGCCTTATTACTGTCGCCCTCAGGCTTTGACCCCACAGGCCGATATTCAAACTTAGACTTTTGCTTATTCACAGGGACCCCAATCCTCTTCGCTACCTTCTTACCATACACACCTATGTAACCATCCTGATCCATAGTAGGGATTTTCTTAGCTTGCTTATGTTTCTGAATATTAAGAGTATGATCCTCCTGCTTAGTTGGTTTCGTTGGATGCTTTGGACACATCTCAGTAGAATGACCGAACACGCAACATGTAGCACATCTATACGGGCTCCATTTATACTCCACATACAAAGTTTCTTTAATAAATCCCTCTCCCTCAGGTTCAGGAATTGCCATTGTTATCTCTTCTCGGAAGTCTTTATCAGCAGAAATTTCTATCAATGCTCTCGCATAACTACTCCGACCCCATGCATCCATGCACATAGACGTGGTGAAAGAATCCAGCATTTTTGGTTCCCCAATTGTCGTGGCAATCAGACTAAGGCCATCCTCCGTATATGCGGCTATAGGAACTTCATGTATTTTAACCTAAACTTGAACCGTTTTCACCTCTTTCTTTTCCAATTTAGTCGTTGGTGTCCAGCCATTTAGAAACAAAGGTTGAGATTTTATTATCCATGGGCCGTCCTTAAGCACATTCAACATACCAGCTTCATCCTTAAACTTGAAAAAGAAAAATCCATTTGCGTTCATCATAGCTTTTTCCAAGCCATACTTCTTCCAATTTTCACGGCTAATGATGAATACAAATGGGTTCTTTTTCTTTAAGTTTAAAACTAAGGAAGGGATGAATCAAATGTTAGAGGATGGGCCTTGGATGATGTTAGGGGAGGATTTTCCAATCCTAAGGATCACGGATCCTCAAGTACTGCCAGGATCATGAATTCTGTTTGAATTAAGGATCCTCAGTAGGTGTTGCAGGATCAGGATTCAGGATCCTTATTGTTATCCTTATACTAACGATTGTTTTCATTATGCGTGAGCTTGTTTTGTAGGAGTATGTGCATGGACTTGGTCTTGCCGATATTCGTGGAGCATATTCCCTCAATATTCCGCACGTGCTTGGCCCTTGTGAACGTTATGGAGATCGTGGGAAGCTAGCATGATTAGCGGATAGTTAGTTAGTTTAGTTATTTCTAATTTTAAATAGGGGATAACAAGCTTGAGTTAGAACACTTGGCTAATTTTAGCAAACACACACTCTCGAACAGCTCTCGATAGTTTACTTGGCGATTTCATACATTTTTTGCACATTGCACACTAGTGATCCTTGTAACAAGCTTGTTATCATCCCGATTTGTATCAACCTTTCAATTAATCTTAGTTGGTGATCGGTAGTTTCCATCACCCGAGGTTTTTTATGCCGGAGATCAACTCTTGATCAAGGGCTTTTTCCTTGTATAAATCCTTGTGTCACCTCTTTATTTGATTTGCGAATTGTTCATACAATTGTTCATATATTCAAGCATCACACCTCACAACAAAAGATTTGGTTGCATTATCCTTGCTTGATTTTTTACCAAAACAGTTTGGCGCCCACCGTGGGGCAATTGGTGCTTCATTTCTGAAAAAATTTGCTCATTGTGTTCATTTTGGTTCATCATCTTCAACCACATGGCTTCTTCAGCGAAGAACACCTCAAGTTCAATGCCGGCAGTCACTTCTTCACAGGGCGTTCCACCTTTGCCTCCACCACCTTCTGGATCCCAGAAGAATGCTGAAAATGCTGCAAAGAGACAAAGCCCCATTTCTCCAAAACCACCAACTTCTTCTGTTTCTTCTAATCCTACTACTAATGATCTTTTTACTTTGATTTTACAGATGAGGGATCACATACAAGAGCAGGACAAAACCAACGAAAGGATCCTCCGGGAAATTGGTGACATCAAGAAACAGAAGAGATCGGGGGAGGATCACTCTCCTCTGATACCAAGGTCACTGGATTTTGACACTCCAGCTATAATCGCCCAGCAATCTGCAGCTCCGGATATCCAGTATCAGAATGAACCATTGGGAAGGCGTTATGGAACAACAACTATGAGTCAGGCTTTTGGGTCACACTTCCAGCCTTCAGGATCCTATTTTCAGCCTTCGGGATCCTCTTTCCAGCATCAGGAATCCTTCGTCAGCTCAGGAGGATATTTGGGGACGCACACGGTCCAAGGATCCTCTCAGGTCTAAGGATCCTCTCAGGTCCAAGGGTCCTCTCAGGTCCAAGGGACCTCTCAGGTCCAAGGGTCCTCTCAGGTCCAAGGATCCTCTCAGGTCCAAAGATCCTCTCAGGTCCAAGGATCCTCTCAGGTTTTAGGATCCTCTCAGGTTCGAGGATCCTCCTTCCAGGTTCAAGGATCCAACACCTTTCAGGATCTAGGATTCTTAAGAAGTGTACAACCCTCAAGTTCAGATGTTCACCAGGGAGACTTCATTCCAATGCAGACCATTGCTACTTCTGGTCCTTCCATCATACCAGAATCTGGTCAATATGGATTCACATCTGGGATTCCAAACTTGAATCCTCCGGGAGGTAACAATTTGAATAATTCTTACAACACTAACCACGGCTTTATGCAGGATACAGGTATCAATCAAGCTATGGCTAGGGAGTTACAGAAACTGAAGGATATGATATCCAGCGTTCCAGGGGTGGTTAAGCCCATTCCTGAAATCGCAGATGGCAGCCATAGGATATCTTGTTTTGCACCACCTATTTGTGATGCTGAGATACCCAAAAGGTTCCAGATACCAACTATGAAGCTATATGATGGTTCGACGAATCCAGAGGAACATGTAGCTCAATACAGAGAAAGGATGGAGATCAATCCAATTCCTGAGAGGTTAAAGGAAGCATGTCTATGCAAGGGTTTTGGATCCACACTCACAGGATCAGCTCTTAAATGGCTGCTAAGTCTTCCCCCTTACTCTATTACTTCATTTGCTAATCTAGTTAATCTGTTTAATAGTCAATTCTCATGTAGCAGAAAATTTGAACGTTTAACTAGTGATCTATATAGGGTAACACAAGGTCAAAATGAATCACTTAGAGATTACATCACTAAGTTTAGTAAAGAATCCTTAGATATCCCTAATCTGGATATAGCTACGGCTGTGGAAGCCTTTAAAATGGGTTTGCTTATGTGACAACCCTCACTAAATCAGGTATCCGTACGACTTAATTAATAATTAATTACTGCTTGTTTACTGTGCTTGCTTGAACTTGTAAATAAACTGCTACGTGAATACTGATACATGTACTTACTTGCATCATACTTTACTTACCGTCACTACATTATTTACATGCTGAACCTTAGTGACAAACATGATGCACAAAAGCACAGTAGCACTATAAACGGATAACCTATTGAACATGCTGATAAAGCCAGCATCAGGCAGACACTGCCTCTAAGGCCTGTATGAGCCAGAAATATTTTACTACACTAGTGGTGAGTGTAGGGATACAAGGGTTGTAGAACTGCGTCTCTAGGAATAAGTTACAATGACTGGATGTGCCTAAAACGTGCTCTAAGCACAAAATTCAGCACTTTACATAATAATTCAGCTTCTAGCTACTTAATAAAGTGCCAAAACATGAGAAAAATATTACTAGACACTTTCCAAAGTGTCAGAAATGAGTTGTGTCACTAAAAAGGGTAATAACGACACTTTAAAGCTTTGTTAAGCACTTTAACGGATTACTATCCAACCGAACAACCGGACTTTACCCGGAACATGAAAATATTGTTATTTTCATTATTTATCTTTTTCTGAGCCAGTTAGGGTCCCTGATTACCCTAACACCCGCTTTAAAGCACAACGCACTACTAACCGGGTTAAGCACTTAACTAGTTTACTTAACCTAACTATCATCCTAACTAACTAGTTAGAATCGAACTAGACCCCCCCCCCCCCTTTAACCAACCGTCCCCATCTAGGGGACATACCTTGTCCTTGGATGATTATTATAATCTTTCATGCTTAATATCATCTAGACACATGATCCATTGGGTAATTAACTTGTGCATTGTCTATAAGTTCAAGTCTAAACACTTAACCTTAACCACAACTCTCCACACTTGAACACTTTCTCTCCCTCTCTTTGAACTTTCGGCCGAGAGCACCCACCCCCCATCCATCCATTTTCGATTCCATGCAAGCCATTCCAATCATCTACAAGTGATAAGGATCTCATACGAAGAAGCTTGGTGCAATCGGAAGGCGAAGGACCTCTTTATCTTGCTTTTATCCACCCGATTTACGTCTAGATTCTTCCCTAGCCTCGAGCTAGTGGTAAGTTGCTTGAATCACCTTCTTGAACTATTCTAAAGTGGTTAAAACGATATGTAACGGTTAAAAGTCATGAACATACAAGTTGAAGCATAAAAGTCTACTTAAAATGCTATAATTGTTGGGTAAAAGCTCATATGTTGTGTAAAACATGTAGTATTTGATTTGTGTGATTATTTGGACCCGATCTATGTTGTGGTAGCTCGGATCATCATTTAACCCGGTTTAGTCATGATCTTGGATTATGACATAAAGCTTGTTTAAGTGTAACAAGGGTTAGAAGATGAAACTCTACCACACACGAATCATGAACTTGTGTAAAAGTGTTTTAGCTTGTAAAATAGTGATTAAAACTAGTAGATCTACGGATCTACAGGTGGTATTTTCAAAGGACCGAGTGTCAAAGAAATCATATTTTTCTAAAGACGGATCTTACACTAACAAGAATGGTTTTTAGAACACACAAGTGTGTAAACACTAGTGTAGCACAAAGTATCGACAAAATAACTATTTTTGTGAAAGATGACAAGAAGTTGTAAAGACGGAATTTCTTTAAAAAACGAGGTTTTTACAAAATCGGATTGTTTTATATAAAGATCCACTAAAAGTAATGGGATTTACTTCATAGTTTGGATAAATCACAAGTTCATGAAATTTATGCGATTTATATACATATTTTGATTAGTTGTGGTTTAAACATTGTTTTGATTGAATAAGAAGATTGTTGAGTTGATTTATAAAAGAAAATGATACGCTAGAAAGCGTGGCCACCTCCAGTTACAGAGGAAACTCTGGCGAAATTTTTCCAAAAAACCTAACACTTAGAAATATTTTCACTATAAGTGTTAGAAATACATTTTGACTTGTTTTCAAATTATAGATTTCGCCATGACTTAATTACAAAATATCGGAGGTGGGATTTCACAAAATAAAACGTGATGCATATATATATTTAGTATATATTTTTCACAACATCACTTGTATAAGTGTTTATGATTATTTTGTGAACTACGTAAATATTATTTTTAGGGAAAAATAATATTACTAAGTATTATTTTGGGAAAATCACATGTATTAAAGTATAATATTTTTGAGAAGAATATTTATATTTTGAAGTTGGAAATAAGATATATTAAGTGAGACTTAATAGTGTAATCCGAATTATACGAACGCACATGTATTAAATCCCCCATCCTTGGGAAGGAAAATAACTACCAAGTATATACAGACTATAAACACGAAATAGTTGTCTAACTATTTCCCAAAAACTTAAACCATAAAGCTAAGGCACGGCCGTCCGTCTAATAGAGTTAGTACGTGTAGGTCGTCACTCAGCTACTTGATTTGGAGGCATACTTGGTAGAGACGCACCACTGTGAGTTCATGTCCCCCTTTTCTCTTAACTGTTTTCAGTTTTTATACTGCGGGGGTGAAATACATGTTACTTTGATTACAAGTACTTTATACATGGTATGGTTAGCGTAAGGAGGTTTACTACTTAGATCATGTGAGTGGGTAGGCAGAAACTGGAGGCCATTAATCCTCATTGTAGGACCGAGGGACGTAAGCGGTAGATCTATCTGGGTGTAGCGAGCCCAACCCCAGGCCCAAACAGAACGGACCTAGGGGTGACTTTGTGCCCCAACGCGAAATCTGCTAGGTTTGAGTCTTCCTACTTGCACTTCACACATATCAATGGTCTTGCAAGCCATTGGTGATCTCTTTTTCCTTATTTGCTACATACCAGGATTTTTATACTTACAAGTGTTTTACATACTCACTTACACATGAACTCGCTCAACATTATTGTTGATTTTTCAACTTACATGTATTTCAGGGAACTAAAGATCTGGCGCGGTATGTTATGTTTTCCCGCTGCATATGGGTTACGAGGTCATCCGGGTTTGGGGAATGTGACTCTTTCCTGGACAAGTCACAGTCCTTAAACTGCGTTTATGTCATGTTGATGTTTATGTTTGTTGAACAATGTCATTAGGAGATGTTTTCGTTAAGACAATGTTGTATTTGGTTTCCAAAACTTAATTAAATGGATGATCTTGCATGATTTTATTTCATATAGCTTTGTTATGGTTAAGCTATGGTATTAAGAAGTCACACCAAATTAACCACGCTTCCGCAAAGCCAGGGTGTGATAGCTTGGTATCAGAGCTCTGATCATAGCGAACTAGGATTCCTTCTCGAGTCTAGACTATGATCACTAGGGCTCTCACGAAAACATTTTTACTGCATACCACTTAAGTCCAGATCCAAAACTTTTATAAACACATGTTGAGCACATTTATTTATTATTTTTAGGCTCAGTCCGGAAAGGCTGAGGCTCGGTCTTGGAGGCCGAGGCTCGGTCTGGGAGATCGAGGTAGTTGGCTAGTGGGACTAGGAGAATTGGCTAGTGGGACTAGGAGAATTGGCTAGTGGGACTAGGAGAATTGGCTAGTGGGACTAGGAAGAGCAGTCTGAGAGGCTGGGAGGCTAGTGGGACTAGGAGAATTATTTGATTGCTTACTTGGTGACTTATGTGATTATTTGATTGTATGATTGACTGTTTGTGCATGTTTGTGTTTATGATACAGACACCATGGACACCTCTGGCACAGGTGACTCAGACACCACAGGACCTAGACCTATAGTATCAGACGACCTAGAGTCTTCAGAGCGCGAGGTCCACACATCCGACGTTACTAGCACAGACGAGGATGACTTTCAGCCCTTTGCTTTACCTGATGGTGCTGATGAGCTCACTGATGGCCCTTTGGCCGGGGACCTACCACTTGTAGTGATCCCTGCTCCCATACCGTTGGCTTCATATCCTGCTTACGATTTGTTTCTCGACGCTGACGATGATGACGACGTCGATCTGTTTGACGACGAGCCCTTAGAGGAGGAGGTTCAGGGCGAGGCCCTTCTTGCTGCTGGTGATCTTTTGATGATCACAGATGCTCCCGCCGAGGAGTCACCTGCTCACTCTCCGGTCCCAGACTCTTCCGAGTCTGTGGCCTCCGCACCTTCACACACCCAGAGTGCGCAGCACTTCTCAGATGGATCAGATCCCGACCAGGCATCCTCTGTTGCCCCTATTCCTAGTTTTGCTTTTGACCACGATGATTTGGAGGATTCCGATCCTGTCTTTCCCCCAGGATTCGACCCAGATGAGGATATAGAGTTTATACCCATGGATCAGCCTATGGAGGATCCAGTCGACCCATTTGACCCAGTTGATCCCATCGACCCTGAGTTTGATTTTGAGATGGCCTTCGTTGATCCCGAGCAGTCACTAGACCCTGCTCCTGACCCAGTGCTTGAGCATGACCCTGCTCATGCTGGCATGTTTATTGAGCCTGTCGTTGCTGACCCACCTATCGATGATCACCCTGTTGATGCTCCATTGTTGGAGGGCGATCATGTCATTGCTGCTGATCATGTTGATCCCCCACTTATTGCTGATGCACCAGTTGACCCTCTTGTTGCACCTCACCTTGATCCTATGCCAGTTCAGTTTGATCGAGCACTTTTTGAGGCACAGATTGACCCACGAGATGAGCACGCCCAGTGTGGGTGGATTCCTGCTGACGATGAGGTTCCACCTATTCCTCCTCATACCACTGATGCACGTCACGTTGATTTCTCTTTTTCGTTTCCTCGGTTTACACCTCCAGCGCGACCTGGAGAAGGTTCTTCGGCTCACCCTTTTGGACATGTACCGGTATCTATCCCTGCTATACCACCGTCTACTACTTTTCCCCTTGTTTCTCCATTTCATGTGGCACCTTTTGATCCAGCCAGTGAGCCGTTCCTTTGGACATCACCGTCTGTTATGCCACTGACCGACCCCTACCATCCTTTCCATAGGGGGTATACTATTGAGGACGTTTTGATGTCTTTTGTCGCCCAGCACGAGGCACACACGCAGCGCATTCAGGAGCTTGAGAGAGCCCAGCCGCCGCCGTGTCAGTGCCAGGGTCAGACCCACTCTCCTTTGCAGCCCTCTCGACCTTTACCACCAGACTATGCTGCACGCCTTTTGGCACTTGAGCAGCAGGTTGCTTCTTGGTTACGTACCCAGAGAGCCATGGAGGAGGACTGGCACCAGTTGCGTCGCTTGTTTTACACTCACTTTCCCCCTCCTCCACCGCCATCCGTGTAGAGCTCTTCAGTACCGTATGGGTAGACGTTGGTGAGAAGACGGCGAATGCTTTTGACTGCACAGCATTTTTGGAGACTACATTTTGATTCTGACTTTTGATGATCATGTATTTGATGTATTGACACTGATTTGATATAGTTTTTGGACTAGGGTGATGTAGCCCTTAGTCGACTGATGTTGTATAACACTGTGATGTATTTGTACGCTTACTATGTGGTCTCAATATATGGCAATCGCAGTATTCTCACCATACTTGATGCTTGATTTGGTTATTTGTATTTTATGACATGGGATGTTGTGTGATTGATGTTTTATAACATGAGATGTTATGTACTATTACTATCATAAAGCGTATGTATTATAACTATGGCCTGGCCGACGTAAACACATCTTTTAGAAGATGCCGCCGAGACGTGAGACACGCATGCCTACCAATGAGGCAGAACTCCAACAAGTCATCGCTGCTGCCATCGCACAATACGCCGCCTCTCAAGGAGGGACTAGTGGAAGCAACTCTGGCAACACTGGCAACAACAATAATCCACCTCATGGTAATACTAAGACATTTAGACATACCATGACCTAATTGGATATCTTTAGCAATGATGCTAATGCCGATCGTATGTTATAATGTATGTGCAGGGTGCACCTACAAGCAGTTTCTAGACTGCAAACCGGTCAACTTTGATGGCACAGGAGGTGCTGTCGCCTTTGTTCGTTGGGCTGAGAAAACTGAATCTGTTCTTCGCATGAGCAAATGCGCACCAGATCAGCAAGTCACCTATATCTCAGGGCTATTCTTGGATGGAGCCCTCTCTTGGTGGAATCTGCAAGTACAGACACTTGGTGAAGCTGCTGCCTACGCGCTAACCTGGACCGAACTGAAGGAACTTATGCGCAGGAAGTACTGCTCTCGCGCGGAAATCCAAAGATTGGAAACTGAGTTCTGGCACTTGAAAATGGAAGGTCCAAAGATCGCAGAATACGTTCAAAGGTTCCATGACTTATCGCATGTGGTACCCTACATGGTCACTCCGGAGTTCAAGAGGATTGAACGTTTCATTTGGGGATTGGCTCCTCAAATCATAAGCATGGTGACCTCATCCAAGCCTGCGACAATTACTGAGGCAATCGATTTGAGCGTGGCTCTCACAGAGGAGGCTATTCGCCTACACAAGTTTGATGAGATCAAGACGAAGAAGGCAGAGACTCACGTTGAGTCATCCGGAGGTAACAAACGGAAGTTCTCAAACTTCAAGCAGGGCGCCAGTGTGGTTGTTAAGAAAGGAGAGCCAAGCACGCCAGCTCAGGTTACAGCTGGTAGTGGAAAGAAGGGAAAGGGATATATGGGCACCCAGCCCAAGTGCAACACCTGCCAGCGTCACCATTCTGGCCGATGCGGGCCAAAAGTATGTGAAGCTTGTGGAAAGACTGGTCACTTGAAGGATTCTTGTTGGGCTAGTGCTGGCCGGGGAGGCCAAGGAGGATTTGGGAATAGAATTAGCAATCGTGGTGGTGTTGGGAATCGCCCACAAGGAAACAATGGAGGTAATGGAAATCGAGGCAACAATGTTGACCAAGCGGGTGCCATGAATCATAACCAAGCTGGGAACGGAGGTGGAAACAGGCAAAGACTTGGGTGCTTTAACTGCGGTGATATTGGGCATTTTAAGAGGAACTGCCCAGAGTTAAACCAAGCCCGTGGAAGAGTGTTCCAAATCGAAGCAAGGGAAGCGCGCCAGGACCCCAATGTCGTCACTGGTACGTTCCCTGTAAACCAACGCTATGCATCCGTTTTATTTGATACTGGTGCCGACTATAGCTTCGTATCGTTAGAATTTAAGAATATGCTTGGTTTAACCGCTAGTAAGTTAGATATTCCGTACTCAATCGAATTGGCTAATGGGAAGTTAGTAGAAGCCAACGAAGTGATCAGAGGTTGTGTGATCGAATTAGGAGAGCGTGAATTTGCTCTGGATCTACTACCAGTCCAGTTAGGAAGCTTCGACGTGGTGGTAGGAATGGATTGGTTATCAGGCAACAAGGCGGAGATAGTTTGTCACGAAAAGGTTGTTCGTATCCCAACCGAAGATGGCGAAACAATTGTGGTTCACGGAGAGAAGCGTGATACGCCGTTAAGAATCATCAGCTGCCTGAAAGCGCGAAAGTGTTTGCAGAAGGGATGTGTTGCCTTCCTAGCACACATTGTAGACAAGAAAGCTGCAGAGCCAAGAATAGAAGACATCCCTGTCGTGAGGGAATATCCAGAAGTCTTCCCAGAGGACTTACCTGGACTGCCACCTCAGCGACAAGTAGAGTTCCGCATTGACTTAGTTCCAGGCGCCGCGCCTGTGGCTAAGGCACCTTATAGACTTGCTCCGTCTGAGATGCAGGAGCTGTCGACACAACTTCAAGAGTTGTTAGACAAGGGATTTATCCGACCAAGCTTCTCGCCTTGGGGAGCTCCGGTCCTGTTTGTCAAGAAGAAGGACGGTAGCTTTCGGATGTGTATTGACTACCGGGAGCTGAACAAGCTGACGATCAAGAATAGATACCCTCTGCCAAGGATTGATGATCTGTTTGATCAACTGCAAGGCTCAAGCTTTTATTTAAAGATCGACTTGCGATCTGGATATCATCAGTTAAGGATACAAGAGGAAAGTATCCCGAAGACAGCCTTCAGAACTCGTTATGGACACTACGAGTTCCTTGTTATGCCGTTTGGTTTGACAAACGCACCTGCAGTCTTTATGGACTTGATGAATAGAGTTTGCAAGCCGTACTTGGACAAGTTCGTGATTGTGTTTATCGACGACATCTTGATTTATTCAAGAACAAAGGCTGAGCACGAACAGCATCTAAGAGCTATTTTGGAGTTGCTGAAGAAGGAACAGTTGTATGCCAAGTTCTCTAAGTGCGAGTTTTGGCTACGTGAAGTCCAATTTCTTGGACATGTGGTTAATGGAAATGGAATCCATGTTGATCCCACAAAGATCGAAGCGATCAAGAATTGGGAAACGCCAAAGACGCCAACCGAGATTCGATAATTCTTGGGTTTGGCTGGCTACTATCGAAGGTTCATCGAGGATTTTTCAAAAATCGCTCAACCATTGACGCTCCTCACGCAGAAAGATAAGAAGTTTGATTGGGGAATCAAACAGGAAGAAGCGTTCCTGATATTGAAGGATAAGCTCTGCAATGCGCCAATCTTAGCACTACCGGAAGGTACAGATGATTTTGTGGTATACTGTGACGCGTCGCGTCAAGGATTGGGCTGTGTGCTGATGCAACGCCAAAAGGTTATTGCTTACGCATCACGCCAATTGAAAGTGCACGAAAAGAACTATACCACACATGACTTAGAACTTGGCGCAGTGGTTTTTGCATTAAAGATCTGGAGACACTACCTTTATGGTACGAAGTGTACAATCTTTACAGATCACAAGAGCCTACAACACATATTCAATCAGAAGGAGTTGAATATGAGACAGAGACGATGGGTTGAGTTGCTGAATGATTACGACTGCGAGATAAAGTATCATCCAGGGAAGGCGAATGTGGTCGCCGATGCCCTAAGTCCAAAGGAGAGGATCAAGCCCATAAGGGTTAGGGCTTTAGAAATGATTATCCGAACCGATCTTTCCTTGCGCATTCGTGCCACGCAGAAAGAAGCTCTCAAGGAAGGAAACCTTGAAGAAGAATATCTCCGTGGGATGGAGAAGCTACTGGTACCAAACGAGGAAGGAACGTTATGTTTTGAGAAAAGGATTTGGGTTCCTTGGTTTGGAGGTTTAAGGAAGGTTATTTTTGATGAAGCTCACAAGTCGCGGTACTCTATCCACCCTGGAGCGGATAAGATGTACCAGGATCTCAAAGATTATTATTGGTGGCCTAGGATGAAAGGCGATGTTGCTGTTTATGTTAGCAAATGTTTAACATGCGCTAAGGTGAAAGCGGAATACCAGAAGCCTTCAGGACTTCTGCAACAACCTGAGATTCCCAAGTGGAAATGGGAACAAATCTCAATGGATTTTATTACAAAGTTGCCAAGAACGCCAAGAGGCCATGACACTATTTGGGTAATAGTGGATCGATTAACAAAGTCAGCACACTTTCTGCCAATCAAAGAGAAGGATAACACTAGCAAATTGGCTGAAATTTACATGAGAGAGATCGTCGCACGTCATGGAGTGCCTCTCTCGATCATCTCTGATAGAGACGGAAGGTTTGTGTCAAGGATATGGCAATCCTTCCAAGAAGCTTTTGGCTCACAATTAAATCTGAGCACTGCATTTCATCCGCAAACTGACGGGCAAAGCGAGCGAACGATACAGACTTTGGAAGACATGCTGAGAGCGTGTGTTATGGATTTGGGCGGTAGCTGGGATAAACATTTGCCTTTGGTCGAATTTTCATACAACAACAGCTACCACACCAGTATTGGTGTCGCGCCATTTGAAGCCCTTTACGGACGCAAGTGCCGATCACCCTTATGCTGGGCTGACGCAGGTGATAGGCAGCTTGCTGGTCCCGAAATCGTCCAAGAGACGACAGACAAGATTGCGCAGATTCTAAAACGCATCGAAGCCGCTCACCACAGACAGAAGGCCTATGCGGATCCGAACCGGAAACATGTGGAATTTCAAGTGGGAGAGATGGTTTTATTGAAAGTTTCACCCTGGAAGGGTGTGGCACGCTTCGGAAAGCGTGGGAAGTTAAATCCGCGCTACATTGGTCCTTTCAGAATTTTGGAAAGAATAGGACTAGTAGCATACAAGTTGGATCTACCTGCTGAACTAAATGGTGTTCACGATACATTTCATGTATCCAACCTGAAGAAAAGTCCAACTCAAGAGAACATTGCCATTCCCATCGACGAGATTCATGTTGACGACACGCTCCATTTCGTTGAAGAACCGGTTGAGGTTACGGATTGGAAAGTAAACAAGACCCGCCGGAGCAGTGTCAAGCTCGTCAAAGTTCGTTGGAATGCCAGACATGGTCCTGAATACACATGGGAACGTGAGGACCGGATGAAAGAGAAATACCCCCACTTATTTCCTAAGAACCTTGCATCGACAAGAAGAACTTAAATTTCGGGACGAAATTTATTTAACGGGGGGAGAATGTGACAACCCTCACTAAATCAGGTATCCGTACGACTTAATTAATAATTAATTACTGCTTGTTTACTGTGCTTGCTTGAACTTGTGAATAAACTGCTACGTGAATACTGATACATGTACTTACTTGCATCATACTTTACTTACCGTCACTACATTATTTACATGCTAAACCTTAGTGACAGACATGATGCACAAAAGCACAGTAGCACTATAAACGGATAACCTATTGAACATGCTGATAAAGCCAGCATCAGGCAGACACTGCCTCTAAGGCCTGTATGAGCCAGAAATATTTTACTACACTAGTGGTGAGTGTAGGGATACAAGGGTTGTAGAACTGCGTCTCTAGGAATAAGTTACAATGACTGGATGTGCCTAAAACGTGCTCTAAGCACAAAATTCAGCACTTTACATAATAATTCAGCTTCTAGCTACTTAATAAAGTGCCAAAACATGAGAAAAATATTACTAGACACTTTCCAAAGTGTCAGAAATGAGTTGTGTCACTAAAAAAGGGTAATAACGACACTTTAAAGCTTTGTTAAGCACTTTAACGGATTACTATCCAACCGAACAACCGGACTTTACCCGGAACATGAAAATATTGTTATTTTCATTATTTATCTTTTTCTGAGCCAGTTAGGGTCCCTGATTACCCTAACACCCGCTTTAAAGCACAACGCACTACCAACCGGGTTAAGCACTTAACTAGTTTACTTAACCTAACTATCATCCTAACTAACTAGTTAGAATCGAACTAGACCCCCCCCCCCCTTTAACCAATCGTCCCCATCTAGGGGACATACCTTGTCCTTGGATGATTATTATAATCTTTCATGCTTAATATCATCTAGACACATGATCCATTGGGTAATTAACTTGTGCATTGTCTATAAGTTCAAGTCTAAACACACTTAACCTTAACCACAACTCTCCACACTTGAACACTTTCTCTCCCTCTCTTTGAACTTTCGGCCGAGAGCACCCACCCCCTATCCATCCATTTTCGATTCCATGCAAGCCATTCCAATCATCTACAAGTGATAAGGATCTCATACGAAGAAGCTTGGTGCAATCGGAAGGCGAAGGACCTCTTTATCTTGCTTTTATCCACCCGATTTACGTCTAGATTCTTCCCTAGCCTCGAGCTAGTGGTAAGTTGCTTGA
Organism: Helianthus tuberosus; assembly: GCA_030545235.1. Classification (NCBI taxonomy): domain Eukaryota; kingdom Viridiplantae; phylum Streptophyta; class Magnoliopsida; order Asterales; family Asteraceae; genus Helianthus; species Helianthus tuberosus. Next base: position 96,193,156 of record CM060442.1, read on the forward strand.
ATCACCTTCTTGAACTATTCTAAAGTGGTTAAAACGATATGTAATGGTTAAAAGTCATGAACATACAAGTTGAAGCATAAAAGTCTACTTAAAATGCTATAATTGTAGGGTAAAAGCTCATATGTTGTGTAAAACATGTAGTATTTGATTTGTGTGATTATTTGGACCCGATCTATGTTGTGGTAGCTCGGATCATCATTTAACCCGGTTTAGTCATGATCTTGGATTATGACATAAAGCTTGTTTAAGTGTAACAAGGGTTAGAAGATGAAACTCTACCACACACGAATCATGAACTTGTGTAAAAGTGTTTTAGCTTGTAAAATAGTGATTAAAACTAGTAGATCTACGGATCTACAGGTGGTATTTTCAAAGGACCGAGTGTCAAAGAAATCATATTTTTCTAAAGACGGATCTTACACTAACAAGAATGGTTTTTAGAACACACAAGTGTGTAAACACTAGTGTAGCACAAAGTATCGACAAAATAACTATTTTTGTGAAAGATGACAAGAAGTTGTAAAGACGGAATTTCTTTAAAAAACGAGGTTTTTACAAAATCGGATTGTTTTATATAAAGATCCACTAAAAGTAATGGGATTTACTTCATAGTTTGGATAAATCACAAGTTCATGAAATTTATGCGATTTATATACATATTTTGACTAGTTGTGGTTTAAACATTGTTTTGATTGAATAAGAAGATTGTTGAGTTGATTTATAAAAGAAAATGATACGCTAGAAAGCGTGGCCACCTCCAGTTACAGAGGAAACTCTGGCGAAATTTTTCCAAAAACCTAACACTTAGAAATATTTTCACTATAAGTGTTCTGTATAGGATAACCCAAGGTCATAATGAATCATTAAGGGATTATATCACTAAATTTAGTAAAGAATCCTTGGATATCCCTAACCTGGATATAGCTACGGCTGTTGAAGCCTTTAAAATGGGATTGCTTAGGGATTCATTATTCTATGATGATCTTGTTATGACACCATGCAGGAATCTAGACGAGGTAAGAACCAGGGCCCTTAGGTTCATCCGGCTAGAGGATGACAAAAGGATCCAAGAGAGGTTAGCAGGATCCTCAAAGCAAGAGAAGCAAGGATCCTCATTCAAGAACAACAAGTTCAGATCCTATAACAAATCTGATAACCAGAATGTGCATGCTGTTGAACAAGAAGAGGATGATGAGGATTATCCTCCAATTTCCAAATATTGCTTTTCTGTTGATAACAATGAACTAATCCTTGCGATGCAGAATTTAGGTGATAAAGCTAGATGGCCCAGGAAAAATGACAGACCAGCTGCAACTAAAGACAAGTCAAAGTGGTGCGCATATTATGAAGATTTTGGGCATCTCACAGAAGAATGCATCGCACTGAGAAAAGAAATTGGATACTTGTTGAGCAAGGGGCACTTGAAAGAATTATTGGGGAGAAAGAAGTCAAGGACTCAGGATCCTGAAAGGATCCCAGAGAAAGCTCCAGCCCCTCCAGCAGATGCACAAGTTATAAACTTTATTTCTGGAGGATCAGACATTTGTGGAACATCCTTCTCTGCAGCTAAAAGACATGCAAAGGAAACCAAGATAGATAATGGAGATAGACCCATTCGAACATCCAGTGTCTCCGAAGGAAAATTTATAACTTTTGATGAGGATGATCGTGTTGACATTCAGGATCCTCATCATGATGGTTTGGTTATCACTCTTTTTATTTCTAACCATTTTGTTCGTAGGATCCTTATAGACGGAGGAAGCTCTGTGAACATTATCCAGCTTGATGTCCTCAAGAAGATGAATATTCCTGAATCCGATATCATACCAAGATCCTCTGTGCTCGTGGGATTCAGTAGCGAGACTTAAAATACTCTGGGGGACATTAAACTCCCAATCTATATCGAAGGCCTACATTCTTACCAAAAGTTTTGTGTTATTGACTGTTTATCTTGTTGTAATGTTATCCTTGGCAGGCCTTGGATACATGACATGAAGGCAGTCCCATCCACTTATCATCAATGTGTGAAGCTTCCTAGTCCTTGGGGAATAGTGAAGATTGATAGTGATCAGCAAGAGGCTAAGAACTGCTACACCTCATCAATGAAACCAGCATCAAAGTCAAGGGAGCAATAGCAATTAAAGCGTCCTCCAAGGGATGTCTTGGAGGCAAGAGAACAGGATGTAGTAGAAATCCTTATAGATCCTGATGATCCTGAATCTAAAGTTTATATAGGATCAGGGATCCTTGGCGAAATAAAGGAAGACCTCATATCCTTCCTCAAAAGGAGAAAGACTACCTTTGCATGGAAACACGAAGACATGACAGGTATATCTAAAGATATAATCACTCACAAACTTGGCATTGATAGGTCCTTCAAACCAATCCATCAAAAGAGGAGGAAATTTGCACCAGAAAGAAATGCTATTATCCAGGAGGAGGTAGAGAAATTACTCCGAGTAGGTATGATTAGAGAGGTCAAGTATCCAAAATGGTTGGCCAATGTGGTTGTTGTTCAAAAGAAAAACGGAAAGTGGAGGGTATGTGTCGATTTCACTGATTTAAATAAGGCATGTCCCAAGGATCCTTTCCCATTACCCCACATTGACTCCATGGTGGATGCAACTGCGGGTCATGAACTGTTAACTTTTATGGATGCTTCATCTGGATTTCAACAAATTCAGATGGAACCATCCGATCAAGAGGATACAGCCTTTATGACTCCAACTGGTATATACTGTTATATTGCTATGCCATTTGGACTAAGAAATGCAGGTGCAACTTATCAAAGGCTAGTGAATATGATGTTCAAGGATCAGATTGGACAAACTATGGAGGTTTACATAGATGATATGGTGGTAAAATCAAAAAAGGCTGAGGATCACCTAAGAGACTTGGAGGAAGCATTCAATATCCTTGACAAATATAACATGAAACTTAATCCTTCAAAATGTCACTTTGGTGTTAAAGCAGGTAAATTCTTAGGATATATGGTGACAAAGAGAGGCATTGAAGCCAGTCCAGAACAAATCAAAGCTATAGTGAACATAAAGTCCCCTGCCAATGCTAAGGATGTTCAGAGGTTAACAGGCAGGATTGCAGCTTTAAACAGATTCATATCCAAATCCTCAGAGAAGTGCAAGGAATTTTATGATATCCTGAGGAAGAACAAGAAATTCGAGTGGACTGAGAAGCATGAAAGTGCCTTAAGAGCTCTTAAGGATTACCTATCCTCGGCCCCGGCTTTGATGAAACCAGAAAAAGGAGATGTGTTATCCTTATATCTCGCGGTATCCTCAAAAGCAGTAAGTGCCGTCCTTGTTAAGGATCACGAAGGTACACAACATCCTGTCTATTATGTAAGTAAGAGTTTACTTGATGTTGAATCCAGGTATTCACACTTAGAAAAACTTATCCTCGCATTAATTATGGCATCTACTAAATTGAGACATTATTTTGAAACTCATGCTATTATCGTCAAAACTAATTTTCCAATTAAGAATGTCCTCAGGAAACCTGAAATGTCAGAAAGAATGGCTAAGTGGGCAGTGAAGCTTAGTGCTTATGATATAAGATATGAACCCAGGACAGCCATTAAATCCCAAGCATTAGCCGACGTGGCAGATTTCAGTAGTGATTTGCAAAAGGAAGCTGAGTTAGAAGTTCAGCAGCTAGAGGAGACCAAGGATCCTTGGATACTCTATACTGACGGATCCTCAAATATCAAAGGAACAGGGCTTGGAATACTACTAAAATCGCCACCGGGGGACATAATACCCCACTCTATAGCTTGTGAGTTCCAAACCACTAACAATGAGGCTGAATATGAAGCCTTGATAGCTGGCTTGCAAATTGCTAAGCATATGAGGATCAGGTATCTTGAGTCAAAGAATTGGCACTCTCTTTCGTATCCTTTAGTTTGACACAGGTACCAAGGGAAGAGAATGCAGAGGCAGATGCATTAGCCAATTTAGGATCATCCTTGAAGATCCCGGAGGATATCAAGATCCCTATTATCCATATCTTGACCCCGGCTATCGAGGATCATGTGGCTATGGAGATAGGAGAGGATTCTGCAATCATCCCTAGTGATGATAATCAATCTCATTCAGGATCATGGATCCTTCCAATCATGAGATACATACAACATGGAGAGATTCCTACAGGAGAGAACCCTAGGGCTTTCAAAATTAAGGTATCTCAATTCACAATTTTAAATAATATGTTGTATAAACGATCTCTTGCAGGACCATATTTAAGATGCATTGAGGATCCTGAAATCCAAGAAGTTTTAAAAGACTTTCATGAAGGAGATTGTGGAAACCACACTGGGGGCAGGGCATTATTCTCAAGGATCCTGAGGACAGGATACTATTGGCCAACTATGAAGAGAGATGCTGTGGAGTATGCTAAGAAGTGTGATCCTTGTCAGAGACACAGCAATATCCTTCATCAACCAGCTGAATTATTGCATCCTATATCCTCCACGTGGCCATTCATGAGATGGGGCATGGATATAGTTGGTAAACTCCCTAAGGCACCTGGTGGAAAAGTGTTCATGCTTGCTATGACTGATTACTTCTCCAAGTGGATAGAGGCTGAAGCTTTTGCCCAAGTCAGAGAAAAGGAAGTTATATCCTTCATTAAAAGAAATATTATAACTGGATTTGGTATTCCTTCTGAAATTATATGTGATAATGGTTCCCAATTCATTGGGGGCAGAACTACTAACTTTTGTGACAGCTGGGGGATTAAGATGATAACATCAACACCAGTCCACCCACAAGCTAATGGTCAGGCAGAATCCTCCAATAAGATCATCATCAATAATTTGAAGAAGAAACTTGGATCCAAGAAAGGGAAATGGGCAGAAGAACTACCTTATGTGCTTTGGGCTGATAGGACAACTCCTAAGAATGCTACAGGCCAAACTCCATTCTCTTTGGTATTTGGGGCAGAATCAGTGATCCCTACAGAAATGGTGGTTCCAACTGCTAGAACAAGTATTCGTGATCCTGAGGAAAATGATGAGAACTTGGTTCAAGACCTGGATACTATAGAAGAAATCAGAGATTTGGCAAGGATAAGGATGGCCAGTTATCAGCAAAGAATGGCTGGAGCCTACAACAAAAATGTCAGGATCAGGAAATTCCAAGTTGGTGATATGGTACTAAGGAAAGCATTTCAGAATACCACCAATCCTGCTGATGGAAAGTTGGCACCAAAATGGGAAGGACCTTACTTGATTGAACCTGAGGCAGGAAAGGGGGCATATCGATTGCTAACAATGGAAGGTGATTTGCTACCTAGAGCCTGGAATGCTGTCCATTTAAAGAAATATTTCATGTGATAAGGATCCATGATCCTCACATGATAAATATCCTTAAAGGATCCTTAAAGCACAGATGATCCTCATTTTGGTAACATTCTACTCTTAAACTATTTCATTTCCTTACTTTCTCACATAAGGATAAGGGTCCTGCATCCTTTATCCCCCTTTCATGTGATTTTGAGTTTTGAAGGTTCAGGTACTCTTAGCAAAAGGATGATTATCCACAAAAGCAACCAGTTACTTGGGTTTGACCCCAGTTATTTGGGCTTGACCCCAGTTCCGCCAGTAGCGCACGATGATCCTAGTATAGTTCATGGCAGTGGGACCAGTACTCGTTTTAGGGGCTGATAATTCCATTGTACTGGCTATACCTAGGATCCTACGTATAATGGTAGACGTACCATACATCCGTTCTTAAGGTTTCTAACGTTTTCACGTTAGCTAAGGTTTTGGCATTTTCATGCCACTAAGTTTGGATAGTCACCAGTTAGGGCCATACTCCAGTTCACACACGATCCTTGGGCTTGTCCCCAGTTATCCTTGGGCTTGTCCCCAGTTATCCTTGGGCTTGTCCCCAGTTATCCTTTGGGCTTGTCTCCAGTTGCTAACTTTTATCTTATAATGGCTTAGTCCCAAGTTATGTTCTATTTCAGGTCTTCGAAGTTAAACAACCAAGGATCCTTGATCCTTACCTCTTACTAAGGTTTGTCCTATGGTTATCCTGGTTATAGTATTAAGGGTTAGGATCCTAACTTGGATCCTCAGGTATGATCCTTAACTATTTTGATTTTATTCATTGATTATTTGAATAACCCTAATACTTTGACAACTGAACTCATGATCCTTAAAATATACCACCTTTTGGAATTTTTCAACTATAGGATATTTGATCCTGGATCATATCCTAAATTTTTTATCTAAGTTGTTCAACTTTTCTTACTCAGACAAGTGTACATCAAAACGATTGAAAATTAAAAGGACAAACAAGGATAACAACATAAGATAAGCCAAAAAAGATTAAAGTTATTTTATTAACAAAGGTTTAACCGTCGAAGGTTGTCAAAATTGCCAACCCATGTTTCTACCAGCAAAACGTGGCCCGTCCACATGGGTTGGCAACGGGTGTCCATTGTTTATGCGGTTATAGCAAGTGCAGGAAATCAAAAGGCGGCAGGATCACAATGGCTTCATCCCCCAAACAGAGGATCCCTCCACCATTTGTAATCCTACCTATTGTCCAAAGGATCCTAGATCCTTAATCCTAAATCTATTGTTCAAATACAGACCATCATTGTTTTAAAACAGCACAACCACAAAACAAACTACTACCGAATTTAAAAATTGGGCTCCGGCTACGTCTAGGAATGTCCATCATCGCCCAATCATGCATCCTACACCTTTGCTGCATCTTCATCCCCTCCAGCTTCGGTATCCTTCACCTGATCCTTTCCACTGCTTCCAGCCTCGATCGCCAAAACCTCCTCAGCCTCCTCATCATCTTCCAGATCAGCTAACCTCGCCTTCCAACCCTCAACATCCCAGCTGCTTCTGTCGAAGTCAGGATCTTGAGCCTCCTTAGCCATCTTCAGTTTTGTCTTGTACATTGTGATGGCAGCGGAGACCTTTGCACCTTCTATGAGATCATGCTTCTCGTAGTCAGTGTCGATCAAGATCTTAGCTGTCTTAGTCTTGGCGTCTTGAAGGGCTTTTTCGAGATCAGCAATCTTAAGATCCTTGAGCACTGCAACTTGTTGGAGGTCAGCAATCTTCTTATCCAGCTCCTCAACGCTCCCCACGTAGTCTTCAATCTCAGCAAATTTCTGCAAAAAAGACAAAGCAGTTCAAGATCAGGTGATCCTCAAATAAGTAGGATACCTAGGCAGAATTGGTGATCCTCACGTCATTGAAGTATTCAAGGAACTGGTGGCGGATCAGTGGCAGGCCTTGTAGATCCTCTATCTCAGAGTTTTTCCTCTTCTTGCCACCCCTTCCTTTAGTGGGTGCCTTGGGGATGGAGACACTAGGGCTGGCAATGGCCTTCTTCTTTCTGGATCGAACAGTGTCAAGGTCGGCCATGTTGAACTGGGAGGCAGGCTTGGAAGCTTTTCCGGCACCTATACATTCAAAGCAAGATAAGTATCCTTATCCTATTTCTATTTAACTATTTATTTAAATCTTTAACTATATAAAAAGCAGGATACTTACTTGACATGGTGACTGAGCCTGAGGATACCTCTTGAGAATCCTGGGTGATTGTCTTGAATGATCTTGTTTCAGGACCGAGTCTTCTAAAAACAGCAAGCCTTTCCTTAGTATCAGGAGACGGTATGAGGTATGAAACAGTGACAGCTGCATAACATAAAACAAAAGGGAATTAGTGATCCTATCACAAGAGCAAGATTACCTGGTGATCCTTCTCAGGATCCTCTGTCCTACCATGGGTGGACCACTTCCTTGGTAGATCCTTTCCGTTTGGAATGGTATCCCTTCTGACAAAGAAAAAGCGTCGTTTCCAGTTTGTATCGTTCTTGGTGGCTTTAAAAATGGGATGTTCTTCGCCGGGTTTTCGCTTAAACAGATATCGGTGGGATCCAAACGTCGAGAGATCATACATCTCTGCCAGTTCTGACATTCCTAAATCAATCCCTTCCTGCTCTATGATCCTTTCAAGGGTATATAAGACCCTCCAGATCATCGGCATAGCTTGGATGTAGGAGATGCCGGTAAGGGAGAAAAAGGATTGGGTAAAAGCTGGAAAAGGATAGGTGTATCCTATGGTGAATGGGGTAACCGGAAAGGCAACCCATGTCTCAGAAATATAGTCGCTCAGAACAGTGGGATCGAAGGGTCTGAAAAAGGTGTTCGCCGGAAAGCAGTACCAGATCTTATCTACTTGTGGATCAGTAAAGCAACACCTCTCATTCTCTGAGTCTTTGATGATTCCTTGACTCTTCAAGGGGCTATCCTTCTGGTGATCCTTGGCGGGGGAGGACCGGAGCATCATTCTTAACGTGATGATGGTAAAGAAAGAAAAACAGAGTAAGAGAAGGAGAAATAGGAAAAGAGATACCTGATTGATCTTCGGCTGAGAATTTAAAGGGAGTTTCTCTTGGATTTAAATGCATATTGATCCTATCTCTAACTCCTATTTATAATGATGATTTGCAGGATTGTCACTTCAGTGACGTCAGGTTTGCAACGGCTAGTCCGTCTTCAACGGCTAGTTATCCGTTAGTCTGTTACGGATAAGATCAACAAAATACAACTCGTTTATTTACAATATTACTCCTTATATTTTGGGGGCAATTGTTAGGGGAGGATTTTTTTAATGACCTGTGATCCTCAATTGTTATCCTGCTTGGTGATCCTTACTTCTGTGTCAGTTAGTGATCCTCAGAAGTGCTTCAGGATCAGGATCATGGATCATCCTAAGGATCCTTATACTAATGATTGTCTGCTTTGAATTCGATATTGTTTTGCAGGAATACCAGCTTGGACTTAGTCTTGGTAACGTACCTGAAGAATATTCCACGCTTATTCCGCATGTGCTTGACCATGGTGAACGTTATGGAGATCGTGGGGAGAAGGCATGAATTGCGGATAGTTAGTTATTTAGATATTTTACTAAATTTAAAAGGGGTAGTGAGCTAATTAGACAACACTTGGCTATTTTTTGGCTACACACACTCGTACAACTGCATTCACCAGCTCTCGGCAAAACACTTAGCATTTTTCATACATTTCTACACGATACACTGTAGTGATCCTTGTATTTAGCTCGCTATCATCCGAAGTTGTAAAAGAATTATTGTTTAATTTGAGTTGGTGATTGGTAGTTTCCATCACCCGAGGTTTTTTATGCCGGAGATCATTCATTGATCAAGGGCTTTTTCCTCGTATAAATCTTTGTGTCTCCTATGCAATTCATTTCATAGTGATCCTCATTGTTGTTTACCAATTCAAGCATCATACCCCGTAACAGAGAGTTTGGTTGCATTATCCTCGTCTGATTTTTGACCAAAACAATAACAATGAACTAATTCTTGCAATGCAGAATCTAGGTGAGAAAGCAAGATGGCCTAGAAAAAGTGACAAACTAGCTGCTACAAAAGACAAGTCCAAATGGTGTGCATATTATGAGGATTTCGGGCATCTTACTGAAGAGTGTATTGCACTTAGAAAAGAAATTGGTTACTTGTTAAGCAAGGGGCACTTAAAGGAACTTTTGGGCAGAAAGAAGTCAAAGATCCAGGATCCTGAGAAGATCCCAGAAAGAGCTCCTGCTCCTCCAGCAGATGCACAAGTTATAAACTTCATTTCTGGTGGATCAGACATTTGTGGTACTTCCTTTTCAGCAGCCAAAAGACATGCCAAGGAGACCAAGATGGATAATGGAGATAGACCCATCCGGACCTCTACGGTCACACAGGAGAAAGTTATAACTTTTGATGAGGATGATCGTGTTGATGTTCAGGATCCTCATCATGATGGTCTTGTTATTACTTTATTCATATCTAACCATTTTGTTCGCAGGATCCTAATCGATGGTGGAAGCTCATTGAACATCATTCAGCTTGATGTTCTCAAGAAGATGAATATCCCTGAATCAGATATTATCCCAAGATCCTCAATTCTTGTGGGATTCAGCGGAGAAACCAAGAATACATTGGGGGACATTAAACTTCCCATCTACATTGAAGGACTTTATTCTTATAAAAAAATTTGTGTTATAGATTGCTTATCATGTTGCAATGTTATCCTTGGCAGGCCATGGATACATGACATGAAGGCAGTTGCATCTACATATCATCAATGCGTGAAGCTTCCTAGTCCATGGGGGGTGATAAAGATTGAGAGTGATCAACAAGAAGCAAAAAATTGCTATACCTCATCAATGAAGCCAGCCTCAAGACCAAGGGAGCAATAACAACTAAAGTATCCTCCAAGAGATGTCTTGGAGGCAAGAGAACAGGATGTGAAAGAAATCCTTATGGATCCTCATGATCCTGAATCCAAAGTCTTCATAGGATCAGGGATCTTGAGCAACATTGAACAGGATCTAGTATCCTTCCTTAAAAGAAGGAAAACTACCTTTGCCTGGAAGCATGAAGACATGACAGGTCATTCAAACCTATACATCAGAAGAGGAGGAAGTTTGCACCAGAGAGGAATGCCATTATCCAGGAGGAGGTAGACAAATTACTCCGAGCAGGTATGATAAGAGAGGTCAAGTATCTAAGGTGATTAGCCAATGTGGTGGTTGTTCAAAAGAAAAATGGAAAGTGGAGGGTATGTGTCGATTTCACTGATTTAAACAAGGCATGTCCCAAGGATCCTTTCCCATTACCCCACATTGACTCCATGGTGGATGCTACCGCGGGTCATAAGTTGTTGACTTTTATGGATGCTTCATCTGGATTTAAACAAATTCAGATGGAACCATCTGATCAAGAGGATACGGCCTTTATGACCCCAACTGGTATATATTGTTATATTGCTATGCCATTTGGACTAAGAAATGCAGGTGCTACTTATCAAAGGCTAGCCAATATGATGTTCGAGGAACAAATTGGACACACTATGGAAGTCTATATAGATGACATGGTGGTTAAGTCTAAGAAAGCTGAGGATCACCTTAGAGACTTGGAGGAAGCATTCAATATCCTTGATAAGTTTAATATGAAACTAAATCCTTCCAAGTGTCACTTTGGTGTTAAAGCAGGTAAATTCCTAGGCTATATGGTGACAAAAAGAGGCATTGAAGCAAGTCCAGAGCAAATTAAGGCTATTGTGAATATCAAATCTCCTGCCAATGCCAAGGATGTGTAAAGATTGACAGGCAGGATCGCAACGAACAGGTTCATATCCAAGTCATCAGAAAAATGCAAGGAATTCTATGACATTTTGAGAAAGAACAAGAAATTTGAATGGACTGAAAAGCATGAAAATGCTCTCAAAGCTCTTAAGGATTACCATCCTCAGCTCCTGCCTTGATGAAACCAGAAAAAAGGGGATATGTTATCCTTATATTTGGCGGTATCCTCCAAAGCAGTAAGTGCAGTCCTTGTTAAGGATCACCAAGGTACACAACATCCTGTTTATTATGTAAGTAAGAGTTTGCTTGATGCTGAATCCAGGTATTCACATTTAGAAAAACTTATCCTTGCATTAATTATCGCATCTACTAAATTAAGACATTATTTTGAAACTCATGCCATTATTGTTAAGACTAATTTTCCAATTAAGAATGTTCTCAGGAAACCTGAAATGTCAGGAAGGATGGCTAAATGCACAGTGAAGCTTAGTGCTTATGATATTAGATATGAGCCAAGGACTGCCATAAAATCCCAAGCCTTAGCTGACTTTGTGGCAGATTTCAGTAGTGACTTGCAAAGGGAAGCTGAGTTAGAAGTTCAACAACTTGAAGAAACTAAGGATCCTTAGATACTCTTCACTGATGGAGCTTCTAATGTCAAAGGAACAGGACTTGGAATACTACTAAAATCGCCACAGGGGGATATAATACCCCACTCCATAGCTTGTGAGTTTCAAACTACTAATAATGAGGCTGAATATGAAGCCTTGATAGCTGGTTTGCAAATTGCCAAGCATATGAGGATCAGGTATCTTGAGGTACATGTAGATTCATTATTAATTACTAATCACTTTAATGGATCCTATGCTGTTAAAGGTGAAAAGCTAATCAAATACCTAGAGATAGTCAAGTGATTGGCACTCTCTTTTGTTTCTTTTAGTTTGACACAGGTACCCAGAGAAGAGAATGCAGAGGCTGATGCATTGGCCAATCTAGGATCATCCTTGAAGATTCCAGAGGATACCAAGATCCCTATTATCCATATCCTAACCCCTGCTATTGAGGATTATGTATTTTTTTTTTTGGGGTAAAGGTTTCACCCTGGTAAATTTTATATCACAACAAAACCAACGGAAAACAAGTGGAGAGCAAAAGCGCCCACCAATTCATATACCCGACATGCCGGGAATATGTTCAGCCATAACAAGACACACTACCAGACAAACGAACCAAACAAAACACAACGAAAACAGATTAGACACTTGTCATATTCAATCTGAACTGAATTCTAGACTAAACTCTTTAGCCGATATCTTCATAGATGACAAGCCCTTTAGGCAGCTTCCAATCTCTAAGAATTTTGTCTACTTGTCTCGTATCCTTGAACTTCAATGTTACCAGCTTCAATCGAACCGAGGCCTATTGAGGATTATGTAGCTATGGAGATAGGAGAGGATTCTGCAATCATCCCTAGTGATGATACACAATCTCGTTCAGGATCATGGATCCTTCCAATCATGAGATACATACAACATGGAGAGATTCCTACAGGAGAAAACCCCAGGGCATTCAAAATCAAGGTATCTCAATTCACAATATTGAATAACATGTTATGTAAACGATCTCTTGCAGGTCCATATCTAAGATGCATAGAGGATCCGGAAATCCAAGAAGTCCTAAAGGATTTTCACGAAGGAGATTGTGGAAACCACACCGTGGGCAGGGCATTATTCTCAAGGATCCTGAGGACAGGATACTATTGGCCTACTATGAAGAAGGATGCTATGGACTATGCCAAGAAGTGTGATCCTTGTCAGAGACATAGTAATATCCTTCACCAACCAGCAGAGCTCTTGCATCCTATATCCTCTTCTTGGCCATTCATGAGATGGGGAATGGATATAGTTGGTAAACTTCCCAAAGCACCAGGAGGAAAGGTATTCATGCTTGCCATGACTGATTATTTCTCCAAGTGGATAGAAGCTGAAGCCTTTGCTCAAGTCAGAGAAAAAGAAGTGATATCCTTTATCAAAAGAAACATTATTACTAGATTTGGTATCCCTTCTGAAATTGTTTGTGATAATGGATCCCAATTTATTGGGAGTAGAACTACTAACTTTTGTGACAGCTGGGGGATTAAGATGATAACATCAACACCAGTCCACCCACAAGCTAATGGTCAAGCAGAATCATCCAACAAGATCATCATCAACAACTTGAAGAAGAAGCTTGGATCCAAGAAAGGAAAGTGGGCAGAAGAACTACCTTATGTACTATGGGCTGATAGGACAACTCCCAAGAATGCCACTAGCCAAACTCCATTTTCTTTGGTATTTGGGGCAGAATCAGTGATCCCTACAGAGATGGTGGTTCCTACTGCAAGAACAAGCATTCGTGATCCTGAAGGGAATGCTGAAAACTTGGTTCAAGACTTGGATACTATAGAAGAACTCAGGGATTTGGCAAGGATAAGGATGGCTAGTTATCAACAAAGGATGGCTGGAGCCTACAATAAGAATGTCAGGATCAGGAAGTTCCAAGTTGGTGATATAGTATTGAGGAAAGTATTTCAGAATACCACAAATCCTGCTGATGGAAATTTGGCACCAAAGTGGGAAGGCCCCTACCTGATTGAAGCTGAGGCAGGAAAGGGGGCATATCGATTGCTAACAATGGAAGGTGATTTGCTACCAAGAGCTTGGAATGCTGTTCACCTGAAGAAATATTTCATGTAGAAAGGATCCAGGATCCTCAACTACTTCCATGACCGATATCCTTGAAGGATCCTCCGAGGATGGATGATCCTCATTTTGGTAATGATCTAATCTCAAACTATTTCATTTTTTAATTATCCTATATACAAGGAAAAGGATCCTGCATCCTTTATCCTCCTTTCACTTGATTCTGAGTTTTGCAGAAGGTTCATATACCTTGACAAAGGGTTGAGTATCCACAGAAGTCTCCAGCTTTTTGGGCTTGACCCCAGTTATTTGGGCTTGACCATAATTTTTTGGGCTTGACCCCAGTTATTTGGGCTAGTCCCCAGTTGTTGGGCCTTTCCCCAGTATCACCAGCAGCGCACAATGATCCTGGTACAGTTCATGGCAATGGGATCAGTACTCGCTTTAGGGGCTAACAATTTCATTGTACTGGCTGTATCCGGGATCCTACGTATAATGGTAGACGTACCATACATCCGTTCCTAAGGTTTCTAACGTTTTCACGTTAGCTAAGGTTTTGGCATTTTCATGTCACTTAGTTTGGATAGTCGCCAGTGAGGGCCATACTCCAGTTTACACAAGATCATTTGGGCTTGTCCCCAGTTTTTTGGGCTTGTCCCCAGCATATTGGGCTTGTCCCCAGCATATTGGGCTTGTCCCCAGCATATTGGGCTTGTCCCCAGAATTGTTGGGCTTGTCCCCAGTTGCTAACTCTTATCTTGTAATGGCTTAGTCCCAAGTTATGTTCCATTTCAGGTTTTTGAAGTTAAACAGCCAAGGATCCTTGATCCTTACCTTTTACTAAGGTTTGTCTTTTGGTTATCCTGACTGTGAATGTTAAAGATTTAGGATCCTAACTTGGATTCTCAGGTATGATCCTTGATTATTTTTAATTTTATTCATTATTTATATTAGTGACCCTTATCCTTTGACAACAGGACACATGATCCTTAAGTTACATTACCTTTTTGAATTGATCGATTATAGGCTATTTGATCTTTTGATCATATCCTAAACTTTTTGACATAATCTTTTGAACTTTTATTCTTTATTTGTGAATTCAAACAAAGTACATCACAACTATTGAAGGATAAAATATATACAGAATAACAGCACAAGAAATAGCCAAAAGATTAAAGTTTTATTTATTCACCAAAAGTTAAACCTTTGAAAGGTTGTCAAAATTGCCAACCCAAGTTTCTACCAGCAAAACGTGGCCCGTCCACTTGGGTTGGCAAAGGGTGTCCATTGTTAACAGGTCTTGAAAGTGCAGGAAATAAAAGATGGCAGGATAACAAGTGGTTTCATCCCCCAAACAGAGGATCCCTCCACCACCTATTATCCTACCTATTGTTCAAAGGATCCATGATCCTCAACCCTAATAGCTATTGTTTAGTTATTACAACCCAACATTGTTTAAAACATCACAACCAAAAAACTTCCAAATCCTAAAAAAAATGGGCTCCGGCCACGTCTAGAAATATCCATCATCGCCCATTTCTGCAGCTCACACCTTGGTTGCATCACCACCAGCATCAGCACCACCAGCTTGATCCTTCCCGCTACCACTTGCCTCAATCGCCAAGACCTCGGTAGCCTCCTCCTCATCATCTAGCTCAGCCAGCTTCGCCTTCCACCCCTTCTGGTCTGAAGTGGTTCTGTCGAAGTCAGGATCCTCAGCCTCCTGGGCCATTTGCAGCTTGATTTTGTACATGGTGATGGCAGAGCGTTTATCTGGGCCATGACCACCTGCTGCTTTGCCAGAGCGAGATCCTTCTCAAGGCGAGAGATAGTCTCATCCTTAGCCAGGAAGAATTTCTGGAACTCCAAATGCTTCTGCTCAGCCTCTTCAACGTATGCATCGAAGAGCATTTCAATCTCGGCGAATTTCTGCAAAAAGACAAGGTAAAGTTCAGGATCCGTGATCCTCAAGTGGGCAGGATAATGAAGCAAAGTTGGTGATCCTTACATCAGCAAAGTATTCCTGAAATTGGTGGCGAATGAGGGGCAGGCCTTCAAGATTGTCAGCTTCGGTGGCCTTCCTCTTCTTTCCTCCCTTGGAAGTGACAGGCTTGGGGACTAGAGTGCTTGGGCTAGCAGCAGACTTCTTCTTCCCAGACCTGGGAGCCACAGTGCTAAGATCACTAACACTAAAGCGGGAGGCTGACTTCGAAGATTTTCCAGCGCCTATCAATACAAAACAGCAGATAAGTATTCTTGTTTTATTTACATTTAAACATCTAATCATATATAGACTTGGATACTTACTTAACATTGTGACTAAGCCTGAGGATACTTCTTGAGAATCCTTGGTGTTTGCTTGAAATGATCTTACTGCAGGATCAATATCCCAGAAAGCAGCGATCCTCTCTTTCATTGCAGGTGATGAAATAATGTGAGAAACAGAGATAGCTGCACAAAAGATACAAAAAGGGGTTAGTGATCCTCAGCAGAAATAGGGTTATCCTATGATCCTTCTATAAGGATCCTCTATCCTACCGTGGGTGGCCCACTCTCTTGGTAGATCCTTCCCATCCGGGATGGAATCCCTCCTAACGAAGAAAAAACGCTTCTTCCAGTTGGTGTCATTCTTGGTGGTCTTGAGGATTGGGTGTGCTTCGCCGGGTTTATGATTGAATAAGAAGCGGTGTGAACCATGGCTAACAAGGTTATATAGTTCAGCCAATTCCGACATTCCCAACTCTATATCTTCCTGCTCAATGATTCTCTCAAGGGTATATAAAACCCTCCACATCATTGGCATGGCCTGGACATAGGATATGCCGGTAAGGGAGAAGAAAGACTGGGTAAAAGCAGGGAAAGGATAGGAGTATCCTATCAAAAATGGGGTGGCCGGAAAAGCAATCCAAGTTGCAGAAACGAAGTCACTCAAGGCGGTAGGGTCAAAAGGTTTAAAGACAGAATCTGCCGGAAAGCAGTGATGAATCAGGTCTATCTCCGGATCAGTAAAGCAGCAACGTTCCTTCGGAGAATCTTTGATGATTCCTTGGCTCTTTAGGGGACTATCTTTTTGGTGATCCTTAGCCGGTGAGGATCTTAGAACCATCTTGGCCATGGATGATGGTAAAGAAAAGAGGAACAGAGTAAGAAGGTGAAAAGAGAAAGGAGAGAGAAGTACCTGCTTGATCTTCGAATGAGGATTTAAAGGGAGTATTGCTCGAATTTAAATGCACATTAGTCCTTATCTCTAACCTATATATAATGATGATTCTGCAGGGATGTCGCTTGAATGACGTATAATTTGCAACGGCTAGTTAGATTGTAACGGCTATATATCCGTTAGTTAGTTGCAGATAAGATCAAAAAATATAACTCGCTAATTTACACTTTACTCCTTATATTTTGGGGGCAATTGTTAGGGGAGGATTTTCCAATCCTATGGATCACGGATCCTCAAGTACTGCCAGGATCATGAATTCTGTTTGAATTAAGGATCCTCAGTAGGTGTTGCAGGATCAGGATTCAGGATCCTTATTGTTATACTTATACTAACGATTGTCTTCATTATGCGTGAGCTTGTTTTGCAGGAGTATGTGCATGGACTTGGTCTTGCCGATATTCGTGGAGCATATTCCCTCAATATTCCGCACGTGCTTGGCCCTTGTGAACGTTATGGAGATCGTGGGAAGCTAGCATGATTAGCGGATAGTTAGTTAGTTTAGTTATTTCTAATTTTAAATAGGGGATAACAAGCTTGAGTTAGAACACTTGGCTAATTTTAGCAAACACACACTCTCGAACAGCTCTCGACAGTTTACTTGGCGATTTCATACATTTTTTGCACATTGCACACTAGTGGTCCTTGTAACAAGCTTGTTATCATCCTGATTTGTATCAACCTTTCAATTAATCTTAGTTGGTGATCGGTAGTTTCCATCACCCGAGGTTTTTTATGCCGGAGATCAACTCTTGATCAAGGGCTTTTTCCTTGTATAAATCCTTGTGTCACCTCTTTATTTGATTTGTGAATTGTTCATACAATTGTTCATATATTCAAGCATCACACCTCACAACAAAAGATTTGGTTACATTATCCTTGCTTGATTTTTGACCAAAACTGATGATAAGAAGTGTACCGATTATTTTAAAGGAGTGGTCGGCCTCTATCAAGATGGAAAAAGAGGATATTAAAGTTGTTCCAGTATGGGTCAAATTGCATGATGTGCCGTTAGCGGCATTTACCGAGGATGGTCTTAGCTTGGTTGCTTCTAAGATTGGGATACCTAAGATGTTGGATTCGTATACTGCCACGATGTGTGCTGAGTCTTGGGGAAGAAGCAGCTATGCTAGAGCGCTTATTGAAGTTCAGGCGGGGACCGAGTTAAAGAAAAGTGTTACTGTTGCAATCCCATCTTTGGATGGTAATGGTCACTCAATGGTGGAGGTCAAAATTGAATATGATTGGGAGCCTTTAAGGTGCTCCTCTTGCTGTGTTTTGGTCATGATGATAGCTCGTGCCCAAAGAACTCTCGGGTAACTTCAAGTGGGGATTCTGAAAAGAATATTGATGATTTTCAGGTTGTGGGTGCCAAGAAAAAGAAAGTTAATAACCAGGGCCTCCATATGAAAAATCAGAAGCCTAAGTTAGTTTACAGACCAGTTGTCAAGCCTAAACCAAAATCGTCCTTGAAGAGTACGATGAATAACCAGGTTTCAACATCTAGCCCGTTTAACATTCTCAAGGACGATGATGGAAATCAAGGAGGTATCTCTGTGGGTCGAGTGGAAAAGAAGGCTACGCAGTCGTCTAGTGACAAGCAGGAATCGGATGAGGAGGAGGTCGTTGAAGTCTATAATGAAACTAGTGAATTTATGACTTCGGGTACCCATTCTTTATCTTCGAGAGTAAAGGCAGGCACCTCTTCCACAAAGTTCTCCAATGGATAGACTCTTATTGGTTCGTCGTGTGAAGGGGTTGCCGGTTTGTGGCAATTTCATTTTTGATGATGGCGGATGAGGGCTTATTTTTGTTTTGTTTTGTCTACTGATGTATAGTAGGCTAGGTTTTGGGGTGTCATAGGTGTTTTGTTTTGTTTGTTTTACATATATGGGGCATGTCCTGTAT
Source organism: Helianthus tuberosus (assembly GCA_030545235.1). Lineage (NCBI taxonomy): Eukaryota > Viridiplantae > Streptophyta > Magnoliopsida > Asterales > Asteraceae > Helianthus > Helianthus tuberosus. Next base: position 96,212,109 of record CM060442.1, read on the forward strand.
ATGAACTAGTGTGGAACACATCCTCACTACTTGTACTTAATTGCGGTTTGTTTCAATAGAATCACCGGGGTAACCCTTTACCCAAAAAAAAATTGCTAACATAATAGACAGGATATTGCTGACCTTCGTGATCCTTTCCCAGGACAGCACTTACCGCATTCCTTGATATTGCCAGATACAGGGATAATGGCTCACCATCCTCGGGCTTCATCAATAGAGGTGCAGTTGAGAGATACTGCTTTAATTCCTGCAAGGCCGCTTCATGTTTCTCTCCCCATTCGAATTTCTTATTCTTCTTCAGGATATCATAGAATTCCTTGCATTTCTCCGAGGATCTTGATATAAACCTGTTTAATGCTGCTACTCGCCCTGTTAATCTTTGAACATCTTTCATATTTGAAGGTGATTTGATATCCAAGATAGCTTTAATCTGCTCCGGGCTTGCTTCTATCCCCCTTTTGGTCACCATGTATCCTAGAAACTTTCCTGCTCCCACTCTAAAATGGCAATTGGCAGGATTTAGTTTCATGTTGTATTGGTCCAGGATATCGAATGCTCCCTTAATATCCTGGAGGTGATCCTCAGCCTTTTTAGATTTTACTACCATGTCATCGATGTACACTTCCATGGTGTCCCCCAGCTTGTCTTTAAACATCATGTTCACCAATCTCTGGTATGTTGCACCTACATTCTTTAAACCAAAAGGCATAGCAGTATAACAATAAATACCTGTTGGTGTCATGAAAGCAGTATCCTCCTGATCCGAGGTTTCCATTTGGATCTGCTGAAATCCTGAGGAGGCATCCATGAAGGTTAACATCTCGTGGCCAGCAATAGCATCCACCATTGAATCAATATGAGGTAGAGGAAATGGGTCCTTGGGACAAGCTTTGTTCAAGTCTGTGTAATCTACACAAACTCTCCATTTCCCGTTTTTCTTTTGCACCACAACTACATTTGCCAGCCATTTGGGAAATTTCACTTCCCTAATCATCTTGCTCTTTAATAATCTTTCAACTTCTTCCTGAATGATAGTATTCCGCTCTGGAGCAAACTTCCTTCGTTTCTGTTGGACAGGCTTGAAAGACCTATCAATTCCTAGCTTGTGAGTTATAAGATCCTTGGAGATACCTGTCATATCCTCGTGTTTCCACGCGAATGTTGACATCCTGCATTTCAAAAAGTTAGTCAATTGATTTTCAATATCCTGAGGGATATTGGTTCCCACGAGCACCGAGATATCTGGATTATCCTGATCCAGGATAATTTTCTTTACATCCTGCTTTGAAGCTTCCATGATATCCTGGGCTCGCATCTTTAATTGCTATGTTGCACTGGGCTTCGTTGAGGATTTCATCGAAGAAGAATAACACTCCTTTGCTTCCTGCTGATCACTTTCCACCTTGACCATTCCCCAAGGGGTAGTGATCTTGATGCATTGATGATAGGTTGATGGCACAACTTTCATATCATGGATCCAAGGCCTACCTAATATAATATTTGTTTCGGTCAAAAATCAAGCAAATATAATACAACCAAACTTTCTGTTGTGAGGTGTGATGCTTGAATCAATGAACAATATTAAGGATCACTCAGAAATGTAATGAACAAATGACACGGATATTGATACGAGGAAAAAGCCCTTGATCAATAGTTGATCTCCTCAATAGTTGATCTCCGGCACAAAAAACCTCGGGTGATGGAAACTACCGATCACCAACTAAGATTAAACAAAAGTAAGATTACAACTCGGGATGATAACAAGCTTGTTACAAGGATCACTAGTGTGTAATGTGCAAAAATGTGTATGAAATCGCCAAGTATTGCTTGAGAGCTGACTGAGAGCTGTTACGAGTGTGTGCATATGCCAAAATTAGCTAAGATGTTTCTATCAAGCTTGTCATCCCCATTTTAAATTAGAAAATAACTAGTCTAACTAACTATCCGCAATTTGTGCACTCTCCCCACGATCTCCATAACGTTCACAATGGTCAAGCACGTGCGGAATAATGAGGGAATATTCTCCAGGAACTTCGGTGAGACTTGGTCCATACTCTCATTCCTGCAAAACAAGTTTACGTACAAGAAAGACAATTGTTAGTAGTAGGATAACAACAGTGATCCTGGATCCTGATCCTGCGACACCTGCTGAGGATTCTTAATTCAAACAGAATTGAGGATTCATGATCCTGATAGCAGTTGAGGACCCGTGATCCTTAGGATTTAGAAAATCCTCCCCTAACAATTGCCCCCAAAATATAAGGAGTAAAGTGTAAATTGTTGAGTTATATTTTCTTGATCTTATCCGTAACAAACCAACGGATATATAGGCGTTACATCCTGACTAGCCGTTGCAGATCTTACGTCATCTGAAGCGACATCCCTGCAAATCATGATTATTGTTTTGGTCAAAAATTACCGAAGCAATTAAGTGATCAAATTAGTAAAGTGAGGTAGTGTGCTAGAAAGTGTGTTGAAAATATGCTGGTTAAGTTATTTAGAAAATCAGTATTCAAGATACGACTCAGGATATTAAGCTGTATCTATAATCAAACTATGAGCAAAAAGTAAAATAAATGACACGAGATGTACGAGGAAAGCCCTAGATCAATCTAGATCGCCGGCATAAAACCTCGGGAGCTGACAATCGCAGCTGCCTTGTTCTTCTTATTGCTTCAAACGTCAGGATACAGTGCAGGATATAGACCAGATTGCTAAGTGTTACAATGCTTTTGTATGAAAGTGAAAATTGCTAGAGAGCGAGTGTTAGAGTGTAGCGAGTGTGAATGTGATGTCCTATTCGACCTGGTATACCCACCTATTTATAGTTACAAATTAGAAACTAAAATTCCTATAAATAAGGGATGCTCCCGAATATTCCATAAATAGTCGTTTGGAACCAAATAAAGCGGGCTCAACGTCTTTCCTTGAACAACTTGGACCGAGTCTTCCGCGGAATGAGTCCTTGTGAACGTTGCTAGCTTCTAACCCACGTACCTGCACATGATCCGTTAGTAATCCTGAGGATACCATTCAGGATGTTACCAATATCCTGAATCAGAATCCCGGATGTAAACAGTTACTATATAACCAAGATATAAATCAAGATACTTTCCAGGATATGGGCTCAGAATTTCACCCATAACAATTGTCCCCAAAAATGTTACCGTTTGATATCCTGCACTAATGGTTACATTTTTCACGGTGGCCTAGGTAATTAATAGATAAGACTAATGATGTGACCGTTTTCAACTACCCAGCCTATATTTACTCATCATGCCCTATATCTTCTCATCCTCGTCTCTTTTTTAATCATAATCGACAAGGAAAAGGTAATATTCTCTCCCTCATCTTCATATTCATCTTTATCATCTTTCTCCGGTGAAAACTTCAGGCGACCAAATGCCAAGGCAAACAAGGTCCAGTTCAGGTGACTCGGCTCCCACATTCATCCAACAGAACCTTCTCCAAGAACCGGAGAAGGAGATATGCACCTTTGACAGTGCCCACCTGTCGGCCTTAAAATCCTCCGGTATCTTCCCGGAAGGAACCGTATTTAGACCGTTTGACCGGGAAATCCGGTCAAATATGGTCTCCAGCGAGTGGATATGCTTCAGTGCTTTCCCTTTTACCCTAGGGTTACAATTCCCCTTTCCGGACTTCATCACCGAATTCTTTAATATCACCAAAATCTCTTTCAGCCAAACCATGCCAATGCTCTTGCGTGTTTTGTCTGTTCTTGACCAGATCAAAAGAAACCACATTCCTGATCTTTCCGTCCATGATCTCCCCTTAGCTTACAAACTTAGATGCCACGGATCATGTAGATTTCTGTTTTACTCTACTTCTGGTGACCCATTGATACTTCGTGCCACCAGGAACGAGGATGGTTGGCAATCCAAGTTTTTCTTTGTAAAAAGGAATTCAATCCCTGGTGGAGCGGATTATCCGATGAGATGGTTGAAGAAGGGTAGGATTTAGGGTTTAAAGATGATCCTGCCTCTTATCCTGCTTTATATCCTGAATTGACCAATTTTATTTTCTCTGTTGTGTATGCAGCTGATTTCAGGAAGATTGCACCTCCCCTTGCTGATTCTCAAAAAAGAATAGACGCCATCAGACTCCTTCCAGAGGATGAAAGAAGTTTCAATCCATCCCCACCAACTCCAAGTCCTCTTTCAAGTGCAAACATGTCTGGTAAGGATCCTGCAAAATATCCTGTACACATATGTTTTCATTTGATATCCTTAGGAGAGATTTAGAATTTTACTCCCTATGTGCAGACTCCAGCAAAGTTCCAGTCTACCTAGACGTCGACGAACTCGACAGCTACCCAACTCCAGCCACAGTCAAGAAAGAAACTCCTGCTGCTACTAGCTCCAAGCCACTTCCGGCTCCCAAGGCCAATCCAAGGACTCGTGCTTCCACAGCAAAAAAGAGGAAAGGTCTTGAAGTCAGCGCTCCAGGTTCAGAAGGGTTCTCCTATGACGAACTTAGTTTCTCTGATTCCTTAGAGCCAATGACATCCTTCCTTAACAAGGTAATATCCTGACGCATATCCTTCACATATATCCTGCACGTATATCCTAGTAGGATATCCTGACAGGATATCCTGGTCAATATATTCTAACTCATACCTGAAATTGATGTGCAGGGCCTCCAGCATTTGCTCCACTTGTATAATGATGCTTGTGGTACCGTTGCACTCCATGAAGCCAGGATCAAACAGCTTGAAAGCACCGTCGCTGACCAAGGTGCCATTGCCGAAGCGAAGACCCGGCACTACGAAAGCCTGCTGAAGAAGGTCACCCAAGACGCTGAGCTCAAACTTGCCACAGTTCAAATGGAACATGATCAAGCCTTGGTCAATTTCCGGGAGGGAATCAAGGCTTCCGCTATCATCTCCTTGCTACAAGCACGCATCAAGATGGCCTACGAGGCCAAGGAGACGGGCCTTGTTTGTCCATCTTGGCCAGTTGAATCCTGGGTGGCCAAGCTAAAGGAGCTCGGAGGCAAAGCTGTGCCACTTCCTGTTGAAGCTGGTGAGTCTTCTAAGTCAGCAGAGGTGGTGATCCAGGCTGGAGACAAGAAGGATGCTGGAACAGATGCTGGGATGGATACTGGTGAGGATACTGCTCAGGATGCTGGTGCTGAGAAGTCTGAGAAGGTTGGAGAAGATGCCGCTGTGTGAGGGCATTTAGGTGGGCGATGACGGATATACGTGCCAAGGCCAGAGCCCACCTTTTTAAATTTGAATGTTGGTCTGTAATCCCTTAAACAATTTATTTTTCTGCACTTTACTTTTCTGCACCTGAACAATTTACATTTCCTGCATGCTTTTTGAACAATACATCAGTTGGAGGTGGATGGGTCTCGGTTTGAGATGAAACCTTCAACTGTTGGGTAAATATGGTAAGGAACTATTAGTGCTCTTAGTGGATGGGCCTTGTTTTGAGGTGAAACTAAGAGCACATCTTTTGGTATGTTAATAATATAACTTCTCTTTTGACTTTATTATTGTTGTCATTGATATACAAATTTTACTTGTGAAAACTGTTTTGTTTGGACATTTTTTAGGAACATATTGCAAACGTATCCTAGAAGATATCCTGAAAGATATCTTGATCAGGATATTGACATACAACCTATTAATTGTCCAAATAAAAAGGAGAGATCATACCAGAGATTCTTAGAAATCAATTTCAATCTTCCCTCATAAGTTTGTCCCCAGTGCATACTTATAAACTTGGATCCATCCTTTGAATAGTATAACGTATGTCCCCTGTGTTCGACACAGAAACGCAAATGTATTCATACTTTGATTTGAATAAATTCCGAATACCCTAGGGCAAAACCCCTGATATCCTGAAATGAATCCTTAGCATACTGGGGATAAACCCTTAATATCTTGGGGATAAACCCTAAATTTCATGCGCTACAGGCGAGAGTGTATAAACTCCAATTCTTAGAAAGGTGAAAACCTTTAAACCTTAGAGAGTATGAAAATACTCTTTCGTGAGAGAGGGTGATCAATCCTCATATACCTTTAGGATCCAGGATATAGCCAACAGTAACGAAATTGTCAGCCACTTTTACATGAACTGGTCCCGCTACCTTGAACTATACCTAGATAACTTGCGCTCCAGGCGAGGTGTTTAAACCCAATTCGTAAGAAAGGTGAATACCTTTTGTTTTGGTCAAAAATTACCGAAGTAATTAAGTGATCAAATTAGTTAAGTGAGGTAGTGTGCTAGAAAGTGTGTTGGAAATATACTTGTTAAGTTATTTGGAAAAACAGTACTCAGGATACGGCTCAGGATATTGAGCTGTATCTATGATCAAACAATGAGCAAAAATAAAGTAAACGACACGAGATGTACGAGGAAAGCCCTTGATCAATCTAGATCGCCGGCATAAAACCTCGGGAGCTGACAATCGCAGCTGCCTTGTTCTTCAATTGCTTCAAAAATCAGGATACAGTGCGGGATGTGGTACGGATCGACTAAGTGTTACAATGAATATGAAATACAAGTGTGGTGTTTGCAATTAGCTAGAGAGTGTAAGTGTTCGAGAGTGTAAGTGTTCGAGAGTGTAAGTGTGAATTGTTGTGTTCTAAGCTGATCCGACCTCATCTTTTTATAGTAAAGATAAAATAACTAACTACCCTAAACTCGCGGGATCCACCGAATATTCCTTCTTGGAACGTTGTAGACCTGGTCTTTCGGGCTCAACGTCTCTTTCTCAACAAATTCGTCCGAGTCTTGTGGAGAAGAAGTCCTCTTGACCGTTAGCAAGTCTCAACCCTTAACCTGCACGTGGTTAATTCAATAAGCCTCAGGATATCGCCCAAGATGTTAGCAATATCCTCTTCCAGCATCCTGATCACAAATAAACAAACAAAGGTAGGATATTGGTCAGGATACATATGTTAAGAAAATGACCCCTAACAATTGTCCCCAAATATATCGGTTGGGATACCAATCCAACGGATATATTTCAAAAACCTTATCCCACAACTCAAGGTATTTAAAATGAAGCGACGGTCAAGATCACATCATAACTTCCAACGCGTTTTTTACTCCATGGAGATCCACAATGCCCCTATATCTTCTCTTTTCTTGTTTGAAAAGCAGATATCTTCAACAGACCCTTCAGGTAATTCTCCATTTTTGACTTTCTTCCTGTCAATTTACTTCATCTTTCTAGCAATGGCCGCCGAGACCTTCACCCAGCAGAATCTTCTCAAAAATCCCGAGAAGGAGATCTGCGCTTTTGACAACGCAGATATTGCAGCTTTAAGAGCCTCCGGCGCTTTCCCTGACAGCACAGTCTTTAGGCCATTTGATCGGTCAATCCGATCGGATGTTTCTTCTACCGAATGGATCTGTTTTCCAGCATATCCTTTTTCACTAGGTCTTCGATACCCTTTTCCTGAATTCATGATGCAATTCTTTCGTATTACTGGCATCTCTTTTGCTCAAACCATGCCCATGGTTTGGAGAGTACTAATTGTACTCAACCAAATCAAAAACCTCCATTGTTCTAACCTCTGCATCGAGGATCTACCTATTGCTTATCGCCTCCGATCCCACGGCTCTAGCCGGTTCTTGCTTTTTTCAACCTCCAGCAAACCCCTGATTCTCAAAGCCACCAAAAACGAAGACGGATGGCAACGCAAATTCTTCTTTGTCAAACGAGATTCCATTGCTGAGGGTGCCAACCTTCCGGTGGAGTGGTTAACCACCGGTAGGATCATAAATATCCTTATAGACGATTTAATTGTTATCCCCTATTAATATTCTTCTTTTTGACCTTTATGCAGTGAACTTTAAGGAAGTTGCTCCTCCTACCGCTGAGTCAGAAGAGAGAATCAATACCGTTTACCGGTTACCTGCAATAGACAGGACTTTTACCACACACGTTCCGAGTTCAAGTCAGTACTCGTCATCCGAGATGTCTGGTAAGAATTCCTTTCAAAATAATTAGTCAAAACAATATAATGATAAAGAGTAAAACTTTTCCCTTTACGCAGCACCAGCTAAGATCCCTGAGGTCTTTGATCTTGACGAACTGGATAGCTATTCTGACCAGATCCAGGTCAAGAAAGAACATGGCTCCAAGACCACTGCTACATCCAAACCCAGCAGCTCCAAAGCCATCATCATTCCTAAACCTTCACCGGCTACCAAAGCTCGGAGTTCAAGTTCTCGCAAAAGGAAAGAACCCGATTCCCCTGTCGTTTCTGACACATTTCCTTATGAAAAGCATGGATTCATCGAAGCCAGCGGTTTTATGACTTCTTTTCTCAACCAGGTTAGTATCTTTATATCATATCCTGCAATTTAGACTATTTTCAAAGACTTAATAATAATATTGATCCCTGTCCTTTTACCTTTGTAGGGTCTTGAGCGTTTGGTTCACTTATATCAAGAATCCTGCAAGCTTAACAAAACACTTGAATCTAAGCTAAAGGAAGCAGAAATCACAATTTCTGACCAAGGTATGATCGCGGCCGCCAAGTCTCGTCATTACGAGGAGAAATACAAAGCTATGACCCAGGAACACCAAGTTGCTCTTAACAAAGCTACTCTTCAAGCCCAAGCCGATCTGGAAGCTGCCCATGTGCAGTACGAACGGGATATGGTCAGTTACCGAGAAAGCCTCAAAAGTTTCGTCGTCATTTCTCTTCTCCAGGCAAGGTTGAAGATGGCTCACGAAGCCAAAACATTAGGCTTCGAATGCCCTTCTTGGGACGTTGGTGCTTGGGAGACCAAGCTGAAGAATCTTGGCAGTACCTCTTCCAAATCAACTGTCGATGAACCTTCTAAAGCAGTTGAAAAGGCAATCGATGCTGACAAGGATGCTGAGGCGGATCCCAAAATGGATGTTGCTGAAACCGCTATGGAGCAAGAAGGCACTACCCCCTAGAGCTTATTTTCATTCGAACAATTTTATGTCTTTATGAACAATTTTCATTTCCATCTCTAAACAATTTGATAACCGAAGGCGGATGGGTCCTGGGTTTCAGGATGAAACCTTCGGTTATCAACCAGTATTGATCGTTTTAAGAATAATTTCATCTTTTGACTTATTTTCTTTTACCTTGCATTGTTTAGTGTAAGTCTTGGCTTTGTAAAAATTTCATACTGTTATTTTACAAAATATCCTGACCAGTATGCTTAAAAACATACTGCAGAAGCCTTTTATAGATCTTCCAGACGTTCCTTTAACTTTATAAAAATTTCTTTAGAAAGTAAAAAATAGTTTATCTCTTCAAAACCAAGTTTTGATGATGATCAAAGTTCCAAGCCAATACTAGTTTCAAACATCCTAATCAAATATCCTTAAAAGGACTTTGAGGATATATGCCAGGATACTTAACATAATGTTACTAAAAACTTAAATGAGGCTTACAAAGGAAAGATCATACCAGACATAGGATATAAGCCTATTACCGAACTTCAATCCCTTTGCAACTCTTCCAATGAAGATGTCCCCAGTGCAAGGTACTTAGTGCATTAGTCACAAACTTTATTCTTTTAGCTTTACACCACCATCTTGGCAGGGATGTCCCCTGTGTACAATGTCTTCAAGTATCTTAGAAATCTACTTAATGTCAGTTTTCATGGCATAAGCAATTTTTCACGTCCCGAGGGTATAACCCAAGGATGTACTGGAGATAAATCCTTTGTATCCTGGGGAAAATCCCAATTTTTCATGCGCTACAGGCGGGAGTGTATAAACTCCAAGACTTAGAAAGGTGAAAACCTTTAAACCTTAGAGAGTATGAAAATACCCTTTCGTGAGAGAGGGTGATCAATCCTCATATACCGTTAGGATTCAGGATATAGCCAATGGTAACGAAATTGTCAGCCACTTTTACATGGACTAGTCCCGCCACCTTGAACTATCCCTGAATAACTTGCGCTCCAGGCGGGGTGTTTAAACCCAATTCGGAAGAAAGGTGAATACCTTTAAACCTGTGAAGGGATCAGTATCCCTTAATCGTGAGAGAGGGGGCCAATCCTCTAATCTTCTGAGTTATCCTGAGTGCATATCCTGGAGCTATATCCTGAAACATATCTTGCAAAACAAATGTAAACTAAGGTGGGTGTTAGCTTGGCTAACACCCCTCCGATGCTTAAGTCAGTATCAGGTTACAAAGAACAAATTAAACCAAACATGTTTAAAAGAAGTAGAATTCATACCATCCTGAGTTAGAAATTAAATTCTAACTCACTTGAAATAGAGCTTAAGGTGTATAGCATTCCAAGATCTCGGTAGCATATCCCCCTCCATATTCTTGAGTCTATATGCTCCTTTCCCTGCTTCTGATTCAACTTCATATGGTCCTTCCCATTTTGGAGCTAACTTGCCATCGGCAGGATTAGTAGTATTTTGGAAAGCCTTTCTTAACACCCAATCTCCAACCTTAAATCTTCTGGTTCTAATATTCTTGTTATATGCCCTGGATATTCTCTGTTGATATGCTGCCATCCTTAGCCTCGCTGCATCTCTCTTTTCATCTATAGTATCTAAATCCTGACTCAAGGCTTCGGGATTCTGCTCAGGATCACTTAAGATAGATCTTGCAGTAGGTATTGTCATCTCCGTTGGAATCACTGCTTCTGCTCCAAACACCAACGAAAATGGGGTTTGACCTGTTGCATTCTTTACCGTTGTCCTATCAGCCCATAAAACAAAGGGTAATTCTTCTGCCCATCTTCCTTTTTTGGCTCCAAGCCTTTTCTTTAAGTTATTGACAATTATTTTGTTTGAGGATTCTGCTTGTCCATTTGCTTGAGGATGTACCGGAGTAGATGTGATCATTTTGATTCCCCAACTCTTGCAAAAGTCTGTAGTCCTCTTACTTATGAACTGAGAACCATTGTCACAGATTATCTCAGCTGGTACTCCAAATCTGGTCAGGATATTCCTCTTTATGAAGGATACTACTTCTTGGTCTCTAACTTGAACAAATGCTTCGGCTTCAACCCACTTAGAGAAATAATCCGTCATTGCTAGCATAAAGACTTTTCCTCCCGGAGCTTTTGGTAGCTTTCCCACTATATCCATACCCCACTTCATAAATGGCCAAGGGGAAACAATAGGATATAATGGTTCAGCCGGTTGATGCAGTATGTTACTATGTCTTTGACATGCGTCACATCTTCGAGCATATTCTGCGGCATCTTTTCTCATTGTTGGCCAATAATATCCTGTTCTTAATACTTTTGAGAATAACGACCTGCCCCCAGCATGGTTACCACAATCCCCTTCATGTATATCCTGAAGTACTTCTTTGGCTTCAAGATCCTCCAAGCATCTCAAATACGGTCCTGCGGGAGATTTCTTGTATAAAATATTATTTATAATAGTGAACCGTGATACCTTCATCCTAAATGCCTTAGGATTTTCATTTCCAGGGATGTGTCCTTCTTTGAGATATCTCATGATTGGAGCCGTCCAGGATTCAGGATCCTCCTCAGGATATTCTGCTCCAGGATTCTGTATACTAGTTACTTCTTTATCCTGAGGATTCGTTGCAGGATATAAGACATGTAATATTGGTATTTGCGTCCCTTCAGGTATCCTGATCGATGATCCCAAATTTGCTAGGGCATCCGCTTCAGCATTATCTTCCCTTGGTACCTGTTCAAGTATAAAAACATCGAAATATCCTGCTAATTTTTTGAGAATATCGAGATATTCGATTAATCTCTCACCCTTAACTGCATAGGATCCATTAAAATGGTTAGTAATTAACAAAGAGTCAACATACACTTGCAAATTTTTGATACTCATGCTCTTAGCCAACTCTAATCCTGCAATTAAAGCCTCATACTCTGCTTCATTATTAGTAGCAGGAAATTCACACCTAATAGCCTGGGGTAATATGTCCCCCTGTGGCGATTTTAGTAGTATTCCTAATCCTACTCCTCTTACATTAGATGCACCATCAGTGTATAATATCCAGGATCCTGAGGATTCTCCTAGCTGTTGAACTTCTAGGTCTACCTCGTCCTGAATGTCACTACTAAAGTCAGCCACAAAGTCAGCTAAAGCCTGAGATTTTATGGCACTTCTAGGTTCATATACTAAATCTTAAGCACTCAACTTTACTGACCACTTGGCCATCCTGCCTGACATCTCTGGTTTCCTAAGCACATTTTTGACAGGATAATTCGTTTTAACATGTATCCTATGTGTCTCGAAATAATGTCTAAGCTTTGTTGATGCCATGACTAGAGGATACTGCTGACAAACTTTTCTAAATGAGAATACCTAGTTTCAGCATCTAACAAACTTTTACTAACATAATAAACAGGATACTGCTGACCTTCATGGTCTTTTATAAGAACAGCACTTACAGCATTCCCTGACACAGCAAGGTACAGGGATAGTGGTTCACCATTTTCGGGCTTCATCAATAGAGGTGCGGTTGAAAGATACCGTTTCAAATCCTGCAGGGCTGCTTCATGCTTTTCCCCCCATTCGAATCTTTTGTTCTTCTTTAGGATATCATAGAAGTCTTTGCATTTTTCTGAGGATCTTGAGATAAATCTGTTTAGAGCTGCTACCCGGCCTGTTAATCTTTGTACGTCCTTCATATTTGAGGGTGATTTTATGTCTAGGATAGCTTTGATCTGCTCTGGGCTTGCTTCTATCCCCCTTTTTGTCACCATATATCCAAGAAACTTCCCTGCCCCCACTCCGAAATGGCATTTAGCAGGATTTAGCTTCATGTTGTAGTGATCCAGGATATCAAATGCTCCCTTGATATCCTGGAGGTGATCCTCAGACTTTTTAGATTTCACCACCATATCATCGATATATACCTCCATGGTGTCCCCCAGTTTGTCTTTGAACATCATGTTCACCAATCTTTGGTATGTTGCACCTGCATTTTTTAAACCAAAAGGCATAGCTGTATAACAATAAATACCTGTTGGTGTCATGAAGGCGGTATCCTCCTGGTCAGAAGGCTCCATTTGGATCTGTTGAAATCCTGAGGATGCGTCCATGAAGGTCAGCATTTCATGCCCGGCAGTGGCATCTACCATTGCATCAATATGGGGAAGAGGAAATGGGTCTTTAGGACAAGCTTTGTTCAAGTCTGTGTAGTCTACACAAACTCCCCATTTCCCATTCTTCTTCTGTACTACAACCACGTTTGCTAACCACCTTGGGAACTTAACCTCTCTGATCATTCTGGACTTTAATAATCTTTCAACTTCCTCCTGGATAATCGCGTTCCGCTCAGGAGCAAACTTCCTTCTTTTTTGTTGCACAGGCTTGAATGATTTATCAATTCCAAGCTTGTGAGTAATAATATCTTTGGATATGCCTGTCATATCCTCATGCTTCCATGCAAACGTAGACATCCTGCATTTCAAAAAGTTAATTAATTGTTCTTCAATATCCTGAGGCATATTGGTCCCTACGAGCACCGAGATATCGGGGTTATCCTGGTCCAGGATAACTTTCTTCACATCCTGCTCCGGATCCTCCACGATATCCTGGGCCCGCGTCTTTAATTGCTATGCTGCACTAGTTTTGGCTGAGGATTTCATCGAGGATGAGTAGCATTCTTTCGCCTCCTGCTGATCGCTATCAACTTTAACAACTCCCCAAGGGGTAGGTATCTTGATGCATTGGTGATATGTTGATGGCACGGCCTTCATATCGTGAATCCACGGTCTTCCCAGTATAATGTTATAGCAGGATAGAGAGTCCATCACACAGAAACGTTGTATCGAGTTGACTCCTTCAACGTACACCGGCAACTTTATCTCTCCCACTGTGTTTCTGGCCTCTCCGCTGAACCCAACAAGCACGATGGACTTCGAAGTGATATCCATTGGAGATACATTCATTCTTTTAAGTGTCTCTAGTTGGATTATGTTGACGGAGCTGCCATTATCAACCAATATCCTGCGTACAAAATGGTTAGCCACATATAACGTTATTACCAGAGCATCATGGTGAGGATCCTGGACAGTATCCCTGTCATCAGCATCAAATGTGATCACTTTGTCAGTTGTGAGTGTAGTCATCCTGACAGGTTTGTCTCCCCTTTCGGCTTTGGCTTCCTTTGCATGTCTCTTTGCTGCCGAATACGAAGTTCCACAAATGTCGGATCCCCCCGAAATGAAGTTGATTATCTTGGCATCCGCGGGAGGTGATGCTGCTCGTTCAGGATCCTTCCCAGTATCCTGACCCTTATTCTTCTTTTTTCCTAAGAGATCTTTCAGATATCCCTTGCTCAGAAGATAGCTTATTTCTTTCCTTAAAGCAATGCAATCCTCAGTCATATGTCCGAAATCTTCGTGGAAAGCACACCATTTCGACTTATCTTTCCAGTCAGCCTTTTGTTGATTCTTTCGAGGCCATCTAGCCTTGTCTCCTAGACCCTGCATAGCATACATCAATTCAGGAATATTAACAGAAAAGCAATATTCAGACAATTCAGGATACTCTTCAGGATCCTCATCTTCGACAGCATTCACTCTCTTGTTTTCATTTCTACCATATGGCTTAGGCCGATATGACTTAAATGAGGATTCCGACTTCCTATTAGTCGATTCATAAGTGTTGGATGAGTTCATCCTTTCTTGCATCTTCTTGTCATCTTCCCGACGGATATATCTCAAGGCCCTGTTACGAGCTTCATCGAGATTCCTGCAGGGATTCATTACAAGATCCTGATAAAACTGAGAATCCTTTTGTAATCCCATCTTAAAAGCTTGCACAGCTGTTGCAACATCAAGATGTGGGATATCCAAGGATTCTCGACTAAATTTGTTCACATAATCCCTCAAGGATTCCTGAGGCCCTTGGGTTATCCTGTAAAGATCACTGGTTAGTTTCTCAAAACTCCGACTACAAGAAAATTGACTGTTAAATAAATTAACCAAATGAGCAAATGAAGTAATTGAATGAGGAGGAACGTTTAACAGCCATTTTAAGGCTGGTCCTGTTAGAGTAGAACCAAATCCCTTGCACAAGCACGCTTCCTTGAGCTCCGGAGGGATAGGGTTAATCTCCATTCTTTCCCTATACTGGGCAATATGCTCCTCAGGATCCGTAGTCCCATCATAAAGCTTCATGTTGGGGGTTTGGAATCTCTTCGGGATCTCAGCATCACAGATAGGATATGCAAAACGAGATATCTTGTGGCTATCTTGAGATACTTCGGGGATCGGCTGGACCACCCCAGGTACACTAGATATCATGTCCTTCAACTTCTGAAGCTCCCTGGTAAGTGCTGATGTTACACCTGCATCCTGCAAAGGTCCACCACTGTTAGTAGCATGAGTATTGTTATTATTCGACACGTTACCCGTTGGAGGATTTTGCCCATATCCTGAAGCATATCCTGAGCTCCTCATGGTTGACATCCTAATCGAGGAGGGTATTTCAGGAGTATGATTCTGAGGAAGACTGGGCACGATATTCCCCCTATTATCCTCGGTATAGATAGCTGAGCTAAAGTTCAACGCTCTGGGGTGTAACGGAGTGACATTGTCCTCCGCAGATCTGCTCGAGCCAGCCTTCAGGAGTTGTATCTCCCTCAAAAGCATTTGGTTTGTTTCCTGTTGCTGCCTCATTTGTTCCTGCACACTTCCAAATAAGGTTAAAATTTCATCATTAGAAGCTAAAATGGGAGCAGATCCCTGGACACTCCGAGTTGGGATAACATCTTGAGATTGTGTAGAGGCTGGCATCCTTGGAGGAGGTGGTGGAAGCACCGAACCGGTAGTAGCAGAAGTCATAGCAGACACAGTAGAGGAACTCATGTTTGATCTTGAGGCCATTATGGACAATGTGGCAAAAAGTTTTGAAAATAGAAAATCGATTAGCGATTTGACAAAAATTTTTAGTAAAGAGAGCACCACTTGCCCCACGGTGGGCGCCAAATTGTTTTGGTCAAAAATTACCGAAGTAATTAAGTGATCAAATTAGTTAAGTGAGGTAGTGTGCTAGAAAGTGTGTTGGAAATATACTTGTTAAGTTATTTGGAAAAACAGTACTCAGGATACGGCTCAGGATATTGAGCTGTATCTATGATCAAACAATGAGCAAAAATAAAGTAAACGACACGAGATGTACGAGGAAAGCCCTTGATCAATCTAGATCGCCGGCATAAAACCTCGGGAGCTGACAATCGCAGCTGCCTTGTTCTTCAATTGCTTCAAAAATCAGGATACAGTGCGGGATGTGGTACGGATCGACTAAGTGTTACAATGAATATGAAATACAAGTGTGGTGTTTGCAATTAGCTAGAGAGTGTAAGTGTTCGAGAGTGTAAGTGTTCGAGAGTGTAAGTGTGAATTGTTGTGTTCTAAGCTGATCCGACCTCATCTTTTTATAGTAAAGATAAAATAACTAACTACCCTAAACTCGCGGGATCCACCGAATATTCCTTCTTGGAACGTTGTAGACCTGGTCTTTCGGGCTCAACGTCTCTTTCTCAACAAATTCGTCCGAGTCTTGTGGAGAAGAAGTCCTCTTGACCGTTAGCAAGTCTCAACCCTTAACCTGCACGTGGTTAATTCAATAAGCCTCAGGATATCGCCCAAGATGTTAGCAATATCCTCTTCCATCATCCTGATCACAAATAAACAAACAAAGGCAGGATATTGGTCAGGATACATATGTTAAGAAAATGACCCCTAACACCTTTAAACCTTTGAAGGGACCAGGATGCCTTAAACGTGAGAGAGGGGGCCAATCCTCTAATCTAACGAGTTATCCTGAGTACATATCCTGGAGCTATATCCTGAAACATATGCTGCAAAAAAATTGTAAACTAAGGTGGGTGTTAGCTTGGCTAACACCCCTCCGATGCTTAAGTCAGTATTGGGTTCAAGATAATAAACAAATATATTTAAAATAGAATACATACCATTCCGAGATAGAAAATAAATTCTACTCTTACTTGAAATAGAGCTTTAAATGTATCGCATTCCAGGATCTTGGTAGCATATCCCCTTCCATGTTCTTGAGTCGATATGCTCCTTTCCCTGCTTCTGACTCGACTTCATATGGTCCTTCCGATTTTGGAGCTAACTTGCCATCGGCAGGATTAGTGGTATTTTGAAAAGCCTTTCTTAGCACCCAATCACCAACTCGAAATCTTCTAGTCCTTATGTTCTTATTATATGCTCTGGATATTCTTTGTTGATATGCTGCTATCCTTAGTCTTGCTGCGTCCCTTTTTTCATCTATAGTATCCAAATCTTGACACAAGACTTCAGGATTTTGTTCAGGATCCTGTAGCATAGATCTTGCAGTAGGTATCGTCATTTCTGTTGGAATCATTGCTTCCGCTCCAAATACCAAGGAAAACGGGGTTTGGCCGGTTGCATTCTTTACCGTTGTCCTATCAGCACACAAAACAAAGGGTAACTCTTTTGCCCATCTTCCTTTTTTGGCTCCAAGCCTCTTCTTTAAGTTACTGACTATTATCTTGTTTGAGGATTCAGCTTGCCCATTCGCTTGAGGATGTACCGGAGTAGATGTGATCATTTTGATTCCCCAACTTTTGCAAAAGTCAGTAGTCCTTTTGCTTATAAACTGGGACCCATTATCACAAATGATCTCAGCTGGTACCCCAAACCTAGTCAGGATATTCCTCTTTATGAAGGATACTACTTCTTGATCTCTAACTTGAACAAATGCTTCAGCCTCAACCCACTTAGAGAAATAATCCGTCATTGCTAACATAAAGATTTTTCCTCCCGGAGCTTTTGGTAACTTCCCTACTATATCCATCCCCCACTTCATGAATGGCCAAGGGGAAACTACAGGATATAACGGTTCAGCTGGTTGATGTAGTATGTTACTATGCCTTTGACATGCATCACATCTTCGAGCATATTCTGCTGCATCTTTCCTCATCGTTGGCCAATAATATCCTGTCCTTAATACTTTCGAGAACAATGATCTGCCCCCAGTGTGATTACCACAATCCCCTTCATGTATATCCTGAAGTACTTGTTTGGCTTCAGGATCCTCCAAGCACCTTAAATACGGTCCTGCAAGAGATTTCTTGTATAAAACATTATTTATAATAGTGAATCGTGATACCTTCATCCTAAATGCCTTAGGATTTTCATTTCCGGGGATGTGTCCTTCTTTGAGATATCTCACAATTGGAGCCGTCCAGGATTTAGGATCCTGTTCAGGATATTCCGCTCCAGGATCCCGAATACCCACTACTTCTTTATCCTGAGGATTCGTTGCAGGATATAAGACATGTAATATTGGTATTTGGGTCCCTTCAGGTATCCTGATCGATGATCCCAAATTTGCTAAGGCATCCGCTTCAGCATTATCTTCCCTTGGTGCCAGTTCAAGTGTAAAAACGTCGAAATATCCTGCTAATTTTTTGAGAATATCGAGATATTCAATTAATTTCTCACCCTTAACTGCATAGGATGCATTAAAATGGTTAGTAATTAACAAATAGTCAACATATACTTGCAAATTTTTGATACTTATGCTCCTAGCCAACTCTAATCCTGCAATTAAAGCCTCATACTCTGCTTCATTATTAGTAGCAGGAAATTCACATCTAATAGCCTGGGGTAATATGTCCCCCTGTGGCGATTTTAGTAGTATTCCCAATCCTACTCCTCTTACATTAGATGCACCATCAGTATATAATGTCCAGGATCCTGAGGATTCTCCTAACTGTTGAACTTCTAGGTCTACCTCATCCTGAATGTCACTACTAAAATCAGCCACAAAGTCAGCTAAAGCCTGAGACTTTATGGCATTTCTAGGTTCATATACTAAATCATAAGCACTCAACTTTACTGACCACTTAGCCATCCTGCCTGACATTTCTGGTTTCCTAAGTACATTTTTAACAGGATAATTTGTTTTAACATGAATCCTATGTGTCTCAAAGTAATGTCTAAGTTTCGTTGATGCCATGACTAATGCTAGTATCAATTTTTCTAAATGAGAATATCTAGTTTCAGCATTTAGCAAGCTTTTACTAACATAATAAACAGGATATTGATGACCTTCATGGTCCTTTACAAGGACGGCACTTACAGCATTCCCTGATACTGCGAGGTATAGGGATAATGGTTCACCATTCTCAGGCTTCATCAGTAGAGGTGCGGTTGAAAGATATTGCTTTAAATCCTGTAGGGCCGCTTCATGCTTCTCACCCCATTCGAATTTTTTGTTCTTCTTCAGGATATCATAAAAATCTTTGCATTTCTCTGAGGATCTTGAGATAAATCTGTTTAATGCTGCCACTCGCCCTGTTAATCGTTGAACATCCTTCATATTTGAGGGCGATTTAATATCCAAGATGGCTTTAATCTGCTCCGGGCTCGCCTCTATTCCTCTTTTGGTCACCATATATCCTAGAAATTTTCCTGCCCCCACTCCAAAATGGCACTTAGCAGGATTTAGCTTCATGTTATACTGATCCAGGATATCAAATGCTCCTTTAATATCCTGAAGGTGATCCTGAGCTTTCTTTGATTTTACCACCATATCGTCAATGTACACCTCCATGGTGTCCCCCAGTTTGTCTTTGAACATCATGTTTACCAATCTTTGATATGTTGCACCTGCATTTTTCAAACCAAAAGGCATAGCTGTATAACAATAAATACCTGTTGGTGTCATGAAGGCAGTATCCTCCTGGTCAGAAGGCTCCATTTGGATCTGTTGAAATCCTGAGGATGCGTCCATGAAGGTCAGCATTTCATGCCCGGCAGTGGCATCTACCATTGCATCAATGTGGGGAAGAGGAAATGGGTCTTTAAGACAAGCTTTGTTCAAGTCTGTGTAGTCTACACAAACTCTCCATTTCCCATTTTTCTTCTGTACCACAACCACGTTTGCTAGCTGTTAGGGGAGGATTTTCTAACAATTAGTGATCCTTATTCGTTATCCTAACTAGTGATCCTTACTTCTGTGACAGGTGGTGATCCTCAGAAGAGCTTTAGGATCAGGATCATGGATCACTTTAAGGATCCTTGTACTGACGATTGTTTACTCATGTTTTGTACTATCTCGCAGGTATAACAAGCTTGACCAAGTCTTGGCGACATTCCTGGAGAATATTCCTAAACTATTCTACACGTGCTTGACCAAAAATGGACGTTATGGAGAACGTGGAGGCTTGGCACGAAAGTCGGATAGTTAGTTTAGGTGGTTATTTCTATTTTAAAAAGGGAGTAACGAGCTAGTAGAACAGATTTAGTCATTTTTTGCAGTTACACACACTCATACAAGCTCTCGTTCAAATACTTAGCAATTTCATACACTTTTGACGCATTCCACCGTAGTGATCCTTGTATCTAGCTCGTTACTATCCGAAGTTGTAAACTTTTATTCATTTATTTGAGCTTGGTGATCGGTAGTTTCCATCACCCGGGGTTTTTTGTGCCGGAGATCAACTCTTGATCAAGGGCTTTTTCCCCGTATAAATCCTGGTGTTGTTTGTGCAATTTACATTGAAGTGATCCTCATCGCTGTTACATATTTTAAGCATCATTCCCCGTAACATAAAGTTTGGTTGCAATATCCTCAACAGAATTTTTGACCAAAACAGTTTGGCGCCCACCGTGGGGCAATTGGTGCTTTGTCCTTAGAAGAATTCGCATTTCTGTGCTCATTCCGGTTCATTACAACCAAGCAAATGGCTTCCTCAGCGAAGAATACTTCAAACTTGATGCCTTCATTCACTTCTTCACAAGGCGTCCCTCCTTTGCCTCCACCACCTTCTGGATCCCAGAAGAATACTGAGAATGCCGCGAAGAAGCCAACTCCCATTTTCTCAAAACCACCTACTTCTTCTGTTTCAGCTAATCCTACTACTAATGATCTCTATGCCTTGATTTTGCAGATGAGGAATCATGCACAAGAGCAGGATAAGACCAACGAAAGGATCCTCCGGGAGATTGATGAAATTAAGAAACAGAAGAAAACGGCAGAGGATCGTTCCCCACTGATGCCCAGATCTTTGAATTTTGATACTCCGGTGATTACTTCTCAGCCATCAGTGGTTCCAGACATTCAATATGTGGGTGGAACAAAGGGAGTGCACTACGGAACAACGACAATGACCCAGGCATCAGGTTCATATTTCCAGCCAGCGGGATCCTATCCTCAGCATATGGGATCCCTTACGAGTTCAGGAGGATATTCAGGAATGCAGCAGGTTCAAGGATCCTCCTTTGTTCCAGGATCATCCCAGGTTCAAGGATCCTCCTTTGTTCCAGGATCATCCCAGGTTCAAGGATCCTCCTTTGTTCCAGGATCATCCCAGGTTCAAGGATCCTCCTTTGTTCCAGGATCATCCCAGGTGCAAGGATCCTCTTTCTTCCCAGGATCATCCCAGTTTCAGGGATCCTTTCAGATGCCAGGATCCTTAAGGAGTTTGCAATCAGGAAGTTCAGATGTCCATCAGGGAGATTTTATTCCAATGCAGACTAATGCTTCTACTGGTCCCTCGATCATTCCAGAGCCTCAACCATATGGACTAACATCCAATCTTCCTAATCTGAATCCAATGGGAGGTAACACTTTTAATAATTCTTATACTAACCATGGTCTTATGCAGGATCCAGGTATCAATCATGCCATGGCCAGAGAATTACAAAAGCTAAAGGATATGATATCAAGTGTTCCAGGAGTGGTCAAACCTATCCCAGAGATTGCAGATGGGAGCCACAAGATATCTCATTTTGCACCACCAATCTGTGATGCTGAGATACCCAAGAGGTTCCATGTGCCGACAATGAAGCTGTACGATGGTTCGACGGATCCTGAAGAACACATAGCACAATACAGGGATAGGATGGAGATCAATCCAATCCCAGAAAGGTTAAAGGAAGCATGCCTGTGCAAGGGATTCGGATCCACTCTTACTGGATCAGCTCTCAAATGGCTGCTAAGTCTTCCTCCCTATTCTATTACCTCATTTGCCAACTTAGTTAACCTGTTTAATAATCAATTTTCTTGTAGTAGAAAATTCGAACGATTAACTAGTGATTTATATAGGATAACCCAGGGTCATAATGAATCATTGAGGGATTATATTACCAAATTCAGTAAAGAATCCTTACACATTCCCAACTTAGATATAGCTACGGCTGTTGAGGCCTTCAAAATGGGATTGCTTAGGGATTCGTCTTTCTATGATGATCTTGTTATGACACCATGCAGGAACTTAGATGAGGTGAGAACTAGAGCACTTAGATTCATTCGGCTGGAGGATGACAAGAGGATCCAGGAGAGATTAGCAGGATCCTCGAAGCAGGATAAGCAAGGATCCTCATTCAGGAACAACAAGTTCAGATCCTACAACAGATCTGATAATCAGAACGTGCATTCTGTTGATCAAGAAGAGGATGATGAGGATTATCCTCCAATTTCTGAATATTGTTTTTCTGTTGACAGCAATGAACTAATCCTTGCTATGCAGAACCTAGGTGATAAAGCTAGATGGCCGAGAAAGAATGACAGGCCGACTGCAACTAAGGATAAATCAAAGTGGTGTGCATATCATGAAGATTTTGGACACCTTACAGAAGAATGCATTGCATTAAGAAAGGAAATTGGATACTTGTTGAGCAAAGGGCATCTAAAAGAGTTGTTGGGAAGAAAAAAGTCAAGGACTCAGGATCCTGAAAGGATCCCTGAGAAGGCTCCAGCTCCTCCAGCCGATGCACAAGTGATAAACTTTATTTCTGGAGGATCCGACATTTGTGGCACATCCTTCTCAGCAGCTAAAAGGCATGCGAAGGAAGCTAAGATGGATAATGGAGAAAGACCAGTTCGAACATCAAGTGTCTCCGAAGGAAAAGTCATAACCTTCGGTGAAGAGGATCGTGTTGATATCCAGGATCCTCATCACGATGGTTTAGTTATTACTCTTTTCATATCTAACCATTTTGTCCGCAGGATCCTTATAGACGGAGGAAGTTCAGTGAACATTATCCAGCTTGATGTTCTAAAGAAGATGGGTATTCCTGAATCAGAGATCATACCAAGATCCTCCGTGCTCGTGGGATTTAGTGGCGAAACTAAGAACACCCTGGGGGACATTAAACTCCCAATATATATTGAAGGCTTACACTCTTATCAAAAATTTTGTGTCATTGACTGTTTATCTTGTTGTAATGTTATCCTTGGCAGGCCCTGGATACACGATATGAAAGCAGTCCCGTCTACTTACCATCAATGTGTGAAGCTCCCTAGTCCTTGGGGAATAGTGAAGATTGATAGTGATCAGCAGGAGGCTAAGAATTGCTACACTTCATCGATGAAACCAGCCTCGAAGTCCAGGGAGCAATAGCAATCAAGGTATCCTCCAAGGAATGTCTTGGAGGCCAGAGAACAGGATGTGGTAGAAATCCTCATGGATCCCGATGATCCTGAATCCAAAATATATATCGGATCAGGGATCCTTGGCGAAATGAAAGAAGACCTCGTATCCTTCCTCAAAAGGAGAAAAACTACCTTTGCATGGAAACACGAAGACATGACTGGTATATCCAAAGATGTTATCACCCATAAACTCGGCATCGACAGATCCTTCAGACCAATCCATCAAAGGAGAAGGAAGTTTGCACTGGAAAGGAATGCCATCATACAAGAAGAGGTAGAGAAATTGCTCCGGGCAGGTATGATTAGAGAGGTCAAGTATCCAAGATGGTTGGCCAATGTGGTTGTTGTTCAAAAGAAAAACGGAAAGTGGAGGGTATGTGTCGATTTTACCGATTTAAATAAGGCATGTCCCAAGGATCCTTTCCCTTTACCCCACATTGACTCCATGGTGGATGCAACTGCGGGTCATGAACTGTTAACTTTTATGGATGCTTCATCTGGATTCCAACAAATCCAAATGGAACCATCCGACCAAGAGGATACAGCCTTCATGACTCCAACTGGTATATATTGCTATATTGCTATGCCGTTCGGATTGAGAAATGCAGGTGCAACGTACCAAAGGCTGGTGAATATGATGTTCAAGGATCAGATCGGACGAACTATGGAGGTTTACATAGATGATATGGTGGTAAAATCCTTAAAGGCTGAGGATCACCTAAGAGACTTGGAGGAAGCATTCGATATCCTTGATAAATATAACATGAAACTTAATCCTTCAAAATGTCACTTTGGTGTTAAAGCAGGTAAATTCTTAGGATATATGGTGGTGACAAAGAGAGGCATTGAAGCTAGCCCGGAACAAATCAAAGCAATAGTGAACATCAAGTCTCCAGCAAATGCTAAGGATGTTCAAAGGCTAACAGGAAGGATAGCAGCCTTGAACAGATTTATATCCAAGTCCTCCGAGAAGTGTAAAGAATTCTACGATATCCTAAGGAATAACAAGAAATTTGAGTGGACGGAGAAGCATGAAAATGCTTTAAAAGCCCTCAAAGATTACCTATCCTCGGCCCCGGCTTTAATGAAACCAGAAAAAGGTGAACTGTTATCCTTGTATCTTGCAGTATCCTCAAAAGCAGTAAGTGCGGTCCTTGTTAAGGATCATCAAGGTACACAACATCCTGTTTATTATGTAAGTAAAAGTTTACTTGATGCCGAATCCAGGTACTCACACCTTGAAAAGCTTATCCTTGCATTAATTATGGCATCTACCAAGTTAAGACATTATTTTGAAACTCATGTTATCATTGTTAAAACTAATTTTCCAATTAAGAATGTCCTCAGGAAACCAGAGATGTCAGGAAGGATGGCTAAGTGGGCAGTGAAGCTGAGTGCATATGATATAAGATATGAGCCTAGGACAGCCATCAAATCCCAAGCATTAGCTGACTTTGTGGCTGATTTCAGTAGGGATTTACAAGAAGAAGCTGAGTTAGAAGTCCAACAGCTAGAGGAGACCAAGGATCCTTGGATACTCCACACTGATGGATCCTCAAATGTCAAAGGCACAGGGCTTGGAATACTACTAAAATCGCCACAGGGGGACATAATACCCCATTCTATAGCTTGTGAGTTCCAAACCACTAATAATGAGGCTGAATATGAAGCCTTAATTGCTGGTCTGCAAATTGCAAAGCATATGGGTATCAGGTATCTTGAGGTACACGTAGATTCTTTGTTAATTACAAATCACTTTAATGGATCATATGTTGTTAAAGGTGAAAAGCTAACCAAATATTTGGAGATAGTCAAAAGTTTGGCACTCTCTTTTGTTTCCTTTAGTTTGTCACAGGTACCAAGGGAAGAAAATACAGAAGCTGATGCATTGGCTAACTTAGGATCATCTTTGAAGATCCCAGAGGATATCGAGATCCCTATTATCCATATCCTGACCCCAGCTATTGAGGATCATGTGGCTATGGAGATAGGGAATAATTCTGCAATGATCCCTAGTGAGGATACTCGATCTCATCCAGGATCAGGATCATGGATCTCACCAATTATGAGATACTTACAACATGGAGAGATTCCTACAGGAGAAAACCCTAGGGCTTTCAAATCTAAGGTATCTCAATTCGCAATTTTAAATAATATGTTGTATAGACGATCCCTTGCAGGACCATACTTGAGATGCATTGAGGATCCTGAAGTTCAAGAAGTTTTAAAAGACTTCCATGAAGGAGATTGTGGAAACCATACTGGGGGCAGGGCATTATTCTCAAGGATCCTGAGGACAGGATACTATTGGCCAACCATGAAGAAAGATGCTGTGGAGTATGCTAGAAGATGTGATCCTTGCCAGAGACACAGCAATATCCTTCATCAACCAGCTGAATTATTGCACCCTATATCCTCCTCCTGGCCATTTATGAGATGGGGTATGGATATAGTTGGTAAGCTCCCTAAGGCACCTGGTGGAAAAGTATTCATGCTTGCTATGACTGATTACTTCTCCAAGTGGATAGAGGCTGAAGCTTTTGCCCAAGTTAGAGAAAAGGAAGTTATATCCTTCATTAAAAGAAATATTATAACTAGATTTGGAATTCCTTCTGAGATTATATGTGATAATGGTTCCTAATTTATTGGGGGCAGAACCACTAACTTTTGTGACAGCTGGGGGATTAGGATGATAACATCAACACCAGTCCACCCACAAGCTAATGGCCAAGCAGAATCATCCAACAAGATCATCATCAACAATTTGAAGAAAAAGCTTGGATCCAAGAAAGGGAAATGGGCAGAAGAACTACCCTATGTGCTTTGGGCTGATAGGACAACCCCCAAGAATGCTACTGGTCAAACACCATTCTCTTTGGTGTTTGGGGCAGAATCAGTGATCCCAACAGAAATGGTGGTTCCTACTGCTAGAACAAGTACCCGTGATCCTGAGGAAAATGATGAAAACTTGTCTCAAGACCTGGATACTATTGAAGAAATCAGGGATATGGCTAGGATAAGGATGGCCAGTTATCAACAAAGAATGGCTGGTGCTTACAACAAAAATGTCAGGATCAGGAGGTTTCAAATTGGAGATATGGTGTTGAGGAAAGCATTTCAGAATACCACCAATCCTGCTGATGGAAAATTGGCTCCAAAATGGGAAGGCCCTTATTTGATTGAAGCTGAAGCAGGAAAGGGGGCATATAGATTGCTAACCATGGAAGGTGATCTGCTTCCAAGAGCTTGGAATGCTGTCCACTTGAAGAAATATTTCATGTGACCAGGATCCTCATGGCAGAGGTGATCCTAGCGAGAAGGGATATCCTTAAAGGATCCTCAAAGTATCGGTGATCCTTACTCAGGTAATATCCTAATCTTGAACTATTTCATTTCTTTATTTTCTCATATAAGGATAAGGATCATGTATCCTTTATCCATCTCTCATGTGAGTTCAAGTTTTGAAAGTTCAGGTATCTTCAGCACAACGTTGGTTATCCACAGAAGCAATCCGTCTTTTGGGTTTAACCCCAGTTATTTGGGCTTGTCCCCAGATTCCGCCTGTAGCGCACGTTGATCCTGGTATAGTTCAAGGCTTTGGGACCAGTACTCGTTCTAGGGGCTGATAATTCCATTGTTCTGGCTATGCTTAGGATCCTACGTATAATGGTAGACGTACCATACATCCGTTCATAAGGTTTCTAACGTTTTCACGTTAGCTAAGGTTTCTAACGTTTTCACGTTAGCTAAGGTTTTGGCATCTTCATGTCACCAAGTTTGGATAGTCGCCAGTTAGGGCCATACTCCAGTTTACATACGATCCTTGGGCTTGTCCCCAGTTATCCTCGGGCTTGTCCCCAGTTATCCTTGGGCTTGTCCCCAGTTATCCTTGGGCTTGTCCCCAGTTGCTAACTCTTTTCTTATATCGGCTTAGTCCCAAGTTATGCTCTATTTCAGGTCCTTGAAGATAGGCAGCTAGGGATCCTAGATCCTTATTTCACTCTAAGGTTTATCTTATAGTTATCTTTATTATGGTTAGGATTCTAACTTGGATCCTCAGGTATGATCCTTAACTCTTTTGACTTTATTCATTATCCTTTTAAATAACCCTTATAATTGACAACTGAACTTGTGTTTCTTAAACCATATCACTTTTAGAACCTATCGGTTATGGGATATGTGATCCTTGATCATATCCTAAACTTTTTGGATATCTTTTCTAAATTTTCAAGGCTTGATAAGTATAAACAGATTGAACATTATAACAGTTGGAAAGTAAGATATTAAAAAGGATAACAACACATGATAAGCGACAAAAGGTTAAGTTTTTATTTATTAACATAAGGCTAACCCTTTAAAGGTTGTCAAAATTACCTACCCGAGCTTCTACCAGCAAAACGTGGCCCGTCCGCTGGGGTAGGTAAAGGGTGTCCATGATAATGAGTTCAAAAGTAGTGCAGGAATATAAAGGCGGCAGGATCACAATGGCTTCATCCCCCAAACAGAGGATCCCTCCACCAATTGCAATCCTGCCTATTGTCCAAAGGATCATACATGATCCTTAATCCTAAAACCTATTGTTCAAAGTACAAACCATGAAATTGTTTTAAACATCACAACCATCAAACTAAAAAATTGGGCTCCGGCCTTAGCACATATATCCATCATCGCCCAATTGTGCAGCCTACATCTTCGCTGCATCCTCTTCTCCTCCAGCTGCGGTATCCTTCACCTGATCCTTCCCACTGCCACTTGCTTCAATCGCCAAGACCTCAGTAGCCTCCTCTTCATCATCCTCAAGATCAGCCAACCTTGCCTTCCAACCCTCAACATCCCAGCTGTTTTTATCAAAGCTAGGATCTTGAGCTTCCTGGGCCATCTTCAACTTAGTCTGATACATCGTAATGGCGGCAGAGACCTTGGCATTTTCTATGAGGTCATGCTTTTCATAGTCAAAGTTGACCAGAACCTTGGCCATTTCCTGCTTGGTATCCTGAAGTTCCTTCCGAGCATCAGCAAGTGCAAGATCCTTGAGCACAGCAACCTGTTGGAGGTCGGCAATCTTTTTATCTTGATCCTCAACGTGGCCCACATAATCTTCAATCTCAGCAAATTTCTGCAAGAGAAAAGGATAAAAGCAGTTCAAGACCAAGTGATCCTCATACGAGTAGGATACATAGGCAGAATAAAGGATCCTTACATCATTGAAGTATTCAAGGAACTGGTGGCGGATCAGTGGTAGGCCCTGAAGATCCTCAGCATCAGAAGTTTTCCTCTTCTTGACACCCTTTCCTTTAGTGGGTGCCTTTGGAATGGAAATGCTAGGACTGGTGGTGGATCTCTTCTTCCTGGATCGTACGACATCAAGGTCAGCCATGTCGAACTGGGATACAGGCTTGACAGATTTTCCAGCACCTACACAATCAAAAGAAGATAAGTATCTTTTCTTAATTCATATTTCACTATTTATTTAAATTTTGGACAAGGATACTTACTTGACATTGTGACAGAGCCTGAGGATACCTCTTGTGAATCTGGGGTTGTTGTCTTGAAAGTTCTTGTCTCAGGGTCAAGTTTCTTGAAGGCAAGAAGCCTCTCCTTAGCAGCAGGGGACAGTTTGAGGTGTGAGACGGTGATAGCTGCATAAAAAGAAAGCAAAAATATAAGTTATCCTTACAATCAAAGAAAGTTCCTGGTGATCCTTATCAGGATCCTCCGTCCTACCATGGGTAGCCCATTTTTCAGGAAGATCCTTTCCATCCTGGATAGAATCTCTCTTGACAAAAAAGAAACGTCGCTTCCAATTAGTATCATTCTTGGTGGCTTTGAAGATCGGGTGTTCCTCACCGGGTTTACGTTTGAACAAATAACGGTGAGAGCCAAAGGTGGTAAGATCATACAGTTCTCCCAGCTCTGCCATTCCTAGGTCTATTCTCTCCTGATCGATGATCCTTTCAAGGGTGTGCAAAACCCTCCAAATCATCGGCATGGCTTGGATATAAGAGATGCCGGTTAGGGAAAAGAAAGATTGGGTGAAGGCTGGAAAAGGATAAGAATAACCTATGGTGAACGGAGTGACGGGGAAAGCAACCCACTTATCGGAGATATGATCGCTCAAGGCATTGGGATCAAAAGGCCTAAATTCAGTGTTCGCCGGGAAGCAATGGCGGATCCTATCTATCTGAGCACCATTGAATAAACAGCGTTCTTTAATGGAGTCTTCGATAATCCCCTGGCTTTTTGGAGGACTATTCTTTGGATGATCCTTGGCCGGTGAACTTCGGAGTAACATTTTCGAAGTGACGGAGATAAAGATAGAGAAACAGAGTAAGAAGGAAGAAAGAGGAGAAAGAAATACCTGGTTGAACGTCGACTGAGAATTTAAAGGGAGTCTCTTTCGAATTTGAATGCATAATGATCCTATCTATATCTCTATTTATAATTATGATTCTGCAGGATTGTCACTTCCGTGACATCATCATCGCAACGGCTAGTTCTATTTTAACGGCTATATATTCGTTAGTTAGTTACGGATAAGATCAAGAAAACATAACTCGCTAATTTTACAAATTACTCCTTATATTTTGGGGGCAATTGTTAGGGGAGGATTTTCTAACAATTAGTGATCCTTATTCGTTATCCTAACTAGTGATCCTTACTTCTGTGACAGGTGGTGATCCTCAGAAGAGCTTTAGGATCAGGATCATGGATCACTTTAAGGATCCTTGTACTGACGATTGTTTACTCATGTTTTGTACTATCTCGCAGGTATAACAAGCTTGACCAAGTCTTGGCGACATTCCTGGAGAATATTCCTAAACTATTCTACACGTGCTTGACCAAAAATGGACGTTATGGAGAACGTGGAGGCTTGGCACGAAAGTCGGATAGTTAGTTTAGGTGGTTATTTCTATTTTAAAAAGGGAGTAACGAGCTAGTAGAACAGATTTAGTCATTTTTTGCAGTTACACACACTCATACAAGCTCTCGTTCAAATACTTAGCAATTTCATACACTTTTGACGCATTCCACCGTAGTGATCCTTGTATCTAGCTCGTTACTATCCGAAGTTGTAAACTTTTATTCATTTATTTGAGCTTGGTGATCGGTAGTTTCCATCACCCGGGGTTTTTTGTGCCGGAGATCAACTCTTGATCAAGGGCTTTTTCCCCGTATAAATCCTGGTGTTGTTTGTGCAATTTACATTGAAGTGATCCTCATCGCTGTTACATATTTTAAGCATCATTCCCCGTAACATAAAGTTTGGTTGCAATATCCTCAACAGAATTTTTGACCAAAACACTAGCCACCTTGGGAACTTAACCTCTCTGATCATCCTGGACTTCAATAATCTCTCAACTTCCTCTTGGATAATCGTATTCCGCTCAGGAGCAAACTTCCTTCTTTTTTGCTGAACAGGCTTGAATGATTTATCAATTCCAAGCTTGTGAGTGATAATGTCTTTGGATATGCCTGTCATATCCTCATGCTTCCATGCAAACGTTGACATCCTGCATTTCAAAAAGTTAACTAATTGTTTTTTTTTTTTTTTTTTTGGGTAAAGGGTTACCCCGGTGATTTTATAAATTCACAACCAAATAAAAACAAGTAGTGTAGAAAGCCTACACTAGTTCAAACATAGGACATGCCCTATGAATGTACAACCAAACCAAACAAGAACAACCTATAACATAAACAGAAACAAACGGCCACTAGTCTAAAAAACTAGATCAAACACACAAAAACCCTTAATCAGCTGCCATCTCTAATAAACCTGAGCCATCAATACCCCAATCCTCTAGAAGCCTTCGGACATTGACACAATTCTTCAACTTCGCTCCCATCAACTTATACCGCACTTGTTGAAGAACAATTTCACTTATAGTCTACGGAGGCCGCAATTGATTCTTGAATAACCTCGAGTTTCGCTCTTGCCAAATAAAGTAAGCAGAAGCCGCCACTACCAATCTAGCTGCGAACCCAGCAACCGTTTTTGGTTTGGAATGCTCAATCAACCAGTTAGAAATGTCATTCCATTTAGGTTGAACCGAGACCATACCAATTTTCAGCCTAACCTTATGCCACACTTCAGTAGAGAATTTGCATTCAAAGAAAAGGTGATTATGCGAGTCATGGTTGGCATAACAAAGCAAACAGCACATCATATTCATATTCTTCCTACGCGAAAAATCCCAAGACAAGATTTTATCTTGAGTAAGCAACTTCCGCCTCATGATAAGCCACATTAAAAACGCATGACGGGGAATGCATTGAGGGAACCAAACAATACGACTCCAATCGACCTCCCCAGCCTGATGACGAACCGACTCCCAAGCACGCGAGGAAGAAAAATCAAACAAGTTGTCACCATACCGCCACTTAAGCTTATCCGGTTTATTCGGCACCAAACTCAGCTGATCAAGCTGATTAAGACCCGTATAGGATACCCTCCATTCATTCGGCCAATTCCATGGATTAGAAGAGTAAAGGACCGACACTTTAGAACCCATATCAAACCCCGCATTAGCAATGACTCTAGGAGAAATGATAGCATCCAAAGGCCCTAACTCACTCCACCAATCAAACCATGCTGAAGTATTCACCCCATTACCAATCTCGGTCCATATAAACTTCCTTATAATCGGCCGAATCTGAAGCAACTTTCTCCAAGACCAGCAGCATGAAGACGGAACTCTACACGCCCAAAAACTCTTACCTTTAAGCCTGTAAGAGTGAACCCATTCAACCCACAAGGATCTACGATTCGTAAGAATACTCCAAATATGAGTTGTCATGAGAGCCATGTTAACATCCCCAATCCGACGAATACCTAAGCCACCTTCATACTTAGGAACACAAACCGAATTCCATGACACTTTAGCCCGCCCTTTTTGAAACGCACTGTCATGGGACCATAAAAAATTCCGCATCAAAGCCTCCAACTGAAGCGTTACCCGAGAAGGTAATATGAAAACAGACGACCAGTATATGTGCATGGAAGACAACACAGAAATAATCAGTTGCAACCTGCATGCAAATGAGAGCAATTTATTCCTCCAATGCAAAATCCGTTTTTCCAGTTTCTCCACCAGCACATAACAATCCTTATGAAGCAACCTAGAAGAGATAAGAGGCACACCAAGATACTTCACAGGTAAAGAACCCTCCTTAAACGGCATAATATTCAAAATAGCATTTTTGACATAAGAAGGCACGTTTGAGAAGAACACTGTACTCTTCTGCACATTAGGCGACAAACCAGACATTTTCGAAAACGAATCAAGGGACATCATAATGCATCTGGCCGAAGCAATCTCACCTTTCGCGAATATAAACAAATCGTCCGTGAAACAAAGATTAATAATACGCTGACGCTCACACTTATTGTGGAATTTAAATGAAGAGTCAATCCTTACCGAATGTTGAAGGATCGCCGTGAGCACCTCCATAACCAACGTGAACAAATAAGGAGAGACCGGATCACCTTGCCGTAGACCCCGATTACCCTTAAAGTAACCATGAACTTCCCCATTAACACAAACCGAATACGTAGTAGTAGAAACACAAAGCATGATCCAACGAACCATCTTTTGGTGAAAACCGAACCCAATCAAAACATCGTTGAGAAACTTCCAATCAACCGTGTCATAAGCCTTCTGAATATCAACTTTAAAGGCACATTTAGGAGGCCCGATATTACGATGATAATTATGCATCAGCTCCTGCGTTAACAAAATGTTATCAGAGATTTTTCTACCTGGAACAAAAGCTGACTGGTTGATGCTAACAATATCGTCCAAACCCACTTTAACTCGATCAGCCACTATCTTGCTAATGCATTTATACAACACATTGCAACAAGCAATCGGGCGATAGTCCGTCACCATAACTAGAGAAGGGGACTTAGGAAGAAGAACAATAAGTGTATGGTTTAATTCCCGAAGGAGTTTCCCAGAATTAAAAAAATCGATAACAGCCTCCGCCACTTCACTACCCACAATATGCCATGCCCCTTTAAAAAATCCAGCAGTAAAACCATCTGGCCCCGGAGCTTTGTCTGAACCAATGGAAAACATCGCCTGCTTAACCTCTTCTACTGTAACCGGTCTAGCCATATGCGCCGCAACATCGACATCCAAAGTTGTAGAAAATAAATCAGGGGACGGACACAGAGACGTGTCTCCCGGGCAGCCCAAAAAATTTAGATAGTGTTTAACGAACGCTTCCTGAACCGCATCACCTTCATACACCTTCCCGCTAGTATCCTGAATAACATCAATATGATTATAATGAATCTTGTTTTTGAGAACCGAATGAAAAAAAGCCGAATTAGAATCCCCGGCCGCCAACCAGTCCACTTTGGACTTTTGCTTCAAAAATCTCTCCTCGTCTAGAAGGGCTTCTTGATAAACACGTAGGGTACTAGCCTCTTCCTCTCGCAACGACATAGAAGACGGATCATTATCAACGTTGTGCTGAATCTCATCAAGCTTAGCCCTCAGATCTTGAACTTTCTTATGTAGATTTCCTTGCTGAAAAAGTAAAGCTCTAAGCGGAGATTTAAGCAATCGAAGCTTCTTAACCACCGAAAATTGCGGCACACCTCTAATACTCGTATCTCAATTTCGCTTTACAATGACTAAAAAAATCAGGCTTATGTATAAGAAAATTGGCAAACTTGAAAGATCTATGTTTAACTTTCCCCTCTTCTGGAACTTTCAGAACACACGGGCAATGGTCCGACAAACGAGCCGGGTAAAAGACTGCCACCGCATTAGGAAATTGACCTATAAACTGCGAATTCCCCATAACCCTATCAAGTTTTTTCAACAAACCAATCCCCTTTTTTGGTTTCTGACTCCAAGTGAAATGAATACCCGAGCGATTTAAATCAATCATCTCAACATCATCAACACAAGCTTGAAATTCCCGCATGCTAGCCGAGATCGAGGAACACCCCGTAGACTTGTCCTCCAGATTCAGAGCCGTGTTAAAATCTCCAAGCATGATCCAAGGAGCATCACGAACAAACGCCTTATGAAAAGAGAGATGATTCCATAATTCCCTACGCGTAACATAATAATTCGCGGCATAGATAATCGAGCAAAACACCATTTTTTTCTCCTGTTTAAAATTCAGCTGAAAATGCATTACCTGATCCGAAAGAGAAAGCACCATAACATCAAAAATAACTGGGTTCCAACCAACAATAATCCGGGTTCCTTTATCACAACGATCACCATTAGACGCCCAATGCCAAGACCGAAACACCGACTTGCAAATATGAGGGAGATTATCCAGTTCGACGTGAGACTCCAGAATAGCACAAAAACTTAATTTAAAATCTTTAATAGCCTGACGAACCTCCGCTTGCTTAATGGGGCGGTTCAAACCCCTAACATTCCAAGAGGCGAGATTAACCATTAATAACTAGCGAGGATGGAGTGCTTGCCCCTTTTTTATTATCTTTTTTAACGGTACCCTGATTCAAAAACGCATCCATCCCATAACCATCGGCTACATTAAACACCTCGTCCTCCTCTTCTTCCCCATCTCCACCACGACCCTCTCCTGACTTGTTACCATCCACCTCAGAAACATTTGGATCATTAAGGACATGAAAAGGGTTCGTAGTTAACTAATTGTTCTTCAATATCCTGAGGGATATTGGTTCCTACGAGCACCGAGATATCAGGATTATCTTGATCCAGGATAATTTTCTTCACATCCTGCTCCGAATCCTCCACGATA
This sequence comes from Helianthus tuberosus, assembly GCA_030545235.1. Lineage (NCBI taxonomy): Eukaryota > Viridiplantae > Streptophyta > Magnoliopsida > Asterales > Asteraceae > Helianthus > Helianthus tuberosus. Next base: position 96,247,227 of record CM060442.1, read on the forward strand.
TCCTGGGCCCGCGTCTTTAATTGCTATGCTGTACTAGGCTTGGTTGAGGATTTCATCGAGGATGAGTATCATTCTTTCGCCTCCTGCTGATCACTATCAACTTTGACAACTCCCCAAGGGGTAGGGATCTTGATGCATTGGTGATACGTTGATGGCACATCCTTCATATCGTGAATCCATGGTCTTCCCAGTATGATGTTATAGCAGGATAGAGAATCCATCACACAGAAACGTTGTATCGAGTTGACTCCTTCAACGTATACTGGTAACTTTATCTCTCCCACTGTGTTTCTAGCCTCTCCACTAAACCCAACAAGCACGGTAGACTTTGAAGTGATATCCATTGGAGATACATTCATCCTCTTCAGAGTCTCTAGTTGGATTATGTTAACGGAGCTGCCGTTATCAACCAATATCCTGCGTACAAAATGGTTAGCCACATATAATGTTATTACCAGAGCATCATGGTGAGGATCCTGGACAGTATCCCTGTCATCAGCATCAAATGTGATCACTTTGTCAGTTGTGAGGGTAGCCATCCTGACAGGTTTGTCTCCCCTTTCGGCCTTAGCTTCTTTTGCATGTCTCTTTGCTGCCGAATACGAAGTCCCACAAATGTCGGATCCTCCCGAAATGAAGTTGATTATCTTGGCATCCGCGGGAGGTGACGCTGCTTGCTCAGGATCCTTCTCGATATCCTGACCCTTATTCTTCTTCCTTCCTAAGAGATCTTTCAGATATCCCTTGCTTAGAAGATAGCTTATCTCTTTCCTTAGAGCGATGCAATCCTCAGTCATATGTCCGAAATCTTCGTGGAAAGCACACCATTTTGACTTATCTTTCCAATCAGCTTTTTGTTGACTCTTTCGAGGCCATCTAGCCTTGTCTCCTAGACCCTGCATGGCATACATTAATTCAGGAATGTTAACAGAAAAGCAATATTCAGACAACTCAGGATACTCTTCAGGATCCTCATCTTCGACAGCATTCACTTTCTTATTTTCATTTCTACCATATGGCTTAGGCCGATATGGCTTGAATGAGGATTCAGACTTCCTGTTAGTTGACTCATAGGTGTTGGATGAGTTCATTCTCTCTTGCATCTTCCTGTCATCCTCCAATCGAATATATCTTAGGGCCCTGTTTCGAGCTTCATCCAAGTTCCTGCATGGGTTCATTACAAGATCTTGTTAAAATTGAGAATCTTTTTGCAGCCCCATCTTGAAAGCTTGCACAGCTGTTGCAACATCAAGATGTGGAATGTCTAAGGATTCCCGGCCGAACTTGTTCACATAATCCCTAAGGGATTCCTGAGGCCCCTGTGTTATCCTGTAGAGGTCACTTGTTAGTTTCTCAAAGCTTCTACTACAAGAAAACTGACTATTAAATAAATTTACTAAGTGAGCAAAAGATGTAATCGAATGCGGAGGAACATTCAAGAGCCATTTCAAGGCTGATCCTGTTAAGGTAGAACCAAAACCCTTGCACAAGCATGCTTCCTTGAGATCCGGAGGGATAGGGTTAATCTCCATTCTTTCCCTATACTGAGCAATATGCTCCTCAGGATCCGTAGTTCCGTCGTAAAGCTTCATGTTGGGGGTTTGAAATCTCTTTGGGATCTCAGCATCACAGATAGGATATGCAAAACGAGATATCTTGTGGCTGTCTTGGGACACTTTCGGGATCGGCTGGACCACCCCAGGTACACTAGATATCATGTCCTTCAACTTCTGAAGTTCCCTAGCAAGTGCCGATGTTACACCTGTATCCTGCAAAGATCCACTATTGTTAGTAGCATGAGTATTATTATTATTTGACACGTTACCCGTTGGAGGATTTTGCCCATATCCTGAAGCATATCCTGAGCTCCTCATGGTTGACATCCTGACCGAGGAGGGTATTTCAGGAGTATGATTTTGAGGAAGGCTGGGCACAATATTCCCCCTGTTATCCTCAGTATACACAGCTGAACTGAAGTTCAAAGTTCTGGGATGTAATGGAGTGACAATATCCTCAGCAGATCTGCTCGAGCCAGACTTTAGGAGTTGTATTTCCCTCAATAGCATTTGGTTTGTTTCCTGTTGCTGCCTCATTTGTTCCTGCACACTTCCAAATAAGGTTAGAATTTCATCATTAGAAGCTAGAACGGGAGCAGATTCCTGAACACTGCGAGTAGGGATAATATCCTGAGGTCGTGAAGAGGCTGGCATCCTTGGAGGAGGTGGTGGAAGCACCGAACCAGTAGTAGCAGAAGACATAGCAGACACAGTGGAGGAACTCATGTTTGATCTTGAGGCCATTATGGACAATGTGGCAAAAAGTTTTGAAAATAGAAAACCGATTAGCGATTTGACAAAATTTTTTAGTAAAGAGAGCACCACTTGCCCCACGGTGGGCGCCAAATTGTTTTGGTCAAAAATTACCGAAGCAATTAAGTGATCAAATTAGTAAAGTGAGGTAGTGTGCTAGAAAGTGTGTTGAAAATATGCTGGTTAAGTTATTTAGAAAACCAGTATTCAGGATACGGCTCAGGATATTGAGCTGTATCTATGATCAAACTATGAGCAAAAAGTAAAATAAATGACACGAGATGTACGAGGAAAGCCCTTGATCAATCTAGATCGCCGGCATAAAACCTCGGGAGCTGACAATCGCAGCTGCCTTGTTCTTCTTATTGCTTCAAACGTCAGGATACAGTGCAGGATATAGACCAGATCGCTAAGTGTTACAATGCTTTTGTATGAAAGTGAAAATTGCTAGAGAGCGAGTGTTAGAGTGTAGCGAGTGTGAATGTGATGTCCTATTCGACCTGGTATACCCACCTATTTATAGTTACAAATTAGAAACTAAAATTCCTATAAATAAGGGATGCTCCCGAATATTCCATAAATAGCCGTTTGGAACCAAATAAAGCGGGCTCAACGTCTTTCCTTGAACAACTTGGACCGAGTCTTCCGCGGAATGAGTCCTTGTGAACGTTGCTAGCTTCTAACCCACGTACCTGCACATGATCCGTTAGTAATCCTGAGGATACCATTCAGGATGTTACCAATATCCTGAATCAGCATCCCGGATGTAAACAGTTACTATATAACCAAGATATAAATCAAGATACTTTCCAGGATATGGGCTCAGAATTTCACCCATAACAATTATAAATTGAAGTTAGAGATAAGGATCAATGTGCATTTAAATTCGAGCAAGACTCCCTTTAAATCCACATTCGAAGATCAATCAGGTATCTCTCTCTTCTCTTTTTCTCTTCATCTTCTTCTTGCTCTGTTCTTCCTCCTTTTCTGAATCACAATGAAGCTAAGATCATCCCCTGCTAAGGATCATCGAAAAGACAGTCCTTTAAAAAGCCAAGGGATCATCGATGACTCTCCGAATGAACGTTGCTGTTTTACCGATCCTGAAATCGACAGGATTCGCCATTGCTTCCCGGCGAGCACTGTTTTCAAACCCTTTGATCCCACCGTCCGGGGTGATTTCATCTCCGAAACTTGGGTTGCATTTCCAGTCACCCCATTCTCAATAGGATACTCCTACCCTTTTCCTGATTTTACCCAATACTTCTTCTCCCTTACCGGCATATCCTACATCCAGGCTATGCCAATGATGTGGAGGGTTCTGTTTACCCTTGAGAGGATCATTGAGCAGGAGGATATTGAGTTAGGAATGTCGGAGTTATCTGAGCTATACAACCTTGTGGCCATGGTTCACACCGCTTTCTATATAAACATAAACCCGGTGAATCCCAACCAATCTTGAAAACCACCAAGAATGATAACAAGTGGAAGAAACGTTTTTTCTTCGTCAGGAGGGATTCTATCCATAACGGGAAGGATCTCCCCAGAACATGGGCCACTCATGGTAGGATAGAGGATCCTTATAGGAGGATCATAGGATAACCTGTTTCTGCTGAGGATCACTAACCCCTTTGTTTCTCCTTTGCAGCTATTTCTGTTTCACACATCATTACCTCACCTGCAACGAAGGAAAGGCTTGCTGCTTTCCGAAGTCTTGATCGTGCTATAAGATCATTCCAAGCAAGTACCAAGGATTCTCAAGAAGTATCCTCAGGATCTGTAACAATGTCAAGTAAGTATCCACATTTGTATTAAATGTTAAAACGTAGATAAAACAGGGACACTTATCTTTTGTTTTGGATGGACAGGTGCTGGAAAATCCTCAAGGTCTGCCACCCGTTTCAGTGTCACCGACCTCACTGCTGTTGCTCCCAGGTCTGGGAAGAAGAAGACTGCTGCCAGCCCGAGTGCCGTGGTCCCAAAGCCTACCACCTCCAAGGGAAAGAAAAGGAAGGCTACCGAAGCCGAGAATCTTGAAGGCTTGCCTCTTATCCGCCATCAGTTCCAAGAATACTTTGCCGATGTAAGGATCACTAACTCTGACTGATTATCCTGCCCATCTGAGGATCACGTGATCCTAAACTTTACCTTGATTTTTTGCAAAAATTTGCCGAGATTGAGATGCTGTTTGATGCTTATAATGAGGAAGCGGAGCAAAAGCAAGAATTCCAAAAGTTCTTCCTGGCCAAGGATCAAACTATCTCCCGTCTTGAGAAGGATCTTGCTCTGGCGAAGCAGCAGGTGGTCATGGCCCAGATAAACGCTGATCACGAGAAGCACGACCTGCTGGAGGATGCTAAGGTCTCAGCTGCCATTACCATGTACAAAATCAAGCTGCAAATGGCTCAGGAGGCTGAGGATCCTGACTTTGACAGGACCACTTGGGACAAGGAAGAATGGAAGGTAAAGCTGGCTGAGCATGAGGACGAAGAGGAGGAGGCTACTGAAGTCTTGGCAATTGAGGCGAGTGGCAGCGGGAAGAATCAGGCTGGTGATGATGCTGGTGGTGATGCAGCTAAGGTGTGAGCTGCTGAAATGGGCGATGATGGATATTTCTAGACATGGCCGGAGCCCATTTTTTTAGGATTTGGTAGTGGTTTTTGATTATGGTGTTTTAGACAATGTTGGGTTGTATTTTGAACAATAGTTTCTAGGGTTATGGATCATTGATCCTAAGACAATAGGTAGGATAATAGGTGGTGGATGGATCCTCTGTTTGGGGGATGAAACCACTTGTTATCCTGCCATCTTTTATTTCCTGCACTTCAAAGACCTATTAACAATGGACACCCTTTACCTACCCCAGCGGACGGGCCACGTATTGCTGGTAGATGCTTGGGGTAGGTAATTTTGACAACCTTCGAAGGGTTAACTTTTGTGAATAAAAATAACTTCAACTTTTTGGCTATTTCCCGTGTTGTTATCCTTGTGCATTCTTTATTTTCTTATTATAGTTATCCACTTTGTTTGAATTCATCAAGTTTAATAAATCATGTTTAAAATTTTAGGATATGATCAAGGATCAAATATCCCATAAATTCAGAAAAGTTATGCAGCTTAAGGATCACTAGTTCCATTGTCAAAGGATAAGGGTCACTTATATGAATAATGAATAAAATCTAAATGATTAAGGATCATACATTCATAATCAAGATAACCGAAAGACAAACCTTAATAAAAGGTGAGGATCAAGGATCCTTGTCTGTTTAACTTCAAAACCCTGAAACAGAACATATCTTGGGACTAAGCCAAATATAAGAGAAGAGTTAGTAACTGGGGACAACCCCAACAATTCTGGGGACAAGCCCAATATACTGGGGACAAGCCCAAAAAATAACTGGGGATAAGCCCAAAGGATAACTGGGGACAAGCCCAAAGGATCTTGTGTAAACTAAAGTATGGCCCTCACTGGCAACTATCCAAACTTAGTGACATGAAAATGCCAAAACCTTAGCTATCGTGAAAACGTTAGAAACCTTAGGAACGGATGTATGGTACGTCTACCATTATACGTAGGATCCCGGATACAGCCAGTACAATGAAATTGTCAGCCCCTAAAGCGAGTACTGGTCCCATTGCCATGAACTGTACCAGGATCATCGTGCGCTGCTGGCGATACTGGGGACAGGCCCAAAAACTAGGGACTAGCCCAAATAACTGGGGTCAAGCCCAAATAGCTGGGGTCAAGCCCAAATAACTGGGGTCAAGCCCAAATAACTGGGGTCATGCCCAAAGGATAACTGGGGACAAGCCCAAATAACTGGATACTTCTGTGGATACTCAATTCTTTGTTAAGGATAGCTAAACCTTCTGCAAAACTCATAATCAAGTGAAAGGAGGATAAAGGATCTAGGATCCTTATCCTTATATATAGGATAATTAAAGAATGAAAAAGTTTGAGATTAGATCATTACCAGAATGAGGATCCTCTGTCCTGTAAGGATCCTTCAAGGATACTTGTTAGCTAAGGATCATGGATCTTTATTACATGAAGTATTTCTTCAAGTGGACAGCATTCCAAGCTCTTGGTAGCAAATCACCTTCCATTGTTAGCAAACGATATGCCCCCTTTCCTGCTTCAGCTTCAATCAAATAGGGGCCTTCCCACTTTGGTGCTAACTTCCCATCAGCAGGATTGGTGGTATTCTGAAATGCTTTCCTTAACACCATATCACCAACTTGGAATTTCCTGATCCTGACATTCTTGTTGTAGGCTCCAGCCATCCTTTGTTGATAACTAGCCATCCTTATCCTTGCCAAATCCCTGAGTTCTTCTATAGTGTCCAAGTCTTGAACCAAGTTTTCAGCATTTTCTTCAGGATCACGAACGCTTGTTCTTGCAGTAGGAACCACCATCTCCGTAAGGATCACTGATTCTGCTCCAAATATCAAAGAGAATGGAGTTTGTCCAGTAGCATTCTTGGGAGTTGTCCTATCAGCCCAAAGTACATAAGGTAGTTCTTCTGCCCATTTTCCTTTCTTAGATCCAAGCTTCTTCTTCAAATTGTTGATGATGATCTTGTTGGATGATTCTGCCTGGCCATTAGCTTGTGGGTGGACTGGTGTTGATGTTATCATCTTAATCCCCCAGCTGTCACAAAAGTTAGTAGTTCTGTTCCCAATAAATTGGGATCCATTATCACAAACAATTTCAGAAGGGATACCAAATCTAGTAATAATGTTTCTCTTAATAAAGGATATCACTTACTTTTCTCTGACTTGAGCAAAGGCTTCAGCCTCTATCCACTTGGAGAAGTAATCAGTCATAGCAAGCATGAATACTTTTCCACCAGGTGTCTTAGGAAGCTTACCAACTATATCCATTCCCCATCTCATAAATGGCCAAGAAGAGGATATAGGATGCAAAAGTTCAGCTGGTTGGTGAAGGACATTACTATGTCTCTGACAAGGATCACATTTCTTGGCATATTCCGTGGCATCCTTCTTCATAGTAGGCCAATAGTATCCTGTCCTCAGGATCCTTGAGAATAATGCCCTGCCCCCAGTGTGGTTTCCACAATCTCCTTCATGGAAATCCTTTAGGACTTCTTGGATTTCAGGATCCTCAATGCATCTTAGATATGGTCCTGCAAGAGATCGTTTATACAACATATTATTCAATATTGTAAATTGAGATACCTTAATTTTGAAAGCCCTAGGGTTTTCTCCTGTAGGAATCTCTCCATGTTGTATGCATCTCATGATTGAAAGGATCCATGATCCTGAATGAGATTGAGTATCATCACTAGGGATGATTGTAGAATCCTCTCCTATCTCCATGGCTACATGATCCTCGATAGCAGGGGTCAGGATGTGGATAATAGGGATCTTGATATCCTCCGGGATCTTCAAGGATGATCCTAGATTAGCTAATGCATCAGCCTCTGCATTCTCTTCCCTTGGTACCTGTGTCAAACTAAAGGAAACAAAAGAGAGTGCCAATTCTTTAACTATCTCTAAATATTTGATTAGCTTTTAACCTTTAACAGCATAGGATCCATTAAAGTGATTGGTAATTAACAATGAATCTACATGTACCTCAAGATACCTGATCCTCATATGCTTAGCAATTTGCAAACCAGCTATCAAGGCTTCACACTCAGCCTCATTGTTGGTAGTTTGAAATTCACAAGCTATGGAGTGGGGTATTATGTCCCCCTGTGGCGATTTTAGTAGTATTCCAAGCCCTGTTCCTTTGACATTAGAAGCACCATCAGTGAAGAGTATCCAAGGATCCTTAGTTTCTTCTAGCTGTTGGACTTCTAACTCAGCTTCCTTTTGCAAGTCACTACTAAAATCTGCCACAAAGTAAGCTAAGGCTTGGGATTTGATGGCAGTCCTTGGTTCATATCTTATATCAAATGCACTAAGCTTCACTGCCCACTTAGCCATCCTTCCTGACATTTCAGGTTTCCTGAGAACATTCTTAATTGGAAAATTAGTCTTAACAATAATGGCATGAGTTTCAAAATAATGTCTTAATTTAGTAGATGCCATAATTAATGCAAGGATAAGTTTTTCTAAATGTGAATACCTGGATTCAGCATCTAGCAAACTCTTACTTACATAATAGACAGGATGTTGTGTACCTTCGTGATCCTTAACAAGGATCGCACTTACTGCTTTAGAGGATACCGCTAAATACAAGGATAATATATCCCCTTTCTCTGGTTTCATCAAGGCAGGGGCTGAGGATAGGTAATCCTTAAGAGCTTTGAGAGCATTTTCATGCTTTTCAGTCCACTCAAATTTCTTGTTCTTCCTCAAAATGTCATAGAATTCCTTGCATTTTTCTGAGGATTTGGATATCAACCTGTTCAAGGCTGCAATCCTGCCTGTCAATCTTTGCACATCCTTAGCATTGGCAGGAGATTTGATATTCACAATAGCCTTGATTTGCTCTGGACTTGCTTCAATGCCTCTTTTTGTCACCATATAGCCTAGGAATTACCTGCTTTAACACCAAAGTGACACTTGGAAGGATTTAGTTTCATATTAAATTTATCATGGATATTGAATGCTTCCTCCAAGTCTCTATGGTGATCCTCAGCTTTCTTGGACTTAACCACCATGTCATCTATGTAAACCTCCATAGTGTGTCCAATTTGTTCCTTGAACATCATATTGACTAGCCTTTGATAAGTAGTGTTAGGGGAGGATTTTCTAACAATTAGTGATCCTTATTCATTATCCTAATTAGTGATCCTTACTTCTGTGACAGGTGGTGATCCTCAGAAGAGTTTCAGGATCAGGATCATGGATCACTTTAAGGATCCTCGTACTGACGATTGTTTATTTATGTTTTGTACTACTTCGCAGGAATAACAAGCTTGACCAAGTCTTGGCGACATTCCTGGAGAATATTCCCAAACTATCCCGCACGTGCTTGGCCAAAAATGGACGTTGTGGAGAACGTGGGAGCTTAGCACAAAAGTCGGATAGTTAGTTTGGTAGTTAGATTTCTATTTTAAAAGGGGTAACGAGCTAGTAGAAAAACACTTAGTCATTTTTTCAGTTACACACTCTCGTATACTCGCACACTTGAAGCTCTCGACGAACATACGTTCATTTTCATTCACTTTTACACATTTCACGATAGTGATCCTTGTACCTAGCTCGTTACTATCCGAAGTTGTAAACATTTATTCATTTATTTGAGCTTGGTGATCGGTAGTTTCCATCACCCGGGGTTTTTTGTGCCGGAGATCAACTCTTGATCAAGGGCTTTTTCCCCGTATAAATCCTTGTGTCATTTGTGCAATTTACATTGAAGTGATCCTTGTGATTGTCATACATTATTAGCATCATACCCCATTACAGAGAGTTTGGTTGCAATATCCTCAACAGATTTTTTGACCAAAACAGTATGGCGCCCACCGTGGGGCAATTGATGCTTCGTCCTTAGAAAATTTCGCATTTCTGTGCTTGTTTCAGTTCACTACGACCGAGCAAATGGCTTCCTCAGCGAAGAATGCTTCAAATTTGATGCCCTCATTCACTTCTTCTCAAGGCGTTCCCCCTTTGCCTCCACCACCTTCTGGATCCCAGAAGAATGCTGAGAATGCTGCGAAGAAACCAACTCCCATTTTCTCAAAACCTCCAACTTCTTCTGCTTCTTACACTCCCACTACTAGTGACATGTTTACTTTGATTTTGCAGATGAAGGATCAGATACGGCAACAGGATAAGACCAATGAGAGGATTCTCAAAGAAATTGGAGATCTTAAGAAACAAAAGACAACGGCAGAGGATCATTCCCCACTGGTGCCGAAATCCTTGAATTTTGATACTCCGGTGATTACTTCTCAGCCATCAATGGTTCCAGACGTTCAATATGTGGGTGGACCGAAAGGAGTGCACTACGGAACAACAACAGTGACCCAGGCATCAGGTTCATATTTCCAGCCAGTGGTATCCTATCCTCAGCATATGGGATCCCTCACAAATTCAGGAGGATATTCAGGAGTGCAGCAGGTTCAAGGATCCTCCTTTGTTCCAGGATCATCCCAGGTTCAAGGATCCTCCTTTGTTCCAGGATCATCCCAGGTTCAAGGATCCTCCTTTGTTCCAGGATCATCCCAGGTTCAAGGATCCTCCTTTGTTCCAGGATCATCCCAGGTTCAAGGATCCTCCTTCGTTCCAGGATCGTCCCAGTTTCAGGGATCCTTCCAGATGCCAGGATCCTTGAGGAGTTTGCAAACAGGAAGTTCAGATGTCCATCAGGGAGATTTTATTCCAATGCAGACCAATGCTTCTACTGGTCCCTCGATCATTCCAGAGCCTCAACAATATGGATTAACATCCAATCTTCCTAACCTGAATCCAATGGGAGGTAACACTTTTAATAATTCTTATACTACTAACCATGGTCTTATGCAGGATCCAGGTATCAATCATGCCATGGCCAGAGAATTGCAAAAGCTAAAGGATATGATATCAAGTGTTCCAGGAGTGGTCAAACCTATCCCAGAGATTGCAGATGGGAGCCACAAGATATCTCGTTTTGCACCACCAATCTGTGATGCTGAGATACCGAAGAGATTCCATGTGCCAACAATGAAATTGTATGATGGTTCGACAGATCCTGAGGAACACATAGCACAATACAGGGAGAGGATGGAAATCAATCCAATTCCAGAAAGGTTAAAGGAAGCATGCCTATGCAAGGGATTCGGATCCACTCTTACTGGATCAGCTCTCAAATGGCTGCTAAGTCTTCCTCCCTATTCTATTACCTCATTTGCTAACCTAGTTAACTTGTTTAATAATCAGTTTTCTTGTAGTAGAAAATTTGAACGATTAACTAGTGATTTATATAGGATAACCCAGGGTCATAATGAATCATTAAGGGATTACATTACCAAATTCAGTAAAGAATCCTTAGACATTCCCAACTTAGATATAGCTACGGCTGTTGAGGCCTTTAAAATGGGATTGCTTAGGGAATCGTCGTTCTATGATGATCTTGTTATGACACCATGCAGGAACTTAGATGAGGTAAGAACACGAGCACTTAGGTTCATTCGGCTAGAGGATGACAAGAGGATCCAGGAGAGGTTAGCAGGATCCTCAAAGCAGGATAAGCAAGGATCCTCATTCAGGAACAACAAGTTCAGATCCTACAATAGATCTGATAACCAGAACGTGCATTCTGTTGATCAAGAAGAGGATGATGAGGATTATCCTCCAATTTCTGAATATTGTTTTTGTGTTGATAACAATGAACTAATCCTTGCTATGCAGAACCTAGGTGATAAAGCTAGATGGCCGAGAAAAAATGATAGGCCAGCTGCAACTAAGGATAAATCAAAGTGGTGTGCATACCATGAAGATTTTGGGCATCTCACAGAAGAATGCATTGCACTGAGAAAGGAAATTGGATACTTGTTGAGCAAGGGGCATCTAAAGGAACTGTTGGGAAGGAAAAAGTCAAAGACTCAGGATCCTGAAAGGATCCCTGAGAAGGCTCCAGCCCCTCCAGCAGATGCACAAGTGATAAACTTCATTTCTGGAGGATCAGACATTTGTGGCACATCCTTCTCCGCTGCTAAAAGGCATGCAAAGGAAACTAAAATGGATAATGGAGAAAGACCAGTTCGAACATCAAGTGTCTCCGAAGGAAAAGTCATAACCTTTGATGAGGACGATCGTGTTGATATCTAGGATCCTCATCACGATGGCTTAGTTATTACCCTTTTCATTTCTAACCATTTTGTCCGTAGGATCCTTATAGACGGAGGAAGTTCAGTGAACATTATCCAGCTTGATGTTCTAAAGAAGATGGGTATCCCTGAATCAGATATCATACCAAGATCCTCTGTACTCGTGGGATTTAGTGGCGAAACTAAGAATACTTTGGGGGACATTAAACTCCCAATATACATTGAAGGCCTACACTCTTATAAAAAATTTTGTGTTATTGACTGTTTATCTTGTTGTAATGTTATCCTTGGCAGGCCTTGGATACACGATATGAAAGCAGTCCCATCTACTTACCATCAATGTGTGAAGCTCCCTAGTCCTTGGGGAATAGTGAAGATTGATAGTGATCAGCAGGAGGCTAAGAATTGCTACACTTCATCGATGAAACCAGCCTCGAAGTCAAGGGAGCAATAGCAATCAAGGTATCCTCCAAGGGACGTCTTGGAGGCAAGAGAGCAGGATGTGGTAGAAATCCTCATGGATCCTGATGATCCTGAATCCAAAATCTATATCGGATCAGGGATCCTTGGCGAAATGAAAGAAGACCTCGTATCCTTCCTCAAAAGGAGAAAGACTACCTTTGCATGGAAACACGAAGACATGACTGGTATATCCAAAGATGTAATCACTCACAAACTCGGGATAGACAGATCCTTCAAACCAATCCATCAAAGGAGAAGAAAGTTTGCACCGGAAAGGAATGCCATTATCCAGGAAGAGGTAGAGAAATTGCTTCGGGCAGGTATGATTAGAGAGGTCAAGTATCCAAGATGGTTGGCCAATGTGGTTGTTGTTCAAAAGAAAAACGGAAAGTGGAGGGTATGTGTCGATTTTACCGATCTAAATAAGGCATGTCCCAAGGATCCTTTCCCTTTACCCCACATTGACTCCATGGTGGATGCAACCGCGGGTCATGAACTGTTAACTTTTATGGATGCTTCATCTGGATTTCAACAAATCCAAATGGAACCATCCGACCAAGAGGATACAGCCTTCATGACTCCAACTGGTATATATTATATTGCTATGCCGTTCGGATTAAGAAATGCAGGTGCAACATATCAAAGGCTGGTGAATATGATGTTCAAGGATCAGATTGGACAAACTATGGAGGTTTACATAGATGATATGGTGGTAAAATCCTTAAAAGCTGAGGATCACCTAAGAGACTTGGAGGAAGCATTCAATATCCTTGACAAATATAACATGAAACTTAATCCTTCAAAATGTCACTTTGGTGTTAAAGCAGGTAAATTCTTAGGATATATGGTGACAAAGAGAGGCATTGAAGCTAGTCCGGAACAAATCAAAGCAATAGTGAACATCAAATCTCCGGCCAATGCTAAGGATGTTCAAAGGCTAACAGGCAGGATAGCAGCTTTGAACAGATTTATATCCAAATCCTCAGAGAAGTGCAAAGAATTCTATGATATCCTAAGGAAGAACAAGAAATTTGAGTGGACTGAGAAGCATGAAAATGCTTTAAGATCCCTCAAAGATTACCTATCCTCAGCCCCGGCTTTGATGAAACCAGAAAAAGGCGATGTGCTATCCTTGTATCTTGCAGTATCCTCAAAAGCAGTAAGTGCGGTCCTTGTTAAGGATCATGAAGGTACACAACATCCTGTCTATTATGTAAGTAAAAGTTTACTTGATGCCGAATCCAGGTATTCACACCTTGAAAAGCTTATTCTTGCATTAATTATGGCATCTACTAAGTTAAGACATTATTTTGAAACTCATGTTATCATTGTTAAAACTAATTTTCCAATTAAGAATGTCCTCAGGAAACCAGAGATGTCAGGAAGGATGGCTAAGTGGGCAGTGAAGCTAAGTGCATATGATATAAGATATGAGCCTAGGACAGCTATCAAATCCCAAGCATTAGCTGACTTTGTGGCTGATTTCAGTAGTGATTTACAAGAAGAAGCTGAGTTAGAAGTCCAGCAGCTAGAAGAGACCAAGGATCCTTGGAAACTCTATACTGATGGATCCTCAAATGTCAAAGGCACAGGGCTTGGAATACTACTAAAATCGCCACAGGGGGACATAATACCCCACTCTATAGCTTGTGAATTCCAAACCACTAACAATGAGGCTGAATATGAAGCCTTAATTGCTGGTTTGCAAATTGCAAAGCATATGGGGATCAGGTATCTTGAGGTACATGTAGATTCATTGTTAATTACAAACCACTTTAATGGATCCTACACTGTTAAAGGTGAAAAGCTAACCAAATATTTAGAGATAGTCAATAGTTTGGCACTCTCTTTTGTTTCCTTTAGTTTGACGCAGGTACCAAGGGAAGAAAATACAGAGGCTGATGCATTGGCTAACTTAGGATCATCCTTGAAGATCCCGGAGGATATCAAGATCCCTATTATCCATATCCTGGCCCCGGCTATCGTGGATCACGAGGCTATGGAGATAGGAAATGATTCTGCAATTATCCCTTGTGAGGATACTCAATCCCATTCAGGATCAGGATCATGGATCTCACCAATTATGAGATACTTACAACATGGAGAGATTCCTACAGGAGAAAACCCTAGGGCTTTCAAATCTAAGGTAACTCAATTCACAATTTTAAATAATATGTTGTATAGACGATCTCTTGCAGGACCATACTTGAGATGCATTGAGGATCCTGAAATCCAAGAAGTTTTAAAAGACTTCCATGAAGGAGTTGTGGAAACCACACTGGGGGCAGGGCATTATTCTCAAGGATCCTGAGGACAGGATACTACTGGCCAACCATGAAGAGAGATGCTGTGGAGTATGCTAAGAGATGTGATTCTTGTCAGAGGCACAGCAATATCCTTCATCAACCAGCTGAATTATTGCATCCTATATCCTCCTCTTGGCCATTTATGAGATGGGGTATGGATATAGTTGGTAAGCTCCCTAAGGCACCTGGTGGAAAAGTATTCATGCTAGCTATGACTGATTACTTCTCCAAGTGGATAGAGGCTGAAGCCTTTGCCCAAGTCAGAGAAAAGGAAGTTATATCCTTCATTAAAAGAAATATTATAATTAGATTTGGAATTCCTTCTGAGATTATATGTGATAATGGTTCCCAATTTATTGGGGGCAGAACCACTAACTTTTGTGACAGCTGGGGGATTAAGATGATAACATCAACACCAGTCCACCCACAAGCTAATGGTCAGGCAGAATCATCCAACAAAATCATCATCAACAATTTGAAGAAGAAGCTTGGATCCAAGAAAGGGAAATGGGCAGAAGAACTACCCTATGCGCTTTGGGCTGATAGGACAACCCCTAAGAATGCTACCGGTCAAACGCCATTCTCTTTGGTATTTGGGGCAGAATCAGTGATCCCAACAGAAATGGTGGTTCCAACTGCAAGAACAAGTACCCGTGATCCTGAGGAGAATGATGAGAACTTGGCTCAAGACCTGGATACTATTGAAGAAATCAGGGATATGGCTAGGATAAGGATGGCCAGTTATCAGCAAAGAATGGCTGGTGCTTACAACAAAAATGTCAGGATCAGGAGGTTTCAAGTTGGAGATATGGTATTAAGGAAAGCATTTCAGAATACCACCAATCCTGCTGATGGAAAATTGGCTCCAAAATGGGAAGGCCCTTATTTGATTGAAGCTGAAGCAGGAAAGGGGGCATATAGATTGCTAACCATGGAAGGTGATTTGCTACCAAGAGCTTGGAATGCTGTCCACTTGAAGAAATATTTCATGTAAGCAGGATCCTCATGACACAGATGATCCTCACTATAGGGATATCCTTAAAGGATCCTCAAAGTATCGGTGATCCTTACTTAGGTAATATCCTAAACTTGAACTATTTCATTTCTTTATTTTCTCATATAAGGATAAGGATCATGTATCCTTTATCCATCTCTCACGTGAGTTTAAGTTTTGAAAGTTCAGGTATCCTTAGCATAACACTGGTTATCCGCTGAAGCAATCCGTTCCTTGGGTTTAACCCCAGTTATTTGGGCTTGACCCCAGTTCCGCCTGTAGCGCATGATGATCCTGGTATAGTTCAAGGCAGTGGGACCAGTACTCGTTTTAGGGACTGATAATTCCATTGTACTGGCTATGCCTAGGATCCTACGTATAATGGTAGACGTACCATACATCCGTTCCTAAGGTTTCTAACGTTTTCACGTTAGCTAAGTGTTAGGGGAGGATTTTTTAACAATTAGTGATCCTTATTCGTTATCCTAACTAGTGATCCTTACTTCTGTGACAGGTGGTGATCCTCAGAAGAGCTTCAGGATCAGGATCATGGATCACTTTAAGGATCCTCGTACTAACGATTGTTTACTTATGTATTGTACTATCTCGCAGGTATAACGAGCTTGACCAAGTCTTGGCGACATTCCTGGAGAATATTCCTAAACTATTCTACACGTGCTTGACCAAAAATAGACGTTATGGAGAACGTGGAGGCTTGGCACGAAAGTCGGATAGTTAGTTTAGGTGGTTATTTCTATTTTAAAAGGGAGTAACGAGCTAGTAGAAAACACTTAGTCATTTTTCCAGTTACACACACTCATACAAGCTCTCATACAAGCTCTCATTCAAACACTTAGCAATTTCATACACTTTTTACACATTCCACCATAGTGATCCTTGTACCTAGCTCGTTACTATCCGAAGTTGTAAACATTCATTCATTTATTTGAGCTTGGTGATCGGTAGTTTCCATCACCCGGGGTTTTTTGTGCCGGAGATCAACTTTTGATCAAGGGCTTTTTCCCCGTATAAACCCTTGTGTTGTTTGTGCAATTTTACACTAAAGTGATCCTCATCATTGTTACACATTTCAAGCATCATACCCCGTAATCTTGAGTTTGGTTGCAATATTCTCAACAGATTTTTTTGACCAAAACAGTTTGGCGCCCACCGTGGGGCAATTAGTGCTTTGTCCTTAGAAGAATTCGCATTTCTGTGCTCATTCCGGTTCATTACAACCAAGCAAATGGCTTCCTCAGCGAAGAATACTTCAAACTTGATGCCTTCATTCACTTCTTCACAAGGCGTCCCTCCTTTGCCTCCACCACCTTCTGGATCCCAGAAGAATACTGAGAATGCCGCGAAGAAACCAACTCCCATTTTCTCAAAACCACCTACTTCTTCTGTTTCAACTAATCCTACTACTAATGATCTCTATACCTTGATTTTGCAGATGAGGAATCATGCACAAGAGCAGGATAAAACCAACGAAAGGATCCTCCGGGAGATTGACGAAATTAAGAAACAGAAGAAAACGGCAGAGGATCATTCCCCACTGATGCCCAGATCGTTGAATTTTGACACTCCGGTGATTACTTCTCAGCCATCAGTGGTTCCAGACATTCAATATGTGGGTGGACCAAAAGGAGTGCACTACGGAACAACGACAATGACCCAGGCATCAGGTTCATATTTCCATCCAGCGGGATCCTATCCTCAGCATATGGGATCCCTTACGAATTCAGGAGGATATTCAGGAGTGCAGCAGGTTCAAGGATCCTCCTTTGTTCCAGGATCATCCCAGGTTCAAGGATCCTCCTTTGTTCCAGGATCATCCCAGGTTCAAGGATCCTCCTTTGTTCCAGGATCATCCCAGGTTCAAGGATCCTCCTTTGTTCCAGGATCATCCCAGGTTCAAGGATCCTCCTTTGTTCCAGGACCATCCCAGGTTCAAGGATCCTCCTTTGTTCCAGGATCATCCCAGGTTCAAGGATCCTCTTTCTTCCCAGGATCATCCCAGTTTCAGGGATCCTTCCAGATGCCAGGATCCTTAAGGAGTTTGCAATCAGGAAGTTCAGATGTCCATCAGGGAGATTTTATTCCAATGCAGACTAATGCTTCTACTGGTCCCTCGATCATTCCAGAGCCTCAACCATATGGACTAACATCCAACCTTCCTAATCTGAATCCAATGGGAGGTAACACTTTTAATAATTCTTATACTAACCATGGTCTTATGCAGGATCCAGGTATCAATCATGCCATGGCCAGAGAATTGCAAAAGCTAAAGGATATGATATCAAGTGTTCCAGGAGTGGTCAAACCTATCCCAGAGATTGCAGATGGGAGCCACAAGATATCTCGTTTTGCACCACCAATCTGTGATGCTGAGATACCCAAGAGGTTCCATGTGCCAACAATGAAGCTGTATGATGGTTCGACGGATCCTGAAGAACACATAGCACAATACAGGGAGAGGATGGAGATCAATCCAATCCCAGAAAGGTTAAAGGAAGCATGCCTGTGCAAGGGATTCGGATCCACTCTTACTGGATCAGCTCTCAAATGGCTGCTAAGTCTTCCTCCCTATTCTATTACCTCATTTGCTAACTTAGTCAACTTGTTTAATAATCAATTTTCTTGTAGTAGAAAATTCGAACGATTAACTAGTGATTTATATAGGATAACCCAGGGTCATAATGAATCATTAAGGGATTATATTACCAAATTCAGTAAAGAATCCTTAGACATTCCCAATTTAGATATAGCTACGGCTGTTGAGGCCTTCAAAATGGGATTGCTTAGGGATTCGTCTTTCTATGATGATCTTGTTATGACACCATGCAGGAACTTAGATGAGGTGAGAACTCGAGCACTTAGATTCATTCGGCTAGAGGATGACAAGAGGATCCAGGAGAGGTTAGCAGGATCCTCAAAGCAGGATAAGCAAGGATCCTCATTCAGGAACAACAAGTTCAGATCCTACAACAGATCTGATAATCAGAACGTGCATTCTGTTGATCAAGAAGAGGATGATGAGGATTATCCTCCAATTTCTGAATATTGTTTTTCTGTTGACAGCAATGAACTAATCCTTGCGATGCAGGGTTTAGGTGATAAAGCTAGATGGCCCAGAAAGAATGATAGGCCGGCTGCAACTAAGGATAAATCAAAGTGGTGTGCATACCATGAAGATTTTGGGCATCTCACAGAAGAATGTATTGCTCTAAGAAAGGAGATTGGATACTTGTTGAGCAAGGGGCATCTAAAAGAGTTGTTGGGAAGAAAAAAGTCAAGGACTCAGGATCCTGAAAGGATCCCTGAGAAGGCTCCAGCTCCTCCAGCAGATGCACAAGTGATAAACTTTATTTCTGGAGGATCCGACATTTGTGGCCCATCCTTCTCAGCAGCTAAAAGGCATGCAAAGGAAACTAAAATGGATAATGGAGAAAGACCTGTTCGAACATCCAGTGTCTCCGAAGGAAAAGTCATAACCTTCGACGAAGAGGATCGTGTTGATATCCAGGATCCTCATCACGATGGTTTAGTTATTACTCTTTTCATATCTAACCATTTTGTCCGCAGGATCCTTATAGACGGAGGAAGTTCAGTGAACATTATCCAGCTTGATGTTCTAAAGAAGATGGGTATCCCTGAATCAGAGATCATACCAAGATCCTCCGTGCTCGTGGGATTTAGTGGCGAAACTAAGAACACCCTGGGGGACATTAAACTCCTAATATATATTGAAGGCTTACACTCTTATCAAAAATTTTGTGTCAGTGACTGTTTATCTTGTTGTAATGTTATCCTTGGCAGGCCCTGGATACACGATATGAAAGCAGTCCCGTCTACTTACCATCAATGTGTGAAGCTCCCTAGTCCTTGGGGAATAGTGAAGATTGATAGTGATCAGCAGGAGGCTAAGAATTGCTACACTTCATCGATGAAACCAGCCTCGAAGTCCAGGGAGCAATAGCAATCAAGGTATCCTCCAAGGAATGTCTTGGAGGCCAGAGAACAGGATGTGGTAGAAATCCTGATGGATCCCGATGATCCTGAATCCAAAATTTATATTGGATCAGGGATCCTTGGCGAAATGAAAGAAGACCTCGTATCCTTCCTCAAAAGGAGAAAGACTACCTTTGCATGGAAACACGAAGACATGACTGGTATATCCAAAGATGTTATCACCCATAAACTCGGCATCGACAGATCCTTCAGACCAATCCATCAAAGGAGAAGGAAGTTTGCACCGGAAAGGAATGCCATCATACAAGAAGAGGTAGAGAAATTGCTCCGGGCAGGTATGATTAGAGAGGTCAAGTATCCAAGATGGTTGGCCAATGTGGTGGTTGTGCAAAAGAAAAACGGAAAGTGGAGGGTATGTGTCGATTTTACCGATTTAAATAAGGCATGTCCCAAGGATCCTTTCCCTTTACCCCACATTGACTCCATGGTGGATGCAACTGCGGGTCATGAACTGTTAACTTTTATGGATGCTTCATCTGGATTCCAACAAATCCAAATGGAACCATCCGACCAAGAGGATACAGCCTTCATGACTCCAACTGGTATATATTGCTATATTGCTATGCCGTTCGGATTGAGAAATGCAGGTGCAACGTACCAAAGGCTGGTGAATATGATGTTCAAGGATCAGATCGGACAAACTATGGAGGTTTACATAGATGATATGGTGGTAAAATCCATAAGAGCTGAGGATCACCTAAAAGATTTGGAGGAAGCATTTGATATCCTTGACAAATATAATATGAAGCTTAATCCTTCAAAATGTCATTTTGGTGTTAAAGCAGGTAAATTCTTAGGATACATGGTGACTAAGAGAGGCATTGAAGCTAGCCCGGAACAGATCAAAGCAATAGTGAATATCAAATCTCCGGTCAATGCTAAGGATGTTCAAAGGCTAACAGGAAGGATAGCAGCCTTGAACAGATTTATATCCAAGTCCTCCGAGAGGTGTAAAGAATTCTATGATATCCTAAGGAAGAATAAGAAATTTGAGTGGACGGAGAAGCATGAAAATGCTTTAAAAGCCCTCAAAGATTACCTATCCTCGGCCCCGGCTTTAATGAAACCAGAAAAAGGCGATGTGTTATCCTTGTATCTTGCAGTATCCTCAAAAGCAGTAAGTGCGGTCCTTGTTAAGGATCATGAAGGTACACAACATCCTGTCTATTATGTAAGTAAAAGTTTACTTGATGCCGAATCCAGGTATTCACACCTTGAAAAGCTTATCCTTGCATTAATTATGGCATCTACCAAGTTAAGACATTATTTTGAAACTCATGTTATCATTGTTAAAACTAATTTTCCAATTAAGAATGTCCTCAGGAAACCAGAGATGTCAGGAAGGATGGCTAAGTGGGCAGTGAAGCTGAGTGCATATGATATAAGATATGAGCCTAGGACAGCCATCAAATCCCAAGCATTAGCTGACTTTGTGGCTGATTTCAGTAGTGATTTACAAGAAGAAGCTGAGTTAGAAGTCCAGCAGCTAGAGGAGACCAAGGATCCTTGGATACTCCACACTGATGGATCCTCAAATGTCAAAGGTACAGGGCTTGGAATACTACTAAAATCGCCACAGGGGGACATAATACCCCATTCTATAGCTTGTGAGTTCCAAACCACTAATAATGAGGCTGAATATGATGCCTTAATTGCTGGTTTGCAAATTGCAAAGCATATGGGGATCAGGTATCTTGAGGTATACGTAGATTCTTTGTTAATTACAAATCACTTTAATGGATCATATGCTGTTAAAGGTGAAAAGCTAACCAAATATTTGGAGATAGTCAAAAGTTTGGCACTCTCTTTTGTTTCCTTTAGTTTGTCACAGGTACCAAGGGAAGAAAATACAGAAGCTGATGCATTGGCTAACTTAGGATCATCTTTGAAGATCCCAGAGGATATTAAGATCCCTATTATTCATATCCTGACCCCAGCTATTGAGGATCATGTGGCTATGGAGATAGGGAATAATTCTGCAATGATCCCTAGTGAGGATACTCGATCCCATCCAGGATCAGGATCATGGATCTCACCAATTATGAGATACTTACAACATGGAGAGATTCCTACAGGAGAAAACCATAGGGCTTTCAAATCTAAGGTATCTCAATTCACAATTTTAAATAATATGTTGTATAGACGATCCCTTGCAGGACCATACTTGAGATGCATTGAGGATCCTGAAATTCAAGAAGTTTTAAAAGACTTCCATGAAGGAGATTGTGGAAACCACACTGGGGGCAGGGCATTATTCTCAAGGATCCTGAGGACAGGATATTACTGGCCAACCATGAAGAAAGATGCTGTGGAGTATGCTAGAAGATGTGATCCTTGCCAGAGACACAGCAATATCCTTCATCAACCAGCTGAATTATTGCACCCTATATCCTCCTCCTGGCCATTTATGAGATGGGGTATGGATATAGTTGGTAAGCTCCCTAAGGCACCTGGTGGAAAAGTATTCATGCTTGCTATGACTGATTACTTCTCCAAGTGGATAGAGGCTGAAGCTTTTGCCCAAGTTAGAGAAAAGGAAGTTATATCCTTCATTAAAAGAAATATTATAACTAGATTTGGAATTCCTTCTGAGATTATATGTGATAATGGTTCCCAATTTATTGGGGGCAGAACCACTAACTTTTGTGACAGCTGGGGGATTAGGATGATAACATCAACACCAGTCCACCCACAAGCTAATGGCCAAGCAGAATCATCCAACAAGATCATCATCAACAATTTGAAGAAGAAGCTTGGATCCAAGAAAGGGAAATGGGCAGAAGAACTACCTTATGTGCTTTGGGCTGATAGGACAACCCCTAAGAATGCAACTGGTCAAACACCATTCTCTTTGGTGTTTGGGGCAGAATCAGTGATCCCAACAGAAATGGTGGTTCCAACTGCTAGAACAAGTACTCGTGATCCTGAGGAAAATGATGAAAACTTGGCTCAAGACCTGGATACTATTGAAGAAATCAGGGATATGGCTAGGATAAGGATGGCCAGTTATCAACAAAGAATGGCTGGTGCTTACAACAAAAATGTCAGGATCAGGAGGTTTCAAATTGGAGATATGGTATTAAGGAAAGCATTTCAGAATACCACCAATCCTGCTGATGGAAAATTGGCTCCAAAATGGGAAGGCCCCTATTTGATTGAAGCTGAAGCAGGAAAGGGGGCATATAGATTGCTAACCATGGAAGGTGAATTGCTACCAAGAGCTTGGAATGCTGTCCACTTGAAGAAATATTTCATGTGAGCAGGATCCTCATGGCACAGATGATCCTCACGATTGGGATATCCTTAAAGGATCCTCGAAATATTGGTGATCCTTACTTAGGTAATATCCTAAACTTGAACTATTTCGTTTCTTTATTTTCTCATATAAGGATAAGGATCATGTATCCTTTATCCATCTCTCACGTGAGTTTAAGTTTTGAAAGTTCAGGTATCCTTTGCATAACGTTGGTTATCCACAGAAGCAATCCGTCTTTTGGGTTTAACCCCAGTTATTCGGGCTTGTCCCCAGATTCCGCCTGTAGCGCACGATGATCCTGGTATAGTTCAAGGCTTTGGGACCAGTACTCGTTCTAGGGGCTGATAATTCCATTGTTCTGGCTATGCTTAGGATCCTACGTATAATGGTAGACGTACCATACATCCGTTCATAAGGTTTCTAACGTTTTCACGTTAGCTAAGGTTTTGGCATTTTCATGTCACTAAGTCGCCAGTTAGGGCCATACTCCAGTTTACATACGATCCTTGGGCTTGTCCCCAGTTTACATACGATCCTTGGGCTTGTCCCCAGCTATCCTTGGGCTTGTCGCCAGTTATCCTTGGGCTTGTCCCCAGTTGCTAACTCTTTTCTTATGATGGCTTAGTCCCAAGTTATGCTCTACTTCAGGTTCTTGAAGATAGGGAACTAGGGATCCTTGATCCTTACTTTATTCTAAGGTTTATCTTATAGTTATCCTTACTATGGTCAGGATCCTAACTTGGATCCTCAGGTATGATCCTTAACTAATTTTAATTCTATTCATTATTTATTTGAACAACCCTTATATTTGACAACTGAAATTGTGATTCTTAAATCATATCACTTTTTAGGACTTATCGGTTATGGGATAGGTAATCCTTGATCATATCCTAAGCTTTTTGGATATCTTTTTTAATTTTTCGAGGATTGATAAGTATAAACAAAATAAACATTACAACAGTTGGAAAGTAACATATTGAAAAGGATAACAACACATGATAAGCGACAAAAGGTTAACTTTTTATTTATAAACAGAAGACTAACCCTTAAAGGTTGTCAAAATTACCTACCCGAGCATCTACCAGCAAAACGTGGCCCGTCCGCTGGGGTAGGTGAAGGGTGTCTATGATAATGATTTCAAAGGTAGTGCAGGAATATAAAGGCGGCAGGATCACAATGGCTTCATCCCCCAAACAGAGGATCCCTCCACCAATTGCAATCCTGCCTATTGTCCAAAGGATCATACATGATCCTTAAACCTAAGAACTATTGTTTAGAGTTATTACAGACCCACCATTGTTCAAAAACATCAACAATCAAAAAACTACCAAACCATAAAAAATGGGCTCCGGCCACGTCTAGAAATTTCCATCATCGCCCATTTTTGCAGCTCACACCTTCGCTGCATCATCACCACCACCAGCCGCTGCATCCTCAGCTTTATCTTTCAACCCGCTGCCACTAGCCTCAATTGCCAGAATCTCCTCAGCCTCCTCTTCATCACCCAATTCAGCCAGCCTTGCCTTCCATTCTTCAATTTCCCAGCTACTTTTGTCAAAGGCGGGATCCTGGGCTTCCAAGGCCATTTGAAGCTTGGTTTTGTACATTGCTATGGCGGCAGAAACTTTAGCATCATCTGTGATCTCTTGCCTTTCATAGTCAAAGTTAACCAGCACCTTAGCCATCTTCTGCTTGGTATCCTGGAGTTCCTTCTGAAGATCAGCAAGTGCAAGATCCTTGAGCACAGCAACCTGCTGGAGGTCGGCAATCTTCTTATCTTGATCCTCAACATGGCCGACATAATCCTCGATCTCAGCAAATTTCTGCAAAAGAAAAGGATAAAGCAGTTCAAGAGCAAGTGATCCTTAGATCAGCAGGATATACAAGCAGAGATAGTGATCCTTACATCATTGAAGTACTCGAGGAACTGGTGGCGAATTAAGGGCAGACCCTGCAAATCCTCAGCCTCGGAAGTCTTTCTCTTCTTGATTCCCTTCCCTTTGAGGGGTGCCTTGGGGATTGAGGCTGTCGGGCTAGTAGGGACCTTTCTCTTGGAGGATTTGACAGTGGTGAGATCGGTGACACTGAACCTTGAAGCAGCTTTGACAGATTTTCCAGCACCTACACAACCAAAACAAGATAAGTATCTTTTCTTAATATACATTTAACTATTTATTTGAATTTTAAACAAGGATACTTACTTGACATTGTGACAGAGCCTGAGGATACCTCCTGTGAGTCTTGGGTTATTGTCTTAAAAGTTCTAGTTTCAGGGTCGAGTCCCCAGAAAGTAGCAAGTCTTTCCCTGTTTGCGGATGTTGTGATGAGATGTGAAACAGAAATGGCTGCATGACACAAGACAAAAAGGGTTAGTGATCCTATTACAAAAACATGACCATCTGGTGATCCTTCTCAGGATCCTCCGTCCTACCATTGGTGGACCACTCCCTTGGTAAATGTTCTCCATCAGGAATGGTATCCCTTCTTACAAAGAAGAAGCGGCGTTTCCAATCTTTATCGTTCTTGGTGACTTTAAGAAGAGGATGTTCTGCACCAGGTTTTCGTTTGAACAAATAACGGTGGGAACCGAAGGTAGTAAGATCATACAACTCCGCCAGTTCCGACATTCCTAAATCGATGCTCTCCTGCTCAATGATCCTCTCCAGGGTATACAGAACCCTCCAAATCATCGGCATGGCTTGAATGTAAGATATGCCGGTAAGGGAAAAGAAGGATTGTGTGAACTCCGGGAAAGGATAGGTATACCCTATAGCAAATGGAGTGACTGGAAAGGCAACCCATGTATCAGAAACGTAGTCACTCAGAACAGTAGGATCAAAGGGTTTGAAAAAGACATTCGCCGGAAAACGGTGATGAATGTTATCTACTTGTGCGTCGTTAAAGCAACATCTCTCGTGCACTGAATCCTTGATGATCTTTTGACTCTTTAAAGGGCTATCCTTCTTGTGATCCTTGCCTGGTGAGCTTCGGAGCAACATTCTCGAAGTGACGGAGATAAAGAAGAAAAACAGAGTAAGAGAGGAAGAAAGAGAAGAAGGAGATACCTGATTGATCTTCAACTGAGAATATAAAGGGAGTCTCTTTCGAATTTAAATGCATAATGATCCTATCTATATCTCTATTTATAATTATGATTCTGCAAGATTGTCACTTCCGTGACATCATCATCGCAACGGCTAGTTCTATTTTAACGGCTATATATCCGTTAGTTAGTTACGGATAAGATCAAGAAAATATAACTCGCTAATTTTACAAATTACTCCTTATATTTTGGGGGCAATTGTTAGGGGAGGATTTTTTAACAATTAGTGATCCTTATTCGTTATCCTAACTAGTGATCCTTACTTCTGTGACAGGTGGTGATCCTCAGAAGAGCTTCAGGATCAGGATCATGGATCACTTTAAGGATCCTCGTACTAACGATTGTTTACTTATGTATTGTACTATCTCGCAGGTATAACGAGCTTGACCAAGTCTTGGCGACATTCCTGGAGAATATTCCTAAACTATTCTACACGTGCTTGACCAAAAATAGACGTTATGGAGAACGTGGAGGCTTGGCACGAAAGTCGGATAGTTAGTTTAGGTGGTTATTTCTATTTTAAAAGGGAGTAACGAGCTAGTAGAAAACACTTAGTCATTTTTCCAGTTACACACACTCATACAAGCTCTCATACAAGCTCTCATTCAAACACTTAGCAATTTCATACACTTTTTACACATTCCACCATAGTGATCCTTGTACCTAGCTCGTTACTATCCGAAGTTGTAAACATTCATTCATTTATTTGAGCTTGGTGATCGGTAGTTTCCATCACCCGGGGTTTTTTGTGCCGGAGATCAACTTTTGATCAAGGGCTTTTTCCCCGTATAAACCCTTGTGTTGTTTGTGCAATTTTACACTAAAGTGATCCTCATCATTGTTACACATTTCAAGCATCATACCCCGTAATCTAGAGTTTGGTTGCAATATTCTCAACAGATTTTTTTGACCAAAACACTAAGGTTTTGGCATTTTCATGTCACTAAGTTTGGATAGTCGCCAGTTATCCTTGGGCTAGTCCCCAGTTATCCTTGGGCTAGTCCCCAGTTATCCTTGGGCTTGTCCCCAGTTGCTAACTCTTTTCTTATGATGGCTTAGTCCCAAGTTATGCTCTATTTCAGGTTCTTGAAGATAGGCAACTAGGGATCCTTGATCCTTACTTTATTCTAAGGTTTATCTTATAGTTATCCTTATTATGGTTAGGATCCTAACTTGGACCTTCAGGTATGATCCTTAACTATTTTTAATTCTATTCATTATTTATTTGAATAACCCTTAAAGTTTGACAACTAGACTTGTGATCCTTAAAACATATTGCTTTTTGAGATTCTTTAACTAAAGGATATTTGATCATGGATCATACCCTAAATATTTTCAGTCTGACTTATTCAAAATTATTTATTTAATGAATATGCATCAAAACAAAGGAAAATCAAAGAAACACAAGGATAACAACACAAGATAAGCGACAAAAGGTTAATATTTTATTTATTAACAAAGTAGTAACCCTTAAAAGGTTGTCAAAATTACCTACCCCGAGCATCTACCAGCAAAACGTGGCCCGTCCGCTGGGGTAGGTAAAGGGTGTCCATGATAACAAGTTCGTAAGTAGTGCAGGAATATAAAGGCGGCAGGATCACAATGGCTTCATCCCCCAAACAGAGGATCCCTCCACCAATTGCAATCCTGCCTATTGTCCAAAGGATCATACATGATCCTTAATCCTAAAACCTATTGTTCAAGTACAACCCATCATTGTTCAGCAAAAAACACCATAACCAAAACAAACTATCAAACTTAAAAAATGGGCTCCGGCTACGTCTAGAAATGTCCTTCATCGCCCATTCATGCAGCCTATGCCTTCGCTGCATCCTCTTCCCCTCCAGCTGCGGTATCCTTCATCAGATCCTTTCCACTGCCACTTGCCTCAATCGCCAAGACCTCAGTAGCCTCCTCCTCATCATCCTCAAGATCAGCCAACCTTGCCTTCCAGCCCTCAACATCCCAGCTGCTTTTGTCAAAACTAGGATCTTGAGCTTCCTGGGCCATCTTCAATTTTGTCTGATACATCGTGATGGCGGCAGAGACCTTAGCATTTTCTATGAGATCATGCTTCTCATAGTCAAGGTCAATCAGAAGCTTAGCCGTCTTGGTCTTGGCATCTTGGAGTTCCTTTTGAAGATCAGCAATTGCAAGGTCCTTGAGCACAGCAACCTGTTGGAGGTCAGCAATCTTCTTGTCCTGCTCCTCAACATTCCCCACGTAATCTTCAATCTCAGCAAATTTCTGCAAAGAAAAGGATAAAGCAGTTCAAGATCAGGTGATCCTTATACGAGTAGGATACCTAGGCAGAGTTGGTGATCCTTACATCGTTGAAGTATTCGAGGAACTGGTGGCGGATCAGTGGTAGGCCTTGAAGATCCTCAGCATCAGAAGTTTTCCTCTTCTTGACACCCTTTCCTTTAGTGGGTGCCTTTGGAATGGAGATGCTAGGACTGGTAGTGGATCTCTTCTTCCTGGATCGTACGACATCAAGGTCAGCCGTGTTGAACTGGGATACAGGCTTGGCAGATTTTCCAGCGCCTACACATTCAAAGCAAGATGAGTATCCTTATCCTATTTCAATTTATTTATTTATTTTAATATTCAAACTATATAAAAGGCAGGATACTTACTTGACATGGTAATGGAACCTGAGGATACTTCTTGTGAGTCTTGGGTGTCTATCTTGAATGTCCTTGTTTCTGGATCAAGCTTCCAAAAAGCAGCGAGCCTATCCTTGGTTTCAGGTGATGTGATGATGTGTGAGACAGAAATAGCTGCATAACACAAGACAAAAAAGGGGTCAGTAATCCTTATACAAAAACAAGACTACCTGGTGATCCTTCTCAGGATCCTCCGGCCTACCATGGGTGGACCATGTTCTTGGTAAATGCTTTCCGTTGGGAATGGTATCCCTCCTGACAAAGAAGAAGCGACGTTTCCAATTTGTGTCATTCTTGGTAACTTTAAGAAGAGGGTATTCTCCGCCGGGTTTTCGTTTGAACAAATAACGATGGGATCCAAAGGTGGTAACATCATACAATTGTGTCAGCTCTGACATGCCTAAATCAATGCCCTCCTGCTCGATGATCCTCTCCAGGGTATACAAAACCCTCCAAATCATCGGCATGGCTTGGATGTAAGAGATGCCGGTAAGGGAAAAGAAGGATTGTGTAAATTCTGGGAAAGGATAGGTGTATCCTATGGCAAATGGAGTAACTGGAAAGGCAACCTATGTTTCTGAAACATAGTCGCTCAGAACAGTAGGATCAAAGGGTTTGAAAAAAGCACTCGCCGGAAAGCAACAACGAATCTTGTCTATCTGAGCATCATTAAAGTAACACCTTTCATTTGTGGAGTCTTTGATGATCTTTTGACTCTTCAAGGGACTATCCTTCTGGTGATCCTTGGCGGGGGAGGACCGGAGCATCATTCTCAAAGTGATGGTGATAAAGAAAGAAAAACAGAGTAAGAGAAGGAAGAAGATGAAGAAAGAGATACCTGATTGATCTTCGACTGAGAATATAAAGGGATTTTCTTTCGAATTTAAATGCATTTGATCCTATCTCTATCCCCTATTTATAATCATGATCGTGCAGGGTTGTCACTTCTGTGACGTCATGGATACAACGGCTAGTTCGATATCAACGGCTATATATCCGTTAGTTAGTTACGGATAAGATCAAGAAAATATAACTCGCTTATTTTACAAATTACTCCTTATATTTTGGGGGCAATTGTTAGGGGAGGATTTTCTAACAATTAGTGATCCTTATTCATTATCCTAATTAGTGATCCTTACTTCAGTGACAGGTGGTGATCCTCAGAAGAGTTTCAGGATCAGGATCATGGATCACTTTAAGGATCCTCGTACTGACGATTGTTTATTTATGTTTTGTACTACTTCGCAGGAATAACAAGCTTGACCAAGTCTTGGCGACATTCCTGGAGAATATTCCCAAACTATCCCGCACGTGCTTGGCCAAAAATGGACGTTGTGGAGAACGTGGGAGCTTAGCACAAAAGTCGGATAGTTAGTTTGGTAGTTAGATTTCTATTTTAAAAGGGGTAACGAGCTAGTAGAAAAACACTTAGTCATTTTTTCAGTTACACACTCTCGTATACTCGCACACTTGAAGCTCTCGACGAACATACGTTCATTTTCATTCACTTTTACACATTTCACGATAGTGATCCTTGTACCTAGCTCGTTACTATCCGAAGTTGTAAACATTTATTCATTTATTTGAGCTTGGTGATCGGTAGTTTCCATCACCCGGGGTTTTTTGTGCCGGAGATCAACTCTTGATCAAGGGCTTTTTCCCCGTATAAATCCTTGTGTCATTTGTGCAATTTACATTGAAGTGATCCTTGTGATTGTCATACATTATTAGCATCATACCCCATTACAGAGAGTTTGGTTGCAATATCCTCAACAGATTTTTTGACCAAAACAAGTAGCACCTGCATTCCTTAGTCCAAATGGCATAGCAATATAACAATATAAACCAGTTGGGGTCATAAAGGCTGTATCCTCTTGATCAGATGGTTCCATCTGAATTTGTTGAAATCCAGATGAAGCATCCATAAAAGTCAACAACTCATGACCCGCGGTAGCATCCACCATTGAGTCAATGTGGGGTAATGGGAAAGGATCCTTGGGACATGCCTTGTTTAAATCAGTAAAATCGACACATACCCTCCACTTTCCATTTTTCTTTTGAACAACAACCACATTGGCTAACCATCTTGGATACTTGACCTCTCTTATCATACCTGCTCGAAGTAGTTTATCTACCTCTTCCTGGATAATAGCATTCCTTTCAGGTGCAAATTTCCTCCTCTTTTGATGTATAGGCTTGAATGACCTGTCAATGCCAAGCTTATGAGTAATTATATCCTTAGATATACCTGTCATATCCTCATGCTTCCAGGCAAAGGTGGTTTTCCTCCTCTTAAGGAAGGATACTAGATCTTATTCAATGTTGCTGAGGATCCCTGATCCTATGAAGACGATGGATTCAGGATCATGGGGATCCATAAGGATTTCTTTCACATCCTGTTCTCTTGCCTCCAAGACATCTCTTAGAGGATACTTTAGTTGCTATTGCTCCCTTGGTCTTTAGGCTGGCTTCATTGATGATGTGTAGCAATTCTTAGCTTCTTGCTGGTCTCTCTCAATTTTCACCACCCCCCATGGACTAGGAAGCTTCACGCACTGATGATAAGTAGATGGGACTGCCTTCATGTCATGTATCCATGGCCTGCCAAGGATAACATTACAACAAGATAAGCAATCTATAACACAAAATTTTTGATAAGAATGGAGTCCTTCAATATAGATGGGGAGTTTGATGTCCCCCAATGTATTTTTGGTCTCTCCGCTGAATCCCACAAGTACTGAGGATCTTGGAACAATGTCTGATTCAGGAATGTTCATCTTCTTGAGGACATCAAGCTGGATGATGTTTACTGAACTTCCTCCATCTATCAGGATCCTGCGAACAAAATGGCTAGAAATGAACAGAGTAATAACAAGACCATCATGATGAGGATCCTGAACATCAACACGATCATCCTCATCAAAAGTTATGATCTTATCCTTGGTGACAGTGGAGGTCCGGATGGGTCTGTCTCCATTATCCATCTTGGTTTCCTTGGCATGTCTTTTGGCTGCTGAAAAGGAAGTACCACAAATGTCTGATCCACCGGATATAAAGTTTATAACTTGTGCATCTGCTGGAGGAGCAGGAGCCTTTTCCGGGATCCTTTCAGGATCCTGGATCCTTGACTTCTTTCGTCCCAAAAGCTCCTTCAAGTGCCCCTTGCTTAACAAGTAACCAATTTCTATTCTAAGTGCAATACACTCTTCAGTGAGATGTCCAAAATCCTCATGATATGCACACAACTTGGATTTGTCTTTTGTAGCAGCTGGTTTATCACTTTTTCTTGGCCACCTAGCTTTCTCACCTAGATTCTGCATTGCAAGAATTAGCTCATTGTTATCAACAGAAAAACAGTATTCAGAAATCGGAGGATAATCCTCATCATCCTCTTCTTGCTCTACTGCATGCACATTCTGGTTGTCAGACTTGTTGTAGGACTTGAACTTGTTATTCTTAAAGTAGGATCCTTGCTTTTCCTGTTTTAAGGATCCTGTCAATCTCTCCTGGATCCTTTTGTCATCCTCTAGACGGATAAACCTAAGGGCCCTGGTTCTTACTTCATCAAGATTCCTGCATGGGGTCATAACAAGATCATCATAGAACAATGAATCCCTAAGCAAACCCATTTTAAAGGCTTCTACAGCCGTAGCTATATCCAGGTTAGGGATATCTAAGGATTCTTTACTAAACTTAGTGATGTAATCTCTAAGTGATTCATTTTGACCTTGTGTTACCCTATATAGGTCACTAGTTAATCGTTCAAATTTTCTACTACAAGAGAATTGACTATTAAACAAATTAACTAGATTAGCAAACGAAGTAATAGAGTAAGGGGGAAGACTTAGCAGCCATTTAAGAGCAGATCCTGTGAGTGTGGATCCAAAACCCTTGCATAGACATGCTTCTTTTAACCTCTCAGGAATTGGATTGATCTCCATCCTCTCCTTGTATTGAGCTACATGTTCCTCTGGATCCGTTGAACCATCATATAGCTTCATAGTTGGTATTTGGAACCTCTTGGGTATCTCAGCATCACAAATAGGTGGTGCAAAGCGAGATATCCTATGGCTACCATCTGCAATTTCAGGAATGGGTTTAACCACTCCTGGTACGCTGGATATCATATCCTTAAGCTTCTGTAACTCCCTAGCCATAGCCTGATTGATACCTGTATCCTGCATAGAGCCATGGTTAGTGTTATATGAATTATTAAAAGTGTTACCTCCCATGGGATTCGAGTTTGGAATTGCCGATGTGAATCCATATTGACTGGGTTCCGGTATGATTGAAGGACCAGAGGAAGCAATGGTCTGCATTGGTATGAAATCTCCTTGATGAACATCCGAGCTTGGAGGCTGCATACTTCTTAAGAATCCTTGATCCTGAAAGATGTTGGATCCTTGAAGCTGAGAGGATCCTTGAACCTGAAAGGATCCTTGGGGCTGAGAGGATCCTTGAACCTGAAAGGATCCTGGAACCATAGAGGATCCTTGGACCTGGGAGGATCCTTGGACTGTGTGCATTCCCAAATATCCTCCTGAGCTGACGAAGGATCCCTGATGCTGAAAAGAGTATCCCGATGGCTGAAAACAGGATCCCTGAGGCTGGAAGTAAGAGCCAAATGCTTGACTCATAGTTGCTGTTCCATAACGCCTTTCTGATGGACCACTTTGATACTGGATGCCCGGAACTATCGATTGTAGGGTAGTTACAACTGGAGTGTCAAAATTCAATGACCTTGGTATCAGAGGAGAGTGATCCTCCACTGATTTCTTCTGTTTCTTGATATCACCGATCTCCTGGAGGATCCTTTCATTGGTTTTGTCCTGCTCTTGCATGCGATCTCTCATCTGCAAAATCGGAGTAAAAAGATCATTAGTAGTAGGATTAGAGGAAACAGAAGAAGTTGGTGGTTTTGGAAAAATGGGGGTTTGTCTCTTCGCAGCATTTTCAGCATTCTTCTGGGATCCAGAAGGTGGTGGAGGCAAAGGAGGAACACCCTGTGAAGAACTCATTGCCGGCATAGAGCTTAATGTGTTCTTTACTGAAGAAGCCATCTGCTTGGTTGTAATGAACCGAAATGATCACAAGAACAATAATTTCTCAAGAACGAAGCACCAATTGCCCCACGGTGGGCGCCAAACTGTTTTGGTCAAAAATCAAGCAAAGATAATGCAACCAAACTTTCTGTTGTGAGATGTGATGCTTGAATCAATGAACAATATTAAGGATCACTCAGAAATGTAATGAACAAATGACACAGAGATTTATACGAGGAAAAAGCCCTTGATCAATAGTTGATCTCCGGCACAAAAAACCTCGGGTGATGGAAACTACCGATCACCAACTAAGATTAAACAAAAGTAAGATTACAACTCGGGATGATAACAAGCTTGTTACAAGGATCACTAGTGTGTAATGTGCAAAAATGTGTATGAAATCGCCAAGTATTGCTTGAGAGCTGACTGAGAGCTGTTACGAGTGTGTGTATATGCCAAAATTAGCTAAGATGTTTCTATCAAGCTTGTCATCCCCATTTTAAATTAGAAAATAACTAGTCTAACTAACTATCCGCAATTTGTGCACTCTCCCCACGATCTCCATAACGTTCACAATGGTCAAGCACATGCGGAATAATGAGGGAATATTCTCTAGGAACTTCGGTGAGACTTGGTCCATACTCTCATTCCTGCAAAACAAGTTTACGTACAAGAAAGACAATTGTTAGTAGTAGGATAACAACAGTGATCCTGGATCCTGATCCTACGACACCTGCTGAGGATCCTTAATTCAAACAGAATTGAGGATTCATGATCCTGATAGCAGTTGAGGACCCGTGATCCTTAGGATTTAGAAAATCCTCCCCTAACAATATTATAGCAGGATAAGGAGTCCATGACACAAAAGTGCTGCATTGAGTTGACCCCTTCAACATACACAGGCAACTTTATCTCTCCCACGGTATTCCTGGCTTCTCCACTGAACCCAACAAGCACAGTGGATTTCAAAGTAATATCCATCGGGGATACATTCATCCTCTTCAATGTCTCCAGCTGAATTATGTTGACGGAGCTGCCATTATCCACCAGTATCCTGCGTACAAAGTGGTTAGCGACATATAATGTTATTACCAAAGCATCATCGTGGGGATCCTGGACAGTATCCCTGTCATCACTATCGAACGTGATCACTTTATCAGTCGTGAGGGTTGACATCCTGGTTGGCTTATCTCCCCTCTCTGCCTTGGCCTCCTTCGCGTGCCTTTTCGCCGCAGAATATGATGTCCCGCAAATGTCGGATCCTCCTGAAATGAAGTTAATTATCTTGGCATCCGCAGGAGGTGATGCTGCTCGCTCAGGATCCTTTTCAGTATCCTGACCCTTATTCTTCTTTCTTCCCAAGAGGTCCTTCAGATATCCCTTGCTCAAGAGATAGCTTATTTCTTTCCTCAAAGCAATGCAATCCTCAGTAACATGTCCGAAATCCTCATGGAAGGCATACCATTTGGACTTATCCTTCCAATCAGCTTTTTGTTGATTCTTCCGGGGCCACCTTGCTTTGTCTCCTAAACCCTGCATAGCATACATCAGTTCAGCTATATTAACAGAAAAAACAATATTCAGACAACTCAGGATACTCCTCAGGATCCTCGTCTTCAATAGCATTCACTTTTTGCTGTCATTCCTGCCATATGGCTTAGAGCGATATGGTTTATACGAGGATTCTGATTTCCTGTTGGTTGACTCATAAGTTATGGATGAATTCATCCTCTTTTGCATCTTTTTGTCATCCTCCAGTCGAATATATCTTAAAGCCCTGTTCCGAGCTTCATCCAGATTCCTGCAGGGATTCATCACAAGATCCTGGTAAAATTGAGAATCTTTTTGCAATCCCATCTTGAAAGCCAGCACATGTCACACCCCCAAAATCCACACGCGGAGTACCACCGCTTGGAGGCGTGACTGACCAGGATCAAGCCACCAATCATATTGAACCATGTTATTAATAAATGTAAATCAACCAAACAATATGAAAGGTGTTCGAAAACCAAAGTATAGTATCAATGTTTAGCGGAAGCATAAATGTAAAACCCAACATAAGTAATAAGTTTAAAGAGTCATAACGTTTTCATCAAAACATCCACAATCCGTGCCCACAACGACCGCGCCTCCCGTGCAAGCTCCATGAGTACCTATGGTCCTGCAAGGCATGTAACAGAAAGTCAACAACTAGTTGAGCGAGTTCACAGTTGGTTGTTCAGTTATAGTAATTGTATTGTAAACCATATGTTCGTTTAGTAACCCATATATCGTATGTACTTGAATCGCAGTCTCCTAGACATGTGTGCGAAGATTGTGGTGTGTTTCCCAAGTTTTCTAGACTAGGTATATTTGTATCGCAGCCCACCCGGCATGTGTGCGAAGTTTAGAGTATGGTTCGCAGCCATTCCAGGCATGTGTGCGAAGATTAGTTCTATTATCGCAGCCATTCCCGGCGTGTGTGCGAAGAGAAGTATATGTATCACTAGTCTAGCAGTACCTACCAATAACCATCCTCTCCCGAGGCCTATGGTATGTAATTCCGATAACAATTTAAGCATAAGTAATCATCCAAACCCATTCCCAACCCCGGGAATCCCATGCCTTTGTAAGAGTGTGAACTCACCTTGGTTTGCTCGGTATGCTAAAGGAATACACACGCTCACAGTTAATCAATCACGACCGAGTTCCTTGATGACAAGATGATATCTCACAAGTGGTTCTGCTACAGCCGCACGTATGGAGTCTTGAGAGAAGAGATATAGAGTTTGTTTAGGGTTTTGTGCTAATAGAGATATGATAATGATACGTACACAAAGGATAATAATTTGGGGCGGTGGCTCATTTAGCCGATCATGGGCTCAAGCCCAATCGCATAAACAAGTTTGTTATGTTATAATCTGTGAAATATAAACAGGTAGCTACTGGGCCGAAGCCCATTACCTGTTTTCACCGGCCCACCTTCTGACGAAAACACTAAGATGTTTTCGTGGGGAGGAGTGTTTTCGGGTGTAGGGTTCCACTATCTTGTTTTCCATTATACAATCAAATAAGCAATACATATAACACCCAACACGTGTATTGCACATCAAGTAATTATAAAAGCACACTTAACACACACCATATATCACATATCGGTTACAATACGATTTAACATATTACAACGTGTACAGTTGTGGAACAAACCAGTCGTGTCAACAAACGATCTATACAATTAACGTGCAACAATACGAAGATGGAATCTCAGAAACTCGGGTTGTCACATTATCCCCAACTTGAAAGAAATTTCGTCCCGAAATTTAGCACGCGGTTACTGAGGAAGCTAGTTGTGTTGTGTTGTTTACTGGTTTTCCTGGGGTGTCACATCATCCCCCCGTTGATTTGGAATTTCATCCCGAAATTCTGTAGTAGCTTCAGCCTCAGTAGTGGTTGCACTGTTTTCGAATAACTGGGGGTACTTGAGTTTCATTTGATCTTCTCGTTCCCAGGTGAGGCCACGACGGGAGTTCCAACGAACTCAAACAAGAGGTATTCTGGTGTGCTTGAGGACCTTGACATCCCGGTCCGTGATTTCAACTGGTTCCTCGACGAATCGCAACTGTTCATCGATAGTAAGCTCCTTCAAAGGAACTATGAGGGTCTTATCTGACAGACATTTCTTCAGATTTGACACGTGAAAGACGTTGTGAACTGCACTGAGTTCAGCTGGTAAATTCAGTCTGTAGGCCACTTTGCCTATTTTCTCTATGACTTCGAATGGTCCAACGTATCGTGGGTTAAGTTTGCCTCGTTTGCCAAAACGAACAACACCCTTCCAGGGTGAGACTTTGAGTAGCACTCGATCCCCAACCTGGAACTCGAGTAGTTTCCTGTCTTTATCGGCGTATGCTTTCTGACGGTCACGAGCTGCCGCCATGCGTTGTCGTATTTGAGCAATCTTTTCTGTTGTGTCTACTACCAGTTCTGGACCTGTGATCTGACTATCACCCACCTCTGCCCAACAGAGAGGTGATCGGCATTTACGCCCGTACAATGCCTCGAATGGAGCGTCTTTAATGCTGGTGTGGTAACTGTTGTTATACGAGAACTCCACCAACGGGAGATGTTTTTTCCCAGCCGTTGCCGAAATCGATTACTCACGCACGAAGCATGTCTTCTAAAGTTTGAATAGTGCGCTCAGATTGCCCATCTGTCTGAGGGTGATAAGTTGTGCTCATGTCCAAACGAGAGCCAAAAGATTTGTGCATTGCTTGCCACAGTTCTGAGGTAAAACGTGCGTCACGATCAGAGATAATAGAGGTTGGCACCCCGTGCCTTGAAACCACTTCTTTTAAGTAGATATCTGCTAAGGTAGAGAACTTGTCTGTTTCTTTGATAGCCAAGAAGTGTGCAGACTTTGTGAGTCGATCCACAATCACCCAAATAGTGTCATTCCCACGTTGAGATCTAGGCAGGCCAGTAAAAAATCCATGGAAATTTGCTCCCATTTCCATTGTGGTATCTCATGTTGTTGGAGTGGGCCTGAAGGTTTCTGATATTCCGCTTTGACTCTCGCACAAGTCAAACACTTGCTAACGTAAGTTGCTATGTGAGCTTTCATGCTAGGCCACCAATATGTAGTTTTCAAGTCGTGGTACATCTTATCCGAACCAGGATGTACTGAGTAGCGAGACTTATGAGCTTCATCCATTACAAGCTCGTGTAAGTTACCATAGAGTGGGACCCAGATGCGTCCTGTTACATAGTAGGCGCCGTCTGCCTTTTGTTCTAACCGTTGTCTTGAGCCGCATAGAGCTTCAGCCCTGACGTTTTCTGGTTTCAATGCTTCTATCTGAGCATTTCGTATCTGTGAAGGAAGGCTAGACTGGAATAGTGAGTTGCAACGCTCGTACACGCCTAGGTGTAGTATCCTTTCGACTGAGGGCGTCGGCCACAACATTGGCTTTGCCCGGATGGTACTTTATAGCACATTCGTAATCGTTCAGTAGCTCGACCCATCGACGCTGACGCATGTTTAATTCTTTCTATTTAAAGATATGCTCGAGACTCCTGTGATCGGTGTAGATGGTGCACTTGGTGCCATACAGGTAATGTCGCCATATCTTGAGCGCAAAAACAACAGCTCCCTGCTCTAAATCATGTGTAGTGTAATTCCGTTCGTGAATCTTAAGTTGGCGCGAAGCATAAGCAATAACTTTATCCCGTTGCATCAACACACATCCAAGACCTTGGATGGAGGCGTCGCAGTAGACCACAAAATCGTCCGTGCCTTCAGGCAATGAGAGGATAGGTGCGCTACAAAGTCTATCCTTTAAGTGCTGAAACGCTGTTTCCTGTGTATTACCCCAACGATAAACAACACCTTTCTGTGTCAGTAGTGTAAGCGGTTGTGCGATCTTTGAGAAGTCTTTGATGAACCGTCTGTAATAACCCGCCAAACCCAAGAATTGGCATATTTCGGTTGGTGTGCGAGGTGCAGGCCAGTTATTGATCGAATCTACCTTGGATGGATCAACATGAATCCCATCCTTGTTTACCACGTGGCCTAAGAAGTGGACTTCACGAAGCCAGAAGTCGCATTTCAAAAATTTGGCGTACAGCTGTTCCATTCGAAGGAGTTCCAAAATAAGTCGTAAATGATACTCGTGTTCCTTCTGACTCTTCGAATAGATCAGGATGTCATCGATGAAAACAATAACGAACTTGTCAAGATACGGTTTGCACACCCTGTTCATAAGATCCATAAAGGCTGCAGGCGCGTTTGTTAGCCCGAATGGCATGACCAGAAACTCGTTATGGCCGTAGCGTGTTCTGAATGCTGTTTTGGAGACGTCCTCGTCCCGGACTCTCAGTTGGTGGTAACCTGACCTCAGATCAATCTTTGAATAGTAGCTCGACCCTTGCAGCTGGTCGAACAAGTCGTCAATGCATGGAAGAGGATAGCGTTTCTTCACAGTCACCTTGTTCAGTTCGCGGTAATCTATGCACATGCGGAAGGTACCGTCTTTCTTCTTCACAAACAATAGTGGAGCTCCCCAGGGCGAAGAGCTAGGACGTATTAAACCCTTTTCCAAGACTTCTTGCAATTGCTTAGACAGTTCTTCCAGTTCAGTTGGAGCTAAACGATAAGGTGCTCGAGCTATGGGTGCTGCTCCAGGAGCTAGCTCGATCTGAAATTCGACCTGGCGATGAGGCGGTAACCCAGGTAACTCTTCAGGAAACACTTGAGGAAAGTCGCGTACAACTGGAATATCCTCTATCTTCTTCTCTTTCGTTGATGCGTCAGTAACAAGTGCTAAGATAGCGGTGTGACCCTTTCGCAAGCACTTCTGAGCCTTCAGGAAGGAGATGATGCCAACCACGGCACCACTCTTGTCGCCTTGAACTTTGAGAGGTTCTTTACCAGAACGAGGAATACGAACAATCTTCTCTTTGCATAGGATCTCTGCTTGCTGTTGGGATAACCAATCCATCCCAATGACGATGTCGAAACTACCCAAGACTATAGGGATGAGGTTGATGGAGAATGTCTGACCTGCTAAGACGAGGTTACAGCCCTTAACTACCAGAAGATTGCTGACCAGGGCTCTGATAGTCATAAATCTTTCGCTGCTGTGCCTGGGACTGAACTGAAGTTGAACCCTTGCTGGAGGTTCCATCCCACTTTCTCTTGTTGTCACTGGGAATAGCAGAAGTAGTGATAGCAGTAGTAGTAGCACTGATACGTTTAGGCAGCCTGTTCTGTTCCACTGCCTGGTCTGTGAAACGATGAGCTAGACAAGTAACATCTTGAATGGTAGCAAGATTGGCAGAAGTCACATGACTTTTAATCTCTGGTACTAAGCATTTGAGGTACAGCTCAATGCGCTTGATGGGAGGATCCACCATAGTTGGACACCACACGGCCAGTTCGTTGGATCGTTTCGTGTACGCTTCTATCTCTGACCCCGTCATCTTCAGGTTTAAGAACTCCACTTCCAACTTGTGGATGTCGTCACGACTACAGTATTCATGTTTGATCAGTTCCTTAAAATCATTCCATGGGGTGGCATTAGCAGCCGCCAGCCCCAGCATCTGAACTTGCGCGTTCCACCAAGCTAGCGCAGTGCCTTCGAGAGTACCAGTGGCATATTTCACCCTACGAGCCTCGGGGCATTCACACATTCGAAGACCAATTCAAGTTTCTCGAACCAGTGGAGGAGTCCAACAGCTCCTTCAGTGCCGCTGAAAGTAGTAGGACGACAGTCCATAAAAGTCTTGAATGTGCATACAGGTGGCTGAGCGTGTTGACTTGTCGTGTGCGTAAGAGTAAACAAAATTAAGCACAAGTGTTGAGTTACGAGACTAGGATCTAAAGATCCTAGAGTGAGTTGTGATGGCAGGCTATACCTCCTGCCTGGGCAGCTGCGAGTGCTGCAGTAACTTGTTCAGTGATCAAAGCCGCCAACTGGGCTTGAGTTAGGTTAACGCGTCCACTCATGATCTTTATCTCAAAGGAAGCATGAGTGAGAGGGGTTCGCGAAAGTGCGATGACAGAAGAGAGTATGCACACAAGTATTCTCAAGCAATAGGGGTTATGTGTATCTAAGCATACCATGAGCAAAGTTCTATGTAATTCTAGCAAGCAGGCAATAAAACATATACCGTATTACCTAGAATGTTGAGTCTTGCACGTGGAGCGAGGCGTCGTTGTGGATCGTTGAGCACAGTACAGGTTATAGTCTGGTTTTAAAAAAACGTTTTCCCCTTATTAAAACCAAGTTCTCTATAACCAATGGCTCTGATACCAATCTGTCACACCCCCAAAATCCACACGCGGAGTACCACCGCTTGGAGGCGTGACTGACCAGGATCAAGCCACCAATCATATTGAACCATGTTATTAATAAATGTAAATCAACCAAACAATATGAAAGGTGTTCGAAAACCAAAGTATAGTATCAATGTTTAGCGGAAGCATAAATGTAAAACCCAACATAAGTAATAAGTTTAAAGAGTCATAACGTTTTCATCAAAACATCCACAATCCGTGCCCACAACGACCGCGCCTCCCGTGCAAGCTCCATGAGTACCTATGGTCCTGCAAGGCATGTAACAGAAAGTCAACAACTAGTTGAGTGAGTTCACAGTTGGTTGTTCAGTTATAGTAATTGTATTGTAAACCATATGTTCGTTTAGTAACCCATATATCGTATGTACTTGAATCGCAGTCTCCTAGACATGTGTGCGAAGATTGTGGTGTGTTTCCCAAGTTTTCTAGACTAGGTATATTTGTATCACAGCCCACCCGGCATGTGTGCGAAGTTTAGAGTATGGTTCGCAGCCATTCCAGGCATGTGTGCGAAGATTAGTTCTATTATCGCAGCCATTCCCGGCGTGTGTGCGAAGAGAAGTATATGTATCACTAGTCTAGCAGTACCTACTAATAACCTTCCTCTCCCGAGGGCTATGGTATGTAATTCCGATAACAATTTAAGCATAAGTAATCATCCAAACCCATTCCCAACCCCGGGAATCCCATGCCTTTGTAAGAGTGTGAACTCACCTTGGTTTGCTCGGTATGCTAAAGGAATACACACGCTCACAGTTAATCAATCACGACCGAGTTCCTTGATGACAAGATGATATCTCACAAGTGGTTCTGCTACAGCCGCACGTATGGAGTCTTGAGAGAAGAGATATAGAGTTTGTTTAGGGTTTTGTGCTAATAGAGATATGATAATGATACGTACACAAAGGATAATAATTTGGGGCGGTGGCTCATTTAGCCGATCATGGGCTCAAGCCCAATCGCATAAACAAGTTTGTTATGTTATAATCTGTGAAATATAAACAGGTAGCTACTGGGCCGAAGCCCATTACCTGTTTTCGCCGGCCCACCTTCTGACGAAAACACTAAGATGTTTTCGTGGGGAGGAGTGTTTTCGGGTGTAGGGTTCCCCTATCTTGTTTTCCATTATACAATCAAATAAGCAATATGTCACACCCCCAAAATCCACACGCGGAGTATCACCGCTTGGAGGCGTGACTGACCAGGATCAAGCCACCAATCATATTGAACATATAAGTAAATACCAAAAATCATTCATCAATACGAAAGGTGTTTTCAAAACCAAACATCAACAAGTGTGTAGCGGAAGCATAAGCATGTAAACCCAATGTAAATAGCAAATTCAAACGTTTAGATAATTAACATGGCATCATCGATCCATGTCCCACAACGACCTGCTCCTCCCTGTGCAAGCTCCATATGTACCTAAGGTCCTGCAAGGCATGCAAGAGAGAGAGTCAACAACTAGTTGAGCGAGTTCACAGTTAATAGTTCAGTAATAGTATAGCGTGAGTAGTAGTATGTTCGTTCGTTACAATGTATCGTATTAGTTCCCATCGCGGCCTTCCAGGCAGGTGTGCGAAGATGTTGGGAAATGTTTTTCCCAAGTATTCTAGACTAGGTTTATTTGTATCGCGGCCTCTCCAGGCAGGTGTGCGAAGATTTGTAAATTTAGTTCGCGGCCTTCATAAGGCAGGTGTGCGAAGTCAGTCATAATATCGCGGCCAATCCTTGGCAGGTGTGCGAAGATCAGTTCATAATATCGCGGCCAATCCTTGGCAGGTGTGCGAAGATCAGTTCAATAAGTGTTACTAGTCTAGTCGTATCAAATCGTTAGGTTCTACTTTATGAGTATACACAATAATTCATCAAATCCCATTCCCACCCCGGGAACCCCATGCCTTGGCTGTGTGAACTCACCTTGGTTTGCTCGGTATGCTAAGTGTATGCTCGCAAGTAATCAATCACGTCCTAAAGTATGCACGTATGTGAAATCAGTTTGTGTTCCAGTTGTGCATGTATAAACATGTAGCACGTAATCACAATCATATACAAGATGGTTACACTTAACAGCAGTTAAATATTCCAGTTAACACTTAACAGAATTAACCCAAGTTACTGCACAGATCAGCTATTCGGCGAAACACAAGTCGGCGAAAC
This sequence comes from Helianthus tuberosus, assembly GCA_030545235.1. Taxonomy (NCBI): domain Eukaryota; kingdom Viridiplantae; phylum Streptophyta; class Magnoliopsida; order Asterales; family Asteraceae; genus Helianthus; species Helianthus tuberosus. The sequence continues at coordinate 96,291,110 of CM060442.1, forward strand.
ACATACATTGGCGAAACAAACTTATATTGACGAAACACACATAAATTGACGAAACACATGTATATATTGACGAAACACATATTCTGTTTCGTCGCGGTCTTGTTTGGCGAAACAGGATTCTATTTCGTCGACTGCCCTTGGCGAAACACTTCTGTTTCGTCAAGAGGTCTGTTTCGTCAAGCAGTCAGTTACATCATAACAGTTACGAATCATACAGAAACCCTAGTCATTCTAACAGCCGTCATCAATAACAGATATCATATGGAGATCAATGTGCACATAGAATCATCATACTCAATCATCAAAGAATCACCGTCTAGCATGAACCCTAGTTTATGCGTACAACATATAGATTAACATACAACATCATATCATCAATCCCTATCAAGATACTAATGTGTATTCAGAATCAGGCCACATAAACAACATTCAGAACCGAGTATTCGATCGTATCAGGTTTCGCATAGAACTATTTATATCCAACTACATCATACATATCGAAATCTATATCATCAACATACTCTTATAATCATGGCAGTAACACACATATATCATATACACAAACATGAATCGAGATTGTACAGAATCAAGAAACCGATTAATGAACACACAACTAACCGAGATAAGAAGAATGATGGATTGAAACTAAGGAAGGCTTCGAGAGCTTCAGTGGCCGTCACCCAGAGAAGAAGGGACTCTAGGGTTTCGGTTGTTTTGAGAGCAGATGTAAAACTGAGGCTGTTACACGTTTTAAAACTCGAAATAACATTCTGGGCCGCAACTGGGCTTTCGGCGAAACTGGGCTCGGCGAAACTGACCTGTTTCGTCGAGTGGATGGTTGGCGAAACAATCTGTTTCGTCGAGAGTGGTTATGGCGAAACACATATTGTGTTTCGTCGAGTTGTTCAGGTCTCAAACAGTTTACAATTAATCATGCAGTCAAGTACTTACACCTTATCACTCAAAAATTAAGATTATCATCTTAACTATAATTTAGTGTGCACAATTACCAGGTAAATAATTCGTGTAAGCAATAATCTAGACAGTCAACGTGCAATAAATGCAAATAAAGAATGTCGAAAATTCGAGTTGTCACATTATCCCCAACTTGAAAGAAATTTCGTCCCGAAATTTAGCATGCGGTTACTGAGGAAGCTAGTGGTGTGACGTTGTTTACCTGTATTGTATCGCGGCTCCCCGAGCAGGTTTGCGAAGATTACTGGTTTTCTTGGGGTGTCACATTATCCCCCCGTTGATTTGGAATTTCGTCCCGAAATTCTGTATTGGTAGCTTCAGCCTCAGTAGTAGTTGCATTGGTTGCGAATAACTGGGGATATTTGAGTTCCATTTGATCTTCACGCTCCCAGGTGAACTCTGGGCCGCGGCGGGAGTTCCAACGAACTCGTACAAGAGGGATTCTCGTGTTCTTGAGGACCTTAACATCCCGGTCCGTGATTTCAACAGGTTCCTCGACGAAGTGCAACCGCTCGTCGATAGTGAGTTCCTTCAAGGGAACTATGTGGGTCTCATTTGACGTACACTTCTTCAGATTCGACACGTGAAAGACGTTGTGAACTGCACTGAGTTCAGCTGGTAAGTTCAATCTGTAGGCTACCCTGCCTATCTTCTCAATAACTTCGAAAGGTCCAACGTATCGTGGATTAAGTTTGCCGCGTTTGCCAAAACGAACAACACCCTTCCAGGGTGAAACTTTGAGTAGCGCTCGATCCCCAACTTGGAATTCGAGTAGTTTTCTATCTTTATCGGCGTATGCTTTCTGACGGTCACGAGCTGCCGCCATGCGTTGTCGTATTTGAGCAATCTATTCAGTAGTATCAACTACCATTTCTGGACCTGTGATTTAACTATCTCCCACCTCTGCCCAACAGAGAGGTGATCGGTATTTACGCCCGTACAATGCCTCGAATGGTGCAGCTTTAATGCTGGTGTGGTAGCTGTTGTTATACGAAAATTCCACCAGTGGCAGATGTTTTTCCCAACCATTGCCAAAGTCGATTACGCATGCCCGAAGCATGTCTTCTAGAGTTTGAATAGTGCGCTCAGACTGTCCATCCGTCTGAGGGTGATAGGCTGTGCTCATGTCTAAACGAGAACCAAAAGATTTGTGCATTGCTTGCCACAGTTCTGAAGTAAAACGTGCGTCGCGATCAGAGATAATAGAGATTGGCACCCCGTGCCTCGAAACCACTTCTTTTAAGTAGATGTCTGCTAAGGTAGATAACTCGTCTGTTTTTTTAATGGCCAGGAAGTGTGCAGACTTTGTGAGTCGATCCACGATCACCCAAATAGTATCGTTTCCGCGCTGAGATCTAGGTAAGCCAGTAACAAAATCCATGGAAATTTGTTCCCATTTCCATTGTGGTATCTCATGTTGTTGGAGTGGACCTGACGATTTCTGGTATTCTGCCTTGACTCTCGCACAAGTCAAGCATTTGCTAACGTATGTGGCTATGTGGGCCTTCATGCTAGGCCACCAATATGTAGTTTTGATGTCGTGGTACATTTTGTCCGCACCTGGATGTACCGAGTAGCGAGACTTATGAGCTTCATCCATTACGAGCTCGCGTAGATTACCATAGAGTGGAACCCAGATGCGTCCTGTTACGTAATAAGCACCATCCTCCTTCTGTTCTAAGCGTTGCCTTGAGCCGCGTAGGGCTTCTGCCCTGACGTTTTCTGTTTTCAATGCTTCTACCTGAGCATCTCGTATCTGAGAAGGAAGACTAGACTGTATAGTGAGTTGTAAAGCTCGCACGCGCTTAGGCGCTGTGTCTTTTTGACTGAGGGCGTCAGCCACAACATTGGCTTTGTCTGGGTGGTACCTGATTGAACATTCGTAGTCGTTTAGCAGTTCGACCCATCGTCGTTGTCGCATATTCAGTTCCTTCTGTTTGAATATATGTTCGAGGCTTCTGTGGTCAGTGTAGATAGCACATTTGGTACCATACAAGTAGTGTCGCCATATCTTAAGTGCAAAGACAACCGCTCCCAGCTCTAAATCGTGTGTAGTGTAATTCCGTTCGTGAATCTTAAGTTGGCGCGAAGCATAAGCAATAACTTTATCCCTTTGCATCAATACGCATCCAAGACCTTGGATAGATGCATCGCAGTAGACTACGAAATCTTCCGTGCCTTCAGGCAATGAGAGGATAGGTGCGTTACAGAGTCTATCCTTTAAGTGTTGGAACGCTGTTTCCTGTGCATTACCCCAATGGTAAACAACACCTTTCTGTGTCAGTAGTGTAAGTGGCTGAGCAATTTTTGAGAAGTCTTTGATGAACCTTCTGTAGTAACCCGCCAAACCCAAGAATTGGCGTATTTCTGTTGGTGTGCGAGGTGCAGGCCAGTTCTTGATCGAATCCACCTTGGATGGATCAACATGTATCCCATCCTTGGTTACTACGTGGCCTAAGAAGTGGACTTCACGAAGCCAGAAGTCGCATTTAGAAAATTTAGCGTATAGCTGTTCCGTTCGTAGAAGTTCCAGTATGAGTCGTAAGTGCTGCTCATGTTTCCTCCTGACTCTTCGAATAGACCAGGATGTCGTCGATAAAAACAATGACGAACTTGTCGAGATAGGGTTTGCACACCCTGTTCATAAGATCCATAAATACGGCAGGCGCGTTCGTTAGCCCGAATGGCATGACCATAAGCTCGTAGTGGCCGTAGCGAGTTCTAAATGCTGTTTTGGAGACGTCCTCATCCCGGACTCTCAGCTGGTGATATCCTGACCTTAAGTCTATTTTGGAGTAGTAGCTCGACCCTTGCAGCTGGTCGAATAAATCATCTATGCGCGGAAGAGGATAACGATTCTTGATCGTCACCTTGTTGAGTTCACGGTAGTCTATACACATCCTGAACGTACCGTCTTTCTTCTTTACGAATAACACTGGAGCTCCCCAGGGCGAAGAGCTAGGACTTATAAAACCCTTTTCCAAGAGTTCTTGTAGCTGCTTTGACAGTTCTTCTAATTCAGTTGGAGCTAAACGATAAGGTGCTCGAGCTATAGGTGCTGCTCCTGGAGCGAGCTCGATCTGAAATTCGACTTGACGATGAGGCGGTAACCCAGGTAATTCCTCAGGGAACACTTGAGGAAAGTCGCGTACTACAGGAATATCTTCAATCTTTTTCTCTTTCTTCGATGTATCTGTAACGGGTGCTAATATAGCAGTGTGCCCCTTGCGCAAACACTTCTGAGCCTTCAAGAAAGAAATGATGCCACTCACGACACCACTCCTGTCACCTTGAACTTCGAGAGGTTCTTTACCAGAACGGGGAATACGAATGATCTTTTCCTTGCATAGGATCTCTGCTTGTTGTTGGGATAACCAATCCATACCAATGACGATGTCGTAACCATCGCAACGTTGAGGTCATTACTAGTATCACCCTGACCAATCACGAACACTCGACCCCTGGCACCATTGTCGTCGTTATTACCCCCATTGTTGCCTCCATTATTGTTCCTGTTTCTTTGATTGTGGTTCTGATTCTGGTTCTGGTTCGACCGTGGGCAGTGTCTTTTGAAGTGACCTTCAGCACCATCTGATAACATCCCTTGTTACCATGCTGTTGTCGCCGATTCTATAGATCTTGTGGCTGTTGTTGTTGGTTCTGGTTTGCAGGACGTGAGTTTCTACCCTCTTTGGTTCCATGACTAAGCTTGTTGCATTATTGACAATGATTGCGTTTGCCCTGCCCGCTGTGGTGCAGGTTACATCGTTTGCGCTTAGGGTGGTTTCCCTTGTATCCACCCTGCCCTTGAATACTAAATGTTGCTGATCAGGACTTTAGTTGTCATCGACCTTTCACTGCTGTGTCTGGGACGGAATCGTAGTCGAACCCTTGCTAGAGGTTCCATCCCACTTTCATCCATTGTTACTGAGGGTAGCAGAAGTAGTTGAAGTAGTAGTGGTAGTAGTATCGCTGATACGTTGAGGCAGCTTGTTCTGTCCCACTGCCTGGTCTGTGAGACGATGAGCAAGATGAGTAACATCTTGAATAGTAGCAAGTTTAGCCGTCTTCACATGGTTTTGAATTCCTGGTACTAAGCCTTTGAGGTACAGCTCAAAGCTCTTTATGGGAGGATCCACCATAGTTGGACACAAAATTGTCAGTTTGTTGGATCGTTATCGTGCACGCTTCTATCTCTGACCCCGTCATCTTCATGTTAAAGGACTCCACTTCCAACTTGTGGATGGCATCATAACTACTGTATTCACGTTTGATAGGTTCCTTAAAATCATTCCATGGGGTGGCATTAGCAGCCGCCAGCTCCAACATCGTAACTTGCGCGTTCCACCAAGTTTGCGCAGTGCCTTCGAGAATATCAGTGGCATATTTCACCTTACGAGCCTCAGGTCATTCGCACATTTGAAGGCCGATTCGAGTTCCTCGAACTAATGGAGGAGTCCAACAGCTCCTTCAGTGTCGCTGAAAGTAGTAGGACGACAGTCCATAAAAGTCGTGTATGTGCACACAGGTGGCTGAGCGTGTTGACTTGTCGTGTGCGTAAGAGTAATCAAAATTAAGCACAAGTGTTGAGTTACAAGAGTAGGATCTAAAAATCCTGGAGTAAGTGGTGATGGCAGGTTACACCTCCTGTCTGGGCAGCTGCGAGTGCTGCAGTAACTTGTTCAGTGATCGAAGCCGCCAACTGGGCTTGAGTTAGGTTAACGCGTCCACTCATGATCTTGACATCAAGGAGGACATGTGTAAGAGAGGTTCGCGAATAGTGCGAAGAGAGTGAGCACACAAGTATTCTCAAGCAATAACGTATAGTAGGTTCTGTAATCTGAGCATACCACGAGCAAAGTTCTATGTAATTCTAGCAAGTAGGTAAAGTAACATGAATAGTAGTACCTATGATGTTGAGCCTTGCACGTGGAGCGAAGCGTCGTTGTGGATCGTTGAGAGCACTGTTCTGGTTATAGTCTGGTTTTAACAAAATCGTTTTCCCTTTATTAAAACCGAGTTCTCTATAACCAATGGCTCTGATACCAATCTGTCACACCCCCAAAATCCACACGCGGAGTATCACCGCTTGGAGGCGTGACTGACCAGGATCAAGCCACCAATCATATTGAACATATAAGTAAATACCAAAAATCATTCATCAATACGAAAGGTGTTTTCAAAACCAAACATCAACAAGTGTGTAGCGGAAGCATAAGCATGTAAACCCAATGTAAATAGCAAATTCAAACGTTTAGATAATTAACATGGCATCATCGATCCGTGTCCCACAACGACCTGCTCCTCCCTGTGCAAGCTCCATATGTACCTAAGGTCCTGCAAGGCATGCAAGAGAGAGAGTCAACAACTAGTTGAGCGAGTTCACAGTTAATAGTTCAGTAATAGTATAGCGTGAGTAGTAGTATGTTCGTTCGTTACAATGTATCGTATTAGTTCCCATCACGGCCTTCCAGGCAGGTGTGCGAAGATGTTGGGAAATGTTTTTCCCAAGTATTCTAGACTAGGTTTATTTGTATCGCGGCCTCTCCAGGCAGGTGTGCGAAGATTTGTAAATTTAGTTCGCGGCCTTCATAAGGCAGGTGTGCGAAGTCAGTCATAATATCGCGGCCAATCCTTGGCAGGTGTGCGAAGATCAGTTCATAATATCGCGGCCAATCCTTGGCAGGTGTGCGAAGATCAGTTCAATAAGTGTTACTAGTCTAGTCGTATCAAATCGTTAGGTTCTACTTTATGAGTATACACAATAATTCATCAAATCCCATTCCCACCCCGGGAACCCCATGCCTTGGCTGTGTGAACTCACCTTGGTTTGCTCGGTATGCTAAGTGTATGCTCGCAAGTAATCAATCACGTCCTAAAGTATGCACGTATGTGAAATCAGTTTGTGTTCCAGTTGTGCATGTATAAACATGTAGCACGTAATCACAATCATATACAAGATGGTTACACTTAACAGCAGTTAAATATTCCAGTTAACACTTAACAGAATTAACCCAAGTTACTGCACAGATCAGCTATTCGGCGAAACACAAGTCGGCGAAACACATACATTGGCGAAACAAACTTATATTGACGAAACACACATAAATTGACGAAACACATGTATATATTGACGAAACACATATTCTGTTTCGTCGCGGTCTTGTTTGGCGAAACAGGATTCTATTTCGTCGACTGCCCTTGGCGAAACACTTCTGTTTCGTCAAGAGGTCTGTTTCGTCAAGCAGTCAGTTACATCATAACAGTTACGAATCATACAGAAACCCTAGTCATTCTAACAGCCGTCATCAATAACAGATATCATATGGAGATCAATGTGCACATAGAATCATCATACTCAATCATCAAAGAATCACCGTCTAGCATGAACCCTAGTTTATGCGTACAACATATAGATTAACATACAACATCATATCATCAATCCCTATCAAGATACTAATGTGTATTCAGAATCAGGCCACATAAACAACATTCAGAACCGAGTATTCGATCGTATCAGGTTTCGCATAGAACTATTTATATCCAACTACATCATACATATCGAAATCTATATCATCAACATACTCTTATAATCATGGCAGTAACACACATATATCATATACACAAACATGAATCGAGATTGTACAGAATCAAGAAACCGATTAATGAACACACAACTAACCGAGATAAGAAGAATGATGGATTGAAACTAAGGAAGGCTTCGAGAGCTTCAGTGGCCGTCACCCAGAGAAGAAGGGACTCTAGGGTTTCGGTTGTTTTGAGAGCAGATGTAAAACTGAGGCTGTTACACGTTTTAAAACTCGAAATAACATTCTGGGCCGCAACTGGGCTTTCGGCGAAACTGGGCTCGGCGAAACTGACCTGTTTCGTCGAGTGGATGGTTGGCGAAACAATCTGTTTCGTCGAGAGTGGTTATGGCGAAACACATATTGTGTTTCGTCGAGTTGTTCAGGTCTCAAACAGTTTACAATTAATCATGCAGTCAAGTACTTACACCTTATCACTCAAAAATTAAGATTATCATCTTAACTATAATTTAGTGTGCACAATTACCAGGTAAATAATTCGTGTAAGCAATAATCTAGACAGTCAACGTGCAATAAATGCAAATAAAGAATGTCGGAAATTCGAGTTGTCACATTATCCCCAAGTTGAAAGAAATTTCGTCCCGAAATTTAGCATGCGGTTACTGAGGAAGCTAGTGGTGTGACGTTGTTTACCTGCATTGTATCGCGGCTCCCCGAGCAGGTTTGCGAAGATTACTGGTTTTCTTGGGGTGTCACATTATCCCCCCGTTGATTTGGAATTTCGTCCCGAAATTCTGTATTGGTAGCTTCAGCCTCAGTAGTAGTTGCATTGGTTGCGAATAACTGGGGATATTTGAGTTCCATTTGATCTTCACGCTCCCAGGTGAACTCTGGGCCGCGGCGGGAGTTCCAACGAACTCGTACAAGAGGGATTCTCGTGTTCTTGAGGACCTTAACATCCCGGTCCGTGATTTCAACAGGTTCCTCGACGAAGTGCAACCGCTCGTCGATAGTGAGTTCCTTCAAAGGAACTATGTGGGTCTCATTTGACGTACACTTCTTCAGATTCGACACGTGAAAGACGTTGTGAACTGCACTGAGTTCAGCTGGTAAGTTCAATCTGTAGGCTACCCTGCCTATCTTCTCAATAACTTCGAAAGGTCCAACGTATCGTGGATTAAGTTTGTCGCGTTTGCCAAAACGAACAACACCCTTCCAGGGTGAAACTTTGAGTAGCGCTCGATCCCCAACTTGGAATTCGAGTAGTTTTCTATCTTTATCGGCGTATGCTTTCTGACGGTCACGAGCTGCCGCCATGCGTTGTCGTATTTGAGCAATCTATTCAGTAGTATCAACTACCATTTCTGGACCTGTGATTTAACTATCTCCCACCTCTGCCCAACAGAGAGGTGATCGGCATTTACGCCCGTACAATGCCTCGAATGGTGCAGCTTTAATGCTGGTGTGGTAGCTGTTGTTATACGAAAATTCCACCAGTGGCAGATGTTTTTCCCAACCATTGCCAAAGTCGATTACGCATGCCCGAAGCATGTCTTCTAGAGTTTGAATAGTGCGCTCAGACTGTCCATCCGTCTGAGGGTGATAGGCTGTGCTCATGTCTAAACGAGAACCAAAAGATTTGTGCATTGCTTGCCACAGTTCTGAAGTAAAACGTGCGTCGCGATCAGAGATAATAGAGATTGGCACCCCGTGCCTCGAAACCACTTCTTTTAAGTAGATGTCTGCTAAGGTAGATAACTCGTCTGTTTCTTTAATGGCCAGGAAGTGTGCAGACTTTGTGAGTCGATCCACGATCACCCAAATAGTATCGTTTCCGCGCTGAGATCTAGGTAAGCCAGTAACAAAATCCATGGAAATTTGTTCCCATTTCCATTGTGGTATCTCAGGTTGTTGGAGTGGACCTGACGGTTTCTGGTATTCTGCCTTGACTCTCGCACAAGTCAAGCATTTGCTAACGTATGTGGCTATGTGGGCCTTCATGCTAGGCCACCAATATGTAGTTTTGATGTCGTGGTACATTTTGTCCGCACCTGGATGTACCGAGTAGCGAGACTTATGAGCTTCATCCATTACGAGCTCGCGTAGATTACCATAGAGTGGAACCCAGATGCGTCCTGTTACGTAATAAGCACCATCCTCCTTCTGTTCTAAGCGTTGCCTTGAGCCGCGTAGGGCTTCTGCCCTGACGTTTTCTGTTTTCAATGCTTCTACCTGAGCATCTCGTATCTGAGAAGGAAGACTAGACTGTATAGTGAGTTGTAAAGCTCGCACGCGCTTAGGCGCTGTGTCTTTTTGACTGAGGGCGTCAGCCACAACATTGGCTTTGTCTGGGTGGTACCTGATTGAACATTCGTAGTCGTTTAGCAGTTCGACCCATCGTCGTTGTCGCATATTCAGTTCCTTCTGTTTGAATATATGTTCGAGGCTTCTGTGGTCAGTGTAGATAGCACATTTGGTACCATACAAGTAGTGTCGCCATATCTTAAGTGCAAAGACAACCGCTCCCAGCTCTAAATCGTGTGTAGTGTAATTCCGTTCGTGAATCTTAAGTTGGCGCGAAGCATAAGCAATAACTTTATCCCTTTGCATCAATACGCATCCAAGACCTTGGATAGATGCATCGCAGTAGACTACGAAATCTTCCGTGCCTTCAGGCAATGAGAGGATAGGTGCGTTACAGAGTCTATCCTTTAAGTGTTGGAACGCTGTTTCCTGTGCATTACCCCAACGGTAAACAACACCTTTCTGTGTCAGTAGTGTAAGTGGCTGAGCAATTTTTGAGAAGTCTTTGATGAACCTTCTGTAGTAACCCGCCAAACCCAAGAATTGGCGTATTTCTGTTGGTGTGCGAGGTGCAGGCCAGTTCTTGATCGAATCCACCTTGGATGGATCAACATGTATCCCATCCTTGGTTACTACGTGGCCTAAGAAGTGGACTTCACGAAGCCAGAAGTCGCATTTAGAAAATTTAGCGTATAGCTGTTCCGTTCGTAGAAGTTCCAGTATGAGTCGTAAGTGCTGCTCATGTTTCCTCCTGACTCTTCGAATAGACCAGGATGTCGTCGATAAAAACAATGACGAACTTGTCGAGATAGGGTTTGCACACCCTGTTCATAAGATCCATAAATACGGCAGGCGCGTTCGTTAGCCCGAATGGCATGACCATAAGCTCGTAGTGGCCGTAGCGAGTTCTAAATGCTGTTTTGGAGACGTCCTCATCCCGGACTCTCAGCTGGTGATATCCTGACCTTAAGTCTATTTTGGAGTAGTAGCTCGACCCTTGCAGCTGGTCGAATAAATCATCTATGCGCGGAAGAGGATAACGATTCTTGATCGTCACCTTGTTGAGTTCACGGTAGTCTATACACATCCTGAACGTACCGTCTTTCTTCTTTACGAATAACACTGGAGCTCCCCAGGGCGAAGAGCTAGGACTTATAAAACCCTTTTCCAAGAGTTCTTGTAGCTGCTTTGACAGTTCTTCTAATTCAGTTGGAGCTAAACGATAAGGTGCTCGAGCTATAGGTGCTGCTCCTGGAGCGAGCTCGATCTGAAATTCGACTTGACGATGAGGCGGTAACCCAGGTAATTCCTCAGGGAACACTTGAGGAAAGTCGCGTACTACAGGAATATCTTCAATCTTTTTCTCTTTCTTCGATGTATCTGTAATGGGTGCTAATATAGCAGTGTGCCCCTTGCGCAAACACTTCTGAGCCTTCAAGAAAGAAATGATGCCACTCACGACACCACTCCTGTCACCTTGAACTTCGAGAGGTTCTTTACCAGAACGGGGAATACGAATGATCTTTTCCTTGCATAGGATCTCTGCTTGTTGTTGGGATAACCAATCCATACCAATGACGATGTCGTAACCATCGCAACGTTGAGGTCATTACTAGTATCACCCTGACCAATCACGAACACTCGACCCCTGGCACCATTGTCGTCGTTATTACCCCCATTGTTGCCTCCATTATTGTTCCTGTTTCTTTGATTGTGGTTCTGATTCTGGTTCTGGTTCGACCGTGGGCAGTGTCTTTTGAAGTGACCTTCAGCACCATCTGATAACATCCCTTGTTACCATGCTGTTGTCGCCGATTCTATAGATCTTGTGGCTGTTGTTGTTGGTTCTGGTTTGCAGGACGTGAGTTTCTACCCTCTTTGGTTCCATGACTAAGCTTGTTGCATTATTGACAATGATTGCGTTTGCCCTGCCCGCTGTGGTGCAGGTTACATCGTTTGCGCTTAGGGTGGTTTCCCTTGTATCCACCCTGCCCTTGAATACTAAATGTTGCTGATCAGGACTTTAGTTGTCATCGACCTTTCACTGCTGTGTCTGGGACGGAATCGTAGTCGAACCCTTGCTAGAGGTTCCATCCCACTTTCATCCATTGTTACTGAGGGTAGCAGAAGTAGTTGAAGTAGTAGTGGTAGTAGTATCGCTGATACGTTGAGGCAGCTTGTTCTGTCCCACTGCCTGGTCTGTGAGACGATGAGCAAGATGAGTAACATCTTGAATAGTAGCAAGTTTAGCCGTCTTCACATGGTTTTGAATTCCTGGTACTAAGCCTTTGAGGTACAGCTCAAAGCTCTTTATGGGAGGATCCACCATAGTTGGACACAAAATTGTCAGTTTGTTGGATCGTTATCGTGCACGCTTCTATCTCTGACCCCGTCATCTTCATGTTAAAGGACTCCACTTCCAACTTGTGGATGGCATCATAACTACTGTATTCACGTTTGATAGGTTCCTTAAAATCATTCCATGGGGTGGCATTAGCAGCCGCCAGCTCCAACATCGTAACTTGCGCGTTCCACCAAGTTTGCGCAGTGCCTTCGAGAATATCAGTGGCATATTTCACCTTACGAGCCTCAGGTCATTCGCACATTTGAAGGCCGATTCGAGTTCCTCGAACTAATGGAGGAGTCCAACAGCTCCTTCAGTGTCGCTGAAAGTAGTAGGACGACAGTCCATAAAAGTCGTGTATGTGCACACAGGTGGCTGAGCGTGTTGACTTGTCGTGTGCGTAAGAGTAATCAAAATTAAGCACAAGTGTTGAGTTACAAGAGTAGGATCTAAAAATCCTGGAGTAAGTGGTGATGGCAGGTTACACCTCCTGTCTGGGCAGCTGCGAGTGCTGCAGTAACTTGTTCAGTGATCGAAGCCGCCAACTGGGCTTGAGTTAGGTTAACGCGTCCACTCATGATCTTGACATCAAGGAGGACATGTGTAAGAGAGGTTCGCGAATAGTGCGAAGAGAGTGAGCACACAAGTATTCTCAAGCAATAACGTATAGTAGGTTCTGTAATCTGAGCATACCACGAGCAAAGTTCTATGTAATTCTAGCAAGTAGGTAAAGTAACATGAATAGTAGTACCTATGATGTTGAGCCTTGCACGTGGAGCGAAGCGTCGTTGTGGATCGTTGAGAGCACTGTTCTGGTTATAGTCTGGTTTTAACAAAATCGTTTTCCCTTTATTAAAACCGAGTTCTCTATAACCAATGGCTCTGATACCAATCTGTCACACCCCCAAAATCCACACGCGGAGTATCACCGCTTGGAGGCGTGACTGACCAGGATCAAGCCACCAATCATATTGAACATATAAGTAAATACCAAAAATCATTCATCAATACGAAAGGTGTTTTCAAAACCAAACATCAACAAGTGTGTAGCGGAAGCATAAGCATGTAAACCCAATGTAAATAGCAAATTCAAACGTTTAGATAATTAACATGGCATCATCGATCCATGTCCCACAACGACCTGCTCCTCCCTGTGCAAGCTCCATATGTACCTAAGGTCCTGCAAGGCATGCAAGAGAGAGAGTCAACAACTAGTTGAGCGAGTTCACAGTTAATAGTTCAGTAATAGTATAGCGTGAGTAGTAGTATGTTCGTTCGTTACAATGTATCGTATTAGTTCCCATCGCGGCCTTCCAGGCAGGTGTGCGAAGATGTTGGGAAATGTTTTTCCCAAGTATTCTAGACTAGGTTTATTTGTATCGCGGCCTCTCCAGGCAGGTGTGCGAAGATTTGTAAATTTAGTTCGCGGCCTTCATAAGGCAGGTGTGCGAAGTCAGTCATAATATCGCGGCCAATCCTTGGCAGGTGTGCGAAGATCAGTTCATAATATCGCGGCCAATCCTTGGCAGGTGTGCGAAGATCAGTTCAATAAGTGTTACTAGTCTAGTCGTATCAAATCGTTAGGTTCTACTTTATGAGTATACACAATAATTCATCAAATCCCATTCCCACCCCGGGAACCCCATGCCTTGGCTGTGTGAACTCACCTTGGTTTGCTCGGTATGCTAAGTGTATGCTCGCAAGTAATCAATCACGTCCTAAAGTATGCACGTATGTGAAATCAGTTTGTGTTCCAGTTGTGCATGTATAAACATGTAGCACGTAATCACAATCATATACAAGATGGTTACACTTAACAGCAGTTAAATATTCCAGTTAACACTTAACAGAATTAACCCAAGTTACTGCACAGATCAGCTATTCGGCGAAACACAAGTCGGCGAAACACATACATTGGCGAAACAAACTTATATTGACGAAACACACATAAATTGACGAAACACATGTATATATTGACGAAACACATATTCTGTTTCGTCGCGGTCTTGTTTGGCGAAACAGGATTCTATTTCGTCGACTGCCCTTGGCGAAACACTTCTGTTTCGTCAAGAGGTCTGTTTCGTCAAGCAGTCAGTTACATCATAACAGTTACGAATCATACAGAAACCCTAGTCATTCTAACAGCCGTCATCAATAACAGATATCATATGGAGATCAATGTGCACATAGAATCATCATACTCAATCATCAAAGAATCACCGTCTAGCATGAACCCTAGTTTATGCGTACAACATATAGATTAACATACAACATCATATCATCAATCCCTATCAAGATACTAATGTGTATTCAGAATCAGGCCACATAAACAACATTCAGAACCGAGTATTCGATCGTATCAGGTTTCGCATAGAACTATTTATATCCAACTACATCATACATATCGAAATCTATATCATCAACATACTCTTATAATCATGGCAGTAACACACATATATCATATACACAAACATGAATCGAGATTGTACAGAATCAAGAAACCGATTAATGAACACACAACTAACCGAGATAAGAAGAATGATGGATTGAAACTAAGGAAGGCTTCGAGAGCTTTAGTGGCCGTCACCCAGAGAAGAAGGGACTCTAGGGTTTCGGTTGTTTTGAGAGCAGATGTAAAACTGAGGCTGTTACACGTTTTAAAACTCGAAATAACATTCTGGGCCGCAACTGGGCTTTCGGCGAAACTGGGCTCGGCGAAACTGACCTGTTTCGTCGAGTGGATGGTTGGCGAAACAATCTGTTTCGTCGAGAGTGGTTATGGCGAAACACATATTGTGTTTCGTCGAGTTGTTCAGGTCTCAAACAGTTTACAATTAATCATGAAGTCAAGTACTTACACCTTATCACTCAAAAATTAAGATTATCATCTTAACTATAATTTAGTGTGCACAATTACCAGGTAAATAATTCGTGTAAGCAATAATCTAGACAGTCAACGTGCAATAAATGCAAATAAAGAATGTCGGAAATTCGAGTTGTCACACAATACATATAACACCCAACACGTGTATTGCACATCAAGTAATTATAAAAGCACACTTAACCCGGCAACCCTATGCTCTCTCTCTCCTATAGGCGATTTCCTTGTTCATCATGAATCCTATGCTTTTTCTTCATGATCTTGTGTATAACAGTCTGTGATTAGAGGTTTTGTTCTTGCAATCCTCTATAACGAACTCGTTAACACTAGGGATCGATTTTGAACTAGGGTTTTTTTGTTTTTTCTTACAATCGCCGCTCTAGGTTTTGATTCAAGAACCCTGATTTATTAAACTGGTAGTCGTTGATTGCGGTTAACTGAGATTAACTTAGCTAGATTGATGCTCAGGTTTAATCGATTAAGGGTTCAGGTTTCAGCCTAGGGTTTATAGGATTAGGGTTTTTAGTCTCTTTGTTTTCGGTTTCTTGTTGCGGCTTTCGGGATTTCGGTTTTCGTGTGCATGGTTGTTTATTTTCTGGTTTTACGTGAGAGTTGTCTGAATTAGCTATGGATGATCGTTCAAAACCTGGTGACTTTGATAAGGGTGATCGGGGAAAGCCGCCATTACCCTATAAGGGTTTGGCGAGTAGAGTGGTAAGTATTGATGGAAATCCTGTGCTTCCTAGGCGTGGTACGGTACAGAATTCTCAGGCTGATCCAAAACTATTTAATGTCATTGATGAATTAACAAAGGTCACCGTCCCGGTTCAACCGTCGGTGTTGCAAGGTCTAAAAGATAGTGGGGCTGCTGATGTTTTCCAGGGATCACAAACAGTTCAGGGAAGTAGTTCTACCCCTAAATCTTATGCGGAGTCAGTCACAGCTAGTAACATTCAGAAAGTTAACTTCCGTTCGTTGTCTAGCTCGGAGGTGCATGAAGGATGTGACGTTGTTCTCCCCAAGGAATCCGTCCGATCTGTGCAGGAGAAGTTGTCTAATACTATCTATGGGTATTTTTTGGGGGATCGAGTTGCATTCCCGGTTGTTGATTATTTTGTTAAGGTTAATTGGAAAAAGTATGGATTGCAAAAGACGATGATGAATGCTAATGGATTCTTCTTCTTTAAGTTTAATGATGAAGATGGAATGTTGAATGTTCTCAAAGATGGTCCGTGGATTATCAGGTCGCAACCGTTGTTCCTAAACACATGGACTCCTACGACCAAGCTGGAAAAAAAAGAAGTCAAGAAGGTATAAGTTTGGGTTAAAATTCATGAGGTTCCTATTGCGGCTTACACGGAAGATGGCCTTAGTCTTATAGCTACAACAATTGGGGAGCCAAAGATGCTAGATTCTTTTACAACATCTATGTGTACGGATTCGTGGGGCCGTAGTAGCTATGCTAGAGCTTTGGTGGAGATTTCGGCTGATAATGACTTTCGTGAAGAGATTACTATGGCGATACCTGAACCGGAAAGGGAGGGGTTTATTAAAGAAACTATGTATGTGGAGTATGAGTGGAGCCCTCACCGTTGTCCTACATGTTGTGTGTTTGGTCATGCGATTGAGATGTGTCCGAAAAGCCCAATGAAAAAAGTTAGGCAAGATGTTCCAAATCGTAATATTCAAAAGAATAGTCAAATGAAAAAGGTTCCGAATGTTGATCAGGATGGTTATACGGAAGTGTATGGTAAGAAAGTTGCTAGAAAAGTGGGCATTCCGATTAATAAACAGAAAAACAAGTTTGAATATCGACCTGTGTCTTCAAAATCTCAGCCGAAAGGCGATAAGGGGTCAACTTCTTCGGCCATTAAATTGAATAATCCTTTCGAGGTCCTAAATCAAGCTGATTCGGAGGAGGGTACTAGCAAGAAATCTTCGGGTAAGAACCAGGATGATACGGATGATGAGGTTGAAGAAGTGTATAATGAAATGGATGATTTTATGCAGCAAGGTACGCTAAAGATACAGAGTAAAAAAGGGGCCGGCACTCCTTCTCAGGTAGTTGCTGATGGTTAGTCTCGCCGTTTGGAATATAAGGGGGTTGAACCGCCCGCTTAAACAAATGGAGGTTCGGCAGGCAGTGAAGGATTATAAGTTGAGTTTGTGTGCTATTTTAGAGTCCCATGTGAATGTAGCTAAATTGGCGAGTGTGTGTAAGTCCGTTTTCCGTTCGTGGGATTGGACGTCGAATGGTGGGTGTTGTGACAAGGGCACTAGAATCATTATTGGGTGGAATCCGGCAGTTTTTGATGTCATGATCTTGGCTCAGTCATCTCAGGTTATGCATCTCCAACTTGTATTTAAACTGGATAAGCGGATGGTTTTTTGTTCTATTGTTTATGCAGCTAACTATTATGTGACACGTAGAGAGTTATGGCATCAACTATCTATTCACAAAACTCTTGTTGCTGATAGTCCGTGGCTTGTTATGGGTGATTTTAATTCGGCTCTAAATATAGAGGATAAATCTATGGGTACGTCTTCCATATCTAGTGGCATGAAGGAGTTCCAAGCTTGTGTAGATGATATTGAAGTGGTTGATATTAATCGGTCAGGCTTTCATTTTACTTGGAATCAAAAGCCAAAGCAAGGGGTTGGGTTACTGAAGAAGATCGATCGGGTAATGGGGAACACTCATTTTCTGGCGGAATACCCAAACTCGGTTGCTATTTTCAAGCCGTCTCGTCTTTCGGATCACTCCCCATGTATTCTATCTATCCCGGAAGCTATGAAAATGAAGCCGAGGTCGTTTAAATTTGCTAATTTTCTGGTTTTTAAACCAGAATTTCTAGAGATTGTCAATAAGTGGTGGGATACGCATGTTGACGGTGTGCATCAATTTAGAGTTGTTAAAAAACTCCGTCTGCTGAAAAAACCGCTGAGGTTATTGCTTTTTAAGCAAGGGAATCTCCATAAGAAAGTTGATAGTCTAAGATCGAAGTTAGATGTGATTCAACAAAAGATTGATCAGAATCCGTTCAATGTTGATCTCCGGGCCGATGAGGCTTCTACTAGCCGTGAGTTACAGGTGGCTTTATTGGATGAGGAGCGATTCCTGAAACAAAAATTGAAAGTGGATTGGTTAGCTGCGGGAGATATGAACACGGCCTTTTTTCACTCTTCTTTGAAAGCCAGAAACCATTTTTCTAGAATTGATATTATTACCGATTCGGGAGGTATTTCATATGAAGGTGACATAGTTTATAAAGCGTTTGTCCAGCATTATGAAAAGTTTTTTGGATCTCAAGGTGACATTTCGCTTCAGCCAGCTCCGGATTTATTCACAAATACGCTATCTTCTAACGTGGCTTCTTATATGGTTCGCCAAGTTACAACGGAGGAGATCAGAAAAGCGATGTTTTCTATTGGTAACGACAAAGCTCCTGGGCCGGATGGGTATTCGGCAGCCTTTTTTAAAAGTGCTTGGTCGTTAGTTGGTAATGATGTAGCCAATGCGATTAAAGACTTCTTTGACACCGGTAATATGCTTCGGGAATTGAATCATACTCTTATTGTGCTTATTCCAAAGATTCCAACCCCTATGCATGTTACTGATTTTCGGCCGATTGCCTGTTGTAATGTGTTTTATAAATGCATTAGTAAAATTGTTGCTGATAGAATTAAACGAGCTCTTAATGATATAGTTAGTATCAACCAGTCTGCCTTTGTTCCTGGTCGAAAGATATCGGATAATATTTTACTAACCCAAGAGCTAATGCATAATTATCATAGAGATACGGGTCCTCCAAGGTGTGCGTTTAAGAAGGATATTCAGAAAGCGTATGATACAGTGGATTGGGGGTTTCTTAAAAATGTGCTGATTGGTTTTGGTTTTCATAGTAAAATGGTGGAGTGGATTATGGTATGTGTGTCTACTACCTCTTTCTCGGTTTGTGTGAATGGTTCGGTGCATGGTTTTTTTAAAGGCAACCGTGGCCTAAGGCAAGGGGATCCAATATCCCCTTATTTATTTACTCTAGTTATGGAGGTCTTAACGAGCATTTTGCAACACTCGGTTCGAATTGATTCGTCGTTTAAATTCCATAATAGATGTGAGAAGCAGCAGATTATTAATCTTTGTTTTGCAGATGACTTATTTCTTTTCGCTAGAGGGGAAGTAAATTCGGCTAACTGCATTATGTCTTCTCTCTCTAAGTTTACCAAGATGTCGGGGTTAGTGCCGAGCAACCAGAAAAGCACGGTTTTCTTTTGCAATGTTAATAATCAAACTAAACAAGCTATTCTGGAGTTCATGCCTTTTACGGAAGGAAAGTTGCCTGTGAAGTACTTGGGGGTTCCCCTGATCTCGGCTAGGCTGGGGTACAATGACTGTCGTGTGCTAGTGGATAAACTAGAGAAACGTATTATGCACTGGAGGAACAAGCTTCTATCATTTGCGGGCAGACTTCAGCTTATTATTTCAGTGCTCTCGTCTATGCATATTTATTGGTCCTCGGTTTTTGTCTTACCGGCTCGGATTATTAAAGAGCTTGAAGCTAAAATGAGAAATTTTCTATGGTCTCAAGACGCGGCGTTCAATAAAGGTAAATCTACAGTTTCTTGGAAGTCGGTTTGTACGCCTAAGTATGAAGGCGGTTTGGGTATTAGACGTGTGGGGGATATGAATAAATCGCTGATGACTTCTCATATTTGGAGCATTGTATCCAACCGAGAATCCTTGTGGGTTGATTGGGTGCATTCGTATCATTTAAAGGGCAAGAGTTTTTGGGTTTGCAAGACGCCATCGAATAGTTGTTGGTCTTGGCGAAAGCTTACTCAGCTTCGGCCGTTAGTTAGAAAGCATATATGGTCGGATTTGGGTAATGGTGCCAACACTTCAGCCTGGTACGACAACTGGACAGAATTCGGGCCTCTAGGTGAGTTTTTATCGTCTAGAGTCATCACTGATGCTGATTTTAGATTGGATGATGCGGTGGCTGATGTGTTTTCGAATGGAGCTTGGAGATGGCCTACGGCTTGGAGGGACTTATTTCCTGTCCTTATTCAGCTTGATCAACGTCTTTTGGATCCCCTGAAAACCGACAGGTTGCTATGGAAGGATGGTGATGATCTTAACGGTTTTTCGTCTTTGGGGGTTTGGCACTCGTTGCGACATAGAGAGCCGGAAGTTGATTGGTGTAGCATTGTGTGGTTCAGCCAGTGTATTCCTAAACATGCTTTCATGATGTGGTTGATTATGAAACGTAAGCTCCTTACGCAAGATAAGATTCTGCAATGGGACTTGTCTCGTAGGAAAAATATGAATATGATGTGCTGTTTATTGTGCTTTGAGAATGTTGATTCTCACCCTCACTTGTTTTTTGAATGCAAGTACTCATCGCAAGTGTGGGTCCAAATTAGGAATAGGGGGGATGAACTTGGTTTCGCCGAAATGGTCGGAGATTACTGACTGGCTTAGTGCTCGTACTCATCAAAAGAGGGCGGATACTTATGTTGCTAAGCTTCTTGTTGCGGCTGCAGCGTATATTATTTGGCAAGAGAGGAATGCCAGGTTGTTTAAAAATCAATTGAGACCGCCTGAGATGGTTAGTGATATTATTACAAAAACAGTGCGATACAAGTTGATGGGAGCAAAGTTGAAGGATACCGTTAGGGTAAGGAAGATTCTTGAAGAATGGGAGATCCACGCGTATGAAAAGAGCGACGATGGGGGCTGATTAGTTTTTTGTTATTTGGTTGTTACGGTCTAGAGTTTTGTCTAGTTGTCTATTTCCACTAGTTGGTTGGATGTTTTTGTTTGTTTTTGTCGTTTCGGGTTTACTTTCATGAGGCATGTCTCATGATTGAACTAGTGTAGACTCTCTACACTACTTGTTTCTTTTTGGTTGTGAATATATAGAATCACCGGGGTAACCCTTTACCCAAAAAAAAAGCACACTTAACACACACCATATATCACATATCGGTTACAATACGATTTAACATATTACAACGTGTACAGTTGTGGAACAAACCAGTCGTGTCAACAAACGATCTATACAATTAACGTGCAACAATACGAAGATGGAATCTCAGAAACTCGGGTTGTCACAGCACAGCTGTTGCAACATCAAGATGTGGGATATCTAAGGATTCCCGGCTAAACTTGTTCACATAATCTCTCAAGGATTCCTGCGGTCCTTGAGTTATCCTGTAGAGATCACTGGTTAGTTTTTCAAAACTCCGATTGCAAGAAAATTGACTATTAAACAAATTTACTAAATGAGCAAATGATGTAATCAAATGAGGAGGAACGTTTAAGAGCCATTTTAAGGCCGGTCCTATTAAGGTAGAACCAAAACCCTTGCAGAGGCATGCTTCCTTGAGATCTGGAGGGATAGGGTTGATTTCCATCCTTTCCCTATACTGGGCAATATGCTCTTCAGGATCCGTGGTTCCGTCATAGAGCTTCATGTTGGGGGTTTGAAATCTTTTTGGAATTTCAGCATCACAAATAGGATATGCAAACCGGGATATCCTGTGGCTGTCTTGGGATACTTCTGGAATTGACTGGACCACTCCAGGTACACTGGATATCTTGTCCTTCAATTTCTGAAGCTCCCTAGAAAATGTTGATGTTATACCTGCATCCTGCAAAGATCCAATACTATTAGTAGCAAGAGTATTATTATTAGATACGTTACCAGTCTGAGGATTCTGGCCATATCCTGAAGCATATCCTGAACTTCTCACAGTTGACACCCTAACCGAAGAGGGTATCTCAGGAATATGACTCTGGGAATGGCTAGGCACAATATTCCCCCTGTTATCCTCAGTATATACTGTAGAACTGAAGTTCAAAGCTCTGGGTTGCAAGGGAGTGACAGTATCCTCAGCGGGCCTACTTGAGCCGGATTTCAAGAGTTGTATCTCTCTCATCAGTATTTGGTTGCTCTCCTGCTGTTGCCTCATCTGTTCCTGTACACTACCAAACAAAATTAGAATTTCTTCATTAGAGGCCAAAACAGGACCAGATCCCTGAATATTGCGAGCGGGGATAACATCCCGAGCCACATGAATTTCAGTTCCTTATGAAGAGGCTTGCGTTCTCGGAGGAGGTGGTGGAAGCACTGAACCAATTGTTGCAGAGGTTCTAGCAGACACGGTGGAAGAGCTCATGTTTGATCTCGAGGCCATTGAAAATAGTGTAGCAAAAAGTTTTGAAAATAGAAAACCAAGTAATGATTTTGCAAAAGCTTTTAGTAGAAATAGCACCACTTGCCCCATGGTAGGCGCCAAATTGTTTTGGTCAAAAATTACCGAAGCAATTAAGTGGTCAAATTAGTTAAGTGAGGTAGTGTGCTAAGAATGTGTGTTGAAAATATGCTAATTAAGTTGTTTGCAAAAACAGTTATCAGGATACGGCTCAGGATATCGAGCTGTATCTACAATCAAACAATGAGCAAAATTGTAAAGGGTGACACGGGATGTACGAGGAAAGCCCTTGATCAATCTAGATCGTCGGCACAAAACCTCGGGAGCTGACAATCGCAGCTGCCTTGTTCTTCGTATTACTTCAAATGTCAGGATACAGTGTAGGATATGATGTAACATCTGTGCTTGTAATCATTGTAAACAGTTCAGTTATCAATAAAACAATGGTATTTGATCCCAATGTTTGTTTGGTTGTGTTTTACATTTTTCATGTTTTGACTTTTATTCAATTTCAAACTCTATATCGCTTTCTGGAGAGTTATACGCAAACTGATGCGTAAACGTAATCAGTTTAATGCGACAAATACTCCGGAACATCAACATATACTTAACATACCTTAAATAACCTTTACATAACTTAGAAATAAGTTTTGAAGGCTTTGGTATGTCAAAAACAAGTTAATTCGCTTACAGGGACTAAATATGACAAACTGCGAAAGTATGTCAATTTGAACTGTAACAAACATTCCGGAACATGACCATAAGTTGAACACACCTTAAATATCCTTTATATAGCTTAGAAATAGGCTTTGAGGGGTTCGGTGTGCTAAAATAAACTTTTGGGTCATTCAGGGACTAAAAGTGTCAAAAAGTGCATAAGTTTGCATTTTCGCGCATAACTTACGTTCTGAATACATCCGGACATCCAAAATTTTATGTAAGCACTAAAATATTTTATTTTAGTGTTCGGCATAAGAAAAATCCATTCGTCGCGCCATTTGGATCGTTTTTCGCGCTTGTGCGCATTTCGTCGTAATTAAGCGAACATCGCGTTCGTACGGCCAAACGAACCAACCTCCGACATATTTTTGAGCATGTTTCATGTCCACAATGTTTAGGCATCATTTTAAGGCCTTAAAGTTGGCTTTACGGGCCTTAGAAGTGTCGGGAATGGCCTTAAACACATGCAGGGACTGAAACTGTCATTTCTGAAACATGTTGGCTGATCAGGCAGGCCAGGCGGCCCGCATTATACTTGTCTGATCCTGAAGCGGGCCGCGTCCGACTATCAGACCAGATTCAGTGTTTTTAACAGCAGATTGCAGCTGTTTGATTCTCACCCACACATTCTCAATTGCTTAGTCAGCTGATAAGGATCATTTTTAGCTACCATAAGGTTCCGACACTTGTACGGATGCGATTAAAGCACGGTTTCCATGAAACGATCTTAACGGTGGACCGAAAACTATATATACCCCATCCCCATTGCTTCAAAACCACTAGAATTTTGATTTGAGAAACTCTAAGTTGAAACCATTGTTTCATACCTGAGATTCTTGAATCGAGATTAGCATTCGGGGACCCTTCGTAAGAATTCTTTCGTTCTTTTCTTTATTTTATTGCTTTTCGAGTCAGAAAGTCAAACTTTGTTTGACTTTCAGCGTTGACCAGCTTATGGTCAATGCGAAGTTCGTTTGAACTTCGCAACGTGATTGTAATCACGATGGTTATAGTCCCTTGGGACTATGCCTACTGATTACCACGTTGTCTAGGGTCGTAGGGTAAGCGATCTAATAAATCGCTTATACCTTCGAACCCGACCCAGTTTGGTCGATCATTAGGATCCGACCAAATACATTAGGTGACCATAGCATATAGGGAATAACCTTTCGAGGTTATACCTTATGGTCGCTTCGTTTAAGTAGTTGTATGATAGGTAGTTTATATGCCTTAGGTAAATTACCAGAATACCCTTTTCATGTATAATTGGTAATTAAGCATATGTAACCTAAACTTTTGTCACATAATTGATTATGTAACATGTTTAGGCATATAACACTTGTCATAGGACTAGTTAGGCGGTCCGAACGCGTTTCACGCGAACGACGCGTTATAGTAGCATAAGCTACCTAAACGGGTCGTAATGGGTCGTAAACACTTAGGTTAAGTTTCGTTTTAGTATTTAGGGTTTGTTAAACCATGTTACACGAGTTTCCATACTCGTTTGGTTTACGAAACCTCATTCTATCCGATCTTCCGATTTAGGTACGGTTTATTAACATAGTTACCTATATTAGGTGCCGTTTGATTCCGAGATTTCTAGCATTACTTGGTGATTATCTTAAGACATCTGAGCAATATCAAGTGAGTACATAGACCCCTCTTTTACTGTTTTCCAAACTGTTTTGGGGTGGAACACATGTGCCTACTTGTTACTTTTGTGCTTTCCGGCTTTCACATCATATACTTGCTATGTTCATTAGTACATTTATAGTACATGATTTCATTACATTTTATGCTATGTATGCCCATTGCGTGCGTACTTAGTACATTGTTTTACATTACATTTAATGCTAGGTGTGCCCATTATGTGCATTACTTAGTACATCGTTTTATATTACATTTCATGCTAGGTGTGCCCATTGTGTGCATTACTTAGTACATCGTTTTACATTACATTTCATGCTAGGTGTGCCCATTGTGTGCATTACTTAGTACATCGTTTTACATTACATTTCACGCTACGTATGTTCATTTGATTACATACTTAGTGCATCGTTTTCACATGCTTACATTTTTGGTATGACATTTGGTTTGTTTACAATGGAACAATACATTCATTAACACCTATCATGCCGTTCGTTAGTAGGTAGTGGTACCATAGGAATTGACAACTCCCGTTCCGGACATCCTGGGTATGGGGATGAAAGGAATGACCGAATTCGATATACATAATTTAGATAAACCTTTAATTTGTTTAAGGGTTTATCGCCACAGTCTCAAGGCTTGGATGTATGCATTTTAACAATACCGCATAGATGTTTGTATCAGTAAAGCATGCATTTATTACACAAAACATAACTTTGATTTAAACTATGTTTTACTTCAATACCTTGTTTTTGTGCATTTTACATATGGTTTAGTTGATATATTTCGCTTACCATACATGACATTTTGGTTACATATTACATGATCTACATTGAACATAAACATTTTGACATTTATATACACATTTGGTGGTTTACATTGGACATAGACATTTTGATATGGTTTACACAATAACACTTGACAATTGGTTTGTACATGAACAAGTTACATTGGTGGTTGTTTGGGTAAGTGATTTGAGTAACGAGGCGTGTGTAATATGATACAAACATGGTGGATACGCCGCTGGTACTTCCTATATATAAGTGTTCGTATAATATTACATAGCGCAACGTTATTTAAACCATTTCAGTATAGACATATTACATTTTATACAAATAACATATTTTTCACAAGACATTGTTTTACAAAACAGTTTATTGTATACAACTCATTTTACATGGTTATTCATTTAACCTTACATTTATTTATACATATCAACTGATCTTATCGTTTTTCAAATGATTTACAAGACAAAGCAAATTACAAGGTTCATGACTAAACATTTTCTCAAATACAAGTCATGAATCCTATTTTCACAAACCTATGTATCTCACAGGCATTTTTATGCTGACGTACCTATTTTCACATGTGTTTTCAGGAGCTTTTCCGTAGGATGTTGATCACGATACTAGGGCGGACCTGTGCCTTAGAGACTAAAAATGGAGATAGACTTGTTTAATTATGTTATAAACTTTTAAATTACTGTTTTGAGACAATGTAACACCTTTATTGATAAATAAAATATCACTTTGTATGCCATGGTTGTGAAACAATTTATTCTGTTACGACACGCCCCGGCGTTTCTGCCGCGATTTGTTGTTTTACGCGGTCGGGGTGTGACAGAAGAGTTGGTATCAGTGCCAATGGTTATAGGGAATTAGGTTATTAGTAACGCTTTGACCTAGACTATAACTTTTCTAGGACCCTAACACAAATTATTTATGTTTAGATCTTAAAACATGTACATCACCTATCCTTAGGTGATTATCAAAACAAGAACCAAATTTTTCCGAAACGATTTTTGAAAAACAATCATCTGTTTTTGAATAATTTATTACAAGGTTTTGAACCCTCTTTTGTAAGGTTTTGAACCCTTCCGGTTTGACTAAATTTTTGGCCTTGTGCCTTCAAATTTTCAAAATCTCGTCAACGTTTTGGGTTTTAAATAATGTGAACACGTGCAAACTGGAAGGGTGAATGCCTGTATTCTGGGTTTTCTGTCTAGGCAAGCACTTCGTATATATCTCATCAGACGCGAGACCAGTTGTGCTTACCTGGGAATTCTTGGGATGAGTGTTCACTTATAGGCGAGCATGTCTTCGCAATACATTATTTTTGACCCATTTACTTTGATTAGTCACTGTGTGTCGTTTGTTTGCTTTGTGATACGGACGAATGACCACCATCTTTGCTTTTGTTGATTTTGTTTCATCTCATTCTCTTCATCCAATCATCTCACTCGTTTCCTTTCATGTTTTCCTCTTTTAGAATGCCTCCTCGACGCGAGAACCAGATAGCAACTGCCGAACTGTGGCTGCTCAGTTTCCAAACCTCTTTGCTCAATGGAACCAAGCCAACAACAACAACAATGTTCCATGCAAATACAAGGATTTTAACCAGGCTAAACCACTCAAGTTTAGTGGTTCTGAAGGAGCGACTGGGCTTCTTCAATGGTTCGAGAGCATTGAGAATACTTTTCGCCACGTGCAGTGCCTGGATAATCGCAAGGTCGAGTTCTCCTTGAGTGTGTTTCAGAAGAGGGCTCTCACATGGTGGAACGGGGTTATGAGAGACCGAGGTGCAGAAGTTGCTCTCGCACAGACATGGGCTGAACTTAGAGCCCTTATGATGAGGGAATTCTGTCCTCGTCATGAGCAGCGAGCTTTGGAGAAGGAATTTGATGAGTTGAAGCAAGATAGTGGTGAGCACAGGGCTTATACTGATCGGTTTGAAGAGTTGAGTCTGCTTTGCCCGACAATGGTTACCCCACTCGACAAGGCTATCGAAAGATACATCGACGGCCTACCTGACTCGGTACAAGACATCCTTACTGGTAGTAACCCTACCACACTCCGTCAGGCAATCGAGTTATCAGCGACATTGACTGAGTCGCAGATTCGGAAGAATAAATTGCACAGAAAGGGTGACAAGGGCAAGAAACAGTCATCTGACAAGGGGGATAGCAAGAAAGGTCAAAACAAGAATGGAAAGGATTCTGGTTCATCGAAAAGGGCAAGGAAGCGTAAGGCTTCCCAAAACTATGCTGTCACTGCCCAAGCTAACCAGGCAGCTCCCAACCAACCCGCACAGCCTCCAGCGAAGAAACCCTATTCAGGGAATGCACCTTTGTGCAATAGATGCAACAGTCACCATCAGCTGCAACATCAGTGCCGTTTCTGTACTAGCTGTGGGAAGTCAGGTCATCTTGCTGATGTTTGTCGGTTTGCTCAGAATCGCGCAGTTCAGAACCCGGCTCAACAAGTTGCTCAGCCTCCTGCTCAGCAACAGGGTCAAGCTGCACGACCATATTACCCACCGGGTGCTTGTTATAATTGTGGGGATCTGACCCACTACAGGAACCGGTGCCCAAGAATAGCCAACCAGAATCATAATCAGAATCAGGCTCCGGCTCGGGGTCGAGCCTTTAACATGAATGCCCAAGAGGCGCAGGCGGACGATAATGTGGTGAACGGTACGTTCTTTATTAATAATCAGCCTGTATCTGCTCTTTTCGATTCTGGTGCCGATAAGAGTTTCGTGTCATTGTCTTTTGAGCCAATGCTTCGCGTGTCTAGAACGAAACTAGGAAAACCTTTGACAGTAGAAGTTGCTAGTGGTGAACCCATTGTTCTTAATTCTGTTCTTCGCAACTGCCAATTGAACCTTAACGACCATCTTTTTCCTATCAACCTCACGAGTCACGCCTATGCAACTTGGAAGCTTCGACGTCATTGTGGGAATGGATTGGTTATCCAAGCATCACGCAGAGGTAGTTTGTTTCGAGAAGATCGTTCGTGTGCCACTTAAGACAGGCGAGATCCTACAGGTTCGTGGTGAGAAGCCTGCCGGTGGTCTCAAACTCATGTCTTGTTTTAAAGCTCGGAAATATCTGCGGAAGAACTATGTAGCCTTCTTAGCACATGTTACAGCAGATAAAGGCAAGGGTAAGTCTATTTCAGATATTCCTGTCGTTCGGGATTATTCTGAAGTATTCCCTGAAGATTTACCTGGTCTACCCCCAGCACGCCAAGTCGAGTTCCGCATTGATCTCGTACCTGGAGCAAATCCCATTGCCAGAGCTCCATATCGTCTTGCATCGTCTGAGATGCAAGAGTTGTCTAAGCAGCTTCAGGAACTCTCTGACAAAGGTTTTATCCGTCCTAGCTTTTCACCCTGGGGTGCTCCCGTTCTTTTTGTCAAGAAGAAGGATGGATCTTTTAGGATGTGTATCGATTATCGTGAGCTTAACAAGCTTACCATCAAGAATCGATATCCCCTACCTCGCATAGGTGATCTCTTTGATCAGCTACAGGGCGCTTCTTATTTTTCGAAGATTGATCTACGTTCTGGGTATCATCAACTTCGGGTGCAAGAAGAAGATATTCCCAAGACAGCGTTCCGTACTCGTTATGGGCATTATGAGTTCACAGTCATGCCATTCGGTTTGACTAATGCTCCTGCTGTTTTCATGGACTTAATGAATAGGGTCTGCAAACCTTATTTGGATCAGTTCGTCATTGTTTTTATTGACGACATCTTGATTTACTCTAAGACACGAGCTGATCACGAGCAGCATCTTCGTCTTACTCTGGAACTCCTGAAGAAAGAGCAACTTTTCGCCAAATTCTCCAAGTGCGAATTTTGGCTTAAAGAAGTTCAATTTTTGGGACATATTATCAACGAACGAGGTATTCAGGTAGATCCCTCCAAGATCAGTGCGATTAAGGATTGGGATACACCTTCTACTCCTACTAAAGTTCGTTCTTTTCTTGGTCTAGCTGGTTATTACCGCCGCTTCATTGAGAACTTCTCGAAGATTGCAGTTCCTCTAACTGCTCTAACTCAGAAGAACAAGCCCTTTGATTGGGGATTCAAGCAAGAGGAAGCTTTTCAACACTTGAAGCAGAAGCTTTGTGATGCGCCTGTTCTATCATTACCTGAGGGTGATGATGACTTTGTCGTGTATTGTGATGCATCGAAATTGGGTCTTGGTTGTGTTCTGATGCAAAGGAACAAAGTCATAGCATATGCATCGAGGCAGTTGAAGATACATGAGAAGAACTACACCACTCATGATCTTGAGTTGGGTGCAGTTGTTTTCGCTCTCAAGATCTGGAGACACTATTTGTACGGTACAAAATGTGTGGTTTTCACAGACCATAAAAGTCTTCAGCATATCTTCAATCAGAAAGAACTCAACATGAGGCAACGACGTTGGGTTGAGCTCCTAAACGACTATGACTGCGAAATTCGCTACCATCCTGGTAAGGCAAATGTCGTAGCCGATGCATTGAGTCGTAAGGAACGTACTAAGCTTTATTGTGTACG
Source organism: Helianthus tuberosus (assembly GCA_030545235.1). Classification (NCBI taxonomy): domain Eukaryota; kingdom Viridiplantae; phylum Streptophyta; class Magnoliopsida; order Asterales; family Asteraceae; genus Helianthus; species Helianthus tuberosus. Next base: position 96,321,075 of record CM060442.1, read on the forward strand.
TGTTCAATCTGTTATTCAAGCTCAATCCGATATCCAAGCCCGCATTTCTCAGGCACAACAATCTTGTGTTTCACAAGGTTTGATGGATAAGGAATTTCCTTATCACATAACACCTGCTCTGGAACTGAAGGACAATGGATCATATTACTTCATGGACCGTTTGTGGGTCCCAAGCCAGGATGATCTTCGTACCTTGCTTATGGATGAAGCCCATAAGTCTCGTTATTCTATTCATCCGGGCTCAGATAAGATGTATAAGGATCTTCGTATTCAGTATTGGTGGCCTGGTATGAAGAAAGACATTGCCTTATACGTATCAAAATGCCTTACTTGTCTTAAGGTTAAGGCTGAACATCAACGTCCTTCTGGTTTATTGGTGCAACCAGAGATCCCAGTTTGGAAATGGGAAAACATTACTATGGATCTCATTACTAAACTTCCACGCACAAAGAAAGGTCATGATGCCATCTGGGTAGTCGTTGATCGTCTTACAAAGTCAGCGCATTTCTTGCCAATCCGTGAGGATTTTCCTGCTGACAGACTTGCTAAAATCTATGTGGATGAAATTGTAGCTCGACATGGTGTTCCTTTGAACATCATTTCTGACAGAGATGCTCGTTTCACTTCTCATTTTTGGAGAACCATGCAATCTGCTATGGGGACCCAACTTAATTTGAGCACAGCTTATCATCCGCAAACGGATGGTCAATCTGAGAGAACAATCCAGACTCTGGAGGATATGCTTAGAGCTTGTGTGATCGATTTTGGTGGTAGTTGGGATTCACATCTTCAGTTGATTGAATTCTCCTACAACAACAGTTATCACACCAGCATCAAAATGGCTCCTTTCGAGGCTCTCTATGGTCGAAAATGTCGTTCACCAGTCTGCTGGAATGAGATCGGTGAGGCTCAACTTACTGGACCTGCCCTCATTTTAGAGACAACTGACAAGGTCAAGAAAGTTCGCGATAACCTTCAGACAGCTATGAGCCGTCAAAAGAGTTACGCGGATCCAAAACGCAAACCCTTGGAATTTCAAGTCGGTGATCGAGTATTACTTAAGGTCTCACCTTGGAAAGGTGTGATCAGATTTGGAAAGAAAGGAAAACTTGCACCTAGATACGTTGGACCATTCAAGATCGTCGAAAGAATCGGTAAGGTAGCCTACAGACTTGAGTTACCTCCTGAACTTGGAAATGTTCATCCAACTTTTCACGTGTCCAATCTCAAGAGGTGTTTAGCTGATGAGAACCTCCACATACCGCTTGACGAAATTCGTGTTGGCAAAACACTGAAATTTGTTGAGAAGCCTGTGGAAATCATGGAACGTGAAATCAAGTGGCTTAAACGCAAGCGCATTCCTTTGGTCAAAGTTCGCTGGGAAGCTAAACGTGGACCCGAGTTTACTTGGGAACGCGAAGATCAAATGAAGGCGAAATATCCACATCTTTTTCCACGAGTTTCCTCTAAATAAATTTCGGGACGAAATTTCCACAAGTAGGGGAGACTGTAACATCTGTACTTGTAATCATTGTAAACAGTTCAGTTATCAATAAAACAATGTTATTTGATCCCAATGTTTGTTTGGTTGTGTTTTACATTTTTCATGTTTTGACTTTTATTCAATTTCAAACTCTATATCGCTTTCTGGAGAGTTATACGCAAACTGATGCGTAAACGTAATCAGTTTAATGCGACAAATACTCCGGAACATCAACATATACTTAACATGTCACACCCCGACCGCGTAAAACAACAAATCGCGGCGGAAACATCGGGGCGTGTTGCAACAGAATTAATGTTTCATAACCATGGATATCAAAAGTGTTTCGTTTTATTAAACATTGAGTAATTACATCGTCTGGAAATCTAATTACACTATTTAAACATAGTCTATCATTGTTATTGAGTCACTAAGGCCTTGTCCAGTCCTATGTGAGCATGCATCTTATCAATCGATATCATCCAACAATACCTGAAACATATGTGAAAACGAGGTCAGCAAAGAAATGCTGGCGAATACATAGGTTTTGTGAAAATAAGATTCATGACTTCAGTTTAAGAAAATGTTTAGTCATGAACCTTGTAATTTGCTTTGTCTTTGTAAATCATTTGAAAAATAATAACTTCGGATGATAAGTATAGATAAGAGAATAATGCATGATTAAATGAATAACCATGTAAATGAGTTTGTATAAGATATGTTGTTTGTAAATAAATGTCTTGTGAAAAGTATGTTACTTGTATAAAATGTTCTATGTCTCAAACTGAAATGATTCAAATAACGCTACAATATGTAATACCATACAAACACTTATATATAGGAAGTACCAGCGGCGTATCCACCATGTTTGTATCATATTACACACGCATCGTTACTTAATCACTTAACCAAACCAAACCAAACAATGTAAAATGTCTATGTTTAAATATCCATGTCAAATGTCTATGTCAAATATCCATGTATGGCAAGTGAAATGTCTCAAACTGAAATGATTCAAATAACGCTACAATATGTAATACCATACAAACACTTATATATAGGAAGTACCAGCGGCGTATCCACCATGTTTGTATCATATTACACACGCATCGTTACTTAATCACTTAACCAAACCAAACCAAACAATGTAAAATGTCTATGTTTAAATATCAATGTCAAATGTCTATGTCAAATATCCATGTCAAATGTCTATGTCAAATATCCATGTATGGCAAGTGAAATGTCTCAACTAAACCATATGCACAAAAACAAAGTATTGAAGTAAAACTTGGTTTAAATCAAAGTTATGTTTTGTGGAAAATACATGATCAAATGTCAATCATGTACAAATGTTTACCCAATCGTTAAACCATCTTGTTTTAATCGTTCAGATCGTTCTTGTTTTAACAAACCCTTACCAAAGGGTAAGTTAATATTTTAATTGTGAAACTACTTTATGGTCGATTCTCTAATAACATTCAAACCTTCTTGACGCGTTCCTCGTTCCATCTCGCTCTCGTTCTCGTTCTTAACAAACCCTTACCAAAGGATAAGTTAATGATTTCGTTCTTAACAAACCCTTACCAAAGGATAAGTTAATAATTACAGATTCAGTCGCTACCCACAACCCCCACACATAACAATGGGTGCAGTAAATAACGGGATTTGTCAGATCCTATGGTACCATAACCTAATACTGGTCGGCTTGATCATAGCTAATGAATGTCATCGGTCATGTAAACTACAACCAACAAGTTCGTTCACCTTATTGAAATTGTTATTAGTTTTTGAAATCATTGTATTCGTTCTTGAAATCATTGTATTCGTTCTTGAAATCATTGTATTCGTTCTTGAAATCATTGTTAGCGTTCTTGAAATAATTGTTATTGTTCTTGAAACCACATAGTAATTGTTATTGAAATCATTGATAAAGCATTTAGCACATATGAGTCACCCCAAAACAGTTGAAAACAGTAAAAGAGGGGAATAATGTACTCGCCTGAGAGTGCTTAGGAGTCTTGAACAACAACCAAACAAAGCTAGAGGGAGCACGGAATCAGTCGGCAAATCCAATACTATATAAATAAACCGGACTTAAATCGGAAGACTGGGTAGCATGAGGGTTTGTAAACCAAATGAGTGTAGGAACTCATATGATATGGTTTAACAAAGCCTACATACTAAATGGAACTTAACCTAAGTGCCTTCGACCCATCGCGACCCATTAAGGTAACTTATGCTACTTTAACGCGTCGTGCGCGTGAAACGCGTTCAGACCGCCTAACTAGTCCTATGACAAGTGTTATATGCCTAAACATGTTACATAATCAGTTATGTGACAAAAGTTTAGGTTACATATGCTTAATTACCAATTATACATGAAAAGGGTATTCTGGTAATTTACCTAAGGCATATAAACTACCTATCATACAACTACTTAAACGATGTGACCATAGGGTATAACCTCGGAAGGTTATTCCCTACCTACTATGGTCACCTAATGTATTTGGTCGGATCCTAATGATCGACCAAACTGGGTCGGGTTCGAAGGTATAGGCGATTTATTAGATCGCCTACCCTACGACCCTAGACAACGTGGTAATCAGTGGGCATAGTCCCAAGGGACTATGACCAACGTGATTACACTCACGTTGCGAAGTTCAAACGAACTTCGCATTGACCATTACTGGTCAACGCTGAAAGTCAAACAAAGTTTGACTTTCGGACTCGAAAAGCAGTAAAATAAGGAAAAGAACGAAAGAATACTAACCCAGGGTCCCCGAATGCTAATCCCGATCTAAGAACTCAGGTATGAAACAATGGTTTCAACTTAGAGCTCTAAAATCAGAATTCTTGTGGGTTTTTAAGCCAAAGGGGGTGGGGTATTTATAGTATTCGGTCCACCGTTAGGATCGTTTCATGGAAAACGTGCCATGATCCAAGCCGTACATGTGTTGGAAACTTATGGTGCCTAAAATGTGATCCTTATCAGCTGACTAGACAATTGGAAACATGTGGTGGTGGATCAAACAGCTGCAACTTGCTGTTTAATACACTTAATCTGGTCAGAAGGAGCCAAGCGGCCCGCTTCAGGATGTGCTAAAACTCAGGCGGGCCGCCTGAGGGTCCTGATCAGACAACATGTTTCAGAAATGACAGTTTCAGTCCCTGCACGTGTTTAAGCCCATTTCCGGCACTTCTAAGGCCCGTAAAGCCAACTTTAAGGCCCTAAAATGATGCCTAAACATTGTGGACTTGAAACATACTCAAAAATATGCCGGGTGATGGTTCGTTTGGTCGTACGAACGCGATGTTCGGTTAATTACGACGGAATACGCATAAGCGCGAAAAACGATCCAAATGACGCGACGAATGGATTTTTCTCAAGGCGAACACTAAAATATAATGTAGTCATGCTTACATAAATTTTTGGATGTCCAGATGTATTCAGAACGTAAGTTATGCGCGAAAATGCAAACTTGTGCACTTTTTGACACTTTTAGTCCCTGAATGACACAAAAGTTTATTTTAGCACACCGAACCCCTCAAAGCCTATTTCTAAGCTATGTAAAGGATATTTAAGGTGTGTTTAACTTATGGTTATGTTCCGGAATGTCTGTTACAGTTCAAATTGGCATACTTTCGCAGTTTGTCAAGTTTAGTCCCTGTAAGCAATTTAGCTTGTTTTTGCCATACCAAAGCCTTCAAAACTTATTTCTAAGTTATGTAAAGGTTATTTAAGGTATGTTAAGCCTATTTCACTATTCCAGAGTGTTCGTTGGATTAAACTGGTTATATTTACGCATCAGAGCGCGTATAACCTTCCAGAAAGCGATTTAAAGCTTAATGTCAAACAAGAGTTGATATGTGCAAATGATACACATATTTTTACCAATCCCAAGTATGAAATATAATATTTCATTGGCTCGGTATTTGTTTGATGGCCGTGGAGGCACAGGTGTTACAGTCTCCCCTACTTTAGGAAATTTCGTCCCGAAATTTATTTAGAGGAAACTTGTGAGAGCTTGAAAGCATGAAGTTGAAAAGATGAAACAACATTGGTTAGGGTTCTGAACTTCTAGTAACCTTAATAACATTATGTTTGCAATGTAAGAGGGACACTTATATACAAGTATATGAAGCGTCATTGGTGCGTCCACCATGCCTCCATTACATCGTTTTCATTTTGTTATTGTTGTCACTATCGGTTCTTACACATAATAAACCTTACTAGGTTTCTGTGCACTAAATTTCTTAATTATGTACGCGTCCATAATCAGACAATTCCTTGCATAGTTCACACAGTCTATTTTATGATGTGTAGGGGAAAACCAAATGAACAATCCTGTGATGAGTGTGACTAGACCGCCATAGAGTCCTTTTGACTAAATCAATAAATGATCTAAATAGACTATCAAGGAGTCTGTCCAACTACATCACTAGATGTCGTCTTTTAACCAAATTGTGAATCAATCTTTTTTTGACTAGACCACTAAAGGGTCTCTTATAAAACATGGAGTGGTACTTATATAATCCAAGGGTCTTAACTATTACATAGAAGCCCATTAAGGATTGAAGGTAGTACCTTTTGAATATCCTGCTACGAATCCCTCATATGAAGATATGAAAGATTCTGTGAGGATTTGGATAACGAATATCCAGAGTATTAAAAACACAAAAATGCATAAAAGAAAACATAAGATGAATGTAGTCACATAATTGCATACTCGTTCAATCGCATAATCGTTCAATTTGACCTTTAATTTGTTATCTTTGGACACGGGTATTTAAAGCATACCAGAAACCCAAATCCGTGGATTTCCTTTGGCACTTTAAATATTTTCAAGAATCTAACTATGAAGATAGGAAGATCTTAAAAGGAATTCGGTTTGTCCTAATTGAGTTGTTTTGTACATTTTAAAGTGTACAAGGAATTCAATCAGGGCTCCGATGTCAACGAAGGTGTTGATAGTGATCGGCTCAGGACATAAATAGATCAAGATGTCATCAATAATAACAATGACGATCTGATCCAAATAAGGCTTGCAGACTCTATTTATTAAGTCCTTGAAGATGGCTGGAGCATTTGTCAACCTAAAAGGCATGACTGTAAACTCGTAATGGCCATACTTCATGCAGAAAACCGTTTTGGGAATATCTTCTTCGAGAATACAAAGTTGATGATACCCAAAACGCAAATCGATCTTGGAAAAGCATGAAACGCTATGCAGTTGATCGGAGAAATCGTTGATTTAAGGTAGGGGGGGATATCGATTCTTGATGGTAAGCTTACTAGGCTTACGTTAATCGATATACATTCGAAAAGATCCATTTTTCTTTTCACAAGGAGAACAGGAATTTCTCCAAGGTGAAAAGTTCGGACGGATGAATCCTTTATCAGACAACTCTTGAAGCTGTTTTGATAATTCTTGCATCTCGAACGGTGCAAGACGATAAGATACTTTAGATTTAAAAGAAACAAGTGTTTGAGGTTCTTAGGGAGATCACAAGTGATCATAAAAATGACAGAACCACACAAGTAGTTTTGTCTTTGTGTTGACATCATAAGGTTGAATCAAACATTCATACAATTGCATTAGTTAGAAAATAAAACCACAAATTTTATTTATATAACAACCGCATTGTCTTTAAATGTTACAAGATACCAACCAGAGGAAAAACAAAATACTAATTGTTCACTCCTTCAACATTGAGTGCCTCATTGATGTTAAACACTCGACCACGTGCTGGATTTACATTGACGTTGACGTTCGCATTCGGGTTTGCGTTAGCATTTGTATTCATCAGTCTCGGGCAGTTGTGACGGAAATGACCAATCTCTCCGCAGTTGAAACATGAACCCAGTGGAAATCTCACAGCATTCCCTTGAACCGGAGCTTGAACCTGAGCAGCCTGATTTTGTCCCAAACGACAAATCTTGGCCAAATGCCCAAGTTTACCACACGTCGTGCATTGCCAGCAAGCTTGTTGTACTGCGTGATGACCGTTGCAGCGTGCACAATAAGGTGCAGTACCGGCATATGCTTTCTTTGAAGGTGGCTGAGCTGGTTGGTTCCGCGGGTTCTGAGCAGTCTTTGCTGTAACAGCAAAGTTCTGACCACCCTTTCGCTTCTTTGATTTCTTTGACGTCTCACCTTCCTTCCCCTTCTCGTTTTGACCTTTCTTGCTATCATCCTTGTCAGATTCCTGCTTCTTACCCTTGTCACCCTTTCTGTGTAACTTATTCTTCCGAATCTGCGACTCAGTCAATGTCGCAGATAACTCGATCGCCTGACGGAGTGTGGCAGGGTTACTACCAGTAAGGATGTCTTGTACCGAGTCAGGTAGGCCGTCGATGTACCTTTCGATAGCTATGTCAAGTGGGGTAACCATTGTCGGGCAAAGCAGACTCAACTCCTCAAACCTATCAGTATACGCCCTGTGCTCACCACTATCTTGCTTTAATTCATCAAATTCCTTCTCCAAAGCTCGCTGCTCATGACGAGGACAGAATTCCCTCATCATCAGGGCCCTAAGTTCAGCCCATGTCTGTGCCAGAGCAACTTCTGCACCACGATCCCTCATAATCCCGTTCCACCATGTGAGAGCCCTCTTCTGAAACACACTCGAAGAAAACTCGACCTTGCGATTGTTAGGACACTGCACGTGGCGGAAAGTATTCTCAATGCTTTCGAACCACTGAAGAAGCCCAGTCGCTCCTTCAGAACCACTAAACTTGAGTGGTTTAGCCTGGTTAAAATCCTTGTATTTGCATAGTACATTGTTGTTGTTGTTGGCTTGGTTCCATTGAGCAAAGAGGTTTGGAAATTGAGCAGCCATTTGCTGCGCAATGATTTCTGCCAGCTCGGCAGTCTCTATCTGGTTTTCGCGTCGAGGAGGCATTGTCTAAAAGAGGAAACATGAAAGGAAACGAGTGAGAGAATTTAGACGAAAAGAATGAGATGAAACAAATCTGATGAAAGCAAGGATAGTGGTTATTTGTTTGTTACTACAAAGCAACAAACGGCACACAGTGACTGATCAAAGTAAAGGGGTCAAAAATAATGTATCGCGAAGACATGCTCGCCTATAAGTGAACACTCATCCCAAGAATTCCCAGGTAAGCACAACTGGTCTCGCGTCTGATGAGATATATACGAAGTGCTTGCCTAGACAGAAAACCCAGAATACAGGCATTCACCCTTCCAGTTTGCACGTGTTCACATTATTTAAGACTCAAAACCTTGTCGAGATTTTGAAAATTCGAAGGGGTTCAAAACCATATAACAGAGGGTTCAAAACCTTACAATAGAGGGTTCAAAACCTTGTAATCAATCATCCTAGAACAGATGATTAGTTTTCAAAGCGGTTTTGAAATTTATGTTCTTGTTGTGGTCGTCGCCTAAGGATAGGTGACGGTATTGTTTTTATGACTAAACGCAAGTAAACTCGCGTTAGGGTCCTAAGAAAGTTATAGACTAGGTCAAAGCATTACTAATAACCTAATTCCCTATAACCATTGGCTCTGATACCATCTTTTCTGTCACACCCCGACCGCGTAAAACAACAAATCGCGGCGGAAACATCGGGGCGTGTTGCAACAGAATTAATGTTTCATAACCATGGATATCAAAAGTGTTTCGTTTTATTAAACATTGAGTAATTACATCGTCTGGAAATCTAATTACACTATTTAAACATAGTCTATCATTGTTATTGAGTCACTAAGGCCTTGTCCAGTCCTATGTGAGCATGCATCTTATCAATCGATATCATCCAACAATACCTGAAACATATGTGAAAACGAGGTCAGCAAAGAAATGCTGGCGAATACATAGGTTTTGTGAAAATAAGATTCATGACTTCAGTTTAAGAAAATGTTTAGTCATGAACCTTGTAATTTGCTTTGTCTTTGTAAATCATTTGAAAAATAATAACTTCGGATGATAAGTATAGATAAGAGAATAATGCATGATTAAATGAATAACCATGTAAATGAGTTTGTATAAGATATGTTGTTTGTAAATAAATGTCTTGTGAAAAGTATGTTACTTGTATAAAATGTTCTATGTCTCAAACTGAAATGATTCAAATAACGCTACAATATGTAATACCATACAAACACTTATATATAGGAAGTACCAGCGGCGTATCCACCATGTTTGTATCATATTACACACGCATCGTTACTTAATCACTTAACCAAACCAAACCAAACAATGTAAAATGTCTATGTTTAAATATCCATGTCAAATGTCTATGTCAAATATCCATGTATGGCAAGTGAAATGTCTCAAACTGAAATGATTCAAATAACGCTACAATATGTAATACCATACAAACACTTATATATAGGAAGTACCAGCGGCGTATCCACCATGTTTGTATCATATTACACACGCATCGTTACTTAATCACTTAACCAAACCAAACCAAACAATGTAAAATGTCTATGTTTAAATATCAATGTCAAATGTCTATGTCAAATATCCATGTCAAATGTCTATGTCAAATATCCATGTATGGCAAGTGAAATGTCTCAACTAAACCATATGCACAAAAACAAAGTATTGAAGTAAAACTTGGTTTAAATCAAAGTTATGTTTTGTGGAAAATACATGATCAAATGTCAATCATGTACAAATGTTTACCCAATCGTTAAACCATCTTGTTTTAATCGTTCAGATCGTTCTTGTTTTAACAAACCCTAACCAAAGGGTAAGTTAATATTTTAATTGTGAAACTACTTTATGGTCGATTCTCTAATAACATTCAAACCTTCTTGACGCGTTCCTCGTTCCATCTCGCTCTCGTTCTCGTTCTTAACAAACCCTTACCAAAGGATAAGTTAATGATTTCGTTCTTAACAAACCCTTACCAAAGGATAAGTTAATAATTACAGATTCAGTCGCTACCCACAACCCCCACACATAACAATGGGTGCAGTAAATAACGGGATTTGTCAGATCCTATGGTACCATAACCTAATACTGGTCGGCTTGATCATAGCTAATGAATGTCATCGGTCATGTAAACTACAACCAACAAGTTCGTTCACCTTATTGAAATTGTTATTAGTTTTTGAAATCATTGTATTCGTTCTTGAAATCATTGTATTCGTTCTTGAAATCATTGTATTCGTTCTTGAAATCATTGTATTCGTTCTTGAAATCATTGTTAGCGTTCTTGAAATAATTGTTATTGTTCTTGAAACCACATAGTAATTGTTATTGAAATCATTGATAAAGCATTTAGCACATATGAGTCACCCCAAAACAGTTGAAAACAGTAAAAGAGGGGAATAATGTACTCGCCTGAGAGTGCTTAGGAGTCTTGAACAACAACCAAACAAAGCTAGAGGGAGCACGGAATCAGTCGGCAAATCCAATACTATATAAATAAACCGGACTTAAATCGGAAGACTGGGTAGCAGGAGGGTTTGTAAACCAAATGAGTGTAGGAACTCATATGATATGGTTTAACAAAGCCTACATACTAAATGGAACTTAACCTAAGTGCCTTCGACCCATCGCGACCCATTAAGGTAACTTATGCTACTTTAACGCGTCGTGCGCGTGAAACGCGTTCAGACCGCCTAACTAGTCCTATGACAAGTGTTATATGCCTAAACATGTTACATAATCAGTTATGTGACAAAAGTTTAGGTTACATATGCTTAATTACCAATTATACATGAAAAGGGTATTCTGGTAATTTACCTAAGGCATATAAACTACCTATCATACAACTACTTAAACGATGTGACCATAGGGTATAACCTCGGAAGGTTATTCCCTACCTACTATGGTCACCTAATGTATTTGGTCGGATCCTAATGATCGACCAAACTGGGTCGGGTTCGAAGGTATAGGCGATTTATTAGATCGCCTACCCTACGACCCTAGACAACGTGGTAATCAGTGGGCATAGTCCCAAGGGACTATGACCAACGTGATTACACTCACGTTGCGAAGTTCAAACGAACTTCGCATTGACCATTACTGGTCAACGCTGAAAGTCAAACAAAGTTTGACTTTCGGACTCGAAAAGCAGTAAAATAAGGAAAAGAACGAAAGAATACTAACCCAGGGTCCCCGAATGCTAATCCCGATCTAAGAACTCAGGTATGAAACAATGGTTTCAACTTAGAGCTCTAAAATCAGAATTCTTGTGGGTTTTTAAGCCAAAGGGGGTGGGGTATTTATAGTATTCGGTCCACCGTTAGGATCGTTTCATGGAAAACGTGCCATGATCCAAGCCGTACATGTGTTGGAAACTTATGGTGCCTAAAATGTGATCCTTATCAGCTGACTAGACAATTGGAAACATGTGGTGGTGGATCAAACAGCTGCAACTTGCTGTTTAATACACTTAATCTGGTCAGAAGGAGCCAAGCGGCCCGCTTCAGGATGTGCTAAAACTCAGGCGGGCCGCCTGAGGGTCCTGATCAGACAACATGTTTCAGAAATGACAGTTTCAGTCCCTGCACGTGTTTAAGCCCATTTCCGGCACTTCTAAGGCCCGTAAAGCCAACTTTAAGGCCCTAAAATGATGCCTAAACATTGTGGACTTGAAACATACTCAAAAATATGCCGGGTGATGGTTCGTTTGGTCGTACGAACGCGATGTTCGGTTAATTACGACGGAATACGCATAAGCGCGAAAAACGATCCAAATGACGCGACGAATGGATTTTTCTCAAGGCGAACACTAAAATATAATGTAGTCATGCTTACATAAATTTTTGGATGTCCAGATGTATTCAGAACGTAAGTTATGCGCGAAAATGCAAACTTGTGCACTTTTTGACACTTTTAGTCCCTGAATGACACAAAAGTTTATTTTAGCACACCGAACCCCTCAAAGCCTATTTCTAAGCTATGTAAAGGATATTTAAGGTGTGTTTAACTTATGGTTATGTTCCGGAATGTCTGTTACAGTTCAAATTGGCATACTTTCGCAGTTTGTCAAGTTTAGTCCCTGTAAGCAATTTAGCTTATTTTTGCCATACCAAAGCCTTCAAAACTTATTTCTAAGTTATGTAAAGGTTATTTAAGGTATGTTAAGCCTATTTCACTATTCCAGAGTGTTCGTTGGATTAAACTGGTTATATTTACGCATCAGAGCGCGTATAACCTTCCAGAAAGCGATTTAAAGCTTAATGTCAAACAAGAGTTGATATGTGCAAATGATACACATATTTTTACCAATCCCAAGTATGAAATATAATATTTCATTGGCTCGGTATTTGTTTGATGGCCGTGGAGGCACAGGTGTTACATAACCTACCTTAAATAACCTTTACATAACTTAGAAATAAGTTTTGAAGGCTTTGGTATGTCAAAAACAAGTTAATTCGCTTACATGGACTAAATATGACAAACTGCGAAAGTATGTCAATTTGAACTGTAACAAACATTCTGGAACATGACCATAAGTTGAACACACCTTAAATATCCTTTATATAGCTTAGAAATAGGCTTTGAGGGGTTCGGTGTGCTAAAATAAACTTTTGGGTCATTCAGGGACTAAAAGTGTCAAAAAGTGCATAAGTTTGCATTTTCGCGCATAACTTATTTTCTGAATACATCCGGACATCCAAAAATTTATGTAAGCACTAAAATATTTTATTTTAGTGTTCGGCATAAGAAAAATCCATTCGTCGCGCCATTTGGATCGTTTTTCGCGCTTGTGCGCATTTCGTCGTAATTAAGCGAACATCGCGTTCGTATGGCCAAACGAACCAACCTCCGACATATTTTTGAGCGTGTTTCATGTCCACAATGTTTAGGCATCATTTTAGGGCCTTAAAGTTGGCTTTACGGGCCTTAGAAGTGTCGGAAATGGCCTTAAACACATGCAGGGACTGAAACTGTCATTTCTGAAACATGTTGGCTGATCAGGCAGGCCAGGCGGCCCGCATTATACTTGTCTGATCCTGAAGCGGGCCGCGTCCGACTATCAGACCAGATTCAGTGTTTTTAACAGCAGATTGCAGCTGTTTGATTCTCACCCACACATTCTCAATTGCTTAGTCAGCTGATAAGGATCATTTTTAGCTACCATAAGGTTCCGACACTTGTACGGATGCGATTAAAGCACGGTTTCCATGAAACGATCTTAACGGTGGACCGAAAACTATATATACCCCATCCCCATTGCTTCAAAACCACTAGAATTTTGATTTGAGAAACTCTAAGTTGAAACCATTGTTTCATACCTGAGATTCTTGAATCGAGATTAGCATTCGGGGACCCTTCGTAAGTATTCTTTCGTTCTTTTCTTTATTTTATTGCTTTTCGAGTCAGAAAGTCAAACTTTGTTTGACTTTCAGCGTTGACCAGCTTATGGTCAATGCGAAGTTCGTTTGAACTTCGCAACGTGATTGTAATCACGATGGTTATAGTCCCTTGGGACTATGCCTACTGATTACCACGTTGTCTAGGGTCGTAGGGTAAGCGATCTAATAAATCGCTTATACCTTCGAACCCGACCCAGTTTGGTCGATCATTAGGATCCGACCAAATACATTAGGTGACCATAGCATATAGGGAATAACCTTCCGAGGTTATACCTTATGGTCGCTTCGTTTAAGTAGTTGTATGATAGGTAGTTAAGCATATGTAACCTAAACTTTTGTCACATAATTGATTATGTAACATGTTTAGGCATATAACACTTGTCATAGGACTAGTTAGGCGGTCCGAACGCGTTTCACGCGAACGACGCGTTATAGTAGCATAAGCTACCTAAACGGGTCGTAATGGGTCGTAAACACTTAGGTTAAGTTTCGTTTAAACCATATTACACGAGTTTCCATACTCGTTTGGTTTACGAAACCTCATTCTATCCGATCTTCCGATTTAGGTCCGGTTTATTAACATAGTTACCTATATTAGGTGTCGTTTGATTCCGAGATTTCTAGCATTACTTGGTGATTATCTTAAGACATCTGAGCAATATCAAGTGAGTACATAGACCCCTCTTTTACTGTTTTCCAAACTGTTTTGGGGTGGAACACATGTGCCTACTTGTTACTTTTGTGCTTTCCTGCTTTCACATCATATACTTGCTATGTTCATTAGTACATTTATAGTATATGATTTCATTACATTTTATGCTATGTATGCCCATTGCGTGCGTACTTAGTACATCGTTTTACATTACATTTCATGCTAGGTGTGCCCATTATGTGCATTACTTAGTACATCGTTTTACATTACATTTCATGCTAGGTGTGCCCATTGTGTGCATTACTTAGTACATCGTTTTACATTACATTTCATGCTAGGTGTGCCCATTGTGTGCATTACTTAGTACATCGTTTTACATTACATTTCACGCTACGTATGTTCATTTGATTACATACTTAGTGCATCGTTTTCACATGCTTACATTTTTGGTATGACATTTGGTTTGTTTACAATGGAACAATACATTCATTAACACCGATCATGCCGTTCGTTAGTAGGTAGTGGTACCATAGGAATTGACAACTCCCGTTCCGGACATCCTGGGTATGGGGATGAAAGGAATGACCGAATTCGATATACATAATTTAGATAAACCTTTAATTTGTTTAAGGGTTTATCGCCACAGTCTCAAGGCTTAGATGTATGCATTTTAACAATACCGCATAGATGTTTGTATCAGTAAAGCATGCATTTATTACACAAAACATAACTTTGATTTAAACTATGTTTTACTTCAATACCTTGTTTTTGTGCATTTTACATATGGTTTAGCTGATATATTTCGCTTACCATACATGACATTTTGGTTACATATTACATGATCTACATTGAACATAAACATTTTGACATTTATATACACATTTGGTGGTTTACATTGGACATAGACATTTTGATATGGTTTACACAATAACACTTGACAATTGGTTTGTACATGAACAAGTTACATTGGTGGTTGTTTGGGTAAGTGATTTGAGTAACGAGGCGTGTGTAATATGATACAAACATGGTGGATACGCCGCTGGTACTTCCTATATATAAGTGTTCGTATAATATTACATAGCGCAACGTTATTTAAACCATTTCAGTATAGACATATTACATTTTATACAAATAACATATTTTTCACAAGACATTGTTTTACAAAACAGTTTATTGTATACAACTCATTTTACTTGGTTATTCATTTAACCTTACATTTATTTATACATATCAACTGATCTTATCGTTTTTCAAATGATTTACAAGACAAAGCAAATTACAAGGTTCATGACTAAACATTTTCTCAAATACAAGTCATGAATCCTATTTTCACAAACCTATGTATCTCACAGGCATTTTTATGCTGACGTACCTATTTTCACATGTGTTTTCAGGAGCTTTTCCGTAGGATGTTGATCACGATACTAGGGCGGACCTGTGCCTTCGAGACTAAAAATGGAGATAGACTTGTTTAATTATGTTATAAACTTTTAAATTACTGTTTTGAGACAATGTAACACCTTTATTGATAAATAAAATATCACTTTGTATGCCATGGTTGTGAAACAATTTATTCTGTTACGACACGCCCCGGCGTTTCCGCCGCGATTTGTTGTTTTACGCGGTCGGGGTGTGACATATGATGCGGATCGACTAAGTGTTACAATGTGATTTCGATACAAGTGTAAGTGTGTTGTGAGTGTTTGCAGCTAGAGAGAAAGAGAGTTCGAGAGATTGTGTGTGTTCTTATCTGATCCGATCAATCTATTTATAGTAAAAAGAAACTAACTAACTAGCCTATAAATCCGGGATATATGGAATCTTCCATTTGTGAACGTTGTAGTCCACGTCTTCCGGCTTCAACATCCATAATTCAACAGATTTGCCCGAGTCTCAAGGAGAAGAAGTCCACTTGAACGTTATAGACTTGTTCCAATAATCTGCACGTAAATTAATTAGTTACTACCAGGATACTGTATCAGGATGTTACCTATATCCTGATCCAGTATCCTGATCACAACAAAAGAAACATAGTCAGAATATTATTCAGGATATATGAGCAGAAAACCACCCATAACAGTACTTTATTGGCTTCTAAGATTGGTGTGCCAAAACGTCTAGATAGTTTCACCGCTGACATGTGTGCTGAGAACTGGGGCCGTAGTAGTTTTGCCAGAACCATGATCGAGATTAACGCTGATAACGATCTCAAGGACCATATAACAATTGCTATTCCGAAACTTGATGAGGAGGGATATATTATGGAACAAGTTGATGTCGAGTACGAGTGGAAGCCCCAAAGATGTTCGTTATGCTGTATATTTGGTCATGATGACCATAATTGTGCAAAAAATACTAATGCTAAGCCTAAGCAGGTAGTGGTTGACGAGGAGGGATTTGTTACGGACAAAAGGAGACTTGCTAAGCTGGGCAAGAAACAAAAACCAAAATTCATTTATAAACCCAAGAATAAAAATATGCAGCCAAGTACATCGGGCACGAAGACCGATTCTGAATCATATAATACATCAGGTAACGTCCAAGTTATGAAAAATTTTGAGGTTTTAGCTAAAACGGATGAAGAGAGGGTGGGAAATATTATAGATCAGAACGTAATTCCGTATAAAGACAAGAGAAATTCTAATCGGGTTGATGACGAAGTGGCGGAGGTGATTCCAATGGAAATGTCTAACTTTATGAGGAATGAGAATCATGAAACAAATTCTGAGGGGGCAAGCACTCCCGGTCACATCGGTATCAATGGATAGCATTATGGCTTGGAACATAAGGGGTATGAACCGACCCCTGAAACAAAGTGAGGTTCGGTTACTTGTAGCTGAAAATAACTTAAAAATTTGTGCTATCCTAGAGTCTCATGTGGAAGTTACAAAACTGGTTAAAGTATGTAAAAATGTTTTCAGAAAATGGAGTTGGACATCTAATGGTGGTCAGTGTAGTCGTGGCACTAGAATTATTTTGGGATGGGACACGGATTCGGTAGATCTCATGGTTTTGGCTCAATCGGACCAAGTTATACATGTTCAAATGGTTTTCAAAGCTGATAAAAAAGTTCTTTTCCGCTCGTTTGTGTATGCTAAAAATAAGTATCAGGACCGGAGGGCTCTATGGGATGATTTATGTAAGCACAATAGTCTGTGTCATGATAAACCTTGGTTTGTTATGGGGGATTTTAATACGACTCTTCATTTTGAGGATTCGCTATATGGGCCATCGAAACAAACTATCAGCATGCGGGAGTTCAATGAATGTGTTTAGAATTTGGAGCTCGTTGATATAAAAGGGCACGGCCTTCATTATACTTGGACTCAAAAACCAAAAAATGGCGTGGGTCTCCTTAAGAAGATTGATCGGGTTATGGGTAATTTTAAATTCCTAGAGATTTTTCCTGATGCTTATGCCATGTACCAACCGTATAGAGTGTCTGATCATTCTCCATGCATCTTGAAGACGTCTAATAACTTGGCGAACCGTGCTAAACCCTTCAAGTTTCCTAATTTCATCACCGCCAAACCGGATTTCAGGAAATATGTTATTAAGGAATGGACGAAGAGCATTGATGGTGTTCACATGTTTTCGGTTATGAAGAAACTCAGGAACTTAAAGCCGCATATGAGAAGAATTTTGTTTGATCAAGGTAATCTCCATGCTAAGGTCGTTGAGATGAGGAAAAAACTGGATGAAATCCAGAACCTGATTGATAAGAACCCGATGGATGCTAGTTTACGGCAAACGGAGGTGCAATATCTTCATGATTTTCAATCAGCTGCTTATGATGAGGAATGTTTTTTAAAATAGAAATCTAAGGTGGAATAATTATGTGCCGGTGATTTGAATACCAAATTCTTTCACAACACGGTGAAAACCAGGAATGCGAGGAGCAAAATCCATAGTATTTTGGATGCTACGGGTACCCGTCATGAAGGAGATGGTGTGGTGGATGTGTTAGTGTCTCATTATTCTAATTTCTTGGGGGTCGAATACCTAGTAGATACGGTTAATTTGGAGGATGTCTTTGTCAGTGCTCTTACTTATAATCAGGCGGATTACATGGTTCGTCAGGTTACCCGTGAGGAGATTAAGCAGGCCATGTTTAGTACCGGTGAGAATAAAGCCCCCGGCCCTGATGGTTACACGTCAGCTTTTTTTAAACATGCTTGGGATATAGTGGGTGAGGAAGTTACTAATGCGGTGTTGGATTTTTTTGATAACGGTCAAATCTTGAAACAAATAAATCACACGATTCTGGCTCTGATCCCAAAGAAAGAAACCGCGGACTCAGTTTTAGATTATCGTCCAATTTCTTGTTGCAATGTTTTGTACGAGTGCATAAGTAAGATTATCACGGATAGAATAAAGGGTAGCCTGGGTTCGCTTGTGGGTATAAATCAGTCTGCCTTTGTGCCGGGTAGGAAAATATCTGATAATATTGATATCCAGAAAGCCTACGATACGGTTAATTGGGGTTTTTTGGAGGTTGTTCTTCAACGGTTTGGGTTTCATCATAAGATGGTTAGGTGGATCATGACCTGTGTTACTACTGCTTCTTATTCGATAAGTATTAATGGGGATATCCATGTCTATTTTCGAGGAAAGCGTGGCCTGCGTCAAGGGGATCCTATGTCGCCATACTTATTTACGCTAATCATGGAGGTGCTTTCTTTATTACTTCAAAGGGCGGCCAACACGTCATTTAAATATCATGCTCATTGTACTAAACAGAAAATCATTAACGTCTCCTTCGCTGATGATTTATTTATTTTCGTTAATGGTGACATCAGGTCGGTTAAGAAGGTTAAGGATGCTCTTGAAGTGTTCACTCGTATTTCCGGTTTGGTTCCGAGCCCTTCGAAAAGCATGGTTTTCTTTTGTAATATTTCTCAATCGGTTCGTCAGGAGATCCTTACTGTGATGCCTTTCCAGCAAGGAGACCTTCCCGTTCGGTATCTTGGGGTTCCTCTTATTACTACTAAGCTGAATTTTAAGGATTGCAAAATCCTTGTTGACCGTATAGAGCATAAAATAGCAAGCTGGATGAATAAAACCTTGTCTTTCACGGGTCGGCTTCAACTTATAATTCGGTTCTTTCTTCTATGCACATCTACTGGGCGTCTGTCTTTATCATTCCGACCCGTGTTATTAATGATCTTGAGAAAAGAATCCGCAGATTCTTGTGGAATGCGGGTACTGAAGGTAGAGTACGAGCGAAAGTGGCTTGGAAAGACGTTTGCTTACCAAAAAATGAAGGTGGTTTAGGCATTCGGAGTGTTGCTGATGTGAACAAAGCTTTGATCGCCAATCATATATGGAATATTATTACTAAGCGGAAATCTTTATGGGTCGATTGGATTCTCTCATATAAGCTGAAAGGTAAGTCTTTTTGGGATATCCCGAGTCGTGGCAGCATGAGTTGGGGATGGAGAAAAATTCTCTCTATTCGGGATCTGGTACGTCCTCATATTTGGTATTCTATTCGGAGTGGGTCTCGAACCAACGCATGGAGTGATAATTGGTGTGACTTGAGCCCGTTAAGATCTTTCATTACTCCGAGACATATTGCAAATGCAGGTTTTAACCTCCAAACCTGTGTTTCGGATCTGATTGATGAGAATTCTCAATGGAAATGGCCTCAAGCTTGGTATGACTTATATCCGGTGTTAATTAACCTATCTGTTCCGAATTTGGATAATAATATGGAGGATCGGCTGACTTGGAAGGACCTGGAAGGTGACACATGTAGTTTCGGATCCGGAACAGTGTGGGAAACTATCCGTAACCAGGATGAGGTGGTTTTGTGGGTGAATATGGTGTGGTTTGTTCAAAATGTTCCTGATAAGCTCACTTAGAAGGATAGACAGGGTAATCTTTCGGATTTCAGCGCTAGGGAGGTGTGGGAGAACATCCGATCGCGTGGAGAGGAGGTTGTTTGGGTCGATTTGGTGTGGTTTAGCCAGTGTATCCCTAGGCACTCGTTCCATTTGTGGTTAGTTATTAAGAATAAGCTGAAAACTCAGGACCGGATGGGAGTTTGGGATGCGGGAAGTGCTACCAACCTAAATCTCATGTGTTGTCCACTGTGTAAGCATGGTAAAGACTCTCGAGACCATTTATTTTTTCGGTGCTCTTATAGCTTGCAAGTTTGGGACTTGGTTAAAGATATGGCTTATATGGACTCTGTTGATGTAAATTGGGACTCCATTATAACGTGGCTTTCTCAACACGCTACTAGTAATTCAGCGGAGAGTATTGTTAGTAAGTTGGTTGTTGCAGCTTCTACATATTTCATATGGCAAGAAAGAAACAACAGGCTTTTTTCTACTAATCAGCGAAATGCTACTATGATTGCTAATATTGTTCTTCATACGGTTCGTCTGAAGTTGATGACGTTCAAGGCTGGGAGAGGATCAAAGTACCCGCTGGTGTTAGAGAGATGGAAGTTCCAAGTGAAGGCTTTAAGCATCGATCCGGGCTAGAGTTTTTATGCTTTGAGTATTATTGTTAGTTGCCATTGTATCGGCTTCTGGTTGTTTTTCTTTGGGTCGGTTTGTTTTGTCTGTTTGGTTTTGGTTGTTGGGTTTGTTTGTTTGGTTGTGCTAGTCTTGGTATGCCAAGTCTAGCTCTAGTGTGCTGCTTTGGTACACTTGTGTGATTCTTTATTCTTTATTAATAAAATTCACCGGGGTAACCCCTTTACCCAAAAAAAAATATGGTGTGGTTTGCTCAATGTATTCCGAGGCACTCTTTTCACATGTGGCTTGTGTTAAGAATAAGCTAAAGACTCAAGATAGATTGGCGGCTTGGGAAGCAGGAAGCGAAACTAATTTACGGCTAATGTGTTGTCCTCTTTGTAGGTACAATCGGGACTCGCGTGATCACCTTTTCTTTCAATGTTCGTTTGCGTCTACAATTTGGAACACCGTGAAGAAAATGGTGGATCTGGATGGTGTAAATGATGCTTGGAGTTCGATTATGACATGGATGGAGCAATATGCAAAGTCAAAAAAACTGGTTCATGTTATTTGCAAGCTTCTTATTGCGGCGTCTTCGTACTTTATTTGGCAAGAGAGGAATAATCGTTTATTCTCCCAAAATTACCGAACTCCGGAACAGGTGGCGCAAGTGATCATTCATACGGTTCGGCTAAAATTAATGGGATTCAAAGATGATACCAATCCGGTGAATAGAAG
Source organism: Helianthus tuberosus (assembly GCA_030545235.1). Taxonomy (NCBI): domain Eukaryota; kingdom Viridiplantae; phylum Streptophyta; class Magnoliopsida; order Asterales; family Asteraceae; genus Helianthus; species Helianthus tuberosus. The sequence goes on from CM060442.1 coordinate 96,342,716, forward strand.
ATTATTAGAGAAATGGAAGATCTCCACAAAGAATCAAGTTAATGATCCAGGCTAAGAGTCGTTAATTTGTTTCTTGGGTGTCTAGTTTAGTTGTGGTTGTGTCTTTTTTCGAGTTTCAGTGGTAGTTATGGGCTGTTTGCCTTGGATGTTTTTTGTGTCGGATTTCCTAGGCTTGGTATGCCAAGTCTAGTAGTGTGTGCCAGTTTCTTGTCACACCCTGTTTTTTATTGTTGATATATAAAATTCACCGGGGTAACACTTTAACCAAAAAAAAAAATAGTAGTGTGTGGTTCAAACACTGTGCGGTCAAGCATCACTTGTTTGTACAGTGTGTATTAGGAGTTGCACCTTCCCCAAATGCGTGGTACACGTGGCTCATGCAGTGTGCGGTATGTCTTGCTCAGGTTGTTCCTTGTGCAGTTTGGATTGTACCCCTTTGAGGGTGTGCGGTGCCATTTATTCCAAACACATGTGTCACGGATTTCAGGATCAAATTAGATAAGACAAAAACAGAACAACATTCCATGTTCCTAGGATTCAAACATCAATCATTACGATTTTACTATTCATTTTCCAGTCTTTATTCACATCCAATCATTTTCAAGTCATGCTTAACATTTTCAGATTCTTCAAGTTTTCATATATCATCTAATCATCAAAATAGGATCCATGGTTTTATCATATCGACAGTCATTTCCTCGAACTTTTACACTGTATTATCCATATGTTTTGTCACACCCCGACCACGTATAGCATACAAGACGTGGCGGAAAACGTCGGGGAGTGTTGTAACAGAATTAATTGTTTCAAATCCATGGCAAACAAAGTTGTATTTTATTTATCAACATAAGTGTTACATTGTTTCAAACAGAAATTAAAGAGTTTAGTACATAATTAAACATCGTCTAGCTTCATTTTAAGTTTCTAAGGCACAGGTCCGCCCTAGTGTCATGATCGTCATCCTACGGAAAAGCACCTGAAAACACATGTGAAAGTAGGTACGTCAGCATAAAAATGCCTGTGAGATACATAGGTTTTTGTGAAAATAGGATTCATGACTTAAGTTTAAGAAAATGTTTAGTCATGAACCTTGTAATTTGATTTGTTTTGTAAATCGCTTGAAAAACAATAAGTCCAGATGATATGTATAGATAAATGAATAATGTATGGTTAAATGAATAACCATATAAAATGAGTTGTATAAAATAAACTATATTGTAAACCAAAGTCTAGTAAAAACATGTCACTTGTGTAAAATGTATAAGTCCAAAATGAATGATTTAAATAACGCTATGATATGTAATATAATACAACCACTTATGTATAGGAAGTACCAGCGACGTATCCACCATGATTGTATCATATTACTCACATCTCGTTACTTAAGTCACTTAAACCAACCAACAAAGTATAATGTCTATGTTTAAACCAATAGTCAAAAGTCCTTGTATAAACCATGTCAAATGTTGATAGCCCAAAAGTAGTCAAGTAATGTGTAACAAATGTTATATATGGTAAGTAAAATAAGACTACTTAAACCATAAGTAAAAATGTACAAAACAAAGTATTTTGAATATATCAAAAAGTTATGTTTTGCAAAGTGATGCATGATACATTGATACAAACATTTATGTGGTAAGTTAACGCATACATTCAAGCCTTGAGACAGTCGGATAACCCTTTCAGTCAAGGTTATCAAAAGAAATGTTTTCGGATTCAGTCATTCCTTACATCCAAACAAACCCGGGATGTCAGGAATGGGATTTGTCAAGTCCTATGGTACCAATACTTACTCCCGAGCGGCGTAGCAAATGTTAATGAACGTAATAAAGACCCGTTTGTGCAAACCAAATGTCATAGCAGTTGTATACATGTCATATGAAAACAATGTACTAAGTATGCTAAGTTAACATACAAAGTAGAAAAGTCTTGTAAATCAATGTGCTAGCATGCTATCAGTCAACATACATAGCAGAAATGTAATGTAAAACAATGTACTAAGTATGCACACAATGGACATACATAGCATGAAATGTAATGAAATCAATCATGTACTATAATGTACTAACAAACATAGCTGGTATATGATGTGAAAACAGGAAAGCATGAAAGTAACAAGTAGGCACATGTGTTTCACCCCAAAACAGTTTGGAAAACAGTAAAAGAGGGGTCTATGTACTCACTTGTGATTACTCAGTAGTCCTGGAGTGATAACCAAACAATGATATAGATCACGGAATCAAACGGCACCTAATATAGATAACTATGTTAATAAACCGGACCTAAATCGGAGGATCGGATAGAATGAGGGTTTGTAAACCAAACGAGTGTAGAGACTCGTGTCATTTGGTTTAACAAAGCCTACATACTAAATGAAACCTAACATAATTGTTTACGACCCATTACGACCCGTTTAGGAAGCTTATGCTACTTTAACGCATCGTGCGCGTGAAACGCGTTCGGACCGCCTAACTAGTCCTATGACAAGTATTATATGCCTAAACATGTTGCATAATCAGTTATGTGACAAAAGTTTAGGTTACATATGCTAAATTACCAATTATACATGAAAAGGGTATTCTGGTAATTTACCTAAGGCATATAAACTACCTATCATACAACTACTTAAACGATGTGACCATAGGGTATAACCTCGGAAGGTTATTCCCTACACTATGGTCACCTAATGTATTTGGTCGGATCCTAATGATCGACCAAACTGGGTCGGGTTCGAAGGTATAAGCGATTGATCAGATCGCTTACCCTACGACCCTAGACAACGTGGTAATCAGTAGGCATAGTCCCAAGGGACTATGACCATCGTGATTACAATCACGTTGCGAAGTTCAAACGAACTTCGCATTGACCATAAGCTGGTCAACGCTGAAAGTCAAACAAAGTTTGACTTTCTGACTCTAAAGCAATAAAATAAGGAAAAGAACGAAAGAATACTTACGAAGGGTCCCCGAATGCTAATCTCGATTCAAAAATCTCAGGTATGAAACAAATGTTTCAACTTAGAGTTTCTCAAATCAAAATTCTTGTGATTTTGAAGCATGGGGGGTGGGGTATTTATAGTAAAAGGTCCACCGTTAAGATCGTTTCATGGAAACCGTGCTTTAATCGCAACCGTACAATTGTTGGAAAGTTATGGTGCCTAAAAATGGTCCTTATCATCTGACTAAGCAATTGGGAATGTGTGGGTGAGGATCAAACAGCTGCAACCTGCTGTTAAAAACATTTATTCTGGTCTGATAGTGGGAAGCGGCCCGCTTCAGGATCAGACAAACACAATGCGGGCCGCCTGGCCCTTCTGATCAGCAAACATGTTTGAAAAATGACAGTTTCAGTCCCTGCACGTGTTTAAGGCCATTTCCGACACTTCTAAGGCCCGTAAAGCCAACTTTAAGGCCCTAAAATGTTGCCTAAACATTGTGGACATGAAACATGCTCAAAAATATGCCGGGTGTTGGTTCGTTTGGTCGTACGAACGCGATGTTCGCTTAATTACGACGGAATGCGCATAAGCGCGAAAAACGATCCAAATGACGCAACGAATGGATTTTTTTGCAAGCCAAACACTAAAGCATAATATAATCATGCTTACATAAATTTTTGGATGTCCGGATGTATTCAGAACGTAATTTATGCGCAAAAGTGCAAACTTGTGCACTTTTTGACACTTTTAGTCCCTGAATGTCCCAAAAGTTTATTTTAGCATACCGAACCCCTCAAAGCCTATTTCTAAGCTATGTAAAGGGTATTTATGATATGTTTGACTTATGGTCATGTTCTGGAATGTTCGTTACAGTTCAGATTGGCATACTTTCGCAGTTTGTCAAGTTTAGTCCCTGTAAACGAATTAACTTGTTTTTGCCATACCAAAGCCTTTAAAACTTATTTCTAAGTTATGTAAAGGTTATTTAAGGTATGTTAAGTATATGTTGATGTTCCGGAGTATTTGTCGCATTAAACTGGTTACGTTTACGCACCAGCTTGCGTATAACTCTCCAGAAAGTGATATAGAGTTTGAAATTGAATGAAGGTCAAAACATGAAAAATGTAAAACACAACAAAACAAACATTGAGATCAAATAACATTGTTTTATTGATAATAGAACTGTTCATAGTGATTACAAGCACAGTTGTTACAGTCTCCCCTACTTGTGGAAATTTCGTCCCGAAATTTATTTAGAGGAAACTCGTGGAAAAAGATGTGGATATTTAGCCTTCATTTGATCTTCGCGTTCCCAAGTAAACTCAGGTCCACGTTTAGCTTCCCAGCGAACTTTGACCAAAGGAATGCGCTTGCGTTTAAGCCACTTGACTTCACGTTCCATGATTTCCACTGGTTTCTCAACAAATTTCAGTGTTTTGCCAACACGAATTTCGTCAAGCGGTATGTGGAGATTCTCATCAGCTAAACACCTCTTGAGATTGGATACGTGAAAAGTTGGATGAACATTTCCAAGTTCCGGAGGTAACTCAAGTCTGTAGGCTACCTTTCCGATTCTTTCGACGATCTTGAATGGTCCAACATATCTAGGTGCAAGTTTTCCTTTCTTTCCAAATCTGATCACACCTTTCCAAGGTGAGACCTTAAGTAATACTCGATCACCGACTTGAAATTCCAAGGGTTTGCGTTTTGGATCCGCGTAACTCTTTTGACGGCTCATAGCTGTCTGAAGGTTATCGCGAACTTTCTTGACCTTGTCAGTTGTCTCTAAAATGAGGGCAGGTCCAGTAAGTTGGGCCTCGCCGATCTCATTTCAGCAGACTGGTGAACGACATTTTCGACCATAGAGAGCCTCGAAAGGAGCCATTTTGATGCTGGTGTGATAACTGTTGTTGTAGGAGAATTCAATCAATTTAAGATGTGAATCCCAGCTACCACCAAAATCGATCACACAAGCTCTAAGCATATCCTCCAGAGTCTGGATTGTTCTCTCAGATTGACCATCCGTTTGCGGATGATAAGCTGTGCTCAGATTAAGTTGGGTCCCCATAGCAGATTGCATGGTTCTCCAAAAATGAGAAGTGAAACGAGCATCTCTGTCAGAAATGATGTTCAACGGAACACCATGTCGAGCTACAATTTCATCCACATAAATTTGAGCAAGTCTGTCAGCAGGAAAATCCTCACGGATTGGGAAGAAATGTGCTGACTTAGTAAGACGATCAACGACTACCCAGATGGCATCATGACCTTTCTTTGTGCGTGGAAGTTTGGTAACAAGATCCATAGTAATGTTTTCCCATTTCCAAACTGGGATCTCTGGTTGCACCAATAAACCTGAAGGACGTTGATGTTCAGCCTTAACCTTAAGACAAGTAAGGCATTTGGATACATATAAAGCAATGTCTTTCTTCATACCAGGCCACCAATAGTGAATACGAAGATCCTTATACATCTTATCTGAGCCCGGATGAATGGAATAACGAGACTTATGGGCTTCATCCATAAGCAAGGTGCGAAGGTTATCTAGGCTTGGGACCCACAAACGGTCCATGAAGTAATACGATCCATTGTCCTTCAGTTCCAGAGCAGGTGTTATGTGATAGGGAAATTCCTTATCCATCAAACCTTGTGAAACACAAGATTGTTGAGCCTGAGAAATGCGTGCTTGGATATCGGATCGAGCTTGAATAACAGACTGAACACGTACACAATGAAGCTTAGTACGTTCCTTACGACTTAATGCATCAGCTACGACATTCGCCTTACCAGGATGGTAGCGAATTTCGCAGTCATAGTCGTTTAAAAGCTCAACCCAACGTCGTTGCCTCATGTTGAGTTCTTTCTGATTGAAGATATGCTGGAGACTTTTGTGGTCCGTGAAAACCACACATTTTGTACCGTACAAATAATGTCTCCAGATCTTTAGAGCGAAAACAACTGCACCCAACTCAAGATCATGAGTGGTGTAGTTCTTCTCATGTATCTTCAACTGCCTCGATGCATATGCTATGACTTTGTTCCTTTGCATCAGAACACAACCAAGGCCTAATTTCGATGCATCACAATACACGACAAAATCATCATCACCCTCAGGCAATGATAGAACAGGCGCATCACAAAGCTTCTGCTTCAAGCGTTGAAAAGCTTCCTCTTGTTTGAATCCCCAATCAAAGGGTTTGTTCTTCTGAGTTAGAGCAGTTAGAGGAACTGCAATCTTTGAGAAGTTTTCAATGAAGCGGCGGTAATAACCCGCTAGACCAAGAAAAGAACGAACTTCAGTAGGAGTAGTAGGCGTATCCCAATCCTTAATCGCACTGATCTTGGAGGGATCTACATGAATACCTCGTTCGTTGATAAAATGCCCCAAAAACTGAACTTCTTTAAGCCAAAATTCGCACTTGGAGAATTTGGCGAAAAGTTGCTCTTTCTTCTGGAGTTCCAGAGTAAGACGAAGATGCTGCTCGTGATCAGCTCGCGTCTTAGAGTAAATCAAGATGTCGTCAATGAAAACAATGACGAACTGATCCAAATAAGGTTTGCAGACCCTATTCATTAAGTCCATGAATACAGCAGGAGCATTAGTCAAACCGAATGGCATGACTGTGAATTCATAATGCCCATAACGAGTGCGGAATGCTGTCTTGGGAATATCTTCTTCTTGCACGCGAAGTTGATGATATCCAGATCGCAGATCAATCTTCGAGAAATAAGAAGCGCCCTGTAACTGATCAAAGAGGTCGTCTATGCGAGGTAGGGGATATCGATTCTTGATGGTAAGCTTGTTAAGCTCACGATAATCGATACACATCCTAAAAGATCCATCCTTCTTCTTGACAAAAAGAATGGGAGCACCCCAAGGTGAAAAGCTAGGACGGATAAAGCCTTTGTCAGAGAGTTCCTGAAGCTGCTTAGACAACTCTTGCATCTCAGACGGTGCAAGACGATATGGAGCTCTGGCAACGGGATTTGCACCAGGTACGAGATCAATGCGGAACTCGACTTGGCGTGCTGGGGGTAGACCAGGTAAATCTTCAGGGAATACTTCAGAATAATCCCGAACGACAGGAATATCTGAAATAGACTTACCCTTGCCTTTATCTTCTGTAACATGTGCTAAGAAAGCCACATAGTTCTTCCGCAGATACTTCCGAGCTTTAAAACAAGACATGAGCTTGAGACCACCAGACGGTTTCTCACCTTGAACCTGTAGGATCTCGCCTGTCGAAAGCGGCACACGAACAATCTTCTCAGAACAAACTATCTCTGCGTGATGCTTAGATAACCAATCCATACCCACAATGACGTCGAAGCTTCCAAGTTGCATTGGCGTGAGGTCGATAGGAAAAAGATGGTCGTTAAGGTTCAACTGGCAGTTGTGAAGAACAGAATCAAGAATAATGGGTTCACCACTAGCAACTTCTACTGTCAAAGGTTTACCTAGTTTCGTTCTAGACACGCGAAGCATAGGCTCAAAAGACAAAGACACGAAACTCTTATCGGCACCAGAATCGAAAAGAACAGATGCAGGCTGATTATTTATAAAGAACGTACCGTTCACCACATTATCATCCGCCTGCGCCTCTTGGGCATTCATGTTAAAGGCTCGGCCTCGAGCCGGAGCCTGATTCGGATTCTGGTTGGCTAGCCTTGGGCACCGGTTCCTGTAGTGGGTCAGATCCCCACAATTGTAGTACGAACCAGGAGGAAAATGAGGTCGTGCAGCTTGGCCTTGTTGCTGAGCAAGAGGCTGAGCAACTTGTTGAGCTTGGTTCGGAACTACCTGGTTCTGGTTAACAGGAATGCGGCAGTTGACAGCAAGATGACCAGATCTTCCGCAGTTGGTGCACTGACGACACTGGAGATGTGGTTGGTGATGGCCATTACACCTGTTACACAAAGGTGCATTGCCAAAATAAGGCTTCTTGGCAGGTGGTTGCGCATGCTGATTTGGTGCAGCTTGAGCCTGTGCAGTAACAGCATAGTTTTGGGAAGCCTTTCGCTTCCTAGACCCTCTTGCGGAACCCGAATTCTTCCCATTCTTGTTTTCACCTTTCTTACCATCCCCTTTGTCAGATGCCTGCTTCTTACCCTTGTCACCCTTCTTATGCAGCTTTCCCTTACGAATCTGCGACTCAGTCAACGTCGCTGATAACTCGATCGCCTGACGAAGTGTGGCAGGGTCACTACCAGTAAGGATGTCTTGTACTGAGTCAGGCAGGCCATCGATGTACCTTTCGATAGCCTTGTCGAGTGGGGTAACCATAGTCGGGCAAAGCAGACTCAACTCTTCAAACCGATCAGTATATGCCCTGTGCTCACCACTATCCTGCTTCAACTTATCAAACTCTTTCTCCAACGCTCGCTGTTCATGACGAGGACAGAATTCCCTCATCATAAGGGCTCTAAGTTCAGCCCATGTCTGTGCGAGAGCAACTTCTGCACCTCTGTCTCTCATAACCCCGTTCCACCATGTCAAAGCCCTCTTCTGAAATACGCTCGAAGCAAACTCGACTTTGCGATTATCCGGACACTGCACGTGGCGGAAAGTATTCTCAATGCTCTCGAACCACTGAAGAAGCCCAGTCGCTCCTTCAGAACCACTAAACTTGAGTGGTTTAGCCGAGTTAAAATCTTTGTATTTGCATGGAGCATTGTTGTTGTTGTTGGCTTGTTGCCATTGAGCAAAGAGATTTGGGAATTGAGCAGCCATCTGCTGCGCAATAATTTCTGCCAGCTCGGCAGTTGCTATCTGGTTCTCGCGTCGAGGAGGCATTCTAAAAGAGGAAAACATGAAAGGAAACGAGTGAGATGATTGGATGAAAAGAATGAGATGATAAAAACAAGAATTGCAAACAGCATAGATGGTGGTCATTCGTCCGTATCACAAAGTAAACAAACGACACACAGTGACTAATCAAAGTAAATGGGTCAAAAATAATGTATAATGAAGACATGCTCGCCTATAAGTGAACACTCATCCCAAGAATTCCCAGGTAACCACAACTGGTCTCGCGTCTGGTTGAGATGTATACGAAGTGCTTGCCTAGACAGAAAACTCAGAATACAGGCATTCACCCTTCCAGTTTGCACGTGTTCACATTATTTATAACCCAAAACCTTGACGAGATTTTGAAAATTTGAAGGCACAAGGCCAAAAATTTAATCAAACTGAAAAGGGTTCAAAACCATATAAAAGAGGGTTCAAAACCTTGTAATAATTTATTCAAAAACAGATGATTGTTTTTCAAAAATCGTTTCGGAAAAATTTGGTTCTTGTTTTGATAATCACCTAAGGATAGGTGATGTACATGTTTTAAGATCTAAACACAAGATAACTTGTGTTAGGGTCCTAGAAAAGTTATAGTCTAGGTCAAAGCATTACTAATAACCTAATTCCCTATAACCATTGGCTCTGATACCAACTCTTCTGTCACACCCCGACCACGTATAGCATACAAGACGTGGCGGAAAACGTCGGGGAGTGTTGTAACAGAATTAATTGTTTCAAATCCATGGCAAACAAAGTTGTATTTTATTTATCAACATAAGTGTTACATTGTTTCAAACAGAAATTAAAGAGTTTAGTACATAATTAAACATCGTCTAGCTTCATTTTAAGTTTCTAAGGCACAGGTCCTCCCTAGTGTCATGATCGTCATCCTACGGAAAAGCACCTGAAAACACATGTGAAAGTAGGTACGTCAGCATAAAAATGCCTGTGAGATACATAGGTTTTTGTGAAAATAGGATTCATGACTTAAGTTTAAGAAAATATTTAGTCATGAACCTTGTAATTTGATTTGTTTTGTAAATCGCTTGAAAAACAATAAGTCCAGATGATATGTATAGATAAATGAATAATGTATGGTTAAATGAATAACCATATAAAATGAGTTGTATAAAATAAACTATATTGTAAACCAAAGTCTAGTAAAAACATGTCACTTGTGTAAAATGTATAAGTCCAAAATGAATGATTTAAATAACGCTATGATATGTAATATAATACAACCACTTATGTATAGGAAGTACCAGCGGCGTATCCACCATGATTGTATCATATTACTCATATCTCGTTACTTAAGTCACTTAAACCAACCAACAAAGTATAATGTCTATGTTTAAACCAATAGTCAAAAGTCCTTGTATAAACCATGTCAAATGTTGATAGCCCAAAAGTAGTCAAGTAATGTGTAACAAATGTTATGTATGGTAAGTAAAATAAGACTACTTAAACCATAAGTAAAAATGTACAAAACAAAGTATTTTGAATATATCAAAAAGTTATGTTTTGCAAAGTGATGCATGATACATTGATACAAACATTTATGTGGTAAGTTAACGCATACATTCAAGCCTTGAGACAGTCGGATAACCCTTTCAGTCAAGGTTATCAAAAGAAATGTTTTCGGATTCAGTCATTCCTTACATCCAAACAAACCCGGGATGTCAGGAATGGGATTTGTCAAGTCCTATGGTACCACTACTTACTCCCGAGCGGCGTAGCAAATGTTAATGAACGTAATAAAGACCCGTTTGTGCAAACCAAATGTCATAGCAGTTGTATACATGTCATATGAAAACAATGTACTAAGTATGCTAAGTTAACATACAAAGTAGAAAAGTCTTGTAAATCAATGTGCTAGCATGCTATCAGTCAACATACATAGCAGAAATGTAATGTAAAACAATGTACTAAGTATGCACACAATGGACATACATAGCATGAAATGTAATGAAATCAATCATGTACTATAATGTACTAACAAACATAGCTGGTATATGATGTGAAAACAGGAAAGCATGAAAGTAACAAGTAGGCACATGTGTTTCACCCCAAAACAGTTTGGAAAACAGTAAAAGAGGGGTCTATGTACTCACTTGTGATTACTCAGTAGTCCTGGAGTGATAACCAAACAATGATATAGATCACGGAATCAAACGGCACCTAATATAGATAACTATGTTAATAAACCGGACCTAAATCGGAGGATCGGATAGAATGAGGGTTTGTAAACCAAACGAGTGTAGAGACTCGTGTCATTTGGTTTAACAAAGCCTACATACTAAATGAAACCTAACATAATTGTTTACGACCCATTACGACCCGTTTAGGAAGCTTATGCTACTTTAACGCATCGTGCGCGTGAAACGCGTTCGGACCGCCTAACTAGTCCTATGACAAGTATTATATGCCTAAACATGTTGCATAATCAGTTATGTGACAAAAGTTTAGGTTACATATGCTAAATTACCAATTATACATGAAAAGGGTATTCTGGTAATTTACCTAAGGCATATAAACTACCTATCATACAACTACTTAAACGATGTGACCATAGGGTATAACCTCGGAAGGTTATTCCCTACACTATGGTCACCTAATGTATTTGGTCGGATCCTAATGATCGACCAAACTGGGTCGGGTTCGAAGGTATAAGCGATTGATCAGATCGCTTACCCTACGACCCTAGACAACGTGGTAATCAGTAGGCATAGTCCCAAGGGACTATGACCATCGTGATTACAATCACGTTGCGAAGTTCAAACGAACTTCGCATTGACCATAAGCTGGTCAACGCTGAAAGTCAAACAAAGTTTGACTTTCTGACTCTAAAGCAATAAAATAAGGAAAAGAACGAAAGAATACTTACGAAGGGTCCCCGAATGCTAATCTCGATTCAAAAATCTCAGGTATGAAACAAATGTTTCAACTTAGAGTTTCTCAAATCAAAATTCTTGTGATTTTGAAGCATGGGGGGTGGGGTATTTATAGTAAAAGGTCCACCGTTAAGATCGTTTCATGGAAACCGTGCTTTAATCGCAACCGTACAATTGTTGGAAAGTTATGGTGCCTAAAAATGGTCCTTATCATCTGACTAAGCAATTGGGAATGTGTGGGTGAGGATCAAACAGCTGCAACCTGCTGTTAAAAACATTTATTCTGGTCTGATAGTGGGAAGCGGCCCGCTTCAGGATCAGACAAACACAATGCGGGCCGCCTGGCCCTTCTGATCAGCAAACATGTTTGAAAAATGACAGTTTCAGTCCCTGCACGTGTTTAAGGCCATTTCCGACACTTCTAAGGCCCGTAAAGCCAACTTTAAGGCCCTAAAATGTTGCCTAAACATTGTGGACATGAAACATGCTCAAAAATATGCCGGGTGTTGGTTCGTTTGGTCGTACGAACGCGATGTTCGCTTAATTACGACGGAATGCGCATAAGCGCGAAAAACGATCCAAATGACGCAACGAATGGATTTTTTTGCAATCCAAACACTAAAGCATAATATAATCATGCTTACATAAATTTTTGGATGTCCGGATGTATTCAGAACGTAATTTGTGCGCAAAAGTGCAAACTTGTGCACTTTTTGACACTTTTAGTCCCTGAATGACCCAAAAGTTTATTTTAGCATACCGAACCCCTCAAAGCCTATTTCTAAGCTATGTAAAGGGTATTTATGGTATGTTTGACTTATGGTCATGTTCCGGAATGTTCGTTACAGTTCAGATTGGCATACTTTCGCAGTTTGTCAAGTTTAGTCCCTGTAAACGAATTAACTTGTTTTTGCCATACCAAAGCCTTTAAAACTTATTTCTAAGTTATGTAAAGGTTATTTAAGGTATGTTAAGTATATGTTGATGTTCCGGAGTATTTGTCGCATTAAACTGGTTACGTTTACGCACCAGCTTGCGTATAACTCTCCAGAAAGTGATATAGAGTTTGAAATTGAATGAAGGTCAAAACAAGAAAAATGTAAAACACAACAAAACAAACATTGAGATCAAATAACATTGTTTTATTGATAATAGAACTGTTCATAGTGATTACAAGCACAGTTGTTACATGTTTTATCATGAGCAGATTTAAGGAAAGATCATCATCGATATCAAAAGTTCTAATTTTGATGGCAAGAGGTTATTTATGTTTAGGAAGCACCTAGTCGATTCATCACTTAATATCATCATAGCAGACATATTTCATGATATTCAAGCTAGTATTCAAAATATTACACATAAGTAACCATCCATCAAATATAATCATGTACAAGCATTCAATATATGAGTCATCAGCCAAGCATGCACCTTTATCATATATTATCATTCAAGCAGTTATTTCATTAACGAACACACTAACCTGGGATTTAAGATGTGAGAATGTGCGATAAAGATGAAGAGGATGATGCTTCAAAGAAAGGAAAGGAAGAATGATTGCTGCTGATCTTCAATGCTACCGTCGCCGTCAAATTCCAAAAAGGGAAAGGAAACGTTTCAGGGTTTTTAGAGAGAGAAAGTTGATGAAGAGGGAGAGAGAGAATGTACTTAGGGATTGTTGTCGTCAGATTGATTGGGAAACATTCCCCGGTATTGGCAGCGCATGATTATATAATGAGGGCAAAGATACCGCACACACATTCATGTGTGCGGTCCCTATGACCGTGCGGCTTCATTAGGGCAAATGGTGGGTTGTGGGCCTGTAATCTTGGGCCTGATTCTTTGTCTGTGCGGTCCAGAAGAGAGGTGTACGAGATGAGAGAGTGTGGGACTTTGACAAGGGTGTGCGGCTACACCCATTTGTCACACACATTTAATATTAGAAGGTGTAGTTGGGTTTTTCCCTCTTTGTTATCCACAATCAACTATATACATATACATATATTAAACAATTATATCGTAAACTTCATTCATTATTTTCACACAATAGACTTCACATAACCATAACATAAAATGAAATGTGTGTGTGGAGTCAAAGCGAGCCTCCCACATCATTGGCAAATTGGTCGTGGCGGCGTCGGATTACTTTATTTGGCAAGAACGAAATAACGGATTGTTCTCTCCAAAGAAGAGGAGTGCGGCTCAAGTTATTGAGGTGATCCTGATGACCGTTAGAATGAAATTACATACTATGAAGTTTCGAAGAACGAGTAACGTGAATCAAGTACTGAGCGAATGGAGTCTCCCTCGAGAATTGCTGATGGACCAAGACGAGTGTGGCTGATGTCTGAGCACGTTTTGGTTGGAGCCGTTTTTTTGGTGCTTGTTTGTCGTTTGACTTGTTTGCTTTATTGCATTTGAGCTTTTGCTTGTTGTTTTTCATGTGAACTCTAGCTTGGCATGTCATTCTAGAGAACTGAGGGGTACTTTATTCCTCACTTGTTTTATTTGGTGTTGAATGAAATTTAACAGGGGTAACCCTTTACCCAAAAAAAAAAAAATAATAATAGATCCAGGTGGAAACTGTGCTTGAGCATGGGTGACTGGGGCGATTCTGGGAGAACAACTTGAAACCCTAATTCGATCATCCTTCTTCATTCCTTCTCTAGATTGGATCTGATTAATATATTCGGATTCTTTTTGTGAGTAGCGTTTTCGTTTTTTCATAACCCATTAGGGTTTCGACAGTTTGTTTCGTTTGCTTATTGGTCTGATTGTTGATTGGTCTGATTGTTTGGCTGATTCTTAATTTCAAGTGCGATGATTTAGTGTTCCAACTTTAGTTTGAGCTGCATTAGGGAATCGGCAGGGTTTTCACTTCGCACTACATTAGGGTCTTGGCAAATCTGTCCCTAATTCATTCGTACCTCTTTTGCTCTAGGGCGTCGGCATTTCTGTGGCTGTTGTTATGGATGATCAGAATGCAGATGACTCAGACGTTTTTGCGAGGAAGATCAGGAATATCGACGGGAAATCATTTGAGCCAAGACAAGCATCTCTTATGGCGGCTAGGGTTTCCGAAATAAATAAGAAGGTATCCTTCATGTTACCATTGAATGATGTTGAACACGTTAATGGTTGTTCTGATTCTCCTAATCAGAAATATGCTAAGGTTTTTGATAAACGAAAGGTAGCTTTTGTGCTCCCATTGAATGATGTTAGTCCTATCTCCCGAGCTAATTCTCAACATCAGTCATACGCTAATGTTGTGTCAAACAAACAAGCTGATCAGAGTGGTGTTAAGATGGATTTTGGTTCGACAACTCAAAATCAAAATCAGAATGTTGATAATTCAGCTAGGAATGCTAATGAGTCGGCTGATCAATTCCCTAATATTAATTTTCGTTCATTAAAGTCGGATGTCTCATTGGATGGAGTGGATGTTGTCCTACCAATTGATTCTGTTCGTCAGGTTAACAACAGGTTAGCGAATACTCTTTATGGTTACTTCCTGGGGGATAGAATTGCTTATCCGGTTGTTGAATACTTTGTGAGAACAAATTGGAAAAACATGGTCTTCAGAAAACTATGATGAATTCGAATGGGTTTTTCTTCTTCAAGTTTGAAGATAGAAAGGGTATGAATAATGTTCTTGAAGAGGGACCGTGGCTGATTCGTAATAAGCCACTTTTTCTTAACACTTGGTCCCCTACAAACACTCTTAAAAAAGAAGATATTAAAAAGGTTGCGGTTTGGGTTAAATTGCATGAGGTTCCTATAGTGGCGTATACTGATGATGGGTTAAGCATGTTGGCGTCTAAAATTGGTTCACCTTTGCGGTTGGATTCGTATACAATTGATATGTGTAACGAGGCTTGGGGAAGGAGCAGTTATGCTAGGGCTCTCATTGAAATATCTGCTGAACATGATTTTAAAGAGGTTCTAACCATGGCTATTCCTGAGTTGGATGAGAATAAGTATGTGACTGAGTCTATTCGTGTGGAATAAGAATGGAAACCCCCGAGATGTGCCCACTGTTGTGTATTTGGGCATGACTCTGAGGAGTGTCCAACATGCATTCGATCAACAGTGAGACCTCCTACTAACAGTCCGAAAGTAGATGGGGATGGTTATACGGAAGTTAAGGCTAAGAAGCGTGCAAAGAAGAGCGGATTTCAAGTTAACAATCAAAAGCCCAAGTTTGAATATAGACCTGTGGATAAAAAGAAAAAGGCAGGGAATTCATCCTATGTGAATGCGCAGGGTACTAGTTCCTCCAAGGTTCAAACACACAATTCGTTTAGTGCTCTTGGCTTTGTTGTGGGGAATGGGAATTCCGTCCAGGGGAAATGTAAAGGGGGATATGAGCTAAATGAGGAGCCTGACAAGGACGAGGTAGAGGTTGTTTATGATGAAATGAATGAGTTTATGACATCGGGTACACATCCTACGTCTTCCAGTACAGGGGCAAGCACCTCTTCAACAAAGTTATCCAATGGATAGGTTGTTTCTGATTCATGATAGGGGGCTGCCGTTTGGGGGCAATTTCGTTTTTGATGATGGTGGTTGACGTCGTTGTTTGGTCTATTTTCGAGTTGTCTACTTGTTAGTCATTAGTATCATGATTGTAGTAGGCTAGGTCGAAGTAGTATCTTGGTTTGTTTGTTTTTTTTTTTTTTGCTTACATATATGGGGCCTGTCCTGTATATGAACTAGTGGGGAACTCATCCTCGCTACTTGTACTTATTTGGCGGTTGTCTATAATAGAATCACCGGGGTAACCCTTTACCCAAAAAAAATGAAATGTGCAGGAAGAACCCGAAGTGTCACATGCATCTTGTTGAACGTCTTCCATATAATAGGTTCGTGTTGGATCTTAATCACTTGTGATTTTGATTTTTATGGTTAAATGGCCAATACACCATAGGAAATATAATTGTGAATCAAGTAGGTCTAGGTGTTTAACTAATCTTAAAATATGTGAGGTGAGAGATTATCGGTTTGTCTAGGTTGTTAGATCGCTAAAGTTAGGATCTTTCTGAAAATACCACATTAGTTTACCTTGTGTAGGATCGGATTTCGACTCCCGAACGATTGCGTACGACACGTGTGACGTGCGGAATCCGTACACGTGCGTGGACCGAACACGAGAACCGTACAATAATCTGTGATTCAATTGATCATATGAAAAGATTACAAGCACCGTGAATCACCTCTTGCACTTTCTCTCTCTAGACTCTCTCTCTAGCTCCAAAGCTCTCCAAAGTCTAGAATGGTAAAAGTTCTAAAATGAAACACTAAAGGTCCTATTTATAGGCAAAGCATACAAGGAGAGTTTCCTTATTTACAATAATGCCACCTTGCCTTTTCTATCTCAATATTACAATATAACCTTTAGTTTTCTTCAGATTCTGCTACGAACTGGATTGATGGAGGCGATAGACATTACTGCACTAACAGACTCCCCCTTGGATATTGCCGCAGTCAATCTCGTAGCGTCTTGTCTTTCTCTTTTTCTTAAATCTTCTGTGACAATTGCCACTTTACGGTAACTTTCTTACACTTCAAATATTTTTAGCTACATTTTTATGCATTTTGAACACCCGAACTGCGTATTTCGTGGCATACACTTAGAATACTCATGGAATACTTACTTAGGATGCATATGATTCATTTTTATTAAGTACATTTGAAACAGTTTAAACAATGCATCGAAACTACTAGAAAAGCACCTAGTAAACTAGTATTCTGATGAAAACGCAGGATCCGTAGAAATCATCTAAACGACATCTTTAGGACTCAGACGAAAGTCCAACATCTAATATATATTAAACCCTAACTAGGAATGCAAGGGTTTGATTTAAAACCTTTCCGAAGTCCGATAACACTAAAAATTGCCCGAAAAGCACTAAAAGCGACGATTTCAACACTTTTCCGCAGAAATTCTGCAGAAATCAGCTTTCTAATATTTTTACAACATGTAAAAATGCAATTTAACATAGAATTCATGTGAGGATACATTCGGGTATCATCCGAGCCAATAACTACAACAATTCACACAAGTTACACAACTTAGCGTTCAAATAACGTCTAACCGAAACAATTCGAAACGAATATCCGAACAATATCAAATCTTTTTTTAATGATCATCTAGTGTTATTTGGATTATTATGGTCTAGTAATGGTCACTTAACACCCTCTTATCACTTAAACACTTACACAAACAAGTTTCCTAACATAACACCTCAAAATCTAACACTTAATCAAAAGAATCAAGTTCACCAAGCAAGGGTACCCCCCCTTGTTCTCGGCTCACACCACTTGTGTGGGACCCCCTTTTTACCTTGTCTCCTTAAATATCTAGATATTTACCTTTGGTTACTAGTGGATTAACCAAGTGGGCAAGTGGTAAATGTTGGTGAAAGACTTTAAACACTTTGGTTCATAATCAACAAAGCTTTTCATCTCACTTTTCACCTTATTTTTCACATAGTTAATAAACTCTCTCAAACTTCATATCCTAGCCAAGAACACCCACCAAAACCATTCACCATTTTAACACTTTTTGATGATCAAGATGGAGCTTGAAGTTACTTAAGGTGATCTAAAGCAACAACGAGAAGAAGCAAGCCATTCCATCCATTCCATAGCTTCCAAACACCAAGATCCACACTTTTTCTTTTTCTTAATCATCATCAAGATCATCCCTAGCCATTAGTGCTAGAAGTAAGCTTCTAAAATCTCTTTTTCATACTTATTTATGCATTGTTTGTTTAAAGAACATGTAATAAACTAAATAATAATAATACAAAATAATATGAAAATACAAAGAAGCAAAATAATAATCATGATATAAAAGTGTGTTTATGTTGTGATTTAAAGATGATTACTTGCATATTTGATCTAGTTTTGATGATTACCATACAAATAACTTGTTAGATGATGTTTAAAAACTTAATCTAACAAGTGTACATGAAAATGTTTAAGGGTTTTGTTAAACATAAATGTTTAGATGGATGATCATAATCTTTGATTTTGTTAAAGTATATAAGGATTTTCACTAAAAATAATACTTTTACAAAGTTATAAAAAGAAACATACAAGATGGGTTTTTATAAAAAGTTTGTTAAAACTATAAGTAAAGCATGGATTTTGAACTAGTTAACTTATGTTATGATCATACCAAAACCCTACATGTTATTGATTTCATCTTGTTGTGATTTTGATATAAATCTCATATGTTTTTATTAAGAAAAATATGAGAAGATTATTGGTGATTTTATAAGAAAAAGATATGTTTTATATAAACATGGCAAAGTATATATTTCAAAGGAAATATGACCATTTTTCTTAAAAATCATAAGTTATAAAAACTATTATTTTTGACAAAATCTTTATTAGATTAAAAAGATTTTAAAGAATAGTTTTTATAAAAGCAAAGTTTGATATAAATATATATATTTTTGAGAAAATATATATTTAGTTAACTTAACAACTTATGTGCTATGTGTTATTTGTTTGTATTAGTTATATGTATGATAACTAGGAACTTGAATACAATGGTACAAATGAACACAATGTACATTTCGACTAAAGTCTTACAAGACTACATTTAAATACGCCTTATAAACAACTTACGGACATTCCGAGCCTTCGGACGCAACTTATGGTCAAAACGGACGACAGGCGAATCTATAAACATATCGCCATTCCGAGGAGTTACTACGACGCTTAGGCGATCCTTCGACGCGAATACATACAAATCACCGACAACAATATCCGGATGTTTTAAAACTTATAAAAACTATTATGTATTCTTTTGATTAAAAAGCCTATATTTATTAACTTTTATAAAAAAATGAAAGAATATATTTTCACAAATGGGCTTATTTTACATATGGGCTTATTTTACATATGGGCTTATTTTATACAAATGGGCTTATCATCCTAATTGGGCTTAACATAAATACATGGGCTAAGCCCAATATCAAGACTCATGGGCTAAGCCAATACCAAACATATGGGCCAAGGCCCAATAACATTAAGCCCAATAACATTTGGGCCCAATACTATTTAGGCCCAATAATATTATGGCCCAATAACATAAATTCATGGGCTAGGCCCAATAACATTAAGGCATGGGCTCGGCCCAATGACATATAATTGATAAAAATACAATTATACAATTTACTTATACAAGACATGAAATCAAGAAGACAAGACCCGATGATACAACTCACAAGATACAAGATTACATATATATATATATTTGGTGAAATATATATATAACAGTTTAACAATTCATACAACTAATACACAGTTCAACGAACAACAAAGACATACAAGTCTTACACATATTTAAGACACAAGACTTGTACTCAAGTCATTTACAAAGACCGAAGTGTCTAACAAATATAAGAACATTTGTAGGTCGCAACATTGTTCAAGACGACCACGCATAAGATCACAAACACATATCATTCACGGACACAATACTGTGAGTTCATGTCCCCTATTCATTTAAATGTTTTACAACTTTACAACTATCGAGGAAAATACATGTTCAACGTATGTTAAAGTTAGGGAATGAAACACCTTAGATCATGTGCGAATTAGGGTTATACATCTAAGCACCATTAATCCAGTTTGGACCTAGGTACAAGTGGTTAGATCTAATGGGTTTTGGCGAGCCCCACTCTTGGTCGTGGACCCATACAGAAGAGTGCTTTTGTGTCCCAGTCGATAGTAGTCGACACAAAATCGTCTAGGTTTGGATTGCTTCCTTTTTCTTCACACATATTAATGTCCTTGCAAAACATTAATGATCAACGATTTCATTAACGCTTTACATACTACAACTTACATTTTAAATACATCTTTTACAACTAAACTGCATGAATTCGCCAACTTTTGTTGATGTTTTCCAAACTTAACATGTATTTCAGGGAATTAATGGACCATGTCGAGATTCACAGTCAAGATAACAAGTATCGGAACTCCATGCCATCTTTTGGAGGGTTTAACTGTTATATTCCGCCTCTTTGCGGCAATATGATGGTTTAAACCTTAGTAGTTTATTTTCATGTTGATGTATGAAACAATAACACTTTACTTTTATGTTAATGGTTTGTAACCGACACACTAAACTTATGTTGTGATCTTTTGAAAACAATTATGTAATGGCAATGGAGTATGTTTATTCATATAGTATGTTCATGTACATCGATATTTATGCAATGAAAACCATACAGATCACACTTCGCGCTTCCGCTATGAGCGGGTGTGACATCTTCTTGAAGCTTTAACACATTTTCAGTACCACAGACTCTCTCTTTCTTGAAAAGAATCCCCGTGGATCTGTCTTCAGCTTCAGCTCCCCCTTTCATTAGACTCTTTCTTCAGGCTCCCCCTTTCGTCAAGCTTCCGTGCTTTTGGGATCGACACCTGGCTTTCCGGTTACAAGCTCCCCCTTGCGTTGAGCTCGTCTTCAGACTCCCCCTTAGACTCGGCTATCAGGATCGTAATCTAGAATAGCATCTGTAATTTCTCAAACATTTATAAGACACAAAACATTTTGAGCATCCAGGATTGAAAACCTGGCTCTCCTAGCATAAGCTGAAACTTTTCAAATATACGACAGTGAAAGCTTTTTCGATTCTTCCAGGAATCGTGACCTGGCTCTTAAAACTTTTAAATCAAGAACCTGGCTCTAAAATATAATAATATGAATATATCCTGGATTACTTGAATTACTTCCCCTATCAAGTTGCTTTAAAGATTTGACGGTTTAAGCAACCAAGATCAAAACCTAGCTTTTTACAACGGATTTTTACAATTTAAGAATCCAAATCCCTCACAGTTAATCATCCAAGTCCAAATTAATGACCTTGGAGATATCACAAACTGTTTTTGATTTTTGATTTAAAAACTTCAAGTTTTTTTTGGGTAAAGGGTTACCCCGGTGAAATTTTATATCAATCAACCAATAAAAACAGGGTGTATCGAGACATCAATACACACTACTAGACTTGGCATACCAAGACTAGGACAACAAAAGAAAAACAACCCGACAAAACAAAACCAGAAATAAACAGACTACAAGAACAAACACGGCCCAAACAAAACACAGCTTCAAAACTAGTTAACCCGCTTTAGCCAGGTTCAAAAGTCATGCTGCATTCCGAAATCAACCACCGATCCAAAATCTTCTTTTGCTTCGGGTCTTTACTGAATCTGAACCCCATAATTTTGAGCCTCACCGTATCAATGATAACCTTAGCAAGCACACTAGCACTCCGCTGCTCTTGAGAGAATAAACGCGAGTTCCTTTCTTGCCAAACAAAATAAGTTGAAGCCGCCACCAAGATGTTGCAAATAATATGATCCATCGTTTTAGAGTTTGCATTTAGCTCCATCCACTGCAAAATGGAAGCCCATGTATCCGTAACACTCTCCATGTCTACCATTCTCCTAACCAATTTCCAAACCTCTGAAGCATATGAACATTGGAAAAAAAGATGATCCCTAGAATCCCGATCAAACCGGCATAAAGGACAACACATGAGCCGAAGATTAGTAGCACTTCCCGCTTCCCAAATGGCCATCCTATCTTGAGTTTTTAACTTATTCTTGATAACCAACCACAAATGGAAAGAATGACGAGGGATACACTGACTGAACCAAACCGAATTACTCCATTGCGCCTTATCATGTCTCTGCCGCAAGCTGTTCCAAACCTCCCATGAACCAAAAACATTAAGATTACCTTCCACATCCTTCCACGAAAATCGATCATTCACATCAGAAATAATCTGAGGAGGAACGATATTTATAAGAACCGGATATAAATTGTACCACGCCTGAGGCCATAACCATTGGCCATCTTCAGCAACAACATCCGCCACAGTATTATTTAAAGAAAAACCAGCATTTGCAATAGCTCTAGGGGAGATAAACGAGCGAAGAGGACTGCATGCACACCAATTGTCACTCCAAACATTAGTTTGTCGGCCACTTCGAATAGAACTCCATATGAACGACCGAACACTAGAACGGATGGATAAAAGCTTTCTCCATCCCCAACTAACACTACCTTTACATTGCACTTCCCAGAAACTTGTACCTTTCAACTTGTATGAGTGGATCCATTGTACCCAAAGGGACTGCCGATTAGTAATTAAGCTCCAGATATGGGAAGTTAAAAGAGTCTTGTTCACCTCCATTATACTTCGAATACCTAAACCACCCTCCTCTTTAGGCAAAGAAACATCCTTCCAAGCAACTTTAGCACGAACCGGACCTTGATTACCACCATTCCACAAGAACCTTCGAAGCCTTTTCTCCAAATCCTTTATAACACTAGATGGGAGCATCATAACCGAAGCCCAGTAGGAGTATAAAGCCGAAAGAACAGAGTTGATAAGCTGAAGCCGACCTGCAAACGACAGCGTTTTTGACATCCAACTATCTATTCGTCTCTCCATACGCTCCAAAAGAATTTTGCAATCTTTGGCAGCCAATCTGGTAGATATCAACGGAACCCCAAGATAACGAACCGGAAAAGATCCCTCTTGGAAGGGCATAATGTTCATAATCTGATTTTTAATCACTTGAGGAACATTGCTGAAGAAAACCGTACTTTTAGCCATGCTCGGAACCAGACCCGAAGCTAGAGTAAACTTCTCTAGGGCCTCTCTTAGATGCTTAACCGAAGTAGTATCACCATGAGAGAATAAAAACAAATCATCAGCAAAAGAAACACTAATTATCTTATGTTTAGGACAACGAGTATGAAACTTAAAAGACGTGTGCAATGAAACTTGTTGTAATAACAAAGTCAGTACTTCCATAACCAGCGTAAACAAGTAAGGAGACAGTGGATCCCCTTGTCTAAGACCACGCTTTCCCGCAAAATACCCATGAAGCTCCCCATTTATGCTTAGAGAATAAGTGACCGAAGTGACACATGTCATGATCCAACTTACCATTTTATGATGAAAACCAAATCGGGTCAGGATTAACTCCAGAAATTGTCAGTTAACTGTATCATACGCCTTTTGAATGTCTATCTTGAACGCACATCGAGGAGGCCCTCTATTTTCAAATTAATGAACTTGTTTTATTTTCATAAACACGATCAGCATACTATCTGATTGGTCAAACATACCCTTTCTCTCTCTCCTTTAGGCGATTTTTGTTCCTCATGAAACCCTAGTTTTTCTTCATGATCTTATGTATAACAGTCTGTTATGTCACACCCTGGCTTTGCGGAAGCGTGGTTAATTTGGTGTGACTTCTTAATACCATAGCTTAACCATAACAAAGCTATATGAAATAAAACCATGCAAGATCATCCATTTAATTAAGTTTTGAAAACCAAATACAACAACATTGTCTTAACAATCACAAACATCAACATGACATAAACACAGTTTAAGGATTGTGACTTGTCCAGGAAAGAGTCACATTCCCCAAACCCGGATGACCTCGTAACTAGTGCAGCGGGAAAACGTGTCATACCGCGCCAGATCCTTTATTTTCCTGAAATACATGTAAGTTGAAAAATCAACAATAATGTTGAGCGAGTTCATGTGTTTAGTATGTGCGCGCGAATAAACCTTTGTAATCATTGCAAGTATGAATGTTTTGTAAACTCTGGTATGAAAGCAAATAAGGAAACATATCAGTTATTGTGTATCCACATGGTCCAACCTGCGGGCGCATGGGAGGGGATAGGACAAAGTCACCACATGGTCCAACCTGCGGGCGCATGGGTGGTGTTACGACAAGGTCACCACATGGTCCAACCTGCGGGCGCATGGGTGGTGTTAAGACGGGGTCACCACATGGTCCAACCTGCGGGCGCATGGGTGGGGTTAAGACAAGGTCACCACATGGTCCAACCTGCGGGCGCATGGGTGGTGTTTGTTATGCTCAAATAGGCCTATCACTCGTATCCCTCGATCATACTACGAGGACTAATGTTCTTAAGGTTTCACCTACCCAATCACATAACTTAACAGTTCCTTCCTCAGCTGACCATACCATGTAAGAAACATTCGTAATCATAGTAACATGTATTTCACCCCCGCAGTTAAGAAAACTGAAAACAGTTAGAGAAAAGGGGGACATGAACTCACTGTGAAGCATCTCTACCAAGTATCTCCTGCTCACGCAGCTGTGCGACGACCTACAGGTGCTAATTTTATTAGACGGACGGCCGTGCCTTAGCTTCATAGTTTAAGTCTTTGGGAAATAGTTAGACAACTACTTCGTGTTTACATTTTGTAAATACTTGGTAATTATTTTCCTTCCCAAGGATGGGGGATTCAATACATGTGCGTTCATAAATATTTCCGTAAGTGCGTAAGTTACGTTTTAACAGTCGAGTGGTAATATACTTATCGATGTAACTTATATATTTATGGTGAAAGCGTTCGTATTATTTTGGATTCGTTAACGTTCGTAAATATTATTTTTACTCTAAAAATAATATTTATGTATTTTCACAAAATAATCATAAACAGTGTGTGAAAAATATATATTTATCACGTTAAATTTTGTGAAAATCCCACCTCCGAATATTTAGTAAATAAGGTCATGGCGAAATTCATATTTCGAAAACATGTCAAAAATAATTCTAACACTTGTAGTGTAAATAGTTCTAAGTGTTAGGTTTTTAGAAAAATTTCGCCAGAGTTTCCTCTGTAACTGGAGGTGGCCACGCTTTCAAGCGTATCATTTTCTTTAACAAATCAACTCAACAATTTTCTTTATCTGATCAGAACAACTTTTCTCACAACAACTAATCAACATATGTGTAACTTGCCAAAAATTACATGAACCTGTAGTTTTCCCAAAACTGTGGTGTAAATCCCTTAAATTTAGTAGATCTTCATATAAGGTAATTTGATCTTGTAAAAACCTCGTTTTTAGAGAAAATCCATCTTTACAACTTCTAGTCTCCTTTTACAAAAACTGTTATTTTGTCGGATCTTTTCATTTCACAAGTGTTTACACACTTGTGGTTTATAAAAATCATGCTTGTTATTGTAAGATCCATCTCTTTAAAATACATGATTTCTTTGATACGTGGTTCTTTGAAAATACCACTTGCAGATGCGTAGATCCGCTAGTTTTAAACACTATTGTACAAGTTAAAACACTTTTACACAAGTAATACATTTTTACACAAGTTCATGTTTCATGTGTGGTAGAGTTTCACCTTTTAACCCTTGTTACTTCTAAAATAGTTTTGTGTCATGATTCAAGAACATGACTATACCGGGTTAAACGATGATCCGAGCTACCACAACATAGATCGGGTCTAAATAATCACAACTTTCAATTACTACAACATTTACACAACATATAAGCTATTAACCACCATTTTAAGTGTTTTTAGTAGACTTTTGTGCATCATTTTGCATTTTAACGAGATTTAACCGATACAAATCCTTTTAACCACTTTAGATTAGTTCAAATACGAGTTTTAAGTATTATACTTCTAGCTCGAGGCTAGGGAAGAATCTATGCGCAAATGAGGTGGATAAAAGCTAAAGAAAGAGGTCCTTCGCGTTCCGCTTGCTCCAAGCTTCCTAATACGAGACCCTTGATGCTTGAATGATGATGGAACTTGAAGATCAAAACCGAAAATGATGGATGGGGGAGGGGGGTGTTCGGCCGAGAGTGAAAGGGAAAGAGAGAGAGAGTGTGAAATGTGTTGTGAAGTTTGGATGATTATGTTGTGTAATCTCATGATCTTATAGGCAAGACATATGTGTATTAACCAATGGTTAATGTGCTAATTAGATATTAGACAAACTTAGATCTAGCAAATCTTGCAAGGACAAGGTATGTCCCCCCAAGGTTGGGGACGGTTAGGAGGGGGGGGGGTACCTAGTTCGAATCCAACTAGATGATTAAGTAATAGTTTGGTTAAGTTAAGTAATTAACTCGGTTACTTGTATGTTATGTGTTATAGCGGGTGTTAGGGTATGCGGGGACCCTAACTGGCTCAGAAAAAGATAAATAAGGAAAATAACAATATTTTCATGTTCCGGGTATAGTCCGGTTGTTCGGTTGGATAGTAATCCGTTAAAGCGTTAACAAAGCTTTAAAGTGTCGTTATTACTCTTTTTAGTGACACTACTCATTCCTGACACTTTGGAAAGTGTCTAGTAATATTTTTCTCATGTTTTGGCACTTTATTAGTTAGCTAAAAGCTGAATTATTGTGTAAAGTGCTGAGTTTTGTACTTAGAGTACGTTTTAGGCACATCCAGTCATTGTAACTTATTCCTAGAGACGCAGTTCCACAACCCTTGTATCCCTACACTCACTACTAGTGTAGCAAAATATCTCAGGCTCTTATAGGCCTTGGAGGCAGTGTTTGCCTGATGCTGGCTTTATCAGCATGTTCAATAGGTTATCCGTTATTGTGCTACTGTGCTTTTTGTGCATCATGGTTGTCACTAGGGTTCAGCGTGTAAATAATGTAGTGACGACAAGTAAAGTATGATGCAAGTAAGTACATGTATCAGATATCAAGTAGCAGTTCATCAGCTAGTTCAAACAAGCACAGTAATTAAGCAGTAATTAATCAATAATTAAGTCGTACGGATACCTGGTTTAGTGCGGGTTGTCACATTCTCCCCCCGTTAAATAAATTTCGTCCCGAAATTTAAGTTCTGCTTGTAGATGCAGGGTTCTTAGGAAAAAGGTGGGGGTATTTCTCTTTCATCCGGTCCTCACGCTCCCAGGTGAACTCAGGACCATGTCTGGCATTCCAACGAACTTTGACGAGTTTGACACTGCTCCGGCGGGTCTTGTTAACTTTCCAATCCGTGACCTCAACAGGTTCTTCAACGAAGTGGAGCGTGTCGTCAACATGAATCTCGTCGGTGGGAATGGCAACGGTGACTTGAGTTGGACTTTTCTTTAGATTGGATACATGAAATGTATCGTGAACACCATTCAGTTCAGCAGGTAGGTCCAACTTGTATGCTACTAGTCCTATTCTTTCCAGAATTCTGAAGGGACCAATGTAGCGTGGATTTAACTTCCCACGCTTCCCAAAG
Source organism: Helianthus tuberosus (assembly GCA_030545235.1). Taxonomy (NCBI): domain Eukaryota; kingdom Viridiplantae; phylum Streptophyta; class Magnoliopsida; order Asterales; family Asteraceae; genus Helianthus; species Helianthus tuberosus. Next base: position 96,370,411 of record CM060442.1, read on the forward strand.
CGTGCCACCCCCTTCCAGGGTGATACTTTCAATAACACCATTTCTCCAACTTGGAAATCCACATGTTTCCGGTTTGGATCCGCATAGGCCTTTTGTCTGTGGCGAGCTGCTTCGATGCATTTAAGAATCTGTGCAATCTTGTCTGTCGTCTCTTGGACGATTTCGGGACCAGCAAGCTGCCTATCACCTGCGTCAGCCCAACATAAGGGTGATCGGCACTTGCGTCCGTAAAGGGCTTCAAATGGTGTGACACCAATACTTGTGTGGTAGCTGTTGTTGTACGAAAATTCGACCAAAGGCAAATGCTTGTCCCAGCTACCGCCCAAATCCATAACACACGCTCTCAGCATGTCTTCCAAAGTCTGTATCGTGCGCTCGCTCTGGCCGTCAGTTTGCGGATGAAACGCAGTGCTCAGATTCAAATGTGAGCCAAAGGCTTCTTGGAAGGATTGCCATATCCTTGACACAAACCTTCCGTCTCTATCAGAGATGATTGAGAGAGGCACTCCATGGCGTGCAACGATTTCTCTCATGTAAATTTCAGCCAATTTGCTAGTGTTATCCTTCTCCCTGATGGGTAAGAAGTGTGCTGACTTTGTTAATCGATCCACTATCACCCAGATAGTGTCATGGCCTTTTGGCGTTCTTGGCAATTTTGTAACAAAATCCATGGAGATTTGTTCCCATTTCCACTTGGGAATCTCAGGTTGTTGCAGAAGTCCTGAAGGCTTCTGGTATTCCGCTTTAACCTTAGCGCATGTTAAACATTTGCTCACGTAAACAGCAACGTCGCCTTTCATCCTAGGCCACCAATTACAATCTTTGAGATCTTGGTACATCTTATCCGCTCCAGGATGGATAGAGTACCGCGACTTGTGAGCTTCATCGAAAATAACTTTCCTTAAATCACCAAACAGAGGAACCCAAATCCTTTTCTCAAAACATAACGTTCCTTCCCCGTTTGGTACCAAAAGCTTCTCCATCCCACGGAGATATTCTTCTTCAAGGTTTCCTTCCTTGAGAGCTTCTTTCTGCGCGGCACGAATGCGCAAGGAAAGATCGGTTTGGATAATCATTTCTAAAGCTCTAACCCTTATGGGCTTGATTCTTTCTTTACGACTTAGGGCATCGGCGACCACGTTCGCCTTCCCTGGATGATACTTTATCTCGCAGTCGTAGTCGTTCAGCAATTCAACCCATCGTCTTTGCCTCATATTCAACTCCTTCTGGTTGAATATATGCTGTAGGCTTTTATGATCTGTAAAAATTGTACACTTCGTACCATAAAGGTAGTGTCTCCAGATCTTTAAAGCAAAAACCACAGCGCCAAGCTCCAAATCGTGTGTGGTATAGTTCTTTTCATGCACTTTCAACTGACGCGATGCGTAAGCAATAACCTTTTGGCGTTGCATCAACACGCATCCCAGTCCTTGACGCGATGCGTCGCAGTATACCACAAAATCGTCAGTACCTTCCGGTAGTGCTAAGATTGGCGCATTGCAGAGCTTATCCTTCAGTATCTGGAACGCTTCTTCCTGTTTGATTCCCCAATCAAACTTCTTATCTTTCTGTGTGAGGAGCGTCAATGGTTGAGCGATCTTCGAAAAGTCCTCAATGAACCTTCGATAGTAGCCAGCCAAACCCAAGAATTGTCGAATCTCGGTTGGCGTCTTTGGCATTTCCCAATTCTTGATCGCTTCGATCTTTGTTGGATCAACATGGATTCCATTTCCATTAACCACATGTCCAAGAAATTGGACTTCACGTAGCCAAAACTCGCACTTAGAGAATTTGGCATACAATTGTTCTTTCTTCAGCAGCTCCAAAATAGCTCTTAGGTGCTGTTCGTGCTCAGCCTTCGTCCTTGAATAAATCAAGATGTCGTCGATAAACACAATCACGAACTTGTCCAAGTACGGCTTGCAAACTCTATTCATCAAGTCCATAATGATTGCAGGTGCGTTTGTCAAACCAAACGGCATAACAAGGAACTCGTAGTGTCCATAACGAGTTCTGAAGGCTGTCTTCGGGATACTTTCCTCTTGTATCCTTAACTGATGGTATCCAGATCGCAAGTCGATCTTTGAGTAAAAACTTGAACCTTGCAGTTGATCAAACAGATCATCAATTCTTGATCGTCAGCTTGTTCAGCTCCCGGTAGTTGATGTTTATTTGAAAATCATCATCCTTCTTTTTGACGAGTAGAAATGGGGTTACCCCAAAAGGGAATTTTGGTCTGTTATCTTCCTTCTCTACCCATTTCTAAAACTTCTCTGTCAATCCTTGCATCTCCGAAAATGTAAGTCGCTACGATGCAACGACTACGGGTGCAGTGCCTGGAATTAGATCGACGCGGGATTCGACTAATCGTTGAGGAGACGATTCCGGCAAGTCTTCGAAGAAGACTTCGGGGTATCTTCCAATCACAGGGATATCTTCGAGTTTCGGTTCTTCGGCTTCTTTTTCCACGACATGAGCCAAGAATGCAACACATCCTTTGTGTGAAAATTTTCGTGTCTTCTTTGCCTGATAATCCGTAGGAGCGTATCCTGCTCCACGAATCACGATCATTCCTCCGTTCGTCGTCGGGGCGCGGATGACAATCTCCGCCGGGTTGTTCGACAACCAGTCCATCCCAATTATCACATCGAAGCTTTCGTTAGGCTTGTTCTATCGAGAACTGGGTATCTAGGTTACTTACTACTAAAACAACTATATTTTCTGAAGCTAAAATTTGACAATACTGTCAAATAGAGCACAACATTGACTATTATGAGACGTACCGATATCCACGCTTGGATTCTATCCCCACTGTTGAGCTTTCATCCACGTGCCTGAGTGTTCTTAGGGCAATACTTCCTGAAATGCCCCACATCACCGCAATTAAAACATGCTTGGCCACAGTCTTGATCGTCAGCTTCCCTGCCTTGATAGTTGTTGTCGTCGTTATTTCCTCCGCGATTTCCGTTACCATCTTGACCTCTATTTCCATGTTTAGTACCTTGCCGACACGTTTCCTTGACATGTCCCACCTTGCCACAGTTACCACATTTTCCATATCTACACCGCCCGTTATGGGGTCGTCGACAGTTGTCGCACTTTGGTAGGATACCCGTGTACTCTTTTCCCTTTTTGGCCTTGTCGTTGCTACTCGACTGGGTACCCTGTTTGAAATTTGCCAACTTCCTCTTGTTGTCCCCAGATGACTCTACATGAGTCTCCTTCTTCTCGTCAGAGGTTGAAAATTTGTTCATCCTGACTGCCTCTTCCGTCAGGGCTACACTTAGATTGATGGCCTCAGTGATTGTCGCAGGCTTGGAGGAAGTTACCATACTTATGATTTGAGGAGCTAAACCCCAAATGAAGCGCTCGATTCGCTTGTATTCTGGTGTAACCATGTAAGGAACGATACGCGATAGAACTTGGAACCTCTCCACATACTCAGCTATTTTTGGACCTTCCATCTTCAAGTTCCAGAACTCAGTTTCTACTTTCTGGCTTTCTGTTCTCGAACAGTACTTTTTATGCATTAGCTCTTTCAGCTCGTCCCATGATAGAGCATACGCAGCAGCCTCGCCCATTGTCTGAACCTGAAGTTTCCACCATGACAGAGCCCCATCTCGGAACAGCCCGGAAATGTATGTGACCTGATCTCTTGGGGCGCATTTGCTCGCACGCAAAACAGTGTCCGTCTTCTCAATCCAGCGTACGAAGGTTACGGCACCCCCAGTGCCGTCAAAATGTAGGGGCTGGCAGCCTAAGAACTGCTTGTAAGTGCAGCCGTTGGGTGGGTTATTTCCTGAGGTACCTCCGTTGCGCTCGGAGTGATGGGCCTCGTATTGTGCGATGACTGCAGCAATGATTCCCTGAAGTTCCGCCTCGTTGGTGGGTATGCGTACATCCCGTCTTGGAGGCATCTTCAAAATGATGATTGTATGGGTCAGGTCATAGTAGGTAAAGTGTACGTAAGTATACAACAATATCAACACATAACATCTCATGTTATAAACAAATCAATCACATAACATTTCATGTTATAAATAAATCACCCATATTGATAGCCTCTGCAATGGTTGAGGGCTTCGAGGTAGTAACCATACCCCTGATCTGGGGTGCAAGTGTCCAAATGAATCGTTTAATCCTTTTGAACTCCGGTTTGACTAAGTAGGGGGGCGACCCTAGACAAGTCGTGAGATTGCTGGACGTATTCAGGAATCTTTGGTCCGTCCATTTTCAATTCCAGAACTCCACCTCAAGCTTCTAAATTCCAGTCCTAAAACAACATTTCTTCTCAATCATTTCCTTGAGCTCGTCCCAGCTCAGTGCATAAGCAGCGTCTGTGCCAAGGGTCTGAACCTGGAGGTTCCATTAAGAGAGTGTGCCATCTAGAAATATCCCCGAGATATAGGTAACACTCTGTTGGGGCGAACAGTTACTCATTCTTAGAATGGAGTCGGTCTTTTCGGACCAACGAACAAATGCAACGGTGCCTCCTGTTCCGTCAAAGTTCAAAGGCTTGCAGTTCAGGAACTGTTTATAGGTGCAGCCAGTTGGAGGGTTATTTCCAGTAATGCCATCGTTGTACTTAGAGCGGAGGGCTTCATGTCGTGCATTTATCTGTGAGATGCGTTCTTGCAGCTCGGCTTCTGTCCTTGGCAACGTACTGGTGTTTGTGTCACGTCTGGGTGACATTCCCTTTTGACGAAGTGGTGTGAAGCGGGTTAGACAACGTTTCAATTGTCTATGAGGTGTATATAGCAACATAAGCCATCATGTAACCACCCAATTTCACACGCAAATATACTCACTGTATGAGTGGGGAAATAAATTTCTGAGCCTTCACATAGGCTTGCCAATTTGGCTTGTTGCTCGTAATAGAATGAACTCGAGGCTACATCGCCCTGGGTCATTCGTGTTTAAGTTATTTCCTGCTGCATTGGTTATCATTAGCTTGACCCGCAGAGTCCACCAGGATTCCTGTGCACTACAAATCGTTATTACGTGGGCCCCCGTAATAATAAATTGTCTTGCACAGTTACCCCAAATTTTCTCTCGTCCAAGCAGATGATCAATCAAGGAGCAACAGTAGGTGCATTGGCATGAACAGGGTCATGCTCCAATGCGGGGTCAGGAGCAGCGCCTGGCTCAGGGGCCACGGCCGGCTCTGGATCAAAAACAACATCTCAAGATCAGCTGGATCAACAAACACAGGGGGTTACAGGATCCCCCAAGGGCTGGTCTAAGTGTATGAACTCAAGGTCATGGTCTGGATCAAAACCAGGTGGAAAAGCAGGATCAACCTCAATATCGTGGTCAAACTCAAAGCTGTGGGCGGGATCCGGTGCAGCTGATGATGCCATATCAGGGTCGGCGTCGTGTGAGTGGTGCTGCATTCCCTGTATGTGCGAAGATGCGGATGTCAGAAACTCAAATGAGTCTGGGATAGGGGAATGGACATGAGTTTCCCCTACAGGAGCGTCCGCATGCAGTAGTCTAATACCAGCAGCAATAGGGCCCTGCCCTCGAATGGGTCCTCCTCCAGTAGATCGTTATCGTCGTCAGAGGCCACGTTGGGGGGGCATATCATCAACAGGATAAGCGCCAAGGGGGCAAATTCCCAACAAGATGGCCATCAGTAGGCTCTGCTACGACTTCAGGTAGCGCAAAAGGGCTGAAAGTCGTCATTGTCTGTGCCGGTAGTATCGGAAATGTACACCTCGTGCTTCGATGAAACTATGTCGTCTGATACTATGGCCATGGGATTCGTAGTGCCCATCTTTCTAGTACATGATGAAAGTATGACGTTTGTAACACAAACACATATACGTATAATAATCAATCATATAATCATGTAAGTTACCAAGTAAGCATTCAAATCATTCTCCTAGTCCCACTAGCCAATTTCTCCCAGTCTCTAAGACTGCTCTATCCTCCACCTCGACCTCTTAGATCGAGCCTCGGTCCCCTTGACCGAGCCTCAGCCTTCATGACTGAGCCTACTCTTCCTAGCCTCACTAGCCAACTACCTCGGTCACCTAGACCGAGCCTCGATCCTCCAGACCGAGCCTCAGCCCTCCAGGCTGAGCCTATAATAAATCAACGTGCTCAACTACCTCGGTCACCTAGACCGAGCCTCGATCCTCTAGACCGAGCCTCAGCCCTCCAGGCTGAGCCTATAAATAATAAAATGTGCTCAACATTTGTTTGTAAAAAGTTTTGGATCTGGACTTAAGTGGTATGCAGTAAAATGTTTTCGTGAGAGCCCTAGTGATCATAGTCTAGACTCGAGAAAGAATCCTAGTTCGCTATGATCAGAGCTCTGATACCAAGCTGTCACACCCTGGCTTTGCGGAAGCGTGGTTAATTTGGTGTGACTTCTTAATACCATAGCTTAACCATAACAAAGCTATATGAAATAAAACCATGCAAGATCATCCATTTAATTAAGTTTTGAAAACCAAATACAACAACATTGTCTTAACAATCACAAACATCAACATGACATAAACACAGTTTAAGGATTGTGACTTGTCCAGGAAAGAGTCACATTCCCCAAACCCGGATGACCTCGTAACTAGTGCAGCGGGAAAACGTGTCATACCGCGCCAGATCCTTTATTTTCCTGAAATACATGTAAGTTGAAAAATCAACAATAATGTTGAGCGAGTTCATGCATTTAGTATGTGCGCGCGAATAAACCTTTGTAATCATTGCAAGTATGAATGTTTTGTAAACTCTGGTATGAAAGCAAATAAGGAAACATATCAGTTATTGTGTATCCACATGGTCCAACCTGCGGGCGCATGGGAGGGGATAAGACAAAGTCACCACATGGTCCAACCTGCGGGCGCATGGGTGGTGTTACGACAAGGTCACCACATGGTCCAACCTGCGGGCGCATGGGTGGTGTTAAGACGGGGTCACCACATGGTCCAACCTGCGGGCGCATGGGTGGGGTTAAGACAAGGTCACCACATGGTCCAACCTGCGGGCGCATGGGTGGTGTTTGTTATGCTCAAATAGGCCTATCACTCGTATCCCTCGATCATACTACGAGGACTAATGTTCTTAAGGTTTCACCTACCCAATCACATAACTTAACAGTTCCTTCCTCAGCTGACCATACCATGTAAGAAACATTCGTAATCATAGTAACATGTATTTCACCCCCGCAGTTAAGAAAACTGAAAACAGTTAGAGAAAAGGGGGACATGAACTCACTGTGAAGCATCTCTACCAAGTATCTCCTGCTCACGCAGCTGTGCGACGACCTACAGGTGCTAATTTTATTAGACGGACGGCCGTGCCTTAGCTTCATAGTTTAAGTCTTTGGGAAATAGTTAGACAACTACTTCGTGTTTACATTTTGTAAATACTTGGTAATTATTTTCCTTCCCAAGGATGGGGGATTCAATACATGTGCGTTCATAAATATTTCCGTAAGTGCGTAAGTTACGTTTTAACAGTCGAGTGGTAATATACTTACCGATGTAACTTATATATTTATGGTGAAAGCGTTCGTATTATTTTGGATTCGTTAACGTTCGTAAATATTATTTTTACTCTAAAAATAATATTTATGTATTTTCACAAAATAATCATAAACAGTGTGTGAAAAATATATATTTATCACGTTAAATTTTGTGAAAATCCCACCTCCGAATATTTAGTAAATAAGGTCATGGCGAAATTCATATTTCGAAAACATGTCAAAAATAATTCTAACACTTGTAGTGTAAATAGTTCTAAGTGTTAGGTTTTTAGAAAAATTTCGCCAGAGTTTCCTCTGTAACTGGAGGTGGCCACGCTTTCAAGCGTATCATTTTCTTTAACAAATCAACTCAACAATTTTCTTTATCTGATCAGAACAACTTTTCTCACAACAACTAATCAACATATGTGTAACTTGCCAAAAATTACATGAACCTGTAGTTTTCCCAAAACTGTGGTGTAAATCCCTTAAATTTAGTAGATCTTCATATAAGGTAATTTGATCTTGTAAAAACCTCGTTTTTAGAGAAAATCCATCTTTACAACTTCTAGTCTCCTTTTACAAAAACTGTTATTTTGTCGGATCTTTTCATTTCACAAGTGTTTACACACTTGTGGTTTATAAAAATCATGCTTGTTATTGTAAGATCCATCTCTTTAAAATACATGATTTCTTTGATACGTGGTTCTTTGAAAATACCACTTGCAGATGCGTAGATCCGCTAGTTTTAAACACTATTGTACAAGTTAAAACACTTTTACACAAGTAATACATTTTTACACAAGTTCATGTTTCATGTGTGGTAGAGTTTCACCTTTTAACCCTTGTTACTTCTAAAATAGTTTTGTGTCATGATTCAAGAACATGACTATACCGGGTTAAACGATGATCCGAGCTACCACAACATAGATCGGGTCTAAATAATCACAACTTTCAATTACTACAACATTTACACAACATATAAGCTATTAACCACCATTTTAAGTGTTTTTAGTAGACTTTTGTGCATCATTTTGCATTTTAACGAGATTTAACCGATACAAATCCTTTTAACCACTTTAGATTAGTTCAAATACGAGTTTTAAGTATTATACCTCTAGCTCGAGGCTAGGGAAGAATCTATGCGCAAATGAGGTGGATAAAAGCTAAAGAAAGAGGTCCTTCGCGTTCCGCTTGCTCCAAGCTTCCTAATACGAGACCCTTGATGCTTGAATGATGATGGAACTTGAAGATCAAAACCGAAAATGATGGATGGGGGAGGGGGGTGTTCGGCCGAGAGTGAAAGGGAAAGAGAGAGAGAGTGTGAAATGTGTTGTGAAGTTTGGATGATTATGTTGTGTAATCTCATGATCTTATAGGCAAGACATATGTGTATTAACCAATGGTTAATGTGCTAATTAGATATTAGACAAACTTAGATCTAGCAAATCTTGCAAGGACAAGGTATGTCCCCCCAAGGTTGGGGACGGTTAGGAGGGGGGGGGGGTACCTAGTTCGAATCCAACTAGATGATTAAGTAATAGTTTGGTTAAGTTAAGTAATTAACTCGGTTACTTGTATGTTATGTGTTATAGCGGGTGTTAGGGTATGCGGGGACCCTAACTGGCTCAGAAAAAGATAAATAAGGAAAATAACAATATTTTCATGTTCCGGGTATAGTCCGGTTGTTCGGTTGGATAGTAATCCGTTAAAGCGTTAACAAAGCTTTAAAGTGTCGTTATTACTCTTTTTAGTGACACTACTCATTCCTGACACTTTGGAAAGTGTCTAGTAATATTTTTCTCATGTTTTGGCACTTTATTAGTTAGCTAAAAGCTGAATTATTGTGTAAAGTGCTGAGTTTTGTACTTAGAGTACGTTTTAGGCACATCCAGTCATTGTAACTTATTCCTAGAGACGCAGTTCCACAACCCTTGTATCCCTACACTCACTACTAGTGTAGCAAAATATCTCAGGCTCTTATAGGCCTTGGAGGCAGTGTTTGCCTGATGCTGGCTTTATCAGCATGTTCAATAGGTTATCCGTTATTGTGCTACTGTGCTTTTTGTGCATCATGGTTATCACTAGGGTTCAGCGTGTAAATAATGTAGTGACGACAAGTAAAGTATGATGCAAGTAAGTACATGTATCAGATATCAAGTAGCAGTTCATCAGCTAGTTCAAACAAGCACAGTAGTTAAGCAGTAATTAATCAATAATTAAGTCGTACGGATACCTGGTTTAGTGCGGGTTGTCACATGTTACTGGAGTTTTGATTCATCAATCCTCTAGAACGAACTTGTTAGCATTGGTGACCGTTTAGGAATTAGGGTTTTCTCTTTTCGTTTTTTTCCAATTGCCGCTCTAGGGTTTCTTTTCGAAATTCTGATTGATTATACTAGTTGTTGTTGATTGCGGTTAACTGAGTTTAACTTAGCTAGATCGATAACACTTTTATAATCAGTTAAGGGTGGATAATTGAATCTAGGGTTTAAAGGATAAGGGTTTATGTTTCTTGGGTTTGCTTGATTAATTCTTGTTGCATGGTTTCTTGCGTTTGGTGTTAACAGAGAGAGTTGCTATTTTCTTCATGGATGAACGTAAACAGTATAGTCTGTATCCGAAGGATGATCGTGGGAAACCACCATTACCTTTGGGTATTGCGAGTAGAGTTGTCAATATTGATGGTACAAGATTTATGGCACGTAGAGGCACTACGGATAATTCACAGCCGGAAGTCAGGAAGATAAACGTGATTGATGAACTCACAAAGATAACAAAGCCAGTTACGTTTGAGACATCTGCGGATCAGGAACCAGTAGTGAACGTTGGAAACATTGATACTGAACCAGTTACTGAACCGATTCAAGGCAACCGGGCATCATATGCAGAGATAGCTATGAAAAAATCGGTGAACAAAAGGGAAGTTAATTTCAGGCATTTGAATTCGGAGGAAAATAGTCAGGAGGCTGATGTGGTCATACCTCGAGAAGTTGTGCAGAAGGTTCAAGAGAGATTCGAAAATGTTCTCTATGGGTATTTCTTGGGTAATCGGTTGCCGTATCCTGTTGTAGAATACTATGCAAAAAATGTCTGGTCCAGGTTTGGGTTTATTAAGCTGATGATGAACGCGGAGGGGTTTTTCTTTTTCAAGTTTGACTCTAAGGAGGGTATGGCTAAAGTTCTGGAGGGTGGACCATGGCTTATTCGGAAGGTTCCATTGTTTTTGAACATCTGGTCTCCTTCGGAGGTATTGAAAAAAGATGGTATAAAATCAGTGCCAGTTTGGATTAAACTTCATAATGTTCCTCTTTCTATCTATACCGATGATGGTTTAAGCTTGCTAGCTTCGAAGCTGGGTGTTCCAAAGAGGCTAGACAGCTATACGGCTGACATGTGTGCTGAAAATTGGGGTCGAAACAGCTTTGCTAGAGCAATGATTGAAATAAATGCTGATTCAGAGCTGAAGGAACATATTGTGGTAGCTATACCTAAGTTAGATCAGGAAGGGTATGTTATTGAAAAAATTCGGGTAGAGTATGAATGGAAGCCACAACGCTGCTCTTTATGCTGTATCTTCGGTCATGATGACCATGCTTGTCCTAAGAATGTTACGGCTAAACCAAAACAGGTTACAGTTGACGATGATGGTTTTATTAGTGACAAACGGAAGACGGTTAAACCTGGTGGCTTACATAAAAAACAAAAAACCAAATTTCAATATCGGCCAAAGATCTCTAAAACTGACCCGAGTTCATCAGGAACAAAGTCGGTTAGTATTGCTGAATCAGAAAATATGGGGCTAGCTGGCAATATTCGGATGACTAACATGTTTCAAACATTGGAAAAATTGGATGGTGATGGAGTAGTAAATCTGAATGATCTGAATGTAAAATCTGATTAACTTAATATAAGATCTGGTAGGATTAATGAGGAGACTGTGGAAGTTACTCCTACTGAAATGTCTCGTTATATGAGCATGGAGAACCGTAAAGATGATTCTGAGGGAGCAAGCACTCCTGGTCAAGGCGTGGTCAATGGGTAGCATATTGGTATGGAATATAAGGGGCCTGAACCGTCCCCTGAAACAATCTGAGGTTCGGTTATTAGTGTCTGAAAATAAAATTAATGTTTGTGCTTTACTTGAATCTCATGTGGATGTTTCTAAGCTAGCAAAAGTTTGTAACAATGTTTTCCGTAATTGGAGCTGGGCTTCTAATGGTGGGTTGTGTGAAAAAGGTACTAGGATTATCTTGGGTTGGAATGAAGCGGTGGTAGATCTAATGGTTTTAGCTCAAACAGATCAAGTTATTCATGTTCAGATCCAAACAAAAAATGATAAGAAGGCTTTCTTTTGTTCTTTTGTTTATGCCAAGAATGCTTACCAAGATAGGAGACAGTTATGGGATAATTTGTGTATGCATAAGAGTTTCTGTCGTGACAATCCTTGGTCTATAATGGGTGATTTCAATGAAATTTTGCATGTCGAAGAGTCTCTCTATGGGCCGTCTAGTTCTTCCATTGGTTCTCGTGAATTTAATGAGTGTATTAAATTCATAGAGTTGATTGATTTGAAGGGGCATGGTCTTCATTTTACATGGAACCAGAAGCCTAAGGATGGGGTGGGCTTGTTAAAGAAGATCGATCGTGTGATGGGGAACATAAAGTTTCTAGATTTATTTCCAGACGCTTTTGTGTTGTATCACCCTTTCCGTGTTTCGGATCACACTCCGTGCATCCTGAAGCTCTATAGTCATGTGGACAAGAAAAATAAGCCTTTCAAATTCCCGAATTTTTTAACTGCTAAACCTGAATTTCGTATGTTAGTAGAGCAGGAGTGGACAAAGAAGGTTGATGGTGTTATGATGTTTTCGGTCATGAAAAGACTTAAAAACTTGAAGCCGTTTTTTAGAAAATTATTGTTTCTTCAAGGGAACTTGCATAAAAAGGTGTCGGAGCTTCGTATTAAACTGGATAATATACATAATCTGATAGATCAGGACCCGTTGAATGCTTCACTTCGGCAACAGGAAACCATATGTCTCTATGAGTTCCAATCGGCTGCTTATGATGAGGAATGTTATCTTAAACAAAAGTCCAAAGTTGAATGGCTTTGTGCGGGGGATTCTAATACTAAATTCTTTCATAATGTTGTCAAAAGTAGGAATGCTAGAGGTAAGATACACAGCATTACGGATACAAATGGCACAAGATATAATGGAGACGGTATTATGGCTGCTTTAGTTGACCATTATGCGACTTTTCTGGGCACTGAACATCGGGTAGATACGCTGGATTGGGTTAATCTTCCTCTTAATTCTCTTGATGCAAATGCAAGAAATCACATGGTTAGACAAGTTACTCGAGAGGAAATCAAGAATGCGATGTTTAGCATTGGTGAAAATAAGGCTCCTGGTCCAGATGGGTATACGTCAGCTTTTTTCAAGCAGTCTTGGGATATAGTAGGTAATGATGTTACGAGGGCCATTTTGGATTTCTTTCAAAATGGTCAACTTCTGAAGCAAATAAATCATACTATCCTGGCTCTAGTTCCAAAGAAAGATACTCCAGACTCGGTTCTGGATTACCGTCCTATATCCTGTTGCAACGTATTGTATAAATGCAATAGCAAAATTATAACAGACAGGATTAAAGACAGTCTGATGTCGCTAATTAGTATCAATCAGTCTGCTTTTGTGCCCGGGAGAAGGATTTCTGACAATATTCTTTTGACCCAAGAACTCATGCACAACTATCATCTTCATAGAGGCCCACCTAGATGTGCGTTTAAAATTGATATACAGAAGGCTTATGACACTGTTAGCTGGTCTTTTTTGGAGGATGCTCTTAATCATTTTGGTTTTCATCAGAAAATGGTGGCGTGGATAATGACATGTGTGTCGTCGGCTTCTTATTCTTTAAATATAAACGGTGATCTGCATGGTTTTTTTAGTGGCAAGCGTGGCCTTAGACAGGGAGACCCGATGTCTCCATATCTTTTTACTCTCATAATGGAGGTCTTCTCTTCTATGCTTCAGAGAGCGGCTCAAGCTAGTTCGTTCAAGTATCATGCCCATTGTGCTAAACAAAAGATAATCAACCTCTCATTCGCTGATGATCTTTTCATTTTTGTGCATGGTGATGTCGGTTCTATTCGGAAAATAAAGGGAGTGTTACAAAGTTTTACTGCTGTTTCAGGTCTTGTTCCTAGCCCGTCAAAGAGCACTGTTTTTTTTGGGAATGTTCCGATTCAGATTAGACAGGATATCCTTCAAATTATGCCATTTCAAGAGGGGAGTTTGCCTGTTCGCTACTTGGGGGTGCCCCTCATTTCGTCCAGGTTGAAGTCTAGTGATTGCAATATTTTGGTGGAGCGCATGGATAAGAGAATTGACAACTGGATAACTAGATCTCTCTCATTTGCTGGACGCCTTCAGTTAATAAACTCAGTTCTTTCTTCGTTGCATATTTATTGGGCTGCTGTCTTTATTATACCTTCTCGTATTATTAAGGAGCTCGAGAAAAGAATGAGGCGGTTCTTATGGAATGCGGGTTCTCCGGGTAAAGTTCATGCTAAAGTTTCATGGAAAGAGGTTTGTTTACCTAAGGAGGAAGGAGGGTTGGGTATAAAAAACATTTCGGATATGAATAAGGCTCTCATGGCTAAGCATATTTGGAGTATTGTTAGTAACAGGTGCTCTTTATGGGTTCAATGGATTAATTCCCACAAGTTAAAAGGTAGAACCGTATGGGATATTCCTAGCCGGGGAAGCTTAAGTTGGGGTTGGCGGAAAATCATGTCTATTCGAAGCCTTGTCCGGCCTTTTATATGGAGAAAGATTAGAAGTGGAGATCAAACGAACGCATGGAGCGACAACTGGTGTCAATTCAGCCCTTTAAACTCGTTTATCTCGCCTCGGGTAATTGCTAATGCAGGTTTTACTCTACAATCATCTGTGAGCGACCTTGTTGACAATCACGGCCACTGGAGGTGGCCGCAAGCTTGGCTTGATCTCTTTCCGGTTTTAAACAATATTGATAATCCATGTTTCGAACATCACATGGTAGACACTTTGATATGGAAAGATTTGGAGGGTAAACCTTGCCAGTTTGGTTCGAAGGAAGTATGGGATACTATACAAAATCGTAATCCTATTGTTAATTGGGCAAATCTGATCTGGTTCGCTCAATGCATTCCTCGACATTCTTTTCACTTATGGCTCGTCATTAAAAATAAGTTAAGAACTCAGGACCGTTTGAAGGCTTGGGAAGTAGGAAGTGAAACAAATCTTCGGTTGTTGTGTTGTCCGCTTTGCAAATACGACCGTGACTCAAGGGACCATCTGTTCTTCCAATGTACATTTGCATCTCAAGTATGGAATAATGTTAAGCCTATGGTGGATATGAGTAATGTTAATGATACATGGGAGTCCGTTATGGATTGGTTGATTCATCATGCTAACACAAGGAAGATAGACCACATTCTGAGCAAGATGGTAGTGGCGGCTACTACTTATTACATTTGGCAGGAAAGAAATGCTCGTCTTTTTACACAGAAGCAAAGTAGTGTTTCTATGGTGACTGAAAGAATTGTGAACATAATTAGATTACGTGTGATGGGATTCAAGGCTGCCGGGGATGTGAACCATACTAGGATGATGAAGAGGTGGAAGATTACTATGCTTGAAGATGACACAGGCGCGGGCTAGATGATTTGAGTCGGTCTGGTGTAGTCTTGGTTTTGTTTCTTGGTCGTGTTTTTCTTTTTGTAAGTGTCGTTGGTTGTGTTTTTTTCTGGTTGTCCTAGTCTTGGTATGCCAAGTCTAGCTTTGTGTATCCTTTCTGATACACTTGTGGTATTCTTTGATTATTTATAAAATTCACCGGGGTAACCCTTTACCCAAAAAAAAAACACGATCAGCATACTTAGATTTTGAAACTCAGCATTCAGACATCGGTTGTCGAAACTTAAGTAAAATCTAAATCTTTTTGTATTTTTCTAAAACATAAAGCAGTAAAGAAATATTTTCAAACATATTTACAGACAATATTTTTGTTTGAGTTCGCGTCAGAGGATCATATCAGTTTATGACAAATCACTAGTACCGTTGAGCTTTAAACACTTTAAGTTCTAAACGATTCACTTAGATTGTCAGTATACTGATCCACTTAAATTTTTACACAAAGTTCATTCGATTCGAGATACGGAATTAGTGTTTTAAGGACTTAAACTTATTCGCGTGTCCCACCTCAGAATATACTCCCGTATCAAAATTCCCTAGATTCAGTCTTACAGGTGAATATACCAATCTGATGTATGTAACTTGGGTTAGTGCGAGACCTTGAGAGCTCAGGTATGAACTTCCGTTCAGTCAAAGAGATGAAGGCTCGACTTTAGGTGTGTTCTCTTTAGAGAATCTTTTCTTCAACTGCAATTGATTCATATCTTTCGATATTTTTCAATTTTATGCAGAGGGTATGCTTTTAAAGCGCGTAAAGTATTATACGAGGTCTAGGCCATTGCTTCCGCAATATCAGAAGACCAGGTATAATACCCCAGATATCAAACAGTATAAAGACTTAGTATCTCAGAATCAAGCAATCTCTCAAACAAGATTTCGGGGTTACCCATGTATCCGAGAGATGTTCCCCACGAGATAAGTAAGTATTTGATATTTAGGTTTATATCTCGAAAACAATCTACTAAGCGTGTAAAAACCTACTGGCATATCATCAGTGAGACCGTTTATCACATTTAAACTTTCCATTTCTTTAGCGTACTGTGATTGTCTACTGATGTACTATCATTACCTCTTTTTGTACACAACTCATTTTGAATTTTATCATGTTTTTGGCTTTTTCAAATTTTCTAATGTTTTTGGATTTTCTGACAATTTCTTAATCCCCATAAAAATTCAAAACATTTAAAGAAAATATGATAACTAGATAGCTTTGTCTCTCCATCCATTTTCTGTTTTACATGCTCTGTTTTGCAGAAAATATATCCCCCATGATTTACAACACATTGATATTTTACAGTTTTGAAAACCGTTTTTCAATCTTGTGAAACTAATCATGTTTGTTCAGCTGTGAGGGTTTCGGCGTATTCAATCAACGTATTTTTGAAATTTTTGAATTTTAACAAAATTTAAAAACAAACATGTTTTTGATTTTTCAAATTTTTGACAAAATAGAAACATATTTTTTGTTTTTAGATTTTTCAATTTTTAGGATTATAGAAATATAGTTTATTTATGTACAGAAATCAAACAAACTCCCTGTTTTAGTTGCAGGGTTCAGCAGCCTTCTCCTCTTGTGCCAGGCTGCTCTCATTTCCAACTTGATAATCATCTGTTTTCTTGAGCACCTGCACATTCACATTACTCAATTACTTGAACAAGTTAGCCCAGGTCTGTTTGACCTTAGGCATTTCAACACAATATGCTTCATTCAATTTTGGAAAATTTTTGTCGTTTTTCATAAATGTATTTTCATTCCGAATTTCACTCACAGAAACCTTTTGTTTCTTTTCAACCCAAGTTTGTCCTTTAGACGCACTTCTTTCATAAAAATGAGTTTCATTTTGATTTTGAACAACAACTTTTGGTTTTCAAAACTGTTTGGTTTAGTTGCATCAATAGTTGTTTTCCAACTTTGTGTTGTTCTAAGTTTGGGTGTCACTGGTTTCCATGTTTGTTGTGAGTCAGCCTTTGACATTTTCGGCTTACAAGTTTGCTTTGAATCAAAATTGGTTGACTTCTGATTCACAACATCAGACTTCTTTTTCTTCTCAACATCAACAGGTTTTAGATTTGGACACTTGTGAGCAAGATGTCCTGTTTGATCACATTTGAAACATGTTCTCTTTGAAACATCTTTCACCTGTTGTTGTTGCTTTTTCTTTTGAGCATAGAACTCTTCATTAGACTGTTGTCTAAATTGGAGTTCTTTTTCTTCTTCTGAACTTGTTCCATGAACAAAGTTCATCTTTTGTTGATAATTTGGAATTTCATTCCTTTTCCAATTTTGTTTCTTTTTATTACCCAACCCAGCCTTCATGTTTTTCTTTTTGTAATCAGGTTTGTTATAAAAAGTTTTGTGACTCTTTCCGGCAAATTTTGGAATCTCAGATTTTTCAATTTCAATCATTTTGAAAACTTTGTCAATCTTTTCTGAAATCACATTCTAAATCGGGACTTCAACATCTGAGAATATTTTGTCTGATCCAATCATGGTATAAACCAATCCTTTTGAATCATCTTTCGTATTTTTCTCAGATTTTGAGTTTTTCAGATAACCTTCATGAAAACTACCTTCATTTTCATCCTGTGATTCAGATTTACCGGTTTCAACCGACTCTTCTTTAAAGACACTTTCAACGACCTTACCTACCACCTCTGAATCACTAGAATCATCAGATTTGGAATAGGTTACGTCAATGTTTTCTGACAATTGATCAACCATGTTAAAAGCTTTTTCCACCTTCTCGTCATCATAGAATGTGAACTTTTCCTCAAACGGTGGTGGAACCTGATGATATTCCGAGCCAATTCCTTTCTTGTTTTGCTCAGAATCTTTACCATCCGGTTTTAGATTGAAAATGCGTTCAAGAACATATGATGAAACGTGATAGCTATGTAACTTGTTGTTATCTTGTTCTAAATCAGCTATTTGACGCTTTAGCTTAGCAACGTCTTCAATGTAATTTACAACTTGTTGCTTAATTGAGTACTGTCGCTTAAGCGTATCAGTTGTTTCAGAACAATATTTCAATCTTGATTGAACAAGTTTCATTTGACTTTTCACATTTTCATATGAATCTTTTGTAATATGGTATGCAAGTTTTATTAAATCATACTCCTTTTTCATTATTTGAAAAGCATTTTCCTTTTGTAAACATTCTTCTGTCACTTTTAAAACCTTTTCTTTCAAACTTTCATTTTCTTTTTCTAAAAACTTGCATTTTTGTGTTTGTTTTTTCATCATTATCTTTCAAAACTTTTTCGTTTTCTAACATCTCTTTGCATTTATTTTTTAAAATTTTTTCTATTTTATTGAATTCAATGTCTCTTGTTCTGAATTTTTCATCCTTTTCGGTACAAGCACTGCACGTTTCCATGCATTTCTTGCACTGTTCAGCAGTTTCATTTAAGACTTCATAATCAGTTGAAGTATTTACCTCAGTGATTGGCACCTCAGTTTTCTCTTCCGTTTGCTTCTGATCTGTTTCTTTCTCTTGTTTTTCCTTAGCAGCATCATCAGCATCGATCCCTTCAACTGAACTTTCCTTCTTCACACCATCTTCTTCTTTGTTCTTCGGATCTTCTTCATTCTGCTGTTCTTCAGTAACAGCTTCTTCACCAACTGCTTCGTCTTTCTTTTCTTTCTCTTCCTCAGCTACCTTCTTCAAATCATTCACCAACTCTTCTACATTCTTTTTCATTCTTTCTTCATCCATCTTTTTCAAACTCGCTGTCATCACATCACGAATTATCTTGTCCAGCCTTTTCAGATAAGTTTTATCTTTTACATTTGAGTAATATTCGCCAGACAGAGGAATTATTGCAAGAACATCATCAAAAACCACTTCTTTTTGATGAACGACAGGAGCACCATTTTTGTTGATATAGCAATCTCTCTTCTTGTCGTATCTCCCATAGTACTTTGCTTCCTCATAATCTTCATGCATTTTCTCAATTCGACAACCAGCAAAGAATCTTTCTCTTTCAGACTTTTCTTTCAGAATTTCTTCTCGACTTCTTTCCTTTATCTCGGCAACAAATGCACGATGTTTGTTTGATGATATTGTTCTGCCATGAGCTGTGAAGCGATCATCAACAAGATCATCTTCTGGAAGGAATTCGCTCCAGTCAAACCCTTCATCATCTTGAATCACAACACAAGCTCTTGATTTCTCCTTTTCAGGATTATCTTCAATTTGTTTCAACCTTGATGATTCCTCTCTGTTCTTGTGATAGAACGCCTTTAGATAGTAATCTTCTTTAAACGGATTGGCGGTTTCTTCAACAACAGAGTTTCTGCATTCTCTTTTGAAATGACCCTTTTGCTTGCATTTGAAGCAGGTCACTTTTGATTTGTCAAAGCCCAGTTTTGTTGATGGTCCAAAGATTGATTGTCTGCCAGTAATATCCATGAACCGCTGAGCTCTTCGAATGCAGCTTGCCAAACACCATCTCAGATCAATGAGTTCCATCTCTTCTGGATCGATCTGGTCGTAGTCTTCCTTGGTCAGTTCGGAATTTCCAATTTTCCCAGCTACCAGATCTTCATATGATTCCAGAATTGATCCCAGTAAACTCATTTGCTGTTTAGCAGCGTTGATGTTCATTGTCGAAGACTTCTTTAGCTTTAAGGCGATGTTGCAGAGAATTTCTTCAGGTTCTTCAGAGTTTGATGTTGTTGATGATGAATGATATCCCGGATCGTAGCTTGATGAGCTCTTCTGTGAGTCTTTTGTCTTTTCAACACTGTATGTAGTCTTTATCGGTTCACTAACTGTCACCGAGGGTACACTGCCCTTGTAATAAAGACCGACTTTCTGGTTATACGAAGAACTGCTCATCTTGCTTTGCTTTTGCAGCTCAAGCTCATGACTTTCTATCTTTTCTATCAAAATATCAAGAGTAATTATGTTAAACAATACATCGTTTTTCAAAATATACATGAACGTTTGCCACTGATCAGCTCATGGTAACGCTTCAATGATTTCATCAATTATTTCTTCATGTGTTTTTGTGATCCCAAACCTATCAAGCTCAATTTTTTGGTGACAAAATCGCTCAATCATTTGCCTCATCGACTCTCCTTTTAAACTATCAAACAGATCAAACTCCTTTTTTAATAAAGCAATTTTGTTCTTTTTAATTTGTTTACCACCCTCAGCTTTAACCCGTAAAGCTTCCCAAACTGATTTTAAAGAACCATCATAAATTAATAAAGAGAAAATATCATCTCTGATAGATTGCTGAATTAGTGCAATCATTTTCTATTTGTATGAAAATTTTCGTTTTTCTTCATCGTAAAGATCATTGAGATGAATCTCTTCATGCTTATCATTTATCGGTCTGCTGTATCCAAACTCCAAACAGAACCAACTCTCGTGAGCATATGCCTTTGTCCAATTCAAAAACCTCTCTTTCCACCATGTGTAATCTTCTATATTGTCAAGTTTAGGTGGTTTATGTCACACCCCCAAATTACCACATGCGGAAACCCCCGCTAGGCATGTGACGTACCAGGATCTAGCCACCAATCACATTGAACTCATAACAAGATTTCAAATAAAACTTTCATTCAATATATCAAAGTATTACAAAACATTCATTATAACTCAACGTATTCAGCGGAAGCATAAATCATTAGTTAAGTAATTTATGAACCACGTGTAAGTAAACCATTAGTCTCGTCTCGTAATTCCATGTATCTCGACCCATGACCACTTCAGCATCCCAGACAGCAATTTCCAACGACAAGCACCTATAGACCTACAAGCATGTAGAAAAGTGTATCAGACAACGCTGGTGAGTTCACAGTTTTGTTTACCGAGAATCGTGTTACATGTTTTGCTGCCAAAAGTTTAGTTCAGTTCAAAAGCATTTTCCAAAAACAATGTTGATAATAACTCGATATCGTACAAGATGGCTCCAGATTATTTGCCCGTCCCCAATGCCCCTATCAAAGCATTGGTCATGATTTAAGGTAATTGGTTCACGCCCGTCCTCCTGGTACGGTGTGAGGGTCCCAAACCTAATAGCGCTATCAACTAATAACCCCGTTGCCTCCCCGGCAACCTTTTCGGTAGAAGATGGGACTTAAGGTGATAGGAGTGAGTGTATTATCCAACATTCCGGTTTAACATTCCAGTCAAACCCATTACCCAATATTCCTCCCCAAAATATTTACCAGATGTCCCTCCCCCGGACGCATGCTTGAAAAAGAGCAGTGAACTCACCTTAGTTTGCTCGGTTAAAAGACGGAAAGTAGGTGCGGAGTGGAACGGGTCACTCACGTCCTAACATGATTATCGGTTAAAAGTTAGTGTGTGAACTCACACGGAGACGCGAACCCTACACGTATCTAACACGTAGCACGTAAAATATTATAATATATATATGTACACATGCATGCAAAGTGTTGCTATTCGAAATACTGGCCACATTTTTGTCACAAATCACATAATAAATCTTGTCACAAAATTTCAGCTTTTAGGTGCATTTTTGGACAATTTGTGGTGCGTTAATCGGGACCGTTCGGGCACTGGATAGTTCCCAAAAAATTACAGAACGTTTCAATCGAACCAGAGACCATTGTATTAAAATTTGGTGACCAAATTTCGTGAAAAAACTTGCGCCAAACCATGATCAGATTTGACGTAATCTGATCAGGTTTGCCGAAAAAATTATTTAAAAATATCTGTGTATCCGATTGGCGCGAAACCAAAACAAAGTCGCATGCCCGATCCCTAAAATCTACAGTAGCATTTTCACATTCAGAAAGTAAACACACACCGAGTTATAACGCAAAACGTTCGTTGCATTTTCTGCAGAAAATGGCAGCTCATAGCAGTTTTACAAACAATTCCGCTAAAAATACCTAGACCTGTCTGAAAAATAAGAAACCGCTTCTGTTTGAAAGCAATTTCCGGATACTTGGTTTTAGACTCTGAAAACGTAAGGTTTCGATAATTCAAAGTCCCGGAACAGGCTATGCAATTCAGCGTATTTTCTGTAGAAAATCGCTGAACTGGTATTTACTCGATTTAGTCACTTTTTCATGCATTCTAACAAGTTTCTAGGTGTGTAAGCGCATAACGAACTTGTGTAAACGTAATACAAGGTATCTACATCAGGCTATACATCAATTTATTCGCCAAGAGCCAACACGATTTAACCTAGATCATACAAGAATCAAAACTTTAGAATATACAAACATGTAAACGATTAAACCACCAACCTAACATGATTCCTAGCAAACTTAATCCATTAGCATCATGACACACATCTGTTGGGTTTTGTACATGTTTATCAAAGCTAATTTTATCCGAATAAAATTAAAACGCAGCGGAATAAGGATTTAAAACATGTTACTTTACAAGATTTAAAACTCTTTTAAATGCAAAAACCCAAAACCGGATCCATATATGACATACATGCTATCAAAATACAACCATAGGGTGTTTGAGAGTTCAACCTTTCTTTGGAGCAAGGAGATGGAAGATGATGATGAATCTTGAATGGTAGCTTCCAAACGAGAAAGCCTCAAGCTAGTATACCCGAAAGCTCCAACAAACACCTTGAGATTGCTAGGATTTCTACACTTGAAGCTCACAAAATCCCTCTAAAATTCAGCTCTTGGCCGAAAATATGTTGAGAGAAAAAGGGAGTTTTACACTTGAATATCTTATGTTCTCTATGAGAGAGAGTGTTGCAAACCTTTTAAAATCAAGTGCCTTGTTCTTGTAAAAATTTGCATGTAATTTTAGTGGTTGAAACCTCTTGGGAAGAGGTATAAGGGGCGGCCCAAGCCACCTCCCACTTCACCCAATCATAAAATTAAAGCTTGTCTCCATGTCTTTAAATTAAGTATTTATAACTTTTATAAAACTTAATATAACATTTTATAAACAATATGCAACCTTTTAATTGTTATTTAACCCATTAAATAACAAAGTAAAATATTCTCTCAAAAATAAATTATCCATATAATTTATTAGTTTGTCAAGTGTAATTATTTAGAAAACCAATTTCTAAATATTCTAAGTGTTGATATTTATTTGTTTGATCATATCATAAATAAATATTGTAGGTGTTTGTCTAGCTTGTTATTGGGTATGACCCGACTTGGATCATAACGTACTAGCCACATCAATTTAATATGTGTCTTGGGCATACAGAGTCCAACAATCTCCCACTTGCACAAGATACATAGAAGATTGATGCAAGCAGTAAATGACGCCTAACAACGGTTTACTACCCCTAATACGTATGACGAAGTGCCATTCAATAACATCATCCCCTTCAAGTCCCTTACTTGAAATGATTTAGGTGAATCTATCATTTATCCTTTCGTTACAGATGTCATGTCAAATCCAGAGACACAGTGTGATCATTCTCTGTTGATTTAACTTAAGCAGGCCTTAGACATCTTACTCTCAACGAATAAGAGGAACAAATCCCTTCTTGACTACATACGTCTCTCACAATCACCTCGTACCATACCTGAGCTTAGTCTTATGTACTATCTTATTACAGACAGCGAAGAACTAAGTCAAGGCATAATATTTGGTGAATATCAAAACCCAATATGTATCTCAGGTCAGAGGATACTATGATATTCGCCTTTGCTCAAATTTACTTATGATCAATCATAAATGATTCCATGCAGTAACATTTGAGAGCGGGTCAGTCCAATATTTGTATCCCACAAATATCTATGAACTTTGGCAGCAACACTTTGCTCTATATTCATACCTAATGAATATCCACCAATCCAAGTTCATAATAGTCTTACATTCATATTTGTTCCCACAATTATGATCGACTACGGACATTTAGAATAATTAATTTATTCACGGATTTAAACATGCTAAAATGGAACATAACTCAAAATACCATAAAAGAGTTAAAATAACAATTGTTCCAATATCCAAATACAAAATAGATCAAATCCAATCACTAGAATACCGAAGTCCTAAGGCACAAGTATGACCCTCATGTTTTGGCCGTTCAAGGAGCTTCGTGAGTGGATCCGCAATGTTTTGATCGGTGTGAACTTTGCGAATACATATCTTTCCTTTTTCAACTTCATCCCTTATGTAGTTGAATCTCCGCTCAATGTGCCTAGTCTTTTGATGTGCACGAGGTTCCTTGATTTGAGCAATCGCACCCTCGTTGTCACAAAAGATCTCTAGGGGGTCTTGAATGGTAGGGACTACCCCTAGGTCAGCAATGAACTTCTTTAACCACGCAGCTTCTTGTGCTGCCAATGAGGCGGCGATGTATTCTGATTCTGTAGTGGACAATGCTACAACATCCTGCTTCGAGCTCTTCCAAGAGACTGCAGCTCCATTCAAAATGAAGACATAACCAGATTGTGATCGAGAACCATCTCGATCAGTTTGGAAACTCGCATCCGTGTAACCTTTTACAACGAGTTCCTCTTCACCAGATCCATATATTAGAAACATATCCTTAGTCCTCCTAAGGTATTTCAATATGCTCTTAACAGCCATCCAATGACTGTTACCTGGATTTTGCTGGTATCTACTTGTCATGCTTAAGGCGCATGACACGTCCGGTCTTGTGCACATCATTGCATACATTATGGATCCTATAGCAGACGCATATGGGATTCCTTTCATTCTTTCTTGCTCATCCTTTGAGCTTGGACATTGAGTCACATTCAATATTGTCCCCTTTTGAATAGGTACCAAACCTTTCTTAGAGTTCTCCATCTTGAACCTTTTCAAGACCTTGTCAATGTATGCACTTTGGTTTAAACCTATCAAGCGCCTTGATCTATCCCTATAGATCTTTATTCCCAAAATATAGGCAGCTTCTCCAAGATCTTTAATGGAAAAACATCTTCCAAGCCATGCTTTTACACCTTCCATGGTTGGAATGTCATTTCCAAATAGTAGAATGTCATCGACATATAATACTAAGAAAGTGACGGTGCTCCCACTAGCTTTCTTATACACACAAGCTTCATCCCCGTTCTTGATGAACCCAAAATTCCTAATTTCTTCATCAAAACGGTGATTCCAACTTCTCGATGCTTGTTTCAATCCATAGATTGATTTCTTTAACTTGCACACTTTGTTAGGATGTTTTGGATCGACAAAACCTTCAGGCTGAACCATATAGACATCTTCATCAAGATATCCATTGAGGAAAGCCGTTTTGACATCCATTTGCCAAATCTCATAGTCATAATATGCAGCTATGGCAAATAATATCCTAATCGACTTTAGCATTGCCACTGGCGAGAAGGTCTCATCATAATCAACCCCTTGAGTTTGAGTGAAACCTTTTGCTACAAGTCTCGCTTTATAAGTATCCAAGTTACCATGCATATCTGTTTTCTTCTTGAAAACCCACTTACTTCCAACTACTTTGGAGTTAAGAGGTGGCACAACCAATTCCCAAACTTGGTTGTCATACATGGATTGCATCTCTACGTTCATAGCCTCAAGCCATTTGTCGCAATCGGATTTCGACATTGCTTCATGGTATGTGGTTGGTTCATCTGAATCTACCACATAGCATCCATCCATGAAAAATCCATATCTTTCAGGTGGATTACTAATTCTACCAGATCTGCGAACGTTTTGTGTATGTTGATCAACCATTTGATCATTTTCAACAACCTCTTGTTGAATGCTAGTATCAACCAAACGTGTATCGGCTTGTGGTTCTTGATCCTCATCAAGTTCCACTGTTCTACTAGTTCCTTCCATAAGGAACTTATCCTCCAAGAACTTGCCCTTTCGAGCAACAAATACCTTTTGCTCTGTTGGATCGTAGAAATAATATCCTATATCATCTTTAGGATATCCTACGAAGATACACTTAATGGATCGTACTTCTAACTTGTTTGGGGTGTATTGCTTTACATAAGCATCACAACCCCATACCTTCAAATATGATAATGATGGAACCGTTCCATGCCATATTTCAAAAGGTGTTTTATCCACTTTCTTGGTTGGGGCCATATTTAATATACGAGCCGCGGAGAGCAAAGCGTAACCCCAAAATGATAGAGGCAATGTGCTTCTAGCCATCATTGATCGAACCATATCCAATAGAGTTCGATTCCTCCTCTCAGACACACCATTATGTTGTGGTGTTCCAGGTGGAGTAAGTTGTGAGATGATCCCACAACTCCTAAGATGATCTTGAAAAGCATCACTAAGGTATTCAATTGTGTCAAACTTAAAGAAGAAAAAGCCATCCGAATTCATCATAATCTTAGCAAACCCAAATTTTGACCATACATTCTTAGCATAATATTCAACCACAGGGTAAGGCAAACGATTACCTAGAAAATATCCATAAAGAACATTGTCGAATTTCTCCTGAACCTTGCGGATCACCTCTCTAGGAATCACAACATCAGCATCTTGTATCGTCTCATTCGAATCTAGCCTTCTGAAGTTAATTTCACGTTTCATCAGACTAACGTTCTTAACCCTATCCGCATACGACGGTCTTGAATCATCAAGTGTAACCGGTTTTGACATTGCAGCCAACCCATCAAGCATTGAAACATTATTAGTAGAATACAACCCCCTTCTCGGTAGGAGAGTATTGCCTTCTATGTTGGTAACCTTCAAGCTAATGCCTCGTACAGGAGCCGTCCCAGGAGAACTCCCAGGAGAAGACTCGCTACCTGCCTTCAAATCATCAAGCTGTGGATTCCGAATATTATCAAAGTGGGGTAATCTACCCCTTCAGAATAGGCACCTCTCTCCATTAACACATCAGACGACTAACCATGCAAGCAAACAAGATGCCATCTTTTTATGTTATGCCTTTTGTGGAGGGTATTTTGCCTGTGAGATATCTGGGGGTGCCGCTTATTTCCTCGCGGCTCATTTACAAAGAATGTAGTGTTCTAGTGGAGAAATTAGATAAACGGATCATGCACTGGAGGAACAAACTTCTCTTTAATCTGCTGCTAAAAAACCCTAACTCTCTCTCCTTTGGGTGATTTTTTGATTCCTCATGAAACCCTTGTTTTTCTTCGTAATCTAATGCATAACAGTCTGTAATTAGAGTCTTGATTATTCAAACTCTATAACGAACTTGTTAGCATAAGGGACCGATACAACACTAGGGTTTATTTTCGTTTGTTCTTTCAAATCGCCGCTTTAGTTCTTCAATTCGAATTCCTGATTTATTAAACTGGTTGTTATTGATTGCGGTTAACTGAGATTAATTTAGCTAGGTTGATACACTGGTTTAATCGATTAAGGATGGAAGATTGATACTAGGGTTTAAAGGATTAGGGTTTTTCTTCTTATTCTTCGTTGGTTCTTGGTGTGTTTGTTTTTTCTTGTGCATGGTTGGTAGTAACGTTGTTTAATGGAGAGAGGTGCTGATCTTGGAATGTCTGATCGTCCCAAGCCCGATGGTAGAGTATTACATAATCATGGGAAACCTCCTAACTCGAACATGGGTATTGCGAATAGAGTAGTGAATATTGAACGTAATACTCGTCTCCCTCGTAGGGGAACTGTTCCGAATTCAAAATCTGATCCTAAAAATATCAATGTCATCGATGAATTAATAAAGATTACGGAGCCGGTAATGGTGGATAACTTAAAACCTGATCAGGTTCAAGCAGAGGCGGCGACGGCTGAGGTAAGTGAACAAGA
Source organism: Helianthus tuberosus (assembly GCA_030545235.1). NCBI lineage: Eukaryota > Viridiplantae > Streptophyta > Magnoliopsida > Asterales > Asteraceae > Helianthus > Helianthus tuberosus. The sequence goes on from CM060442.1 coordinate 96,398,280, forward strand.
GGAAGATAACCTGATCAAGCCTTTGTCCTATGCGGAGTCGGTAAAAAGTCAGAAAATTCCAAAGGTTAATTTCAGATCTCTTGCTAGTTCTTTACAGCATGACGATTGTGATATTGTTCTTCCGATGGAATCGGTTCGGGTAGTTCAGGATAAATTAGCGAATACGTTGTTTGGATACTTCTTGGGTGATCGAATAGCGTATCCTGTGGTTGAGTTTTTTGTCAAAAACAACTGGAAAAAGTTTGGATTACAGAAATCAATGATGAATGCAAATGGCTTCTTCTTTTTTAAATTCGCAAACCAAAAGGGTATGCTGGATGTTCTTGCTGCTGGCCCGTGGATTATTCAGTCACAACCATTTTTCCATCAGGAATGGACGCCAACAACCAAACTGGAGAAGAAGGAGGTTAACAAAATTCAGGTGTGGGTAAAAATCCATGAAGTCCCGATTGCTGCTTATACTGAAGATGGACTAAGTATGATCGCTACTGCCATTGGTGAACCAAAACTACTTGATTCATACACAACGTCGATGTGTGTAGACAGCTGGGATAGAAGCAGTTTTGCTCGTGCTCTTATTGAAGTTTCAGCGGATAAAGATCTAAAAGAGAAAATTACTATGGCAATCCCCAATCCGAATGGTGATGGTTTTATTAAAGAAACGATGTTTGTTGAATATGAATGGAATCCTCTCAGGTGCTCATCATGTTGTGTTTTTGGTCATTCTAATGACTCGTGCCCTAAAAATCCAAGGAATACTGCTACTTTGGATCAGAAGAATGTTAGGCAACCTGGTAATCAAGGTAAATCACAACCTAAGACGGCTCCTAGAGTAGATGATGATGGCTATATGGAAGTTCAAAGTAAAAAGGTGGCTCGGAAATCGGGTATTCAGATTACTAAACCAAAACTTAATTTTAGTATAGGCCGATTATAAACAAGCATAAACCTGAATTAAACATTAAGTCGGCTAGCCAGAACTTTCATTCGGCGAATCCCTTTCATGTTTTAAATACGGTTGATGTCGATGAAGGACAAAGTAGTAAAGGGCCGAGTGGAGAAGTTAATGAGTCCGATGATGAGGAGGTAATGGAAGTTTATAACGAGACTAATGATTTTCTGGTGGGTGATTCTAGGAAACCAAATGACACTAAAGGGGCAAGCACTCCTTCTCAAATTGTTGCCAATGGTTAGTCTTGCCACTTGGAACATTAGGGGGTTGAACCGCCCTCTGAAACAAGCGGAGGTTCGTCAGGTGGTTAAGGAAAATGGTGTCAGTCTTTGTGCGGTGCTAGAGTCCCATGTAGATGTTAGTAAACTAGATAAAATTTGCCGTTCAGTTTTTCGTAATTGGGAATGGACGTCTAATGGTGGCCAAAGTGATAAAGGTACTCGTATTATTATTGGATGGAACCGGATGTGTTCGATATTATGGTTTTAGCCCAAACCTCGCAGGTTATTCATGTTCAGGCGATTTTTAAGAGTGATAAAAAGGTCTTTTTCTGCTCGATAGTTTATGCTTCTAATTTTTACATTACGAGAAGACAACTGTGGAGTCATTTGGCTAGGCATAAGATTCTAGTGGCAAACAATCTGTGGGTGATTATGGGGGATTTCAACTCCGCCTTGAATTTGGAAGATAAATCTATGGGAGCATCAGGTACTTCCACTAGTATGCGGGATTTTCAAGAATGTGTGAATGAGATTGAAGTTGTTAACGAATGGGCTAAGGGTGTTCAAGGGTATGCTATGTTTTCTGTTATGAAGAAGTTGAGGAACTTGAAACCGTGTTTCCGTAAGCTCTTGCACCAACAAGGTAATCTTCATGACAAGGTAACTCGGCTTCATAGTGAGTTGGATTCGGCCCAGCAACTTGTTGATATCAATCCTCTAGATGTTAAAGCTCGAGAGTTGGTGGCAAAATGTCTTCATGATTTTCAGGTGGCGGCCTATGATGAGGAATGTTTCCTAAAGCAAAAATCGAAAATTGAGTGGCTTTGTGCTGGTGATTCGAATACTTCTTATTTTCACAATGCGGTAAAGAGTAGGAATTCTAGAAATAAAATACGTTGTATTCATGATGTGCATGGGAATCGGTTTGAGGGTAAGGATGTATCTACTGCTCTTGTGGACCATTACTCGAATTTCTTGGGCACTGAGCAAAGAGTTGAGAATTTGGATGATGAAGATCTTTTTCTTAATACTCTTAGCCAAGCCACGGCTAACCACATGGTTAGACAAGTGACCCGAGAGGAGGTGAAAGCTGCTATGTTTAGCATTGGTGATAATAAGGCTCCTGGTCCAGATGGGTTCACATCTGCGTTCTTTAAACAATCATGGGATATTGTGGGAGATGAGGTAACGAATGCTATTCTTGATTTTTTTCAGAATGGTAAACTTCTGAAGCAGGTCAACCACACTATTATTGCTCCCTAAAAAGGATACGCCTAATTCGGTTATTGACTACCGTCCTATATCTTGCTGTAATGTCCTCTTCAAATGTATCAGTAAAATTATTACGGATAGGATCAAAGGGAGTTTGGATGAATTGGTCAGTATAAATCAGTCGGCTTTTGTTCCGGGTAGGAAGATCTCGGATAACATTCTTCTAACCCAGGAATTGATGCACAATTATCATCTTAATAGAGGTCCTGCAAGATGTGCTTTTAAGATTGATATTCAGAAGGCGTATGATACAGTTAATTGGTCTTTCCTGGAAACTATTCTTAATCGGTTCGGTTTTCATCGCCAAATGGTCACATGGATTATGACCTGTGTTACAACGGTTTCATATTCTCTTAGCATTAATGGGGAACTTCATGGTTATTTTGCAGGGAAACGAGGCCTTAGACAAGGTGACCCTTTGTCGCCTTATCTTTTCACATTAGTTATGGAGGTTCTGACCCTTCTATTGCAGCAATCGGCTTTGCACACGTCGTTTAAGTTTCATGCTCATTGCCCTAAACAAAAGATCATTAGTGTCTCGTTTGCTGATGATTTGTTCATTTTTTCTCACGGGGATTGTGCTTCGGTCAAACATTTGAGAGATGCTCTTGGGAAATTCACTAACATTTCGGGTCTGGTTCCTAGCTCTTCTAAAAGCACTGTTTTCTTCAGTAATGTTCCTCGGTATGTTAAAGATCAAATTTTGGATGTTATGCCCTTTCAAGAGGGTTCTCTTCCGGTTCGGTATCTTGGAGTTCCGTTGATATCTACGAGATTGGCTGCTCGTGACTGTAAAACCCTTGTGGAGCGTGTAGAAAGACGTATAGATAACTGGATGTCTAAGTCCTTGTCTTTTGCAGGTAGACTTCAGCTTATCAATTCAGTCCTGGCAGCCATGTATTCGTATTGGGCTTCGGTTTTTATGCTGCCTCAGGGTGTTATAAAAGACTTGGAGAAAAGATTGCGAACGTTCTTATGGAATGGTGGCTATCAGGGATCGGCTAGGGCTAAAGTGGCATGGAAGGTTGTTTGTACCCCTAAAGATGAGGGTGGATTGGGTATTAGAAGTATTATGGATGTGAATAAAGCTCTTTTGACGTCACATATCTGGAGCATAATCACTAACCGTAAGTCGCTATGGGTTCAATGGATACATTCTTATAAGTTGAAAGGTAAAAACTTCTGGGAGGTTCAGAGTAGAGGTAACGTTAGTTGGGGATGGAGAAAGCTCTTGTCTATACGTAATAAAGTTCGATCGTTTTTCTGGATGTCTATTAGGAGTGGGAGCCAAACTAATGCGTGGAGCGACAATTGGTGTGTTTGCAGCCCTCTTCGGTCTTTTATATCACCGAGAGCTATCGCTAATGCTGGTTTCTCTCTAAGTTCAATGGTTGCTGATCTTGTTGCTGATAATGGTCAGTGGTTATGGCCCGAGGCATGGTATGACACTTATCCGGTTCTTATAAATATCGATATACCTCAAGTTATAGCTGGTGTAGATGATCGGCTATGTTGGAAAGATCTGGATGGTAAACTTCAGCATTTTGGTTCTTGGGAGGTTTGGAATTGCTTGCGAAATAGAGAGGAGAAGGTCTTATGGGCTAAATCGGTTTGGTTCACTCAATGTATTCCTCGACATTCTTTCCACTTGTGGCTAGTTATCAAGAATAAACTTAAGACGCAAGACAGGTTAACCGTTTGGGAAGCTGGTAGTGCTACTAATTTACAGCTCATGTGTTGTCCATTATGCAATTATGATCGTGACTCTAGAGATCATCTTTTTTTCCAATGTCAGTATTCCTCGGATGTTTGGGGAGTGGTTAGGAAAAACGTGGACATGGGGGGTGTTTTGAATACTTGGTCGTCGATTATTCAATGGATGGAACTGAATGCTAATTCAAGAACTCTAGAGCATATTATATGCAAGATTCTGGTTGCGGCCACCACTTATTTTATTTGGCAAGAAAGAAACAATCGTCTATTTTCTCCTCTTTCTCGTAATGCTGATGCTCTATCTAAGATCATTATTGACACGGTTCGGCTTAGAATTATGGGTTTCAAGGTGGGTGGAGTTCCAAAATATGACAAGATATTGGAAAGATGGCTGATCTCGAAGAATATGGCTTTGGATCCGGGCTAAGGAGGATTTGTTAGTTTGTCCTAGTGTTTGTTTTTTGGGGCCGTGTCCCCTTGTTTAGTTTGTCTCTTGGTTGTGACGCTTTGTCGGGTGTTTTTTCTTTGTTTGTGTTGCTAGTCTTGGTATGCCAAGCCTAGAAGTGTGTGTTGATGTCTCATCACACCCTGTTTTATTTTTTGGTTGATATAAAATTTCACCGGGGTAACCCTTTAAAAAAAAAAAAGCCGAAAAAAGGTGTTGGGTTGCTAAAGAAAATCGATAGGGCTATGGGCAATATTCCGTTTGTTAGTGAATTTCCTGAAGCGGTTGCTATGTTTCAACCGTATAGAGTTTCCGATCATTGTCCTTGCATTCTTAAAATTAATAAGATGGAGAAGAAAAGGGCCAACTCGTTTAAGTTTGCTAATTTCTTGGTGCATAAGCCGGGTTTTATGGATATTGTGAAAAGTAATTGGGACCTGAACGTCGTGGGGGTTCATCAGTTTCGTTTGGTTAAAAAGTTGCGTGCTTTTAAAGTCTCCTCTTAGATCTCTCTTATTCAAACAGGGAAACCTTCATAAAAAGGTTGATGATTTACGCAGGAAGCTTGATGCGGTCCAACGAGAGGTTGAGAAAGACCCGTTCAATGCGATTATTAGAAGTGAGGAAGCTATTATTACCCGTGAATTTCAAGAAGCTAGCCTGGACGAAGAACGTTTTCTAAAGTAGAAATCGAAAGTGGCATGGTTGAGAGCGGGTGATGCTAACTCTAAATTTTTCCATATATCGCTTAAAGCTAGAAACCATCGAAGTCGTATTGATGGCATTACGGATAATAATGGGAGTTTTTGTGAAGGTGAAGGTGTTCCGAATGCTTTTGTTGAATATTATGAGACTTTTTTAGGTTGTGAGGGAGACACTTCTTTGGCTCTGTCGCCGGAGATCTTTACGAATCGGCTTCATCAAAATGTGGCTGACAACATGATTCGGCCGATCACTGTGGAGGAGATTGTGACAACTCGAGTTTCCAAGATTTCCACCTTCGCATTTATTGCACGTTAATTGTTTAAGTTGTTTGTTACACGACTTGTTGGTTCCACAACTGTACGTGTTTGTAATAAGTTAAATCGTATTGTGGTTGGTATGTTATATATGGTGTGTGTTAGCTAGGTTAATTAATTGACATGCCTTCTTACTAGGTTGATTTATAACCTATACAAATTCACGGTTACCATGCATTCCCATATTCATCACAAGCATCATGTAAAGTTATAAAATTCCAAGAGAGAGAATTAAGGTGCTAGTTAGTGTGCTAAATTAATTAAGGTGTGTGTGTAGTTGCTTGCTTTATACCAAACTACAACTTGCTGTCGAGACACTTTCTCATGCCCATCCATGCGACAAGCTAGCTTGTGGCCAAAAATTCAAAACCCAAACCGCCCACCCTATCTCCTTGTTGTCTACGGCCCAAACCAAATAAACCCCAAGCCTGTTATGCCCTTATTAAGTTATACGCATACGGTTATTATTATGCGTTCACAGAAGCACCAAAACTAAAAACCCTAGTGTTCTTTTCTCCCCAAGCTTACGGCAGCCAAGGGAGCAGCCCTTTCTCTCTCACGCGATCTCTCTCCAGCCGAACATCCATCTCTCGCGTATCTTTCTCTTCTCGGTTAGTGCGTAATAATCAGATGTGATTTCTTGTTATGCTGAGTTGATATGTGAATACTTGTTTATGTTTATCGAGATTTGATTGCTAATGATTTTGAAATGGTGAATCTGAATGAATGATATGGTTCTATTGTATGCATGCAGTAAATGATTATATTAACCTGCTAATATTGAATAACGATTCTGATGATGATGAGCACATGATTTGAATAATGTTGTCGGCCAGTGTGTGTATGTGGCATGTAAATTGTTTGTCAGTAGGCATGTGTTGTCACTTGTAAATGTTTTGCATGTATAATTTATAATGAATATATTATGCTAGTGCTCTCAATAGTCAACGTTTAGGATTTCAATGTAAACTAAATTTATAACTTGATGAAACATCGGATAGTAATATATAATATAGGTTAGTAATCGGTTATATTATTATATGTGATCAGGATCTGAAGTCATGTTAACTGGCTACCGTATCCGTTTGGGTGATATATATTAATCGATCTGATGTATACGTAACTAGGGTCCATGTTAAATACTCGTTACTGCAGTGATTTGTTATGGCAATTGATAATATTATTGACTATTTTGTTTTGGATAATCAACCAATGATTTATGGCAAAATGAAACAGTGGTAATTGATTAATGTTTCTGGGTTGGGTAACTGTTAACAAGGTTGTTGATCAGTTAACGAAAACACAAGGAACCAGACGAAGTGTTTTCGTCATACATCAACTCGACGAAAACCCTTAGATTTCGTCGCCTAGGGGTTTTCGTCCAAAGATAATCTCGTTGTGATTGGCACAGTAACTCTGTTAAGCTACGTATGGAACCCGGTTAAGTATGCAAATCTGTTGAGTATGTTAAGGGTTTAACTCGGTCAAGCATATTAACTCTGTTAACTCAGTTAAGCTTATCATGTCTGTAAGTTGATAATTCATGCTAGATTAGACTGAGAACCCAACTACGTGAAGCATGAGTTGTGTGAAATTGAATAACTGTTTATGTGCTACCTGATGTTAACTGTCCCGTACACTTAGTGACTTCGATTACATGTGAAACTTTACCAACATGAACTGATTGTATATACGTGCGTACTATAGGTCGTGACTGATTATTTGTGAACATACTTTAGCATACCGAGCAAACCAAGGTGAGTTCACACTAGCCAAGGCATGGGATTCCCAGGGGTTGGGAATGGGATTGAATAACTACTCGTACAACTATTACTATTAAACTAATTACTACTGTCCTCGGATTTAAGGGCACGTACGTAAAACCTACGTACAGTTATACTTACTACTGTCCTCGGATTGAAGGGCAAGTACGTAAAGCCTACGTACACGATCATAAGACCATCACCTCTATCAAAGGAAGTCCCTCATTTATCGACTTAATCGCCGAGGCCTATGGCGAGCGGGTCATTAGTTAATAGCGCTATTAGGTTTAACAAACCTCACACCGTGCCAGTCGGACGGGCGTGTACTAATGGACTATGGGCAAAGGGTCAATGCTGATAGACATTGACTTAGGGCACCTCTTACATTTTCGTAGCAGTCGATACGCGTGGTCTAGTAACACATGGGAAGCCCCCACTAATCATCGCACAAATGCCTGGATTGGCCGCGATAAGGATTAATACGATACATGGTTTACAAAACGAACATACGATTTACGAAATGAATACTATAACCAAACAACCAACTGTGAACTCGCTCAACTTTGTTGTTGATTCGTTGCTACATGCCTTGCAGGTCATTAGGTACTCATGGAGCTTGCACAGGGAGGAACAATCGTTGTGGGACATGGTAATGTGTGCCATGCTTTAAACATTACTTTATTTCATACTTAATACTTGCTATGGGTTTTGCAAATTATGCTTCCGCTAAACACTTAACTATGCTTTGGGTTTTTGAACACCTTTCATATTGTTTGGTTGAATTATGTGTACTTATATGTTTGTTCAATATGATTGGTGGCTTGATCCTGGTCATGTCACGCCTCCAAGCGGTGATACTCCGCGTGTGGATTTTGGGGGTGTGACAGATTGGTATCAGAGCCATTGGTTATAGTGAACTTGGTTTTAATAAGGGGAAAAAGTTTTTGTTAAAACCAGACTATAACCTGTACAGTGCTCAACGATCCACAACGACGCTTCGCTCAACGTGCAAGACCCAACATTCTAGGTGATACGATTTATGTTTACATTGCCTACATGCTAGATTACATAGAACTTTGCTCATGATATGCTTAGATAAACGTAACAACTGTTGATTGAAACACTTATGTGCTTACTCTCTTTTGTCATCGCACTTTCGCGGACCTCTCTCTCTCATGTTCACTTTGATATCAAGATCATGAGTGGACGCGTCAACCTAACTCAAGCCCAGTTGGCGGCTTTGATCACTGAACAAGTTACTGCAGCACTCGCAGCTGCCCAGGCAGGAGGTATAACCTGCCATCACCACTTACTCTAGGATCTTTTGATCCTACTCTCGTAAACCAACACTCGTGCTTAAGTATGTTTACTCTTACGCACACGACAAGTCAACACGCTCAGCCATCTGTGTGCACGTTCAAAACTTTCATGGACTGTCGTCCTAGTACTTTTAGTGGAACTGAAGGGGCCGTTAGACTCCTCCATTGGTTTGAAAAGCTCGAATCGGTCTTCGAAATGTGTGAATGCCCTGAGGCTCGTAGGGAGAAGTGCGCCACTGGTACTCTCGAAGGCACTGCACTAACTTGGTGGAACGCGCAAGTTCAGATGCTGGGGCTGGCGGCTGCTAATGCCACCCCATGGAATGATTTGATGAAACTGATCAAACGTGGAGTTCTTTAACCTGAAGATGACGGGGTCAGAGATAGAAGCGTACATGAAACGATCCAACGAACTGGCAGTGTTATGTCCAACTATGGTGGATCCTCCCATCAAACGCATTGAGCTGTACCTCAAAGGCTTAGTACCAGAGATTCAAAGTCATGTGACTTCTGCTAACCTTGCTACTATCCAGGATGTTACTCGTCTTGCTAATCGCCTAACATACCAGGCAGTGGAACAGAACAGGCTGCCTAAGCGTATCGGTACTATTACTACTATTACTACCTCTGCTATTCCCAGTGATAACAAACGAAAATGGGATGGAACCTCCAGCAAGGGTTCGACTACGGTTCAGTTCCAGGCACAGCAGCGAAAGAACGATGACTATCAGAGCCCTGGTCAACAATCTTCTAGTAGTCAAGGATTGTAACCTCGTCTTAGCTGGTCAGACATTCTCCATCAACCTCATTCCTATAGTCTTGGGTAGTTTTGACATCGTCATTGGTATGGATTGGTTATCCCACAAACAAGCAGAGATCCTATGCAAAGAGAAGATCATTCGCATTCCCCGTTCTGGCAAAGAACCTCTTGAAGTTCAAGGAGACAAGAGTGGTGTCGTGAGTGGCATCATCTCTTTCTTGAAGGCTCAGAAGTGTTTGCGAAAGGGCCACACTGCTATATTAGCACTCGTTACTGACGCATCATCGGAAGAGAAGAAGATAGAGGATATCCCAGTAGTACGTGATTTTTCCTCAAGGGTTCCCTGAAGATTTACCTGGGCTACCGCCTCATCGCCAGGTCGAATTCCAGAGCGAGCTAGCTCCTGGAGCAGCACCTATAGCTCGCGCACCGTATCGTTTAGCTCCAACCGAACTGGAGGAATTGTCCAAACAACTACAAGAACTCTTGGATAAGGGTTTTATTCGTCCTAGCTCTTCGCCTTGGGGAGCTCCAGTGTTATTTGTGAAGAAGAAAGACGGTACCTTCAGGTGACTGTGAAGAATCGCTATCCTCTTCCACGTATTGATGACTTGTTCGACCAGTTGCATGGGTCGAGCTATTACTCGAAGATTGATCCGAGGTCATCAACTGAGAGTCCGGGATGAGGACGTCTCCAAAACAGCATTCAGAACTCGTTACGGCCACTACGAGTTTCTTGTCATGCTATTCGGGTTAACGAACGCACCGGCAGTCTTCATGGATCTTATGAGCAGAGTGTGCAAGCCTTACTTAGATAAGTTTGTGATTGTTTTCATCGACGACATTCGGATCTATTCTAAGATTCAGGAGGAACACGAGCAGCATTTACGACTTATATTGGAACTTCTTCGAATGGAACAGCTGTACGCCAAGTTTTCAAAATGCGACTTCTGGCTTCGTGAAGTCCACTTTCTAGGCCACGTGGTAAACAAGGATGGGATTCATGTTGATCCATCCAAGGTAGATTCGATCAAGAACTGGCCTGCACCTCGCACACCAACCGAAATACGCCAATTCTTGGGTTTGGCGGGTTATTACAGACGGTTCATCAAAGACTTCTCAAAGATTGCACAGCCGCTTACACTACTGACACAGAAAGGTGTTGCTTACCGTTGGGGTAATACACAGGAAACAGCATTTCAGCACTTAAAGGATAGACTTTGTAGCGCACCTATCCTCTCATTGCCTGAAGGCACGGACGATTTTGTAGTCTACTGCGACGCATCTATCCAAGGTCTTGGATGTGTGTTGATGCAACGGGATAAAGTCATTGCTTATGCTTCGCGCCAACTTAAGATTCACGAACGGAATTACACTTCACATGATTTAGAGCTGGGAGCTGTTGTTTTTGCGCTCAAGATATGGCGACATTACCTGTATGGCACCAAGTGCACCATCTACACCGATCACAGGAGTCTCGAACATATCTTCAAGCAGAAAGAGTTGAACATGCGACAACGTCGATGGGTCGAACTGTTGAACGATTACGAATGTGCTATAAAGTACCATCTGGGCAAAGCCAATGTGGTGGCCGATGCCCTCAGTCGAAAGGATACTACACCTAGGCATGTACGAGCGTTGCAACTCACTATTCAGTCTAGTCTTCCTTCTCAGATACGAGATGCTCAGGTAGAAGCATTGAAACCGAAAACGTCAAGGCTGAAGCCTTACGCGGCTCAAGGCAACGGTTAGAACAAAAGGCAGACGACGCCTACTATGTAACGGGACGCATCTGGGTTCCACTCTATGGCAACTTACGCGAGCTTGTAATGGATGAAGCTCATAAGTCTCGCTACTCAGTACATCCTGGTTCGGATAAGATGTACCACGATTTGAAAACTACATATTGGTGGCCTAGCATGAAAGCTCATATAGCAACTTACGTTAGCAAGTGTTTGACTTGTGCGAGAGTCAAAACTGAATATCAGAAACCATCAGGCCTACTCCAACAACCAGAGATACCACAATATAAATGGGAGCAAATTTCCATGGATTTTGTTACTGGCCTGCCTAGATCTCAACGCGGGAATGATACTATTTGGGTGATAGTGGATCGACTCACAAAATCTGTGATGGGATTTTAACATGTTTATCAAAGCAATTTCATCCATATGAAATAAAAACGCAGCGGAAATAAAGTTTAAAACAGGTTACTTTTATAAGATATAAAACTATTTATATGCAAAATCCCAAAACCCGGATCCATATATGAGATGTATACTATCAAACACAACCATAGGATGTTTAGAAAACTACCTTCTTGAAGTACAATGAGTAATGGATATGAAGAAGGTGATGCTTCTTGAACGGTTGCCTCCAAGCGTAGAAGACCTCAAGCTTGTATACCCCAAGCTTTCCAACAAACACCTTGCGTTTAGCTAGGATTTCTACACTTATGAACTCACTAGAAAAACCCTCTTGGAACCATCATATGGCCGAAAATTAGAGGACCTTTTGTTGAGTTCTTGCACTTGTTGTATGAACTTGAAACTCACCAATAGATCAACCATACATGACCCGATTGTTAGAGAGTCTTACACTTGATTTCTCAACATGAAAAACTCTCTTGGATGAGCATGATATGGACGAAAATTCGCAGCCATTTTCAGCCATGTTCATCAAGTTCTACCTTCCATTTTTGACACAAAATACTCTTAAAGTAAGTGAGAGAAGATGCCACCCCTTTTGCCCAATCAATGATCCTCTAACACATGCATTTGCATGTTATTTGATTGGACCATCTTTTCTTGAGAAGACCTCCCAATCAAGAGGCCTCTAACTTATGACAACATGCAAGAAACATTATTGGCCACTTTATTTCTTGGGAAGGGGGGGGGGGGGGGGCCTAGCTTTTTATATAAAAAAATACAATTCTTTTATATAAAATATAAGTCTTACATATATATATTTTATAACTTTTATAAAATATAACATCATATGTTATAAGACTTATGCTATTTTTATGATGTTATTTAACCCATTAAATAACAAAATAAAATACTCTCTCAAAAATAAATTATCCATATAATTTATTAGTTTGTCAAGTGCAATTATTTAGAAAACCAATTTCTAAATATTCTAAGTGTTGATATTTATTTATTTGATCATATCATAAATAAATATTGTAAGTGTTTGTCTAGCTTGTTATTGGGTATGACTCGACTTGGATCATAACGTACTAGCCACATCAATTTAATATGTGTCTTGGGCATACAGAGTCCAACAATCTCCCACTTGCACAAGATACATAGAAGATTGATGCAAGTAGTAAATAACGCCTAACTACGGTTTACTACCCCAAATACGCATGACTATATGTGCCATTCAATAACATCATCCTCTTCAAGTCCCTTACTTGAAAATGATTTAGGTGAATCTATCATTTATCCTTTCGTTACAGATGTCATGTTAAATCCAGAGACACAGAGTGATCACTCTCTGTTGATTTAACTTTAGCAGGCCTTAGACATCTTACTCTCAACGAATAAGAGGAACAAATCCCTTCTTGACTACATACGTCTCTCACAATCACCTTGTATCACACCTGAGCTTAGCCTTATGTACTGTCATTTTACTAACAGCGAAGAAATAAGTCAAGGTATAATATTTGGTGAATATCAAGACCCAATATGTATCTCAGGTCTGAGGATACTATGATATTCTCCTTTACTCAAATTTACTTATGATCAATCACAAATGATTCCATGCAGTAATATTTGAGAGCGAGTCAGTCCAATATTTGTATCCCACAAATATCTATGAACCTTGGCAGCAACGCCTTGCTCTATATTCATATCTAATGAATATCCACCAATCCAAATTCATAATAGTCTTACATTCATATTTGTTCCCACAAGTATGATCGACTACGGACATTTAGAATAAGTAACTTATTCACGGATTTAAACATGCTAATATGGAACATAACTCAACATACCATAAAGAGTTATAATAACAATTGTTCCAATATCCAAATATAAAATAGATCAAATCCATTCACTAGAATATCGAAGTCCTAAGGCACAAGTATGACCCTTTCATGCTTTGCCCATTCAAGGAGCTTCGTGAGTGGATCCGCAATATTTTGATCAGTGTGAACTTTGCGAATACATATCTTTCTCTTTTTCAACTTCATCCCTTATGTAGTTGAAACTCCGCTCAATGTGCCTAGTCTTTTGATGTACACGAGGTTCCGTGATTTAAGCAATCACACCATCGTTATCACAAAGATCTCTAGGAGTCCTGAATGGTAGGGACTACCCCTAGATCGGCAATAATTCAAGTGGCAGATCCATATGAATTATCTCAATCAATGAAACGGCGATGTATTTTGATTCTGTAGTGGACAATGCTACCCTAATTGTGATCGAGAACCATCTTGATCAGTTTGGAAACTCGTATCCATGTAACCCTTTACAACGAATTCCAAAACTCGCATCCTTGTAACCCTTTACAACGAGTTTTTCTTCACCAGATCTATATATTAGAAATGTATCCTTAGTCCTTCTAAGGTATTTCAATATATATATATACAACAGTCACCCAATGACCGTTTCTTGCTGGTTTCTTCTTGTTACGCTTAAAGCGCATAACTTGTCCAGTCTAGTGCATATCATTACGTACATAATGAATCCTATAGCTGACGCATATGGGATTCCTTTGATTCTTTCTTGCTCATCCTTTGAGCTTGGACATTGAAACGCATTCAATATTGTCCTCTCTTTGAATAGGTACCAAACCTTTCATAGAGTTCTTTATCTTGAACCTTTTCAAGACTTTGTCAATGTATGCACTTTTGTTTAAACCTATCTAGCGCCTTGACCTATCCTTATAGATCTTTATTCCTAAATATAGGCGACTTCACCAAAATCCTTAATGGAAAAACAACTTTCAAGCCAGGCTTTTACACCTTCCACGGTTGGAATGTTATTTCCAAATAGTAGAATGTCATCGACATAAAGAAAGTAATAATGCTCCCACTAGCCTTCTTAAGCTTCATCAACGTTTTTGATGAATCCATATTCCCTAATCTCTTCATCTAAACGGTGATTCCAACTTTTAGATGCTTGTTTCAATCCATAGATTGATTTCTTTAACTTGCACACTTTGTTAGGATGTTTTGGATCGACAAAACCTTCAGGCTTAACTATATAGACATCTTCCTCAAGATATCTATTAAGGAAAGTCGTTTTGAGATCCATTTGCCAAATCTCATAATCATATTGTGCAAGTATGGCAAATGATATCCTAGTTGACTTTAGCATCGCCACAGGCGATAAGGTCTCATCATAATCAACCTTTGAGTTTGATTGAAACCTTTTGCTACAAGTCTCGCTGTACAAGTATCCAAGTTTCCATGCATATATGTTTTCTTCATGAAAACCCACTTACTTCCAACTACTTTAGAGTTAAGTGGTGGCACAACCAATTCCCATACTTGGTTGTCAAACATGGATTGCATCTCTACGTTCATAGCCTCAAGCCATTTGTCGCAATCAGATTTTGACATTGGATCATGGTATGTGGCAGGTTCACCCGAACTACCACGTAGAATCCATCCATGAAAAATCCATATCTTTCAGGTGGACTACTAATTCTACCAGATCTGCGAACGTTTTGTGTGTATTAATCAACCATTTGATTATTTTCAACAACCTCTTGTTGAGTGCTAGTATCAACCAAACGTGTATCGGCTTTTGGTTCCTGATCCTCATCAAGTTCCATTGTTCTACTAGTTCCTTCCATTAGGAACTTAGCTTCCAAGAACTTAGCCTTTCGAGCAACAAATACCTTTTGCTCTGTTGGATCGTAGAAATAATATCCTATATCATCTTTAGGATATCCTACGAAGATACACTTAGTGGATCGTACTTCCAACTTGTTTGGGGTGTATTGCTTCACATAAGCTTCACAACCCATACTTTTTAAATATGATAATGATGGAACCTTTCCATGTCATATTTCAAAAGACGTCGTATCCACTTTCTTGGTTGGGGCCATATGGGCCACGGAGAGCAAAGCGTAACCCCAAAGTGATAGAGATAATGCGCTCCTAGCCATCATAGATCGAACCATATCTAATAGAGTTTGATTCCTCCTCTATCAAAACGAAGAACTTTAAAAGAGTTGATTTTGTACTTCACTTTTTGAAGATTCTGAACGTTTCAAGACTTCTTCTTTGTGTCATGTACACATAACCATAACTACTATAGTTGTCGGTTAAAGTAATGAAGTATCTTTCACCATACCTAGTCATTGGCTTAAAAGGATCACATACATTCGAATGTATGCTACCTAAGAAATCTATTGCCCTTTCCCACTAAAGGGTTTCTTAGTCATTTTACCTTGTAAACAAGATTCACATGTATCAAACGAACCAATTTCATTTGTTTCCAAAAGATCATTCTTTCGAAGTGTTTACATGCGACATCTGTTTATATGACCAAGGCGATAATGCCAAAGATAAGTCTCACTCAAAACCATTTTGAGTTTGTTGGTGATTGCTTGGTACATTGATATATCAAATGATGTATTATTTATGAACCAATTCATAACTACCATTTGAAGGCATAGTTTTAAAGTAAAACATGTCATTCATCGAAATATAAATGTCATTGTTTACAAACTTTAAATCAAAACATATTGTCTCAAAAGGGAAACTTGAATAATGTTCCTAGTCAAACTAGGAGCATTCAAAACATTTTAAAACAATCTCCAAACCATTTGGAAGTTTCAAAACATAGTCTCCTTTCTTGTAATGTTTATTTCTTTTGAACCTTTTGCAACGAATTGCAAACATGAGTTCCACATCCGGTATCTAATACCCATGTGTTAGAAGATATAACATTAAGGTCAATATGTATTATTAAGATTGTACCTGAGGTTTGCCTAGCATCCCTCTTGTTTTTCAACTCTTTGAGATAGGTTGGACAATTCCTATTTAAATGCCCTATCTCACCACACTCAAAGCATGGATCGTTCATGGCAACCTTTGCCTTCTTCTCTTTTGGTTTCGGTGCTTTCGCTTTAGTCTTTCTAATTATTTCCCTTTGAATTACCCGTTTCCATTTGCAACATTTGCAACATTTGCTTTGGTGTCGGGGTGATGCCCTTTCTTGTTGCCACCCTCATTGATCGTTAGAATGGATAAAACCCTTTTATCCATATTGAGCCTTTCGAGGTGATCAATGTGGCTTTTCATCTTAAAACATAAGATGAGTCCGATTGGGTTTCCTCCATTCGACATGCATGAAGCGCTTGAACGGTTTCGAAGCGTTCTACCCTTAGGAACATTTCATATAATCGGGTAATCATGTCGTGTGCTCATGATGTTCAAAACCTTTTGAATCTCGGGAATCATAATTCCTAACATGAGGCAAGAGGCTTGCGTAGTATCCTCGATATTCTTAATCCAATCGTTATAGGCATCCTTATCTTCCATAAGATGTTCATCGGGATTAGGATCGTTTTCTAGTGATAGGTTACGGACGGTTTGGGTAATATTGTTAGCGGCCATCTACAAAATTTAACAAGGTTCAATTTTAGTATTTTCGATATTATTATATTTTAATCATTAATACCCTTTTGTGTCTCATAGACAATTAATAATTAAAATCTAGAATCCAACGTTACATTTAAATATTGGTTAGGTGACCTTTATCCCTCTATTTAAATTAACAAGGTAGTCAACGTTTGACAATTGCAACTCTTTGCAACTTCTAGCCATATGGGATCGGTTAAACATCTTTATGTTTAGTTGGCATGTTTAATCCCATCAACACCTTTTGTTCGCCATGCTTCGGTGACCCTAAGTTCATGGTTTCCAAATCAAGTCGTCCAACTTACACACACGTGTGAGTTTATACACATAAGTGGTTAGGTGACCTTTATCCCACAAACATGGTAAACCCACCTCGAATATACAAGTTCCCTCAAATGTGGTTAGGTGACCTTTATCCCACGAAAGAGTTCCCAAGTGTTTCGAGTGTTGTATAAAAGGATGGTGTTTGACTTGTTTTATAAAAGGGATTTTGAGTTTTTAAAATTCTAGTTTAGAAAACTTTATGTACCATATATTTGCATGCATTCAAATCCTTGGTACTTTAGTGAAAACAAATTTTCATGGTTCTTTTAATAAAACCCATTTTATTATAAAATCATTAATTTTTAATAAAACCTTTATTAATCATTTTAATGATTTTGTCAAGAACTAATTTTACGCTTGTTGTTGATTATTAGTTTGTTAAGCATGCATATCCAAATATCATCAAAACAATATAAATAAGCAACCACACAAGCACAACATACATAACAATAGGTGCATAACCATAGCCAACTATTTTGACCACACTTGTTAGCCGAAACAAGTGTGCCAAAAGGTCCTTCCTAAAGGGTGAAAAATGACACAAGCGATGTGTCGTTGAACTCCCACTTGATCCCGCATCCAAATGCTTCAAGTCTTCCTTTTGTGTTGTGATTTCTCCACTTTCTTTGATCTTCCAAATGTCTTTTATATTCAGCTCCAAACTCCTTTGGACTTCAAAAATGTGTTTTGGTTATCGGGCTAAAATCCCGTTTAGAACTATGAAGTCCTTTATGCCCGAAATTGGCAAAACCAAAACCGCATTTTTGTGTGCATCTTCTTTTACAAAATATATCCTAATACATTTTTCTAGTAAAATAAAATGCACCTAATCTATTTATTTTACATACCAAATGAAAATAAATAAATTACATATCTTTACAAATGGAAGACAAATTAATAATTATTACAACCTTTGAAATAATTTAATATAAATCACAACACAATTATTCAACACAAGGTCATGGCTAGGTCATATGCATCAAAATATATATCCACATATATATATATTAATTTCAAGAAGCATAAAAAAAATGGTTCCCTTTTAATAACCATTTTCGGCTATGTCCAAAAAACCGAAAAGGTTAGTTTTGTCCAAACAAACAAATCATCCATATGAAATAATTTTTCAAGATTCATTTATGCATGTAAGAATATAATCTTGAAAAACAAAGGGATAACCATACTTAAAATTTCGGCCATAGGGTTTTCACCAAACCCGAAACCCGAAAATTTTAAGTCTATTGAAGCATGCACTCATATAAGCGGCTCTGATACCATTGATGGGATTTTAACATGTTTATCAAAGCAATTTCATCCATATGAAATAAAAACGCAGCGGAAATAAAGTTTAAAACATGTTACTTTTATAAGATATAAAACTATTTATATGCAAAATCCCAAAACCCGGATCCATATATGAGATGTATACTATCAAACACAACCATAGGATGTTTAGAAAACTACCTTCTTGAAGTACAATGAGTAATGGATATGAAGAAGGTGATGCTTCTTGAACGGTTGCCTCCAAGCGTAGAAGACCTCAAGCTTGTATACCCCAAGCTTTCCAACAAACACCTTGCGTTTAGCTAGGATTTCTACACTTATGAACTCACTAGAAAAACCCTCTTGGAACCATCATATGGCCGAAAATTAGAGGACCTTTTGTTGAGTTCTTGCACTTGTTGTATGAACTTGAAACTCACCAATAGATCAACCATACATGACCCGATTGTTAGAGAGTCTTACACTTGATTTCTCAACATGAAAAACTCTCTTGGATGAGCATGATATGGACGAAAATTCGCAGCCATTTTCAGCCATGTTCATCAAGTTCTACCTTCCATTTTTGACACAAAATACTCTTAAAGTAAGTGAGAGAAGATGCCACCCCTTTTGCCCAATCAATGATCCTCTAACACATGCATTTGCATGTTATTTGATTGGACCATCTTTTCTTGAGAAGACCTCCCAATCAAGAGGCCTCTAACTTATGACAACATGCAAGAAACATTATTGGCCACTTTATTTCTTGGGAAGGGGGGGGGGGGGGGGGCGGCCTAGCTTTTTATATAAAAAAATACAATTCTTTTATATAAAATATAAGTCTTACATATATATATTTTATAACTTTTATAAAATATAACATCATATGTTATAAGACTTATGCTATTTTTATGATGTTATTTAACCCATTAAATAACAAAATAAAATACTCTCTCAAAAATAAATTATCCATATAATTTATTAGTTTGTCAAGTGCAATTATTTAGAAAACCAATTTCTAAATATTCTAAGTGTTGATATTTATTTATTTGATCATATCATAAATAAATATTGTAAGTGTTTGTCTAGCTTGTTATTGGGTATGAATCGACTTGGATCATAACGTACTAGCCACATCAATTTAATATGTGTCTTGGGCATACAGAGTCCAACAATCTGCACACTTTTTGGCTATTAAGGAAACGGATAAGTTCTCCACTCTAGCAGATGTGTATCTTAAGGAAGTTATTTCGAGGCACGGGGTGCCAACCTCTATTATTTCCGATCGTGATGCACGATTCACTTCAGAACTGTGGCAAACAATGCACAAATCTTTTGGCTCTCGTTTAGACATGAGCACTGCTTATCACCCTCAGACGGATGGGCAGTCTGAGCGCACTATTCAAACTTTAGAAGACATGCTTCGTGCATGTGTAATCGATTTCGGCAACGGCTGGGAAAAACACCTCCCGTTAGTGGAGTTCTTGTATAACAACAGTTACCACACCAGCATTGTCACACCCCGACCACGTATAACATACAAAACGTGGCGGAATACGTCGGGGAGTGTTGTAACAGAATTATTGTTTCACAACCATGGCATACAAAGTTATATTTTATTTATTAAACAAGAGTGTTACATTGTCTTAAACAGGAAACATAGAGATTATAACATAATTAAACAAGTCTATCTCCATTTTATGTCTCTAAGGCACAGGTCCGCCCTAGTGTCACGATCAACATCCTACGCAAAAGCTCCTGAAAACACATGTGAAAATAGGTACGTCAGCATAAAAATGCCTGTGAGATACATAGGTTTTGTGAAAATAGGATTCATGACTTAAGTTTAAGAAAAAGTTGTTTAGTAACAGTCAGTCATGAACCTTGTAAGTTGTTTTGTTTTGTAATTCATTCAAAAAGCAATGATATGTATAAATAAAAGAATAATGTAAGGTTAAATGAATAACCAAGTAAAATGAGTTTGTATAAGTTATGTTGCTCGGGTGGGGGTCCAAGTAAAAGGAACCCTAATTCTCTCTCTAGCTATGGCGATTTTGTTTCTTCTTCGTACCTTAGATTTTCTTCATGATCTTCGTATAACAGTCTGATTATCGGTGTACTGATTTATCAGTATATCTGATTCGAACTAGTTAGCGAAAGGATTGGTTTAATTCTAGGGTTTCTCTTTTTTCTGTTTTGTCGTCAAGCTAAATTAGGGTTTCTTGTGTTTTCGGTTTTCGGTTTATTGGTTTCTGGTTTTTACGTTGTTCTTGTGTGCATGCTTGCTTCGTTTGCTGATTAATAGAGAGAGTTGCTGTCTGTTCAATGGATGATCGGTCAAAATCGGATGATGTTCCTACGGTTGATAGAGGTAAGCCGCCTTTACCCTTTAAGGGTTTAGCGAGTAGAGTGGTCAATATAGATGGCAATCCGTTGCTTCCTAGGAGAGGTACGATTCAGAATGTTCAGTCTGATTCGAAGATGTTTAACGTTATCAATGAATTGGAAAAGATCACTGTGCCTGTTCTGTCGTCGGTGAATCAAACCGCAGCGGATAATATGGATGCATATGGTTTTCAGGGTTTACATTCTGTTCAGAGTAGTAGTTCTAAACCTAAATCTTATGCGGAATCGGTGACAGCCAACAAAGAGCAGAAAGTTAATTTTCGATCTCTATCTAGTTCCGTTGTCCAAGAAGGTTGTGATGTTGTTCTTCCGAAGGAATCTGTCCGATCGGTGAAGGATAAATTGGCGAACACTTTATATGGTTATTTTTTGGGGGATCGCCTTGCATTCCCTGTGGTTGACTACTTTGTTAAGGTTAATTGGAAAAAATATGGATTGCAAAAAACGATGATGAATGCAAACGGTTTTTTCTTTTTTAAGTTTAATGATGAAGTCGGAATGTCAAATGTTCTTAAAGATGGTCCGTGGATTATTAGGTCTCAACCATTGTTTCTGAATACATGGAGTCCTACGACCAAATTGGAAAAGAAAGAGGTTAAACAAGTGCAACTTTGGGTAAAAATTCATGACGTTCCAATTGCTGCTTATACGGAAGATGGCCTTAGCTTAATTGCAACAACAATTGGAGAACCAAAAATGCTTGATTCTTTCACAACGTCTATGTGTATGGATTCGTGGGGTCGCAGTAGTTATGCTAGAGCATTGGTGGAGATTTCGGCGGAAAAGGAGCTTCGAGAAGAAATTACAATAGCAATTTCGGAAACGGAAGGGGAGGGTTTTACCAAAGAGACTATGTTTGTAGAATATGAATGGAGCCCGCATCGTTGTGCTACTTGTTGTGTTTTTGGCCACTCAAACGAGATGTGTCCTAAGAAGCCGATCAAATCGGGTAATGCTAAATATGAAGATTACAACCGAAATGCCCAACGAAACAAGCAAGTGAAAAAGTTCCCGGTGGTGGATCAAGATGGTTATACCGAGGTGCATGGTAAGAAAGTAGCTAGAAGGCCGGGTATTCAGGTGAATAAACAATCTAAGTTTGAATATCGGCCAGTGTCAAAATCCAAGGCGAATGAGAATAACGGACCAAAGTCAAAGGCATCGCACAATCCTTTTGATATTCTAAAGAAAGTTGACCCGGAAACGGGTACAAGTAAAAAGAACACGGATTCGGGTTTTGAGGATTCAGATGGTGATGAGGCCGATGAGGTTTATAATGAAATGGACGACTTTATGGCTCAAGGATCGGTGAATTTAAATAAAACTCAAGGGGCAAGCACTCCTCCTCAGATAGTTACTGATGGTTAGTATAGCTGTTTGGAATATAAGGGGGTTGAACCGCCCGCTTAAACAAATGGAGGTTCGTCAGGCAGTGAAGGATTATAATTTGAGCTTGTGTGCTATTTTGGAATCCCATGTTGATGTTGGTAAATTGGGTAAAGTGTGTAAGGCTGTTTTTACATCATGGGATTGGACTTCAAATGGCGGGTGTTGTAACAAAGGTACAAGAATTATCATTGGGTGGAATCCAGCTATTTTTGATGTAATGATCGTCGCTCAATCTCCTCAGGTTATGCATTTACAGCTTGTTTTTAAATTGGATAAGAGAATGCTATTCTGTTCTATTGTGTACGCCGAAAATTACTATGTTACGCGTAGGGAATTATGGCATCTTCTTTCTATGCATAAAGTTTTTGTTGCGGATCGGCCTTGGTGTATTATGGGTGATTTTAATTCTGCTCTTAACATAGAAGATAATTCGATGGGTACTTCATCCATTTCGATTGGCATGAGGGATTTTCAGGAATGTATTGATGACATTGAAGTTGTGGATATTAACCGAACAGGTATCCATTTTACGTGGATCCAAAAGCCTAAAAAAGGTGTGGGTTTACTAAAGAAAATTGATCGGGTAATGGGGAACACTTCTTTTATTACTGAATACCCGAACTCGGTTGCCATTTTCAAGCCGTATAGACTTTCGGACCACTGCCCTTGTATCTTGTCTATTCCGGAAGCTATGAAGCTCAATCCGAGGCCGTTTAAGTTTGCTAACTTTTTGGTTTTTAAACCAGAATTTTTGGAGATTGTTAATAAGTATTGGCTAATTAATGTTGATGGGGTTCACCAATTCCGAGTTGTCAAGAAGTTACGGTCTCTTAAACACCCTCTTCGCTCGTTGCTGTTCAAACAGGGCAACCTCCACAAGAAGGTTGAAAGTATTCGGTTGAAGTTAGATTCAATTCAGCAAAGTATTGATCAAGACCCGCAAAATGTTGATCTTCGGACTGAGGAATCGTCGGCTAGCCGTGACCTTCAGGATGCTATGTTAGATGAAGAGCGTTTTCTGAAACAAAAAGCTAAGGTTGATTGGTTGAGTGCGGGTGACATGAATACTGCGTTTTTTCATTCCTCTTTGAAAATTCGAAATCATTGCAGTAGGATTGATGCTATTAAAGATACGCAAGGGAATCTGTATGAAGGCGATAGTGTGTATACAGCTTTTGTTCAACACTATGAAAAGTTTTTTGGCAATCAAGGTGATATCTCGTTGCAACCAGCTCCAGATTTATTTCCGAAAATTTTATCTCACAATGTTGCTACGAATATGGTTCGTCATGTTACAGAGGAGGAGGCTAAGAAGGCGATGTTCTCTATTGGCAATGATAAAGCCCCGGGTCCGGATGGATTTACGGCTGCGTTTTTTAAGAGTGCTTGGCCTCTGGTTGGTAATGACATTGTTAATGCTATTAAAGATTTTTTTGACACTGGTAACTTGCTTCGGGAATTGAATCATACGCTTATAGTTCTTATTCCAAAGGTGTCAACTCCCATGGTTGTTACTGATTTTCGGCCGATTGCTTGTTGTAATGTTCTATACAAGTGTATCAGCAAGATTATTGCTGATAGGATTAAGGGAGGTTTGAACGACATTGTAAGTATAAATCAATCGGCTTTTGTTCCGGGTAGAAAGATTTCGGATAACATCTTATTAACGCAAGAGCTAATGCATAATTACCATCGGAATGTGGGGCCTCCTAGATGTGCATTTAAGGTTGATATTCAAAAAGCTTACGATACAGTCGACTGGAGTTTTCTGAAAAATGTGCTTCTTGGGTTTGGCTTTAACAGTAACATGGTGAAGTGGATCATGCTATGTGTGTCTTCTACTTCATTTTCGGTATGTGTTAATGGCACGGTTCATGGTTTTTTCAGAGGTAAACGGGGGTTAAGGCAAGGGGATCCTATATCTCCTTATTTGTTCACTCTTGTAATGGAGGTTCTGACGGGTATTCTTCAGCATTCTGTTCGGATAGATTCTTCATTTAAATTTCATAACAGATGTGAAAAACAGCATATAATAAATCTCTGCTTTGCTGATGATCTATTTCTTTTTGCTAGAGGAGAGGTGAATTCGGCAAAATTTATTATGTCCTCTCTTGCAGATTTCTCTAAGATGTCAGGGTTAGTGCCTAGCAACCAGAAAAGTACGATTTTCTTCTGTAATGTAAAAGATCAAGTTAAACAGGCGATTCTGGACATTATGCCTTTTGTGGAAGGTAAGTTGCCTGTCAAGTACTTGGGAGTCCCTCTTATTTCTTCTAAGCTTAGATATAATGATTGCCGTGTGCTTGTGGAAAAATTAGAGAAACGTATTATGCACTGGAAGAACAAATTGTTATCGTTTGCGGGTCGGCTTCAACTTATAATTTCAGTGCTGTCTTCTATGCATATTTATTGGTCCTCGGTGTTTATGTTACCAACTCGGGTTGTTATGGAGCTTGAAGCTAGAATGAGAAATTTCTTATGGTCTCAAGATGTGTCGTTTAGTAGAGGTAAAGCTAAAGTTTCGTGGAAAGCGGTTTGTACCCCTAAGTATGAAGGTGGTTTGGGCATTAGACGTATTGGGGATATGAATAAAGCCCTGATGGCGTCTCATATTTGGAGTATTGTGAGGAAGCGAGATTCCCTTTGGGTCGAGTGGGTTCATTCTTATCGGCTAAAAGGCAAAAACTTCTGGGTTTGTAAACCAACATCGAATTCTACTTGGTCATGGAGGAAGATTATTCAGTTGCGGCATATCATTCGAAAACATGTTTGGTCCGACTTAGGGAATGGACGTAATACTTCAGCTTGGTTTGATTATTGGAGTGATTTGGGGCCTCTTGGTGATTTTCTTTCACCAAGAACTATTACTGATGCTGATTTTCGGTTAGATGATACCGTGTTCAATATTTTCTCTAACGGAACATGGAATTGGCCTATGGCGTGGAGGGATTTATTCCCTGTTCTTATTCAGCTGGATCAATTTCAGTTAGAACCAACAAAATCTGACCGGTTGCTATGGAAAGATGGTGGCGATTTTCAGGAGTTTTCTTCGTCAGTTGTTTGGCATTCGGTCCGGCATAGAGAATCAGAGGTGGATTGGAGCGGCATTGTTTGGTTTGCCCAATGTATTCCTAGGCATGCGTTTATGATGTGGTTGATAATGAAGGGAAAGCTTCTTACTCAAGACAAAATTCTGCAATGGGATCTTTCAAGGCGAAAAAACATGAATATGATGTGCTGTTTGTTATGCTATGAGAACTTTGACTCTCATCAGCACTTATTTTTTGAGTGTAAATTCTCTGAGAAAATTTGGAATATGATTCGAAGTAAAGTGGGGATGGCGGCAGTGAGTTCGAGATGGGTGGATATCATCGATTGGTTATGTGCTCGAGTTCGGTCAAAGAAAGCTGAGGTCTATGTTGCGAAGATTCTGGTTGCGGCAGCTGCGTATACTATTTGGCAAGAGCGGAATGCTAGGTTGTTTAAAAATCAAGTGCGTCCTCCCGAAATGGTAAAAGATATTATTCTGAAGACTGTGAGATACAAGTTGATGGGAGCTAAACTAAAGAACAATGCTAGAGTGCGGAAGCTGCTTGGGGATTGGGAGATTTCAACCGAAAACAAAGATGATGGAGGCTAATTAGTTTGGTAGTGTTTTGAATGTCTAGAAGTGTGTCTAGGTGTCTTATGTTCGGGTTTTTTCGGATTTTTGTTTGTTTGGTTTTACTTTCATGGGGCATGTCTCATGTTTGAACTGGTGTAGGCTCTCTACTCCACTTGTGCTTTTTTGGTTGTGAATATATAGAATCACCGGGGTAACCCTTTACCCAAAAAAAAAAAAAAAAAAAAAAAAAAAACATAGCAGGGATATGATGTCAAAGCAGGAAAGCATGAAAGTAACAAGTAGGCACATGTGTTCCACCCCAAAATGTTTGGAAAAACAGTAAAAGAGGGGTCTATGTACTCACTTGAGATTGCTCAGAAGTCCTAAGATAACCACCAAGCAATGCTAGAGATCACGGAATCAAACGACACCTAATATAGGTAACTATGTTAATAAACCGGACCTATATCGGAAGATCGGGTAGCATGAGGGTTCGTAAACCAAACGAGTATGGAGACTCGTGTAATATGGTTTAACAAAGCCTACATACTAAATGAAACCTAACATAATTGTTTACGACCCATTACGACCCGTTTAGGTAGCTTATGCTACTTTAACGCGTCGTTCGCGTGCAACGCGTTCGGACCGCCTAACTAGTCCTATGACAAGTGTTATATGCCTAAACATGTTGCATAATCAGTTATGTGACAAAAGTTTAGGTTACATATGCTAAATTACCAATTATACATGAAAAGGGTATTCTTGTAATTTACCTAAGGCATATAAACTACCTATCATACAACTACTTAAACGATGTGACCATAAGGTATAACCTCGGAAGGTTATTCCCTATACACTATGGTCACCTAATATATTTGGTCGGATCCTAATGATCGACCAAATGGGTCGGGTTCGAAGGTATAAGCGATTTATTAGATCGCTTACCCTACGACCCTAGACAACGTGGTAATCAGTAGGCATAGTCACAAGGGACTATAACCATCGTGATTACAATCACGTTGCGAAGTTCAAACGAACTTCGCATTGACCATATACTGGTCAACGCAGAAAGTCAAACAAAGTTTGACTTTCGGACTCGAAAAGCAATAAAAGAAAGAAAAGAACGAAAGAATACTTACGAAGGGTCCCCGAATGCTAATCTAGATCAAAATAACTCAGGTATGAAACAATGGTTCCAACTTAGAGTCTTTAAGATCAGATTCTTGTGAGTTTGAAGCAAATGGGGGTGGGGTATTTATAGTATTTCCCGAACCGTTAAGATCGTTTCTTGGAAAATGTGATTGAATCTCATGCGTACACTTGTTGGAAAGTTATGGTGACTAAAAATGGCCCCTAATCAGCTGAAAGAGCAAGTGTGAGTATGTGGTTTTTTTTTTTTTTTTTGGGTAAAGGGTTACCCCGGTGATTCTATATATTCACAAAACATAAACACAAGTAGTATGGAAAACCCATACTAGTTCTAACATGGGACATCCCCCCATGAAAGTAAACAAGAAAAACGAAACTCTAACTCACAATTCAACACCCACTAGACAATAATCTAGATAAAACAAGTAAAAAACAAGTCAGAAAACACTAGCCACCATCGTCAAGCATCGAGTTTTCATGAATATCCCACATCTCTAGAAAGCGTCTCACTTTATCCGTACTCTTGTATTTAGCTCCCATAAGTTTAAATCGAACAGTCTGAAGAATCAAAGAGATAATTACTTCTGGAGGTCTTGTCTGATTTTTAAACAGACAAGCATTCCGCTCCTGCCAAATGAAATACGCTGTAGCTGCCACAATAAGACGACTTGAAATGTTATAAGCCGATTTTGACGCCCCTCTAGCTAAAAGCCAATTCATGATGTCTAACCACTTAGGATCAACCGTACCCATATTCACCTTATCCCTTACCGAACACCAAACCTGAGCCGAGAAGTTACATTCGAAAAACAGATGATCATGAGAGTCATTATTCTCGAAGCACAGTAAACAACACATCATATTCATGTTTTTTCTTCTAGACATATCCCACTGTAGAATCTTATCCTGAGTCAAAAGTTTCCTACGCATGATAAGCCACATAAGGAATGCATGCCGAGGAATACATTGAGAGAACCATACCACATTCACCCAGTCAACTTCCGTCTCCCTAGATCTGATAGATTGCCACACACACGAAGACGAATAGTCATTCAGTTTGTCACCATCTTTCCAAAGGAATCTATCTCTACTATTCGGGTTAATTTGCAAGTTATCAATCTGAATCAAAACAGGGAACAAATCTCGCCAAGCCGTAGGCCACTTCCAAGAGCCATTCGCCCAAACATCTTTAACCGAATCATGAAGAGAAAATCCAGCTTCATAAATAATCCGAGGAGATATGAAACTGGCCAACGGTCCGCACTCACACCAACGGTCGTACCATGCGGATGTCATCCCACCATCTCCAATCTTTGACCAAACATGATTTCTAATAACTGGCCGTAACTGGAGGATTTTCCTCCAACTCCAGCAACACACCGAAGGAATTCTGCACGCCCAAAAATTAGTATTCCTTAATCGGTTAGAGTATATCCATTGAACCCAAAGAGAATCCCGCCTGGTAATAATGCTCCATACATGCGAGGCCATAAGAGCTTTATTAACATCTTGAATTCTTCGCAACCCAAGGCCTCCTTCATATTTCGGCTTACATATAGAACTCCATGAAACCTTAGTTTTCCCTCTCTGAAATGAACCATCTTGAGACCACAAAAAATTCCTCATTCTGTTTTCTAACTCCTTGATAACCCTAGCCGGAAGAATAAATACAGAAGCCCAGAAAATATGCATAGAGGATAAAACAGATAAAATAAGCTGAACTCTACCCGCAAAGGACAATAGCCGATTCTTCCAACTTGAAATGCGATTCTCCAATCTTTCAATCAAAACACTACAATCTTTGTAAAGGAGCCTAGACGAAATCAAAGGGACTCCCAAATACCTGACTGGCAACTCCCCTTCCACAAAAGGAATAATCGCTAAAATAGCCCCCTTGACATGCTGCGGAACATTACAAAAGAAACTGGTACTCTTTTGAACATTCGGAATCAACCCAGACATACGAGAGAAATGAGAAAGCGCATTCATAATACATGTAGCCGATTTCACATCACCTCTAGCAAACAAAAACAAATCATCCGCAAAGCAAAGGTTGATAATGCGTTGACGTTGACACTTGTTATGAAATCTGAAAGACGAATCAATCGAAGAGGCTTGTTGTAACTTACACGTCAAGACTTCCATAACCAATTTGAAAAGGTAAGGAGAAATAGGATCCCCTTGCCGGAGCCCACGTTTGCCCTTGAAGAAACCATGAACACTACCATTCACACAAATAGAATATGACGGAGTAGAAACGCAAAGCATAATCCACTTTATCATCTTCTGGTTAAAACCGAAACCCAGTAACACCTCTTCAAGAAACTTCCAATCAACCGTATCATAGGCTTTTTGGATATCAACCTTAAATGCACACCTAGGAGGCCCATAATCTCTATGATAATTATGCATTAATTCCTGCGTGAGAAGAATATTGTCCGATATTTTCCTACCAGGAACAAACGCTGATTGATTTATGCTAACAATATCATTAAGGGCCACCTTTAAACGATCAGACACAATCTTGCTAATACACTTATATATAACATTGCAACAAGCAATAGGACGAAAATCCTTTACCGTAGCAGGGGTAGTCATTTTAGGCAAAAGAACAATAAGAGTATGATTTATCTCCTGAAGCAACCGACTTGTAATAAAAAATCCATAACAGCATTCGTCACATCAGAACCCACAATCTCCCAAGAACTCTTAAAAAAAGCCGCTGTGTATCCATCCGGACCTGGAGCTTTATCATTACTAATAGCAAACATAGCCGTTTTGATCTCCTCCACTGTAATAGGGCGAACCATACTATCAGCAACAGTCTGACTCAGACGATTCGTAAATATCTCCGGTGACAGACTCAAAGAGATATCACCTTCACACCCTAAAAACGTCTCAAAGTGATTCACAAACGCATCTGGAACGGCCTCTCCTTCACAAAAAACCCATTATTATCGGTAATACCTTCAATTCTTGTTCGATGATTTCTAGTTTTAAGCGACAAATGAAAAAATTTTGAATTTGCATCCCCCGCTCGTAACCAAGCCACTTTAGATTTTTGCTTTAAAAATCGTTCCTCATCAAGGCACGCTTCCTGAAAAACTCGAGTAACATTAACTTCTTCACGTCTAGCATTTTCATTAAACGGATCTCTCTCGACTTCCCTTTGAATCGCATCTAGCTTTCCTCGTAATTCTTCAACTTTTTTATGAAGATTTCCATGCTTGAATAAAAGAGATCTAAGAGGAGACTTTAATGCACGAAGGTTTTTAACCAACCGAAACTGATGAACACCCGCAATAGCCAGATCCCAATTATTCTTAACAACATCCAAAAAACCCGGTTTGTGGACCAAGAAATTTGCAAACTTGAAAGAACTAGGTTTTTTCTTTTCCATCTTGTTAATTCTAAGAATGCACGGGCAATGGTCAGAAACTCGGTACGGTTGAAACATCGCAACCGCTTCTGGAAACTCACTGACAAACTGAATATTACCCATGGCCCTATCGATCTTCTTTAATAACCCAACCCCTTTTTCGGCTTTTGAGTCCACGTGTAATGGAACCCTATACTCTTAATATCCGCCACTTGAATCTGATTAACACATTCTTGAAACTCCCGCATACTAGTAGATATACCTGACGATCCCATAGATTTATCTTCTAACTTCAAAGCGGAGTTAAAATCCCCCATAATAACCCAAGGTTTATTCCCTACCAGAATTTTATGTCTAGCCAAATGATTCCACAACTCTCTTCTAGTGACATAAAAATTGGATGCATAAACAATCGAACAGAAAATAACCTTTTTGTCACTTTTAAACATCATTTGCACATGAATTACTTGAGATGTTTGAGCTAACACCATTATATCAAACACATCCGGGTTCCATCCAATAATGATACGAGTACCTTTCTCACATTGGCCACCATTAGACGTCCATTCCCAATTGCGAAAAACCGAATTACACACTTTATCAAGTTTACTAATCTCAACATGAGACTCCAGCACCGCACAAAAACTAACACCATTCTCCTACACCACTTGAGGAACCTCCTTTTGCTTAAGAGGGCGGTTCAACCCCCTAATATTCCAAGAAGCAAGACTAACCATCGGTAACAATATTAGGAGGAGTGCTTGCCCCTTTAGTGTCTTTCGGTTTGTAGGAATCACCCACCAGAAAATCATTCGTTTCGTTATAAACTTCTGTCACCTCCTCATCATCGGATTCTTCAAACCCACCCCCATTCGACTGTTTACTACTTTGCCCTTCATCCGCTTCAACCGAATTTAAAACATTAAATGGGTTTGTGGATTGAAAAGTCGGCCCAGCTGACTTAAGTTTTAAATCAGCTTTTCGTATGTTGGAAATAGGTCTATATTCAAATTTTTGTTTCGGTTTAGGAATGTTAATACCCGTTTTCCTGGCCACTTTCTTGTTTTGCACTTCCATATATCCATCATTATCTACCTTAGGATTTGCCTTAGTTTGAGACTTACCTTGATTACCAGGTAACTTACCACCTTTCTGAAAAACAGGTTTCGGATTCTTAGGACAAGTGTCATTAGAGTGACCGAACACGCAACATGCTGAGCATCTTAAAGGATTCCATTCACATTCAACATACATCGTTTCCTTCATAAATCCATCACCACTTAGATTGGGGATAGCCATAGTTATTCTCTCTTTAAGCTCTTTTTCCGCTGTCACTTCAATCAGAGCCCGAGCAAAGCTACTCCTACCCCAATTGTCCACACACATAGACGTAGTGTAAGAGTCAAGCATCTTCGGTTCACCTATGGCTGTAGCAATCATACTAAGCCCGTCTTCCGTATAGGCAGCAATCAGTACTTCATGAACTTTAACCCAAACTTGAACTTTCTTAACCTCCTTTTTCTCTAACTTCGTATTTGGTGTCCATTCTTGAAGGAAAAACGGTTGTGACCTAATAATCCACGGACCAGCAGCTAAAGCATCCAACATTCCTTTATGATTTTCGAACTTAAAAAAGAAAAAGCCATTTGCATTCATCATCGACTTCTGTAGTCCAAACTTTTTCCAGTTCACCTTAACAAAATAGTCAACGACAGGATACGCAATACGATCTCCCAAAAAGTATCCATACAATGTATTCGCTAACTTATCCTGAACTACCCGAACAGATTCCACAGGAAGAACAATATCACAATCCGCATGCTGAGCCGAACAAGCAAGAGACCTGAAATTCACTTTTTGAACATTATGGTTTTTCACAGAATCTGCATACGACTTAGGTTTGCTGACATCCGCACCCTTATTTGCAGCTTCATCCGTAGCCGACTCTCCTTTATCCAGATTATCAACCATCACCGGCTCCGTAATCTTTATTAATTCATCAATCACATTGATTTTCTTCGGTTCCGATTGCATATTCTGAACAGTACCTCTACGAGGAAGACGAGTATTCCCATCAATATTCAACACCCTATTCACAAACCCCTTATTCGAATTAGGAGGTTTCCCACGATCATGCACTTCTCCATCATTCACTTTGGGACGATCAGACACGTCAGGATAATCAACTCTCTCCATTAATCAAATACCCGAACAACCATGCACGCAAACAAACGAAGAAACCAGAAAACCAACGAGCAAGAAAACAGAAAACCTTAATCCTTTTAAAACCCTATATTCAATCTACTACCTTTAATCGATTAAACCAGTGTTATCAATCTAGCTAAGTTAATCTCAGTTAACCGCAATCAATAGCAACCAGCTTAATAAATCAAGGATTCGAATTGAAGAACAAGGCCGACGATTTGAAAAAAAACGAAAAAAACCCTAGTTTTGGATCGATCCCTAATGCTAACGAGTTCGTTATAGAATTTTGAATAAACAAGATTCTAATCACAGACTGTTATGCATCAGATCACAAAGAAAAACCAAGGATTCATGATGAGCAAAAAATCGCCAAAAAGGAGAGAGAGTTAGGGTTTTTTTTTTTGACTCGTGATTCAATATACGTTGTAGTGTGAGTATGTGGTTGTGGGTTAAACAGCTGGAATCTGCTGATTAAGCGATCTTATCTGTTCTGGGACACTGACGCGGGCCACGTAAGGATACACATAGATCTTACGCGGGCCGCCTGGCCTGCACAGATCAGAAATAAGTTTCAGCAAATGACAGTTTTGGTCCCTGCACGTGTTTAAGGCCATTTCCGACACTTCTAAGGCCCGTAAAGCCAACTTTAAGGCCCTAAAATGATGCCTAAACATTGTGGACATGAAACATGCTCAAAAATATGTCGGACGTTGGTTCGTTTGGTCGTACGAACGCGATGTTCGCTTAATTACGACGGAATGCGCACAAGCGCGAAAAACGATCCAAATGACGCAACGAATGGATTTTTCTTATGCCAAACACTAAAATAAAATATTTTAGTGCTTACTTAAATTTTTGGATGTCCGGATGTATTCAGAACGTAAGTTATGCGCGAAAATGCAAACTTGTGCACTTTTTGACACTTTTAGTCCCTAAATGACCCAAAAGTTTATTTTAGCACACCGAACCCCTCAAAGCCTATTTATAAGCTATGTAAAGGATATTTATGGTATGTTTAACTTATGGTCATGTTCCGGAATGTCTGTTACAGTTCAAATTGGCATACTTTCGCAGTTTGTCAAATTTAGTCCCTGTAAGCGAATTAACTTGTTTTTGCCATACCAAAGCCTTCAAAACTTATTTCTAAGTTATGTAAAGGTTATTTAAGGTATGTTAAGTATATGTTGATGTTCTGGAGTATTTTTTGCATTAAACTGATTACGTTTACGCATCAGTTTGCGTATAACTCTCTAGAAAGCGATGTAGAGTTTGGAATTGAATAAAAGTCAAAACATGAAAAATGTAAAACACAACCAAAAAAACATTGGGATCAAATAACATTGTCTTATTGATAAGTGAACTGTTCACAATGATTACAAGCACATATGTTACAAGCATTCAAGCCGCTCCATTCGAGGCATTGTACGGGCGTAAATGCCGATCACCTCTTTGTTGGGCAGAGGTGGGTGACAGTCAGATCACGGATCCAGAACTTGTGGTTGATACTACAGAAAAGATTGCCCAGATACGACAACGCATGGCGGCAGCTCGTGACCGTCAGAAAGCATACGCCGATAAGGGCAGGAAACCACTCGAGTTCCAGGTTGGGGATCGAGTGCTACTCAAAGTCTCACCCTGGAAGGGTGTTGTTCGTTTTGGCAAACGAGGCAAACTTAACCCATGATACGTTGGACCGTTCGAAATTATTGAGAAAATAGGCAGGGTGGCCTACAGACTAAACCTACCAGCAGAACTCAGTGCAGTTCACAACGTTTTCCACGTGTCGAATCTGAGGAAGTGTCTGTCAGATGAGACCCTCATAGTTCCTTTGAAGGAGCTCACTATCGACGATCAGTTGCGATTCGTCGAGGAACCAGTTGAAATCAAGGACCGGGACGTTAAGGTCCTCAAGCACACCAGAATACCTCTTGTTCGAGTTCGTTGGAACTCCCGTCGTGACCCCGAGTTTACCTGGGAACGAGAAGATCAAATGAAACTCAAGTATCCCCAGTTGTTCGGAAACAGTACAACCACTACTGAGGCTGAAGCTACTACAGAATTTCGGGATGAAATTCCAAATCAACGGGGGGATGATGTGACACCCCAGGAAAAACCAGTAAACCATGCAAACTTAACTAGCTTCCTCAGTAACCGCATGCTAAATTTCAGGACGAAATTTCTTTCAAGTTGGGGATAATGTGACAACTCGAGTTTCCAAGATTTCCACCTTCGCATTTATTGCACGTTAATTGTTTAAGTTGTTTGTTACACGACTTGTTGGTTCCACAACTGTACGTGTTTGTAATAAGTTAAATCGTATTGTGGTTGGTATGTTATATATGGTGTGTGTTAGCTAGGTTAATTAATTGACATGCCTTCTTACTAGGTTGATTTATAACCTATACAAATTCACGGTTACCATGCATTCCCATATTCATCACAAGCATCATGTAAAGTTATAAAATTCCAAGAGAGAGAATTGAGGTGCTAGTTAGTGTGCTAAATTAATTTAGGTGTGTGTGTAGTTGCTTGCTTTATACCAAACTACAACTTGCTGTCGAGACACTTTCTCATGCCCATCCATGCGACAAGCTAGCTTGTGGCCAAAAATTCAAAACCCAAACCGCCCACCCTATCTCCTTGTTGTCTACGGCCCAAACCAAATAAACCCCAAGCCTGTTATGCCCTTATTAAGTTATACGCATACGGTTATTATTATGCGTTCACAGAAGCACCAAAACTAAAAACCCTAGTGTTCTTTTCTCCCCAAGCTTACGGCAGCCAAGGGAGCAGCCCTTTCACTCTCACGCGATCTCTCTCCAGCCGAACATCCATCTCTCGCGTATCTTTCTCTTCTCGGTTAGTGCGTAATTATCAGATGTGATTTCTTGTTATGCTGATTTGATATGTGAATACTTGTTTATGTTTATCGAGATTTGATTGCTAATGATTTTGAAATGGTGAATCTGAATGAATGATATGGTTCTATTGTATGCATGCAGTAAATGATTATATGAACCTGCTAATATTGAATAACGATTTTGATGATGATGAGCACATGATTTGAATAATGTTGTCGGCCAGTGTGTGTATGTGGCATGTAAATTGTTTGTCAGTAGGCATGTGTTGTCACTTGTAAATGTTTTGCATGTATAATTTATAATGAATATATTATGCTAGTGCTCTCAATAGTCAACGTTTAGGATTTCAATGTAAACTAAATTTATAACTTGATGAAACATCGGATAGTAATATATAATATAGGTTAGTAATCGGTTATATTATTATATGTGATCAGGATCTGAAGTCATGTTAACTGGCTACCGTATCCGTTTGGGTGATATATATTAATCGATCTGATGTATACGTAACTTGGGTCCATGTTAAATACTCGTTACTGCAGTGATTTGTTATGGCAATTGATAATATTATTGACTATTTTGTTTTGGATAATCAACCAATGATTTATGGCAAAATGAAACAGTGGTAATTGATTAATGTTTCTGGGTTGGGTAACTGTTAACAAGGTTGTTGATCAGTTAACGAAAACACAAGGAACCAGACGAAGTGTTTTCGTCATACATCAACTCGACTAAAACCCTTAGATTTCGTCGCCTAGGGGTTTTCGTCCAAAGATAATCTCGTTGTGATTGGCACAGTAACTCTGTTAAGCTATGTATGCAACCCGGTTAAGTATGCAAATCTGTTGAGTATGTTAAGTGGGTTAACTCGGTCAAGCATATTAACTCTATTAACTCAGTTAAGCTTATCAT
Source organism: Helianthus tuberosus (assembly GCA_030545235.1). NCBI lineage: Eukaryota > Viridiplantae > Streptophyta > Magnoliopsida > Asterales > Asteraceae > Helianthus > Helianthus tuberosus. Next base: position 96,434,836 of record CM060442.1, read on the forward strand.
GTCTGTAAGTTGATAATTCATGCTAGATTAGACTGAGAACCCAACTACGTGAAGCATGAGTTGTGTGAAATTGAATAACTGTTTATGTGCTACCTGATGTTAACTCTCCCGTACACTTAGTGACTTCGATTACATGTGAAACTTTACCAACATGAACTGATTGTATATACGTGCGTACTATAGGTCGTGACTGATTATTTGTGAACATACTTTAGCATACCGAGCAAACCAAGGTGAGTTCACACTAGCCAAGGCATGGGATTCCCAGGGGTTGGGAATGGGATTGAATAACTACTCGTACAACTATTACTATTAAACTAATTACTACTGTCCTCGGATTTAAGGGCACGTACGTAAAACCTACGTACAGTTATACTTACTACTGTCCTCGGATTGAAGGGCAAGTACGTAAAGCCTACGTACACGATCATAAGACCATCACCTCTATCAAAGGAAGTCCCTCATTTATCGACTTAATCGCCGAGGCCTATGGCGAGCGGGTCATTAGTTAATAGCACTATTAGGTTTAACAAACCTCACACCGTGCCAGTCGGACGGGCGTGTACTAATGGACTATGGGCAAAGGGTCAATGCTGATAGACATTGACTTAGGGCACCTCTTACATTTTCGTAGCAGTCGATACGCGTGGTCTAGTAACACATGGGAAGCCCCCACTAATCATCGCACAAATGCCTGGATTGGCTGCGATAAGGATTAATACGATACATGGTTTACAAAACGAACATACGATTTACGAAATGAATACTATAACCAAACAACCAACTGTGAACTCGCTCAACTTTGTTGTTGATTCGTTGCTACATGCCTTGCAGGTCATTAGGTACTCATGGAGCTTGCACAGGGAGGAACAATCGTTGTGGGACATGGTAATGTGTGCCATGCTTTAAACATTACTTTATTTCATACTTAATACTTGCTATGGGTTTTACAAATTATGCTTCCGCTAAACACTTAACTATGCTTTGGGTTTTTGAACACCTTTCATATTGTTTGGTTGAATTATGTGTACTTATATGTTTGTTCAATATGATTGGTGGCTTGATCCTGGTCATGTCACGCCTCCAAGCGGTGATACTCCGCGTGTGGATTTTGGGGGTGTGACAGAGATCAAATCCGCTATTTTTGCCATTGGTAATGACAAAGCCCCAGGTCCCGATGGGTATACAGCGGCTTTCTTTAAGAGTACATGGGCGATTGTGGGAACCGATGTCTCAAACGCTATTATGGATTTCTTTAATTCAGGACGGTTACTCCAGGAGCTCAATCATACTCTTATTGTTCTTGTGCCTAAAATGACTACCCCTGGTTCGGTAAAGGATTTTCGTCCTATAGCGTGTTGCAATGTTATTTACAAGTGTATTAGCAAGATTGTGTCTGATCGTATGAAAGTGGTCTTAAATGAGATTGTCAGTATTAATCAGTCAGCTTTTATCCCGGGAAGGAAAATTTCGGATAACATTCTTCTTACGCAGGAGTTAATGCATAACTACCACAGAGACTATGGTCCTCCAAGATGCGCGTTTAAAGTAGATGTCCAAAAAGCGTATGATACTGTTGATTGGCAATTTCTAGGAAATGTTTTACTGGGTTTCGGGTTCAACCAGAAGATGATAGAGTGGATTATGCTTTGTGTTTCTACTCCGTCATACTCTATTTGTGTGAATGGTAGTGTTCATGGTTATTTCAAAGGCAAACGGGGTTTACGTCAAGGTGATCCAATCTCTCCTTACCTATTTACTTTGGTTATGGAAGTTTTGACATGTATCTTGCAGCATGCTTCTTCTATTGATTCATCGTTCAGATTCCATAATAAATGTGAACGCCAACGAATTATCAATCTTTGTTTCGCGGATGATTTGTTCCTTTTTGCTAGAGGAGATGTGAGTTCGGCAAAATGCATTATGAACGCTCTCTCTCAATTCACTCGTATGTCTGGGTTGATTCCAAGTGTTCAAAAGAGTACCGGCTTCTTTTGTAATGTTCCTCAGCAAGTCAAATTGGCTATTCTTGGAATTATTCCTTTCGTTGAAGGTGATTTACTGGTCAGGTATCTGGGAGTTCCCTTGATCTCGTCCAGGTTGGTTTACAAAGATTGTAGTGTTCTTGTTGAAAGGTTGGAGAAGCGCATTATGAACTGGAAGAATAGACTTCTATCTTTTGCAGGTAGATTACAGCTTATCTTATCAGTTTTGTCCTCTATGCACATCTTTTGGGCTTCTGTGTTAATTCTTCCTGCCCGGGTAGTCAAGGAGCTAGAGAACAGAATGAGGATTTTTTTGTGGTCTCAGGATGGCTCCTTTCAAAGAGGTAAGACTAAGGTCTCATGGAAAACCATATGTCAGCCGAAATATGAAGGAGGCCTTGGTTTGCGAAGGATTCGGGATGTTAATAAAGCTCTCATGGTGAATCATGTTTGGAGCATCATTACAAGGCGAGAGTCTCTTTGGGTTCAATGGATATATTCTAACAGGTTAAGGACTTCTAATTTTTGGGAGTGTAGAGTTCCTTCATCCTGTTGCTGGAGTTGGAGGAAAATCCTTCAGTTACGGTCGTTAATCAGACATCATGTTTGGTCCAAACTAGGCGATGGTAGACTGACTTCAGCGTGGTATGATCGTTGGTGTGAGTGTGGTCCGCTGGCGAGTTTTATAACTCCAAGGCGTATCTCTTCGGCAGGTTTATCTCTTCAGGCTTCGGTTAGTGATATCTTGTTGAATGGGTCTTGGCTTTGGCCTACGGCGTGGCGTGATCTTTTTCCGGTCCTAATTCAGCTGGATCAAGTGCAGTTAGTTCCGAATAGAAGCGATAGATTTCTTTGGAAAGATGGTAACAAATTAAATGAGCTTTCGTCTGCGTGTGTGTGGCAATCGATCAGGTCTAGGGAGACGGAAGTGGATTGGGTGAATGTGGTTTGGTTCTCTCAATGTATCCCTCGGCATGCATTCCTTATGTGGCTTATCATGCGTCAGAAACTTTTGACTCAGGATAAAATTATTCAGTGGGATATATCTAGAAGGAAGAACATGAATATGATGTGCTGTTTGCTTTGCTATGCGAATTATGACTCTCATGACCACCTGTTCTTTGATTGTAAGTTCTCTTCTCAAATATGGTGTGCGGTTAGGGATAAGGTGAATATGGAAAGGATTGATCCTAAGTGGAGCGATGTTATGGCTTGGCTTCAAGCTAGGGGTTCGTCCAAATCAGCTTCGAATTACTCCAGTCGGCTTTTAGTTGCGGCGACTGCTTACTTCATTTGGCAAGAGCGTAATGCTAGATTGTTTAAAAATCAAACGAGACCACCGGATGCGATTATAGCTACGATTCTTCAGACGGTTCGGTACAAGCTTATGGGAGTTAAATTCAAAAACACGGATAGAGTAAGACGCTTTCTAGAGGTGTGGGATATTCATGGAGACTCAATGCAGAACGATGGAGGCTAATATTATTGTTTTAGTTTGATAGTTTGTGTTCTAGATCATAGTCTAGTGGTTTTTTGAGTTGTTTTTTGGATGTTGTTGCTATTTTCGGCTTGTCTACTATCATGGGGGTATGTCCCATGTTAGAACTAGTATGGGTGTTCCATACTACTTGGTTTTTTTGTTTGTGAATATATAGAATCACCGGGGTAACCCTTTACCCAAAAAAAAGAACAAACTTCTTTCTTTTGCCGGCAGGTTACAGCTTGTTCTATCAGTTTTGTCTTCTATGCATATTTATTGGTCTTCTGTTTTTATTCTACCGAGTTGTGTAATTCATGAGCTGGAAGCTAGAATGCGGAATTTCCTATGGTCCCAAGATGGTTCGTTTCATAAGGGGAAAGCTAAAGTTTCTTGGAGTTCTGTGTGTATTCCGAAGTATGAAGGAGGGTTGGGTATTAGACGGATTGGGGACATGAATAAAGCCCTTATGTCCTCTCACATAGGGAGTATTATCTCTAGGCGGAATTCTTTATGGGTGGATTGGGTGCATGCCTACAGGTTAAAGGGTAAAAGTTTCTGGTTGTGCAAGGTGCCTTCGAATTGTTGTTGGTCTTGGAGAAAACTCCTTCAAATGCGGCCGATAATGCGGAGTCATATATGGACTGATATTGTTAATGGTGCGAAAACATCAGCTTGGTATGACAATTGGTGTAACCTAGGGCCGTTGGGTGATTTTTTGACACCTCGAACTATTACAAATGCGGGGCTCAAATTGGATGCTAAAGTTGCCGATATCCAACCGAATGGGAGCTGGGCTTGGCCTGTGGCATGGAGAGACTTATATCCCGTTCTGAATCTGCTTGATCATATACATATTAATCCGAATAAACATGACAGGGTCTTATGGAAAGATGGCGATGATCTAAGTGAGATTTCAGCTTCGGGTGTGTGGCATTCGATTCGGTACAGGGAACCGGAAGTGGAATGGAGTAGTATTGTTTGGTTTGCGCAATGTATTCCAAGGCATGCTTTCCTAGTGTGGTTGATTATGAAAGGTAAATTGACGACTCAAGTTAAGATTTTGCAATGGGATTTGGCGCGTAGAAAGAATATGAATATGATGTGCTGTTTATTATGTTATGCGGATAATGATTCTCATAGTCACTTGTTTTTTGAGTGTAAATACTCCTCGCAAGTGTGGCTTTCGATTAGACAAAAGGCTGGTATGGAGTCGGTAAATCCAAAATGGGCGGATATTGTTGATTGGTTGGTCCTTCGTGCTCGGTCAAAGTCTGCTGCTATTTATGTTGCTCGTCTTATGGTTGCGGCTAGTGCTTATTATATCTGGCAGGAGCGTAATGCTAGAATTTTCAAGAATCAATTGAGGCCTCCGGAAGTGATAAGCAAAGCTATTCTTGACACGGTGCGTTACAAGCTAATGGGAGCGAAGCTGAAGAACACGGCTAGTGTGCAAAGGCTTCTTGGGGAGTGGAAGATCAACGGCAATGACATCAACGACGATGGTGGCTGATTAGTTTCGTGTTTTTTGAAATCGGTTGTTTCTAGATGGTAGTCTAGATTGGTTTGTTAGTTTTGGTTTTGGATTGTTGCTTTGTTTTACTTTCATGGGGCATGTCTCATGATTGAACTAGTGTAGGCTCTCTACACTACTTGTTTTGTTTGGTTTTGAATATATAGAATCACCGGGGTAACCCTTTACCCAAAAAAAAAAACCACAACAAGAACACAAATTTCAAATCCGCTTTGAAAACCAATCATCTGTTCTAGGATGATTTATTATAAGGTTTTGAACCTTCAAAGTTTTCAAAATCTCGTCAAAGTTGGGTCTTATAATGTGAACACGTGCAATCTGGAAGGGTGGATGCCTGTACTCTGAGGTTTTCTGTCTAAGGCTAGAGTGTTCGTACAAATCCACATAATCGGACCAGTCACTCTTACCTGGGAACTCTTGGGGTGAGTGTCCACTTATAGGCTAAAGCATGTCTTCGCGATACATTAATATGACCCGCTTACTTTGATTAATCACCGTCTCATTTGTTTGCCTAATGTAACAAACAAATGATCACAATTTTTATGTGTTGTCATTCTGTTTTGATTACCCGATAGTATTTCACTCGTTTCTTCCTATGTCTTCCATTTCCTCTAGAATGTCTCTTCATCGCAGCGACGCTCAGATGTCCGAACAGGCTACCAAATTTGCCCAACGAATAGGTGTAGTAATCCAGAAGACTGCTGAATTAGCTGTTGCCATGTCCCGTCTCAAGGATGAAGCCACCCGAGAAGCATCAAAGGAAGCAGAAGCCAATCCTTCGAAAAGGTCAAAGAAGCGTAAAACCTCAAAGAATCCTCCAGTCGTTGCACCAAATCAAGCAAGACCTGGTCAGGTGGCAACACCACCAGCCAAGAAGCCGTACTTGGGAACTGCTCCTTTCTGCAATCAATGCAATGGCCATCATCCGAATCAAACACACTGTTTCAAATGTACCCACTGCAGACAATGGGGACATTTGGTTAACATGTGCTGCTTTGTCATCCAAAACAAAGCTGTTGCAGGTCCCACTGCTGCTCGAGCACCATACGAAGGAACAACCCCTTTGTGCAATCAGTTTAACCTCCATCACCATGCCAGTGTCAAATGCCGAAAACGTTTCAACTGTGGACTTGTTGGTCATACGGCAAGAGTCTGTCGTTCAGTCGCTGTGTTAAACCAAACTATTCAGAACCATGTTCAACTTCAAGCAGATCCAGCACAAGCTCGTTTTCCTCCTGGTACTTACTACTTCTATGACGAGACGAGTCATTTCAGTGACGAATACCCAAATTTTGTCAATGCAAATCTGACCCACGGATGAGCATTTGGCTGATTAGAAGATGCTGCTGCTTTGAATAATCTGAATCTTATGCTTTTGTTTCTTTTATTCTTCTTGAACTCTGGAACAATCGGTTTTGTTTATAAATAAATCGTTGTTCACAGTTCTGATGTACAAGTATAGTTACATGTGTGTATGGCATACCCCTACGATGCCTACACCAAAGAACTATGTTCTTTACAAACTACTCTTGTAGTTCTCCCATTCATGTGATCGCTCATGATTTCCTCAAAAATTCTAAGTACTCGTTTCATTCTAAGAACGAAGTACAGAATATAAGTGACATTTTGAGTAATCACTTTCGATCCTTGGTTAGATAACTAAGGGTATTTTTCGATCTTATACCCAACCTCCAAATTCTGCTTCATATGTCTCCTTGGCATATCTAGCACCTCAACTTCATGAGCATTTTACCTCGTGTATCGACTTAAGCACGTCTAGTGCAAGGTTTCGAAGCGTCTCCCGCTATTCAAATTCCAAAATCCATATAGGATCTTCTTATCTTCACAATTAGATCCTTGAGGATGATTATCCCTCAAATCGGAGCCCTTGATTGGATTCTTTGTACGTTTTGATACGTACATTACGATCCAATAAGGACAAAGCCGAATTCCTATTAAGATCTTCCTATCTTCATAGTTAGATTCTTGATATGTTTAAAGTGCCAAATGAATTCCACGAATTGGATTCCTGGTGTGCTTTAAATACCCGTGTCCAAAGATAACAAATTGAAGGTCAAGTTAAACAATTATGTGATTATGTGATTATGTGTTTATGTGTTTTCTTTTATGTTTTGTGTGATCTGAATTTTCGTTATCCAAATCCTCGTAGAATCTTCCATATCTTCATATGAGGGATTCGTGGTAGGATATCCAAAGGTACTACCATAAATCCTTAATGGGCTTCTACGTAATAGTTAAGACCCTTGGATTATATAGTACCATTCCATAATTCGAAAGAGACCCCTTGAGTGGTCTAGTTAAAAGATTGATTCAGAATCTGGTTAAGAATGGCATGTGATGATATAGCTGGAAAGACTCCTTGGTGGTCTATTTAAAAAGATCATTTATTGATTTAATTTAAAGGGACCCTATGGTGGTCTAGTCACACTCATCACAGGTTTGTTCATTGGGTTTTCCAATACACATTATAAAATGCACTGTGTGGACTATGCAAGGAATTACGTAATTATGGATGCATACATAATTATGAAATTCAGTGCAAGGAAACCACAGTAAGATTTACCATGTGTAAGAACCGATAGTGGCAACAATAACGAAACGTGAACAATGTAATGGAGGTACGGTGGATGCACCAATGGTGCTTCATTTACTTGTATATAAGTGTCCCTCTTACATTGCAAGCATGATGTTATTTAAAGTTACTAGAAGTTCAGAACCCTAACCAGTGTTGTCTTATCATTTCGACTTCATGTTTCGAGCTCTCACAAGTTTCCTCTAAATAAATTTCAGGACGAAATTTCCTGAAGTAGGGGAGACTGTGACATCTGTGCCTCCACAGCCATCAAACAAATACCAAATCAATGAAATATTGTATTTTATATTTGGGATTTGTATAAATATGTGTATCATTTGCACATATCAATTCTTGTTCGATTTCGAGCTCTAAATCGCTTTCTAGAAAGTTATACGTGAACTGATGCGTAAACGTAATCAGTTTAACGCGACAAACACTCCAGAACAGTGACATAGGCTTAACATAACTTTAATAACCTTTACATGACTTAGAAATAAGTTTTGGAAGGTTTAGTGTGTCGAAATCAAGTTTATTCGCTTACAGGGACTAATTTCGACAAACTATGAAAGTATGCCGATTCGTACTGTAACGAAGATTCCGGAACTTGATCATAAGTTAAACATACCCTAAATATCCTTTACATAGCTTATAAATAGGCTTTGAGGGGTTCGGTATGCTAAAATAAACTTATTTGATCAATAGGGACTAAAAGCGTCAAAAAGTGCATAAGATTGCATTTTCGCGCATATCTTACGTTCTGAATATATCCGGACACCCAAAAATTTTTTTAATCATTAAAATATTTTATTTTAGTGGTTGGAATGCAAAAATACCATTCGTCGCTGAATTTGGATCGTTTTTGCGTTCGTTACGAATTCCGTCGTAATTACCCGAACAATGCGATCGTACGACCAAACGAACCGACATCCGTGATGTTTTTGAGCATATTTTAAGTTCCCTATACTTTAACTTCATTTTAGAGCCTTGAAATGAGGTTAACGGGGCTTAAACGTGCCGAAAACTGACTTTTTAACATGCAGGGACCAATATTGACATTCTGTGAAAGCTCTCGAGGGCCGCGTAAGAGAGGTCTCTCTCTCTCTCGCGGGCGCGACAGAAAACCAGACAGAAACTTTGAATCTGGTCCATTTTTGCTGTTTTGATGGTTTTTAACCCCTGATTTGGATACCATCTGCTTGATTTTGCTTGTTTTTCATGTCCCATTGGTTTCTAAAACCTTATGCCCACTTGGATGGCCAAAATCGAAGCCCCTTTTGCAAGTAATGATCCTAACGGTTTACCGAAAACTATAAATACCCAAGCTCTCATTCCATTTTCTGCACCCTTGATCTAAATAACTCTAAGTTGAAGTTCTAAAACTTCATACCTGAGTGTTTTGGATCAAGATCTCCCTAGCTTGGACCCTTTGTAAGCTTCTTTCGTTCTTTTATTGCTTTTCGAGCGTGAAAGTCAAACAGTGTTTGACTTTCTACTTTGACCAGCCTTTGGTCAACACAAAGTTCGTTTGAACTTTGCAACGTGAGCGTAATCACGATGGTCATAGTCCTTTGTGACTATACCTACTGATTACCACGTTGATTAGGTATAGTGACGAGTCATAGTTTCGGTCAAAATGCGTATTCATGCGTATTTTGTAACCAAACAATTCTTGGGTATCAAAAGCCTTTGTTTTGATATCAAACTTGTTTTCTAACTTAGTTAAACATGTTTTAACATGTTTAGCTCGTCACTTTTAGTATAGTGCTTGTATAGAGTCGTAAGTCAAGCGGTCTAAACCACCGCTTAGACTTTCGAACTAGACTCGTTTGGTCGATCTTTAGGATCCGACCAAGCATGTTTAGTAACCATAATTTGTATAGGGAATGACCAAAATGCCCTTTTCATGCATAATTGGATTTTAAGCATATGTAACTTAAACTTTTGTCGCTTAACTGATTATGCAACATATTTAAACATGTATAGGCATATAATACTTGTCATAGGACTAGTTAGACGTCTCGAACGCGTTTTACGCGAACGTTATGCTACCTTAATGGGTCGTAATGGGTCGTAAGCATTAGGATAGGTTTCGATTTACAGGCTTTGTTAAACCATATCATATGAGTTCCAATACTCATTTGGTTTACAAGACCTCATTCTATCCGATCTTCCGATTTAGGTCCGGTTTATTAACGTAGTTACTTATATTAGGTGCCGATTGATTTCCGTGATCCCTTTAGCTTTGCTTGGTTGTTATTCAAGACTTCTAAGCATTCTCCTGTGAGTACATAGTTCCCCTATTTTATTGTTTTCAATTGTTTTGGGTGATTCATATGTGTTAAATGTTTTCGATGTTTTAACGATGGTTTAAAAAATGATTAAGATGGTTTATATTAAATTAATAACGATTTCGATAATATGAACAAACTTGTTGGTTGTAATTACATAACAAATAACATTCATTAATTTTGGCCGAACCGACCAGTATTAGGTTATGGTACCATAGGATCTGACAAATCCCGTTATCAGACTGCACCCATGGTTATGTGTGGGTTATGTGGGTAACGACCGAATCTGTGATTGTTAATTTACCCTTTGGTGGTTTATTAATGCGAGATTGGCGATAGGCGTGTTGCGAAGGTTTGGATGGTATTAGTGAGACGACCAAAAGTAGTTTTCACAATTAAAACGAGAATGATTTAAACGATTGAAACGATTTTAACAAGTTAAACGAATTGGATAAACGTTTGGTTTTTGGGTTGTGATTAGATAATGGGACGGGTGTGATATGATAAAAGCATGGTAGATACGCCGCTGGTACATCTTATATATAAGTGTTTTTATCATAATACATTCCGTGGCATTATTTAGTTCACTTGGTCAAACGATTTTAAAACGATGTCACATAACCATGTTTTCTAAATGATATAAACCAAACGAGTTTATTTAACAAGATGATTTACAATTTGGTTTTCTTAAATAAATGTTTTGGGTTAAGAATCATGGCTATGAGATTTTATAAGTTATAACCAACTTGATTTGAGTTGGTTAATTATGTTGCAATATTATACACTTTTCAAAACAAGGTGTTTACTTTTGACTCTTGTAGTCTAATGAGGTATTGCAACATGTAAACTAGCCATGAATCTGACACTCTCATAAAACCTATGTGCTTGCCAGCATTTCTTTTTTTTTTGGGTAAAGGGTTACCCCGGTGATTCTATATATTCACAACCAAATCAAAACAAGTAGTGTAGTGTATCTACACTAGTTCAATCATGGGACATGCCCCAAGAAAGTAAACACCAAAAACCAGAAAAACAACCGAAAACCAACAAAAAACACCACTAGACTATAATCTAGAAAGCATTAACAAACTAATCACTCGCCATCACCATTAATGTCGGCATCACATATCTCCCATTCACCTAGAAGCCTTTTAGTCTGCTTCATCTTCACTCCCATAAGCTTATACCGAACAGTCTTGATTATCAGCTCATAAATCTGCTCCGGAGGTCTCAACTGGTTCTTGAAAAGTCTAGCATTACGTTCCTTCCAAATGAAATAAGTAGTAGCCGCTACCAAAATCCTGCTAACATAGTCAGCCGCTAATTTAGATCTACACCTGAGCCGTAAGCAGTCTACAACATCCTCCCACTTCGAGTCAACATTATCCATACCCGCCTTAATCCGAACCCTAACCCATACCTGAGCTGAGAACTTGCATTCAAAAAACAGATGTTCATGCGAGTCATGATTCTCATAACATAAATAAGCAGCACATCATATTCATATTTTTCCGCCTCGAGAGAGCCCATTGAAGAATAATGTCTTGTGTAAGTAATTTCTTTATTTTTCAGGTGTTGTTGAATGATGTTGATTGCTAGGATGCATGCTTACTTAGGACTGCACGAGGCCTTAGTGACTTAATAACGATGATAGGCTATGTTTTACTTGTTTGTTTAAATTTCAAGACAATGTAAATGGTTAATCTTTAAATAAAACAAAACTTCAAATTTCCGTGTGTTATCAAAACAATGATTCTGTTACAACACTCCCCGACGATTCCGCTGCGATTTGTTGTTTTACGTGGTCGGGGTGTGACACCCAGGGTGTGACTTTCAACATGACTCGCTCGCCTGCAGTGAACTCCCAGTGTTTCCTAAGGTTATCAGCTTTTCTGGCGGTCACGCGTTGCTGCAATACGATTCCCGATCTAAACAATCTTCTCAGAGGTTTCAAGTACAAGTCCTGGACCTGTGATTAGGGTGTCACCCACCTTAGTCCCTCAAGGAGATCGGCATTATCGTCCATACAATGCCTCAAACAGAGTTGTCTGAATACTAGAATGGTAACTGCTGCAGTAGAACTCAACCAAAGGTAAGTGTCCTTCCATTTTTCACTAAAGCCAATCACACACATGCTCGCAGCATGTCTTCGAGTGTCAGGATGGTTCGTTTACTCTGACCGTTTGTCCTACGGTGATAAGCAATGCTCATGTCTAGTCGTGAGCCAAGGGTGTTGTGTTTTGCCTGTCATTAATCAGGTATAGATCAAAATCAGAGGTAACAGGAGTTGGCACCCCGTGCCTAGAAACCACCCTTCACAGGTAATTACTCACAAGATATGAAGACTTGTCAATTTTCCCTGATTGCAAGAAAGTGTACTGGCTACATGAGACAATCAACGATCACCCAGGTGATATCATCTCCGTTTCGGGTTTCAAGTAGGCAAGTGACAAAATCCATGGCAGTCTGTTCTCATTTCCATATGGGTGTTTCCGGTTGCTGACACAAACAAGAAGGTTTCTGATATTCCACCTTGACTTTCGCACAAGTCAAACATCGTTCACATACATTGCTATATGGACCTTCATGCCCGGTTGCCAGTACCAGATTTATAGATCCTAATATCTCCTATCAAAATCCAGACGACTAGAATATCAAGGCTGGTGTGCTTCGCTCAACACAAGTTCCCTTGGATTGCTGTATAGTGAGACCCATATTCGCTCCATGAGGTAGTGGGTATCGCCGGATTTGCCAAAAGTTGCTCCTCCATGCCCTGCATGGACTCAACTTGAAAATTCTCTTCCTTCAGTGCTTCGGTTCGAACAGGGCGAATCTAATCAGGTAGGTTAGAGTCGATGGTGTGCTACGAGGCTCGTACACGTCTAGGTTTCACAGTCGAAATCATTCAGAGGTTCCATCCAGTGATGCCATCGCATGTTTAGCTCTTTCGAAACAAGGGTACACGGGAGGCTCTTGTGGGACTCTGAGTTGAATCCAAAGACCATGGCTCCCACCGCAGGTTGTGACTCGTGCAATTCTCCTTGTAAATCCACTACCCAAGCCATCACCTTCTCGCGTTGCATCGGCGTGTAACTGGGACTCTGATTCGAACCATCATGGTATACCACTAGATCACCCGTACCCTCGGGTAAAGACGATGCTCAGTGCATTGTAGAGTTGGGTTTCAAAAGCCGAAAAGACGTCCTCCTGTTTTGTCTCCCACGAATACACATCACCCTGCTGTGCTGGAGAGATTAAAGCTGCGCGATCTTCGAAAATCCTGTGATGAATCTGTGATAGTATCTAGCGAGACCAAGAAAATTGCTGTATCCCCGAAGGACTCTTTGGTGCCGATCACTTTCTAATAAAATGGATCTCAGCGAGATCCACGTGTATCCCCACTTCGTTGACTACGTGACCAAGAAAGTGTACTTCTCAAATCCTGAAGTCACACTTAGGTAGACTTCGCATGGAGTTGCTCCTCCCCTAGGAGCTCTAAGATGAAATACAAGTGCCGTTCATGGTGTTCCTTTCTCCTGCAAGTGATTCAAAACGTCATAGATAAACACGGTTGACGGATCTGGCGAGATGAGGTTGACACATACTACTCATGTGATCCCAAAGGCTGTTGGTGTGTTGGATAACTTAAACAACAAGAACAGAAAATCGTAGTGGCCGTACTGTGCCTGTAACGCCGTGTTAGGAATCATCCTCCCCTGGGTCTTCCATCAGGTGACAGTCCGATCTTAAGTCAGTTTCCGAATAGAATCTTGATCATTGCAGCGGGTCAAGCAGGTCGTCGATGTGAGATAGAGGGTGACGGTCTATGATTGCCACCTTGTGGTAGTCTGTACACATACGAAAGGACTCGTCCTTCATTTCCACAATAGAGCTCGGGCTCCCAAAGACAAGGAGTTAGATCGATAAAACTTCCATCCAGTAGTTCCTGAAGTTGATTGGTGTCACACCCCGACCACGTGTAACATACAAAACGTGGCGGAAACGTCGGGGAGTGTTGTAACAGAATTAATTGTTTCATAACCATGGTATTCAAAGTTGTATTTTATTTATTAAACAAGAGTTTCATTGTCTTAAACAGTAAATAAAGAGTTTATAACGTAATTAAACATAGCCTATCTCCATTTTTAAGTCTCTAAGGCACAGGTCCGCCCTAGTGTCATGATCATCATCTTACGGAAAAGCACCTGAAAACACATGTGAAAATAGGTACGTCAGCATAAAAATGCCTGTGAGATACATAGGTTTGTCAAAATAGGATTCATGACTTATGTTTGAGAAAAATGTTTAGTCATGAACCTTGTAATTTGCTTTGTCTTGTAAATCATTTGAAAACAATAAGATCAGATGATATGTATAAGTAAATGTCAGGTTAAATAAATAACCATGTAAAAATGTGTTCATGTAAGATAAGTTGTTTATAAATCAATGTCTTGTGAAAAGTATGTTATTTGTATAAAATGTTCTATGTCTCAATATTGAAATGATTCAAATAACGTTACGACATGTAATACCATACAAACACTTATATATAGGAAGTACCAGCGGCGTATCCACCATGCTTGTATCATATTACACACGCATCGTTACTTAATCACTTAATCAAACCAAACCAACCAATGTAAGAAGTCTATGTTTAAACCAATCGTCAAACATGTTATATGTCAAATGTAAATCATGTCAAATGTCTATGTCAAATGTCCATGTCAAATGTCTATGTCAAATATCCATGTCAAATGTCTATGTCAAATATCCATGTCAAATGTCTATGTCAAATGTCTTTGTGTAAAATGTCTATGTCAAAATGTCATGTATGGCAAGTGAAATGTCTCAACTAAACCATATGCACGAAAACAAAATATTGAAGTAAAACATGGTTTAAATCAATCTTATGTCTTTGTGGAAAAATGCATGCAAATATTTAATATGAACATTTATGCGGTATTGTGAAAATGCATACATCCAAGCCTTGTGACTGTGGTGATAAACCCTTTAAACAAATTAAAGGTCTATCTGTCTTATATCATCGAATTCGGTCATTCCTTTCATCCCCTTTCCCTGGGACGTCCGGAACGGGAGTTGTCAATTCCTATGGTACCACTACCTACTAACGAACGGCGTAGCTAATGTTAATGAATGTATTGTCCCATGTAAACAAACCAAATGTCATACCAGAATGTAAGCATGTGAAAAACAATGCACTAAGTATGTACTCAAATGAACATACATAGCGTGAAATGTCATGTAAAACAATGTACTAAGTAGGCACACAATGGGCATACATAGCATGAAATGTCATGTAAAACAATGTACTAAGTAATGCACACAATGGGCACACCTAGCATAAAATGTAATGTAAAACGATGTACCAAGTAATGCACACAATGGGCACACCCAGCATGAAATGTAATGAAATCATGTACTATAATGTACTAACAAACATAACCGGTATATGATGTGAAAACAGGAAAGCATGAAAGTAACAAGTAGGCACATGTGTTCCACCCCAAAACAGTTTGGAAAACAGTAAAAGAGGGGTCTATGTACTCACTTGAGATTGCTCAGAAGTCCTAAGATAACCACCAAGCAATGCTAGAGATCACGGAATATCAAACGGCACCTAATATAGGTAACTACATTAATAAACCGGACCTAAATCGGAAGATCGGATAGAATGAGGGCTCGTAAACCAAATGAGTATGGGAACTCATGTAGTATGGTTTAACAAGGCCTACATACTAAATGAAACCTAACCTAAGTGCTTGTGACCCATTACGACCCGTTTAGGTAGCTTATGCTACTTTAACGCGTCGTTCGCGTGAAACGCGTTCGGACCGCCTAACTAGTCCTATGACAAGTAATATATGCCTTAACATGTCTAATATGATTGTCAAATCAGTTTAGATGTCAAAAGTTATGTTACATATGTTAAAAATGAATTTTGGCATCATAGGGGTATTTTGGTAATTTACCTAAGGCATATAAACTACCTATCATACAACTATTTAAACGAAGCGACCATAAGGTATAACCTCGGAAGGTTATTCCCTATACACTATGGTCACCTAAGGTGTTTGGTCGGATCCTAATGATCGACCAAACGGGTCGGGTTCGAAAGTATAAGCGATTGTTTATATCGCTTACCTTACGACCCTATATAAGCACTAAACTAAAAGTGACGAGCTAAGCATGTTAAAACATGCTTAACTAAGTTTAGAAAACAGGTTTGGTATCACAACAAACGGTTGTGATACCTAAGAGTAGTTTGGTTACAAAATACGTAAGAATACGTATTCTGCCCGAAACTACGGCTCGTCACTGAGCGTAGATAACGTGGTAATCAGTAGGTATAGCCGCTAGGGACTATAACCATCGTGATCACACTCACGTTATGAAGTTCAAACGAACTTCGCATCGACCATAAACTGGTCAATGCAGAAAGTCAAACAAAGTTTGACTTTCGGACTCGAAAAGCAATAAAAGAACGAAAGAATACTTACGAAGGGTCCCCGAATGCTAATCTAGATCAAAATAGCTCAGGTATGAAACAAAGGTTTCAACTTAGAGCACAAATGATCAGATTCTTGTGAGAAATGAAGTGAAATGTGATGGGTATTTATAGATTTCGGGTAACCGTTAAGATCGTTTCTTGAATAACGTGATTTAATCTAGTGCGTACACTTGTCAAAATGTTATGGTAACTGAAAATGGCCTATTATGAGCTGAAAGGGCAAGTTTAGAATGTGTGGATGTGGTTTAATCAGCTGAAATCTGCTGACTGTTAAGTCTGATCTGTTCTGCAGGTTGCCTTACGGACCTCAAGGCTGCCAATGTTGAGGTCCGTAAGCTTACTTTGGCAGAATTACAGTTTTGGTCCCTGCAGTGCAATCAGCCCATTTTCGACACGTTTAAGGCCCGTTAACCCCATTTCAAAGCTCTAAAATGAAGTTAAAGTATAGGGAGCTTAAAATATGTTAAAAAATATCTCGGATGTCGGTTCGTTTGGCCGTACGGTCGCGATGTTCGGTTAATTACGACGGAATGCGCACAAACGCGAAAAACGATCCAAATGACGCGACGAATGGATTTTTCTTAAGGCGAACACTAAAATATAATATAGTCATGCTCACATAAATTTTTGGATGTCCGGATGTATTCAGAACGTAAGTTATGCGCGAAAATGCAAACTTGTGCACTTTTTGACACTTTTAGTCCCTGAAAGACCCAAAAGTTTATTTTAGCACACCGAACCCCTCAAAGCCTATTTCTAAGCTATGTAAAGGATATTTAAGGTGTGTTTAACTTATGGTTATGTTCCGGAATGTTCGTTACAGTTCAAATTGGCATACTTTCGCAGTTTGTCAAGTTTAGTCCCTGTAAACGAATTAACTTGTTTTTGCCATACCAAAGCCTTCAAAACTTATTTCTAAGTTATGTAAAGGTTATTTAAGGTATGTTGAGTATATGTTGATGTTCCGGAGTATTTCTCGCATTAAACTGAGTACGTTTACGCACTAGTTTGCGTATAACTCTCCAGAAAGCGATGTAGAGTTTGAAATTACATAAAAGTCAAAACATGAAAAATGTAAAACACAACCAAACAAACATTGGGATCAAATAACTTTGTTTTATTGATAATAGAACTGTTCATAGTGATTACAAGCACAGTTGTTACAGTCTCCCCTACTTGTGGAAATTTCGTCCCGAAATTTATTTAGAGGAAACTCGTGGAAAAAGATGTGGATATTTCGCCTTCATTTGATCTTCGCGTTCCCAAGTAAACTCAGGTCCACGTTTAGCTTCCCAGCGAACTTTGACCAAAGGAATGCGCTTGCGTTTAAGCCACTTGACTTCACGTTCCATGATTTCCACTGGTTTCTCAACAAATTTCAGTGTTTTGCCAACACGAATTTCGTCAAGCGGTATGGAGAAGTTCTCATCAGCTGTACACCTCTTGAGATTGGACACGTGAAAAGTTGGATGAACATTTCCAAGTTCAGGAGGTAACTCAAGTCTGTAGGCTACCTTTCCGATTCTTTCGACGATCTTGAATGGTCCAACGTATCTAGGTGCAAGTTTTCCTTTCTTTCCAAATCTGATCACACCTTTCCAAGGTGAGACCTTAAGTAATACTCGATCACCGACTTGAAATTCCAAGGCTTTGCGTTTTGGGTCCGCGTAAATCTTCTGACGGCTTCTAGCTGCCTGAAGGTTATCGCGAACTTTCTTGACCTTATCTGTTGTCTCTAAAATGAGGGCAGGTCCAGTAAGTTGAGCCTCGCTAATCTCATTCCAGCAGACTGGTGAACGACATTTTCGACCATAGAGAGCCTCGAAAGGAGCCATTTTGATGCTGGTGTGATAACTGTTGTTGTAGGAGAATTCAATCAATTTAAGATGTGAATCCCAGCTACCACCAAAATCGATCACACAAGCTCTTAGCATATCCTCCAGAGTCTGGATTGTTCTCTCAGATTGACCATCCGTTTGCGGATGATAAGCTGTGCTCAGATTAAGTTGGGTCCCCATAGCAGATTGCATGGTTCTCCAAAAATGAGAAGTGAAACGAGCATCTCTGTCAGAAATGATGTTCAACGGAACACCATGTCGAGCTACAATTTCATCCACGTAGATTTGTGCAAGTCTGTCAGCAGGAAAATCCTCACGGATTGGTAAGAAATGTGCTGACTTTGTAAGACGATCAACGACTACCCAGATGGCATCATGACCCTTCTTTGTGCGTGGAAGTTTGGTAACGAGATCCATAGTAATGTTTTCCCATTTCCAAACTGGGATCTCTGGTTGCTCCAATAAACCAGAAGGACGCTGATGTTCAGCCTTAACCTTAAGACAAGTAAGGCATTTGGATACGTATAAGGCAATGTCTTTCTTCATACCAGGCCACCAATAGTGAATACGAAGATCCTTATACATTTTATCTGAGCCCGGATGAATAGAATAACGAGACTTATGGGCTTCATCCATAAGCAAGGCACGAAGATCATCCTGGCTTGGGACCCACAAACGGTCCATGAAGTAATACGATCCATTGTCCTTCAGTTCCAGAGCAGGTGTTATATGATAAGGAAATTCCTTATCCATCAAACCTTGTGAAACACAAGATTGTTGAGACTGAGAAATGCGTGCTTGGATATCGGATCGAGCTTGAATAATAGATTGAACACGTACACAATGAAGCTTAGTACGTTCCTTACGACTCAATGCATCAGCTACGACATTCGCCTTACCAGGATGGTAGCGAATTTCGCAGTCATAGTCATTTAAAAGCTCAACCCAACGTCGCTGTCTCATGTTGAGTTCCTTCTGGTTGAAGATATGCTGAAGACTTTTGTGGTCAGTGAAAACCACACATTTTGTACCGTACAAATAGTGTCTCCAGATCTTGAGAGCAAAGACAACTGCACCCAACTCAAGATCATGAGTGGTGTAGTTCTTCTCATGTACCTTCAACTGCCTCGATGCATAAGCTATGACTTTGTTCCTTTGCATAAGAACACAGCCAAGACCCAATTTCGATGCATCACAATACACGACAAAATCATCATCACCCTCAGGCAATGATAGAACAGGTGCATCACAAAGCTTCTGCTTCAGGTGTTGAAAAGCTTCCTCTTGTTTGTATCCCCAATAAAAGGGCATTTTCTTCTGAGTTAGAGCAGTTAGAGGAACTGCAATCTTCGAGAAGTTTTCTATGAAGCGGCGATAATAACCCGCTAGACCAAGAAAAGAACGAACTTCAGTAGGAGTAGTAGGTGTATCCCAATCCTTAATCGCACTGATCTTGGAGGGATCTACATGAATACCTTGTTCGTTGATAACATGCCCCAAAAATTGAACTTCTTTAAGCCAAAATTCGCACTTGGAGAATTTGGCAAAAAGTTGCTCTTTCTTTAGGAGTTCTAGGGTAAGACGAAGATGTTGCTCGTGATCAGCTCGCGTCTTAGAGTATATCAAGATGTCGTCAATAAAAACAATGACGAACTGATCCAAATAAGGTTTGCAGACCCTATTCATTAAGTCCATGAAAACAGCAGGAGCATTAGTCACACCGAATGGCATGACTGTGAACTCATAATGCCCATATCGAGTACGGAACGCTGTCTTCGGAATATCTTCTTCTTGCACCCGAAGTTGATGATATCCAGATCGCAGATCAATCTTCGAAAAATAGGAAGCGCCCTGTAGCTGATCAAAGAGATCATCAATGCGAGGTAGGGGATATCGATTCTTGATGGTCAGCTTGTTAAGCTCACGATAATCGATACACATCCTAAAGGATCCATCCTTCTTCTTGACAAAAAGAACGGGAGCACCCCAAGGTGAAAAGCTGGGACGTATGAAACCTTTGTCAGAGAGCTCCTATAGCTGCTTAGACAACTCTTGCATCTCAGACGGTGCAAGACGATATGGAGCTCTGGCAATAGGATTTGCACCAGGTACGAGATCAATGCGGAACTCGACTTGGCGTGCTGGAGGTAGACCAGGTAAATCTTCAGGGAACACTTCAGAATAATCCCGAACGACAGGAATATCTGAAATAGACTTACCCTTGCCTTTATCTTCTGTAACATGTGCTAAGAAAGGCACATAGTTCTTCTGCAGATACTTCCGAGCTTTAAAACAAGACACGAGTTTGAGACCACCGGTAGGCTTCTCACCTTGAACCTGCAGAATCTCGCCTGTCGAAAGTGGCACACGAACAATCTTCTCAGAACAAACTATCTCTGTGTGATGCTTGGATAACCAATCCATTCCCACAATAACGTCGAAGCTTCCAAGTTGCATAGGCGCGAGGTCAATAGGAAAAAGATGGTCGTTAAGATTCAACTGGCAGTTGCGTAGAACAGAATCAAGAATAATGGGTTCACCACTAGCAACTTATACTGTCAAAGGTTTTCCTAGTTTCGTTCTAGACACTCGAAGCATAGGCTCAAAAGACAAAGACACGAAACTCTTATCGGCACCGGAATCGAAAAGAACAGATGCAGGCTGATTATTAATAAAGAACATACCGTTCACCACATTATCGTCAGCCTGTGCCTCTTGGGGATTCATGTTAAAAACTCGCCCTCGAGCCGGAGCCTGATTCTGATTCTGGTTCTGGTTCTGGTTGGCTAGTCTTGGGCACCAGTTTCTGTAGTGGGTCAGATCCCCACAATTGTAACAAGCACCCGGTGGGTATTGTGGTCGTGCAGCTTGACCCTGTTGCTGAGCAGGAGGCTGTGCAACTTGTTGAGCCGGGTTCTGAACCGCGGGATTCTGAGCAGACCGACAAACATTGGCAAGATGGCCTGATTTCCCACAGTTAGTACAGAAACGGCATGGAAGTTGCGGCTGGTGGTGACTGTTGCATCTATTGCACAAAGGTGCATTCCCTGAATAGGGTTTCTTCGCTGGAGGCTGTGCGGGTTGGTTGGGAGCTGCCTGGTTAGCTTGGGCAGTGACAGCATAGTTTTGGGAAGCCTTACGCTTCTTTGCCCTCCTCGAAGAACCAGAGTTCTTTCCATTCTCGTTTTGACCTTTCTTGCTATCCACTTTGTCAGCCGATTGTTTCTTGCCCTTGTCACCCTTCCGGTGTAACTTGTTCTTCCGGATCTGCGACTTAGTCAATGTCGCAGATAACTCGATTGCCTGACGAAGTGTGGCAGGGTTACTACCAGTAAGAATGTCTTGTACCGAGTCAGGTAGGCCATCGATGTATCTCTCGATAGCCTTGTCGAGTGGGGTGACCATTGTTGGGCAAAGCAGACTCAACTCTTCAAACCGATCAGTATAAGCCCTATGCTCACCACTATCTTGCTTCAGCTCATCAAACTCCTTTTCCAACGCTCGCTGCTCATGACGAGGACAGAATTCCCTCATCATAAGGGCTCTAAGTTCAGCCCAGGTCTGTGCAAGAGCAACTTCTGCACCCCTATCTCTCATAACCCCGTTCCACCATGTCAAAGCCCTCTTCTGAAATACGCTCGAAGCAAACTCAACTTTGCGATTATCCGGACACTGCACGTGGCGGAAAGTATTCTCACTGCTCTCGAACCACTGAAGAAGCCCAGTCGCTCCTTCAGAACCACTAAACTTGAGTGGTTTAGCCTGATTGAAATCCTTGTATTTGCATGGAACATTGTTGTTGTTGTTGTTGTTGGCTTGGTTCCATTGAGCAAAGAGATTTGGAAACTGAGCAGCCATCTGCTGCGCAATAATTTCTGCCAGTTCGGCAGTTGCTATCAGATTGTCGCGTCGAGGAGGCATTCTAAAAGAGGAAACATGAAAGGAAACGAGTGAGATGATTGGATGAAAAGAATGAGATGATAAAAATAAGAATTGCAAACAGCATAGATGGTGGTCATTCGTCCGTATCACAAAGCAAACAAACGACACACAGTGACTAATCAAAGTAAATGGATCAAAAATAATGTATAATGAAGACATGCTCGCCTATAAGTGAACACTCATCCCAAGAATTCCCAGGTAAGCACAACTGGTCTCGCGTCTGGTTGAGATGTATACGAAGTGCTTGCCTAGACAGAAAACTCAGAATACAGGCATTCACCCTTCCAGTTTGCACGTGTTCTCATTATTTAAAACCCAAAACTTTTGATGAGATTTTGAAAATTTGAAGGCACAAGGCCAAAAACCAAACTAAAAGGGTTCAAAACCTTACAATTGAGAGTTCAAAACCTTGTAATAAATCATTCAAAAACAGATGATTGTTTTTCAAAAATCGTTTCGGAAAAATTTTGGTTCTTGTTTTGATAATCACCTAAGGATAGGTGATGTACATGTTTTAAGATCTAAACACAAGATAACTTGTGTTAGGTTCCTAGAAAAGTTATAGTCTAGGTCAAAGCATTACTAATAACCTAATTCCCTATAACCATTGGCTCTGATACCAACTCTTCTGTCACACCCCGACCACGTGTAACATACAAAACGTGGCGGAAACGTCGGGGAGTGTTGTAACAGAATTAATTGTTTCATAACCATGGTATTCAAAGTTGTATTTTATTTATTAAACAAGAGTTTCATTGTCTTAAACAGTAAATAAAGAGTTTATAACGTAATTAAACATAGCCTATCTCCATTTTTAAGTCTCTAAGGCACAGGTCCGCCCTAGTGTCATGATCATCATCTTACGGAAAAGCACCTGAAAACACATGTAAAAATAGGTACGTCAGCATAAAAATGCCTGTGAGATACATAGGTTTGTCAAAATAGGATTCATGACTTATGTTTGAGAAAAATGTTTAGTCATGAACCTTGTAATTTGCTTTGTCTTGTAAATCATTTGAAAACAATAAGATCAGATGATATGTATAAGTAAATGTCAGGTTAAATAAATAACCATGTAAAAATGTGTTCATGTAAGATAAGTTGTTTATAAATCAATGTCTTGTGAAAAGTATGTTATTTGTATAAAATGTTCTATGTCTCAATATTGAAATGATTCAAATAACGTTACGACATGTAATACCATACAAACACTTATATATAGGAAGTACCAGCGGCGTATCCACCATGCTTGTATCATATTACACACGCATCGTTACTTAATCACTTAATCAAACCAAACCAACCAATGTAAGAAGTCTATGTTTAAACCAATCGTCAAACATGTTATATGTCAAATGTAAATCATGTCAAATGTCTATGTCAAATGTCCATGTCAAATGTCTATGTCAAATATCCATGTCAAATGTCTATGTCAAATATCCATGTCAAATGTCTATGTCAAATGTCTTTGTGTAAAATGTCTATGTCAAAATGTCATGTATGGCAAGTGAAATGTCTCAACTAAACCATATGCACGAAAACAAAATATTGAAGTAAAACATGGTTTAAATCAATCTTATGTCTTTGTGGAAAAATGCATGCAAATATTTAATATGAACATTTATGCGGTATTGTGAAAATGCATACATCCAAGCCTTGTGACTGTGGTGATAAACCCTTTAAACAAATTAAAGGTCTATCTGTCTTATATCATCGAATTCGGTCATTCCTTTCATCCCCTTTCCCTGGGACGTCCGGAACGGGAGTTGTCAATTCCTATGGTACCACTACCTACTAACGAACGGCGTAGCTAATGTTAATGAATGTATTGTCCCATGTAAACAAACCAAATGTCATACCAGAATGTAAGCATGTGAAAAACAATGCACTAAGTATGTACTCAAATGAACATACATAGCGTGAAATGTCATGTAAAACAATGTACTAAGTAGGCACACAATGGGCATACATAGCATGAAATGTCATGTAAAACAATGTACTAAGTAATGCACACAATGGGCACACCTAGCATAAAATGTAATGTAAAACGATGTACCAAGTAATGCACACAATGGGCACACCCAGCATGAAATGTAATGAAATCATGTACTATAATGTACTAACAAACATAACCGGTATATGATGTGAAAACAGGAAAGCATGAAAGTAACAAGTAGGCACATGTGTTCCACCCCAAAACAGTTTGGAAAACAGTAAAAGAGGGGTCTATGTACTCACTTGAGATTGCTCAGAAGTCCTAAGATAACCACCAAGCAATGCTAGAGATCACGGAATATCAAACGGCACCTAATATAGGTAACTACATTAATAAACCGGACCTAAATCGGAAGATCGGATAGA
Organism: Helianthus tuberosus; assembly: GCA_030545235.1. NCBI lineage: Eukaryota > Viridiplantae > Streptophyta > Magnoliopsida > Asterales > Asteraceae > Helianthus > Helianthus tuberosus. The sequence continues at coordinate 96,459,386 of CM060442.1, forward strand.
ATGAGGGCTCGTAAACCAAATGAGTATGGGAACTCATGTAGTATGGTTTAACAAGGCCTACATACTAAATGAAACCTAACCTAAGTGCTTGTGACCCATTACGACCCGTTTAGGTAGCTTATGCTACTTTAACGCGTCGTTCGCGTGAAACGCGTTCGGACCGCCTAACTAGTCCTATGACAAGTAATATATGCCTTAACATGTCTAATATGATTGTCAAATCAGTTTAGATGTCAAAAGTTATGTTACATATGTTAAAAATGAATTTTGGCATCATAGGGGTATTTTGGTAATTTACCTAAGGCATATAAACTACCTATCATACAACTATTTAAACGAAGCGACCATAAGGTATAACCTCGGAAGGTTATTCCCTATACACTATGGTCACCTAAGGTGTTTGGTCGGATCCTAATGATCGACCAAACGGGTCGGGTTCGAAAGTATAAGCGATTGTTTATATCGCTTACCTTACGACCCTATATAAGCACTAAACTAAAAGTGACGAGCTAAGCATGTTAAAACATGCTTAACTAAGTTTAGAAAACAGGTTTGGTATCACAACAAACGGTTGTGATACCTAAGAGTAGTTTGGTTACAAAATACGTAAGAATACGTATTCTGCCCGAAACTACGGCTCGTCACTGAGCGTAGATAACGTGGTAATCAGTAGGTATAGCCGCTAGGGACTATAACCATCGTGATCACACTCACGTTATGAAGTTCAAACGAACTTCGCATCGACCATAAACTGGTCAATGCAGAAAGTCAAACAAAGTTTGACTTTCGGACTCGAAAAGCAATAAAAGAACGAAAGAATACTTACGAAGGGTCCCCGAATGCTAATCTAGATCAAAATAGCTCAGGTATGAAACAAAGGTTTCAACTTAGAGCACAAATGATCAGATTCTTGTGAGAAATGAAGTGAAATGTGATGGGTATTTATAGATTTCGGGTAACCGTTAAGATCGTTTCTTGAATAACGTGATTTAATCTAGTGCGTACACTTGTCAAAATGTTATGGTAACTGAAAATGGCCTATTATGAGCTGAAAGGGCAAGTTTAGAATGTGTGGATGTGGTTTAATCAGCTGAAATCTGCTGACTGTTAAGTCTGATCTGTTCTGCAGGTTGCCTTACGGACCTCAAGGCTGCCAATGTTGAGGTCCGTAAGCTTACTTTGGCAGAATTACAGTTTTGGTCCCTGCAGTGCAATCAGCCCATTTTCGACACGTTTAAGGCCCGTTAACCCCATTTCAAAGCTCTAAAATGAAGTTAAAGTATAGGGAGCTTAAAATATGTTCAAAAATATCTCGGATGTCGGTTCGTTTGGCCGTACGGTCGCGATGTTCGGTTAATTACGACGGAATGCGTACAAACGCGAAAAACGATCCAAATGACGCGACGAATGGATTTTTCTTAAGGCGAACACTAAAATATAATATAGTCATGCTCACATAAATTTTTGGATGTCCGGATGTATTCAGAACGTAAGTTATGCGCGAAAATGCAAACTTGTGCACTTTTTGACACTTTTAGTCCCTGAAAGACCCAAAAGTTTATTTTAGCACACCGAACCCCTCAAAGCCTATTTCTAAGCTATGTAAAGGATATTTAAGGTGTGTTTAACTTATGGTTATGTTCCGGAATGTTCGTTACAGTTCAAATTGGCATACTTTCGCAGTTTGTCAAGTTTAGTCCCTGTAAACGAATTAACTTGTTTTTGCCATACCAAAGCCTTCAAAACTTATTTCTAAGTTATGTAAAGGTTATTTAAGGTATGTTGAGTATATGTTGATGTTCCGGAGTATTTCTCGCATTAAACTGAGTACGTTTACGCACTAGTTTTCGTATAACTCTCCAGAAAGCGATGTAGAGTTTGAAATTACATAAAAGTCAAAACATGAAAAATGTAAAACACAACCAAACAAACATTGGGATCAAATAACTTTGTTTTATTGATAATAGAACTGTTCATAGTGATTACAAGCACAGTTGTTACAATTGGACAGTTCTTGCTACCCTCCAGGCGCAAGACGATCAGAGGTGCCAGAAATCAAGACTGCTTCTGGCGTGATACACATCTAATATTCCTCCTGACAATGTGGGGAAGACCTAGAAGTTCTTCGGGCTGCGCACTGGTAATCAATGATAGGGTAGCAGGGTAGGTGAAACACTTCTGGGCTCCCACCGCTGAAGTGATGCTGACAATCAATGAATCTCCACCATGAAGAAATATACATGCGATTTCCTCCTTACAGAAGGTTTCTGCTGGAGGCGTGGACATCTGGTCCATACTATCGACTACACCAAAGCTTCTAACAGTAGCAGGGGGAAAGTCAATGTCAAACTCGTGACCTACAAGATTGAGTTGCACCTTAAGTGAACGTGTGAGACTTCAATTGGCTTGCCATCAGCCACCTCTACAATGTGTCCGTCTTTAAGAGGCATCAGGGTTAAACAAAACAGAGACGAAGTGATTAGTTACCCAAAAACACACAAGCTACCATGTTGCTATTACACCTGGCGTCGCCTACACCAATCCTAAATGCCCTTCCACTAGCACCACTTACAGTGTTTTTGTCACTGTTACGAGGATTTCCAATACTGTCATTGTTCCCTGGGTTGTTGATGTCTTGACTTAACAACGCCCAATCCTTGTCAAAGTCACCTTCATTTCCATACTGAAAGTTATGATTTGCGAGTACCTTGTTGTCGCCGTGGCCATTGCCTCTTATGTTGTTGCTTTGAAAACATATCCTTGCGATCTTTTCCCTTAGGGTCCACCTTCCCGTTGTTCTTGTCACGTCCTAGGGTACTGCCCATGGCGCTAGTAATTACACCTCCCATATTCCAGTCGGTTTCCAGCGTTCATGCCCCGATTGATTCGTGAGAGTTGGCTCCCAGACGTTGCTTACTAGGGTTAGGTACTCGATTGGAGTCAACCTACTGATGTTCGTTGTCAGAGAGCAGGGTCATCCTAACACTAGGGTTGGTAATGCATCACGGTCATCTCCTTGTCTATCGGTCTTGCGAGTCGATTGAATAGCGCACGGTAAATCGTTAAAGAATCACAGAGGTGTCCATACTTCTGAATTTGAGGCGTCAATTGTTGCGTCAAAGTAGACGAGAAAAGTGAGAAAATATAGACCAAACATTTAACGTTTCGACATCTGTCTCAAAGACGTTCGCACTAACACCTAACATTTCTACACGGCTCGCTAGACGTTCAGTTACGTGTTCAGGTATCACTCAATATCATCGGGACTCGTAAGGGTTCAGAGGGAAGTGAAAGGACCACGTTCAAACAGGAGACAGTCATTGCTATGACCCCTATGGATCGTTGTGTTTCACATTTGGTCGAATAATGGAATGGAACCCCTTTCACACTTGTTAGGCCTCGTTGGGACTCACATGCACCCCACATTATTATTATGTGTGCACCCACAATAATATTGTGATTTGCATGCTCATCTCAGTTCCTCCTAACTCGTGTTAAATGGTTCCTCAACTCATATGTCAACGGAGATTGTCAAAACGACAAGATCAGAGAAATCTAAGAACTACGATATACTAGCAATGCATCATACTGTAAACAAGCAACTCACGAAATTATGCTATAGTGACAAGTGTGTGTCCGCATGCTACATCATAAACAAGTGTACACTAATCATGTAATGTATACCACAGGTAAAAAGATGAACCTTGCAATCTGGAGCTGAGTGTCATGGTCGTATTCACGTATTTAGGACTGTTCGGTTATAGTCTGGTTTTATAAAAACATTTTTAAAACCAAGTTCACTATAAACAGTGGCTCTGATACCAAACTGTCACACCCCCAAATTACCACATGCGGAAACCCCCGCTAGGCGTGTGACGTACCAGGATCTAGCCACCAATCACATTGAACTCATAACAAGATTTCAAATAAAACTTTCATTCAATATATCAAAGTATTACAAAACATTCATTATAACTCAACGTATTCTGCGGAAGCATAAATCATTAGTTAAGTAATTTATGAACCAAGTGTAAGTAAACCATTAATCTCGTCTCGTAATTCCATGTATCTCGACCCATGACCACTTCAGCATCCCAGACAGCAAGTTCCAACGACAAGCACCTATAGACCTGCAAGCATGCAGAAAAGTGTATCAGACAACGCTGGTGAGTTCACAGTTTTGTTTACCGAGAATCGTGTTACATGTTTTGCTGCCAAAAGTTTAGTTCAGTTCAAAAGCATTTTCCAAAAACAATGTTGATAATAACTTGATACCGTACAAGATGGCTCCAGATTATTTGCCCGTCCCCAGTGCCCCTATCAAAGCAGTGGTCATGATTTAAGGTAATTAGTTCACGCCCGTCCTCCCTGGTGTCACACCCCGACCACGTATAACATACAAGACGTGGCGGAAAACGTCGGGGAGTGTTGTAACAGAATTAATTGTTTCATAACCATGGCATTCAAAGTTGTATTTTATTTATCAACATAAGAGTTTCATTGTTTCAAACAGTAATCAAAGAGTTTTTAACATAATTAAACATAGTCTATCTTCATTTTAAATCTCTAAGGCACAGGTCCGCCCTAGTGTCATGATCGTCATTCTACGGAAAAGCACCTGAAAACACATGTGAAAATAGGTACGTCAGCATAAAAATGCCTGTGAGATACATAGGTTTTGTGAAAATAGGATTCATGACTTAAGTTTAAGAAAATGTTTAGTCATGAACCTTGTAATTTGATTTGTTTTGTAAATCACTTGAAAAACAATAAGTTCAGATGATATGTATAAATAAGTGAATAATGTATGGTTAAATGAATAACATGTGAAATGAGTTGTATAAAATAAACCGTATTGTAAAACAAAGTCTTGTGAAAACATGTTACTTGTGTAAAATGTATAAGTCCAAAATGAATGATTTAAATAACGCTATGATATGTAATAAAATACAAACACTTATATATAGGAAGTACCAGCGGCGTATCCACCATGCTTGTATCATATTACTCACATCTCGTTACTTAAGTCACTTAAACCAACCAATCAATGTATAATGTCTATGTCTAAACCAATTGTCAAAAGTCCTTGTATAAACCATGTTGAATGTTGATAGTCCAAAAGTAGTCAAGTAATGTGTAACAAATGTTATGTCTTGTAAGTACAGTATTGTCAAATAGTCCAAATGTAGAAATGTACAAAACAAAGTATTTTGAATATGTCAAGAAGTTATGTTTTGCAAAGTAATGCATGATACATTGATACAAACATTTATGTGGTAAGTTAACGCATACATTCAAGCCTTGAGACAGTCGGATAACCCTTTCAGTCAAGGTTATCAAAAGAAATGTTTTCGGATTCAGTCATTCCTTACATCCAAACAAACCCGGGATGTCAGGAATGGGATTTGTCAAGTCCTATGGTACCAGTACTTACTACCGAGCGGCGTAGCTAATGTTAATGAACGTATAATAGTCTCGTTTGTGCAAACCAAATGTCATAGCAAAAGTGAACATGTTATATGAAAACAATGTACTAAGTATGCTAAGTTAACATACGAAGCAGAAAGTCATGTAAATCAATGTGCTAGCATGCTATCAGTCAACATACATAGCATAAATGTAAAGTAAAACAATGTACTAAGTATGCACACAATGGACATTCATAGCATGAAATGTAATGAAATCATGTACTATAATGTACTAACAAACATAGTCGGTATATGATGTGAAAACAGGAAAGCATGAAAGTAACAAGTAGGCACATGTGTTTCACCCCAAAACAGTTTGGAAAATAGTAAAAGAGGGGTTCTATGTACTCACTTGAGATTGCTCAGAAGTCCTAAGATAACCACCAAGCAATGCTAGAGATCACGGAATATCAAACGGCACCTAATATAGGTAACTACATTAATAAACCGGACCTAAATCGGAAGATCGGATAGAATGAGGGCTCGTAAACCAAATGAGTATGGGAACTCATGTAGTATGGTTTATTAAAGCCTACATACTAAATGAAACCTAACCTAAGTGCTTGTGACCCATTACGACCCGTTTAGGTAGCTTATGCTACTTTAACGCGTCGTTCGTGTGAAACGCGTTCGGACCGCCTAACTAGTCCTATGACAAGTAATATATGCCTTAACATGTCTAAAATGGTTGTCAAATCAGTTTAGATGTCAAAAGTTACGTTACATATGTTTAAAATGAATTTTGGCATCAAAGGGGTATTTTGGTAATTTACCTAAGGCATATAAACTACTTATCATACAACTAACTAAACGTCGTGACCATAGGGTATAACCTCGGAAGGTTATTCCCTAAATACTATGGTCACCTAATGTGTTTGGTCGGATCCTAAGGATCGACCAAATGGGTCGGGTTCGAAAGTATAAGCGATTGTTTAGATCGCTTACCTTACGACCCTATATAAGCACTAAACTAAAAGTGACGAGCTAAGCATGTTAAAACATGCTTACCTAAGTTTAGAAAACAGGTTTGGTATCACAACAAATGGGTGTGATACCTAAGAGTAGTTTGGTTACAAAATACGCAAGAATACGTATTCTGACCGAAACTACGGCTCGTCACTGAGCCTAGATAACGTGGTAATCAGTAGGTATAGTCATTAGGGACTATAACCATCGTGATCACGCTCACGTTATGAAGTTCAAACGAACTTCGCATAGACCATAAACTGGTCAATGCAGAAAGTCAAACAAAGTTTGACTTTCGGACTCGAAAAACAATAAAAGAACGAAGGAACACTTACGAAGGGTCCCCGAATGCTAATCTAGATCAAAATAGCTCAGGTATGAAACAAAGGTTTCAACTTAGAGCACAAATGATCAGATTCTTGTGAGAAAAGAAGTGAAATGGGTTGGGTATTTATAGTTTTCGGTCCACCGTTAGGATCGTTTCTTGGAAAAGAGGGAATGATCTAGCCCGTACACTTGTCAAGATGTTATGGTAACTGAAAATGGCCACCATAGGAGTTTAACATGTGGCACTTGACCTTTGGAGAGTGTTTAAACTTGAAAATCAGCAGCCAAAAACGATTTGCTGCATCTGACCTATGCTTGCGCATCGTAGGGGTTACATGGCTACGCATCGTAAGCATGTAACTTTGGCAGATTTACCATTTTAGTCCCTGTCATGCATTCAGCCCATTTTCGACACGTTTAAGGCCCGTTAACCCCATTTCAAAGCTCTAAAATGAAGTTAAAGTATTGGGAAGTTAAAACATGTTCAAAAATATCTCAGATGTCGGTTCGTTTAGCCGTACGGTTGCGATGTTCGGTTAATTACGATGGAATGCGCATAAGCGCGAAAAATGATCCAAATGACACAACGAATGGATTTTTCTCATGCCAAACACTAAAATAAAATATTTTAGTGCTTACATAAATTTTTGGATGTCCGGATGTATTCAGAACGTAAGTTATGTGCGAAAATGCAAACTTGTGCACTTTTTGACACTTTTAGTCCCTGAATGACCCAAAAGTTTGTTTTAGCATACCGAACCCCTCAAAGCCTATTTCTAAGCTATGTAAAGGATATTTATGGTATGTTTAACTTATGGTCATGTTCCGGAATGTCTGTTACAGTTCAAATTGGCATACTTTCGCAGTTTGTCAAGTTTAGTCCCTGTAAGCGAATTAACTTGTTTTTGCCACACCAAAGCCTTCAAAACTTATTTCTAAGTTATGTAAGGGTTATTTAAGGTATGTTAAGTATATGTTGATGTTCCGGAGTATTTCTCGCATTAAACTGATTTCGTTTACGCATCAGTTTGCGTATAACTCTCCAGAAAGCGATATAGAGTTTGAAATTACATAAAAGTCAAAACATGAAAAATGTAAAACACAACCAAACAAACATTGGGATCAAATAACATTGTTTTATTGATAATAGAACTGTTCATAATGATAACAAGCACAGTTGTTACAGTCTCCCCTACTTGTGGAAATTTCGTCCCGAAATTTATTTTGAGGAAACTCGTGGAAAAAGATGCGGATATTTCGCCTTCATTTGATCTTCGCGTTCCCAAGTAAACTCGGGTCCACGTTTAGCTTCCCAGCGAACTTTGACCAAAGGAATGCGCTTGCGTTTAAGCCATTTGACTTCACGTTCCATGATTTCCACAGGTTTCTCAACAAATTTCAGTGTTTTACCAACACGAATTTCGTCAAGTGGTATGTGGAGGTTCTCATCAGCTAAACACCTCTTGAGATTGGACACGTGAAAAGTTGGATGAACATTTCCAAGTTCAGGAGGTAACTCAAGTCTGTAGGCTACCTTTCTGATTCTTTCGACGATCTTGAATGGTCCAACGTATCTAGGTGCAAGTTTTCCTTTCTTTCCAAATCTGATCACACCTTTCCAAGGTGAGACCTTAAGTAATACTCGATCACCGACTTGAAATTCCAAGGCCTTGCGTTTTGGGTCCGCGTAACTCTTCTGACGGCTTCTAGCTGTCTGAAGGTTATCACGAACTTTCTTAATCTTGTCAGTTGTCTCTAAAATGAGGGCAGGTCCAGTAAGTTGAGCCTCGCCGATCTCATTCCAGCAGACTGGTGAACGACATTTTCGACCATAGAGAGCCTCGAAAGGAGCCATTTTGATGCTGGTGTGATAACTGTTGTTGTAGGAGAATTCAATCAACTTAAGATGTGAATCCCAACTACCACCAAAATCGATCACACAAGCTCTTAGCATATCCTCCAGAGTCTGGATTGTTCTTTCAGATTGACCATCCGTTTGTGGATGATAAGCTGTGCTCAGATTAAGTTGGGTCCCCATAGCAGATTGCATGGTTCTCCAAAAATGAGAAGTGAAACGAGCATCTCTGTCAGAAATGATGTTCAAAGGAACACCATGTCGAGCCACAATTTCATCCACATAGATTTTAGCAAGTCTGTCAGCAGGAAAATCCTCACGGATTGGCAAGAAATGTGCTGACTTAGTAAGACGATCAACGACTACCCAGATGGCATCATGACCTTTCTTTGTGCGTGGGAGTTTGGTAACAAGATCCATAGTAATGTTTTCCCATTTCCAAACTGGGATCTCTGGTTGCACCAATAAACCCGAAGGACGCTGATGTTCAGCCTTAACCTTAAGACAAGTAAGGCATTTTGATACGTATAAGGCAATGTCTTTCTTCATACCAGGCCACCAATAGTGAATACGAAGATCCTTATACATCTTATCTGAGCCAGGATGAACAGAATAACGAGACTTATGGGCTTCATCCATAAGGAAGGTTACGAAGATTATCTTGGCTTGGGACCCACAAACGGTCCATGAAGTAATACGATCCATTGTCCTTCAGTTCCAGATCAGGTGTTATGTGATAAGGAAATTCCTTATCCATCAAACCTTGTGAAACACAAGATTGTTGAGCTTGAGAAATGCGGGCTTGGATGTCAGATCGAGCTTGAATAACAGATTGAACACGTACACAATGAAGCTTAGTACGTTCCTTACGACTCAATGCATCGGCTACGACATTCGCCTTACCAGGATGGTAGCGAATTTCGCAGTCATAGTCGTTTAAAAGCTCCACCCAACGTCGTTGCCTCATGTTGAGTTCTTTCTGGTTGAAGATATGCTGAAGACTTTTGTGGTCTGTGAAAACCACACATTTTGTACCGTACAAATAGTGTCTCCAGATCTTTAGAGCGAAAACAACTGCACCCAACTCAAGATCATGAGTGGTGTAGTTTTTCTCATGTATCTTCAACTGCCTCGATGCATATGCTATGACTTTGTTCCTTTGCATCAGAACACAACCAAGACCCAATTTAGACGCATCACAATAAACGACGAAATCGTCATTGCCCTCAGGTAAAGTCAGAACAGGCGCGTCACAAATTTTCTGCTTCAAGTGTTGAAAAGCTTCCTCTTGTTTGTATCCCCAATCAAAGGCCTTGTTCTTCTGAGTCAGAGCAGTTAGAGGAACTGCAATCTTTGAGAAATTCTCAATGAAGCGGCGGTAATAACCCGCTAGACCAAGAAAAGAACGCACTTCAGTAGGAGTAGTAGGCGTATCCCAATCCTTAATCGCACTGATCTTGGAGGGATCTACATGAATACCTTGTTTGTTGACAACATTCCCCAAAAATTGAACTTCTTCAAGCCAAAATTCGCACTTGGAGAATTTGGCGAAAAGTTGCTCTTTCTTTAGGAGTTCCAGAGTAAGACGAAGATGTTACTCGTGATCAGCTCGTGTCTTAGAATAAATCAAGATGTCGTCAATAAAAACAATGACGAACTGATCCAAATAAGGCTTGCAGACCCTATTCATTAAGTCCATGAAAACAGCAGGAGCATTAGTCAAACCGAATGGCATGACTGTGAATTCATAATGCCCATAACGAGTGCGGAACGCTGTCTTGGGGATATCTTCTTCATGAACACGAAGTTGATGATACCCGGAACGCAGATCAATCTTCGAAAAATAAGAAGCGCCCTGTAACTGATCAAAGAGGTCGTCTATGCGCGATAGGGGATATCGATTCTTGATGGTGAGCTTTTTAAGCTCACGATAATCGATACACATCCTAAATGATCCATCCTTTTTTTTGACGAAAAGAATGGGAGCACCCCATGGTGAAAAGCTAGGACGGATAAAACCTTTGTCGGAGAGTTCCTGAAGCTGCTTAGACAACTCTTGCATCTCAGATGGTGCAAGACGATATGGAGCTCTGGCAATGGGATTTGCACCAGGTACGAGATCAATACGGAACTCGACTTGGCGTGCTGGAGGTAGACCAGGTAAGTCTTCAGGGAATACTTCAGAATAATCCCGAACGACAGGAATATCTGAAATAGACTTACCCTTGCCTTTATCTTCTGTAACATGTGCTAAGAAGGCCACATAATTCTTCCGCAGATATTTCCGAGCTTTAAAACAAGACATGAGCTTGAGGCCACCAGACGGTTTCTCACCTTGAACCTGTAGGATCTCGCCTGACGAAAGCGGCACACGAACGATCTTCTCAGAACAAACTATCTCTGCGTGATGCTTAGATAACCAATCCATACCCACTATAACGTCGAAGCTTCCAAGTTGCATTGGCGTGAGGTCAATAGGGAAAAGATGGTCGTTAAGGTTTAACTGGCAGTTGCGAAGAACAGAATTAAGAACAATGGATTCACCGCTAGCAACTTCTACTGTCAAAGGTTTACCTAGTTTCGTTCTAGACACGCGAAGCATTTGCTCAAAAGACAATGACACAAAACTCTTATCGGCACCCGAATCAAAGAGAACAGATGCAGGCTGATTATTAATAAAGAACGTACCGTTCACCACTTCATTGTCTGCTTGTGCCTCTTGAGCGTTCATGTTGAAGACTCGACCTCGAGCCGGAGCCTGATTTTGATTCTGATTCTGGTTCTGGTTGGCTAGTCTTGGGCACCGGTTCCTGTAGTGGGTCAGATCCCCACAATTGTAGCACGAACCAGGAGGAAAATGAGGTCGTGCAGCTTGACCTTGTTGCTGAGCAAGAGGCTGAGCAACCTGTTGAGCCGGGTTCTGAACTGCCCGATTCTGATTGGCAGGGATGCTGCAGGTGTCAGCAAGATGACCAGGCCTTCCGCAGTTGGTGCACTGACGACACTGGAGGTGTGGTTGATGATGGCCGTTACACCTGTTGCACAAAGGTGCATTGCCAAGATAAGGCTTCTTGGCTAGTGGTTGCGCAGGCTGATTTGGTGCAGCTTGAGCCTGTGCAGTAACAGCATAGTTTTGGGAAGCCTTCCGCTTCCTAGACCCTCCAGAATTCTTTCCCTTCTTGTTTTGACCTTTCTTGCTATCTTCATTGTCAACCGACTGCTTCTTGCCCTTGTCACCCTTCCTGTGTAACTTATTCTTCCGAATCTGCGACTCAGTCAATGTCACTGATAACTCGATCGCCTGACGGAGTGTGGCAGGGTTACTACCAGTAATGATGTCTTGCACTGAGTCAGGTAGGCCGTCGATGTACCTTTCGATAGCCTTGTCGAGTGGGGTAACCATAGTCGGGCAAAGCAGACTCAACTCCTCGAACCTATCAGTATACGCCCTGTGCTCACCACTATCTTGCTTCAAATTATCAAATTCCTTCTCCAACGCTCGCTGCTCATGACGAGGACAGAATTCCCTCATCATAAGGGCTCTAAGTTCAGCCCATGTCTGTGCGAGAGCAACTTCTGCACCTCTGTCTCTCATAACCCCGTTCCACCATGTGAGAGCCCTCTTCTGAAACACGCTCGAAGAAAACTCGACCTTGCGATTATCCGGACACTGCACGTGGCGGAAAGTATTCTCAATGCTCTCAAACCATTGAAGAAGCCCAGTCGCTCCCTCAGAACCACTAAACTTGAGTGGTTTAGCTGAGTTAAAATCCTTGTATTTGCATGGAGCATTGTTGTTGTTGTTGGCTTGTTGCCATTGAGCAAAGAGATTTGGGAATTGAGCAGCCATCTACTGCGCAATGATTTCTGCCAGTTCGGCAGTCGCTATCTGGTTCTCGCATCGAGGAGGCATTCTAAAAGAGGAAAACATGAAAGGAAACGAGTGAGATGATTGGATGAAGAAAATGAGATGAAACAAGATCAACAAAAGAAAAGATGGTGGTCATTTGTCCGCATTACCAAGCAAACAAACGACACACAGTGACTAATCAAAGTAAATGGATCAAAAATAATGTATTGCGAAGACATGCTCGCCTATAAGTGAACACTCATCCCAAGAATTCCCAGGTAAGCACAACTGGTCTCGCGTCTGATGAGATGTATACGAAGTGCTTGCCTAGACAGAAAACCCAGAATACAGGCATTCACTCTTCCAGTTTGCACGTGTTCACATTATTTAAAACCCAAAACGTTGACGAGATTTTGAAAATTTGAAGGCACAAGGCCAAAAAATTTTAGTTAAACAGGAAGGGTTCAAAACCTTACAAAAGAGGGTTCAAAACCATATAACAGAGGGTTCAAAACCTTGTAATAAATCATTCAAAAACAGATGATTGTTTTTCAAAAATCGTTTCGAAAAAAAAAGTTTGGTTCTTGTTTTGATAATCACCTAAGGATAGGTGATGTACATGTTTTAAGATCTAAACACAAGGTAACTTGTGTTAGGTTCCGAGAAAGGTTATAGTCTAGGTCAAAGCATTACTAAAAACCTAATTCCCTATAACCATTGGCTCTGATACCAACTCTTCTGTCACACCCCGACCACGTATAACATACAAGACGTGGCGGAAAATGTCGGGGAGTGTTGTAACAGAATTAATTGTTTCATAACCATGGCATTCAAAGTTGTATTTTATTTATCAACATAAGAGTTTCATTGTTTCAAACAGTAATCAAAGAGTTTTTAACATAATTAAACATAGTCTATCTTCATTTTAAATCTCTAAGGCACAGGTCCGCCCTAGTGTCATGATCGTCATTCTACGGAAAAGCACCTGAAAACACATGTGAAAATAGGTACGTCAGCATAAAAATGCCTGTGAGATACATAGGTTTTGTGAAAATAGGATTCATGACTTAAGTTTAAGAAAATGTTTAGTCATGAACCTTGTAATTTGATTTGTTTTGTAAATCACTTGAAAAACAATAAGTTCAGATGATATGTATAAATAAGTGAATAATGTATGGTTAAATGAATAACATGTGAAATGAGTTGTATAAAATAAACCGTATTGTAAAACAAAGTCTTGTGAAAACATGTTACTTGTGTAAAATGTATAAGTCCAAAATGAATGATTTAAATAACGCTATGATATGTAATAAAATACAAACACTTATATATAGGAAGTACCAGCGGCGTATCCACCATGCTTGTATCATATTACTCACATCTCGTTACTTAAGTCACTTAAGCCAACCAATCAATGTATAATGTCTATGTCTAAACCAATTGTCAAAAGTCCTTGTATAAACCATGTCGAATGAAAAAAGCGAGATACCCTATGCTCTCTCTCCTATAGGCGATTTCCTTGTTCATCATGAATCCTATGCTTTTTCTTCGTGATCTTGTGTATAACAGTCTGTGATTAGAGGTTTTGTTCTTGCAATCCTCTATAACGAACTCGTTAACACTAGGGATCGATTTTGAACTAGGGTTTTTTCGTTTTTTCTTACAATCGCCGCTCTAGGTTTTGATTCAAGAACCCTGATTTATTAAACTGGTAGTCGTTGATTGCGGTTAACTGAGATTAACTTAGCTAGATTGATGCTCAGGTTTAATCGATTAAGGGTTCAGGTTTCAGCCTAGGGTTTATAGGATTAGGGTTTTTATTCTCTTTGTTTTCGGTTTCTTGTTGCGGCTTTCGGGATTTGGGTTTTCGTGTGCATGGTTGTTTATTTTCTGGTTTTACGTGAGAGTTGTCTGAATTAGCTATGGATGATCGTTCAAAACCTGGTGACTTTGATAAGGGTGATCGGGGAAAGCCGCCATTACCCTATAAGGGTTTGGCGAGTAGAGTGGTAAGTATTGATGGAAATCCTGTGCTTCCTAGGCGTGGCACGGTACAGAATTCTCAGGCTGATCCAAAACTATTTAATGTCATTGATGAATTAACAAAGGTCACCGTCCCGGTTCAACCGTCGGTGTTGCAAGGTCTAAAAAATAGTGGGGCGGCTGATGTTTTCCAGGGATCACAAACAGTTCAGGGAAGTAGTTCTACCCCTAAATCTTATGCGGAGTCAGTCACAGCTAGTAACATTCAGAAAGTTAACTTCCGTTCGTTGTCTAGCTCGGAGGTGCATGAAGGATGTGACGTTGTTCTCCCCAAGGAATCTGTCCGATCTGTGCAGGAGAAGTTGTCTAATACTATCTATGGGTATTTTTTGGGGGATCGAGTTGCATTCCCGGTTGTTGATTATTTTGTTAAGGTTAATTGGAAAAAGTATGGATTGCAAAAGACGATGATGAATGCTAATGGATTCTTCTTCTTTAAGTTTAATGATGAAGGTGGAATGTTGAATGTTCTCAAAGATGGTCCGTGGATTATCAGGTCGCAACCGTTGTTCCTAAACACATGGACTCCTACGACCAAGCTGGAAAAAAAAAAGAAGTCAAGAAGGTACAAGTTTGGGTTAAAATTCACGAGGTTCCTATTGCGGCTTACACGGAAGATGGCCTTAGTCTTATAGCTACAACAATTGGGGAGCCAAAGATGCTGGATTCTTTTACAACATCTATGTGTACGGATTCGTGGGGCCGTAGTAGCTATGCTAGAGCTTTGGTGGAGATTTCGGCTGATAATGACTTTCGTGAAGAGATTACAATGGCGATACCTGAACCGGAAGGGGAGGGGTTTATTAAAGAAACTATGTATGTGGAGTATGAGTGGAGCCCTCACCGTTGTCCTACATGTTGTGTGTTTGGTCATGCGATTGAGATGTGTCCGAAAAGCCCAATGAAAAAAGTTAGGCAAGATGTTCCAAATCGTAATATTCAAAAGAATAGTCAAATGAAAAAGGTTCCGAATGTTGATCAGGATGGTTATACGGAAGTGTATGGTAAGAAAGTTGCTAGAAAAGTGGGCATTCCGATTAATAAACAGAAAAACAAGTTTGAATATCGACCTGTGTCTTCAAAATCTCAGCCGAAAGGCGATAAAGGGTCAACTTCTTCGGCCATTAAATTGAATAATCCTTTCGAGGTCCTAAATCAAGCTGATTCGGAGGAGGGTAAACCAGGATGATACGGATGATGAGGTTGAAGAAGTGTATAATGAAATGGATGATTTTATGCAGCAAGGTACGCTAAAGATACAGAGTAAAAAAGGGGCCGGCACTCCTTCTCAGGTAGTTGCTGATGGTTAGTCTCGCCGTTTGGAATATAAGGGGGTTGAACCGCCCGCTTAAACAAATGGAGGTTCGGCAGGCAGTGAAGGATTATAAGTTGAGTTTGTGTGCTATTTTAGAGTCCCATGTGAATGTAGCTAAATTGGCGAGTGTGTGTAAGTCCGTTTTCCGTTCGTGGGATTGGACGTCGAATGGTGGGTGTTGTGACAAGGGCACTAGAATCATTATTGGGTGGAATCCGGCAGTTTTTGATGTCATGATCTTGGCTCAGTCGTCTCAGGTTATGCATCTCCAACTTGTATTTAAACTGGATAAGCGGATGGTTTTTTGTTCTATTGTTTATGCAGCTAACTATTATGTGACACGTAGAGAGTTATGGCATCAACTATCTATTCACAAAACTCTTGTTGCTGATAGTCCGTGGCTTGTTATGGGTGATTTTAATTCGGCTCTAAATATAGAGGATAAATCTATGGGTACGTCTTCCATATCTAGTGGCATGAAGGAGTTCCAAGCTTGTGTAGATGATATTGAAGTGGTTGATATTAATCGGTCAGGCTTTCATTTTACTTGGAATCAAAAGCCAAAGCAAGGGGTTGGGTTACTGAAGAAGATCGATCGGGTAATGGGGAACACTCATTTTCTGGCGGAATACCCGAACTCGGTTGCTATTTTCAAGCCGTCTCGTCTTTCGGATCACTCCCCATGTATTCTATCTATCCCGGAAGCTATGAAAATGAAGCCGAGGTCGTTTAAATTTGCTAATTTTTTGGTTTTTAAACCAGAATTTCTAGAGATTGTCAATAAGTGGTGGGATACGCATGCTGACGGTGTGCATCAATTTAGAGTTGTTAAAACACTCCGTCTGCTGAAAAAACCGCTGAGGTTATTGCTTTTTAAGCAAGGGAATCTCCATAAGAAAGTTGATAGTCTAAGATCGAAGTTAGATGTGATTCAACAAAAGATTGATCAGAATCCGTTCAATGTTGATCTCCGGGCCGATGAGGCTTCTACTAGCCGTGAGTTACAGGTGGCTTTATTGGATGAGGAGCGGTTCCTGAAACAAAAATCGAAAGTGGATTGGTTAGCTGCGGGAGATATGAACACAGCATTTTTTCACTCTTCTTTGAAAGCCAGAAACCATTTTTCTAGAATTGATATTATTACCGATTCGGGAGGTATTTCATATGAAGGTGACATAGTTTATAAAGCGTTTGTCCAGCACTATGAAAAGTTTTTTGGATCTCAAGGTGACATTTCGCTTCAGCCAGCTCCGGATTTATTCACAAATACGCTATCTTCTAACGTGGCTTCTTATATGGTTCGCCAAGTTACAACGGAGGAGCTTAGAAAAGCGATGTTTTCTATTGGTAACGACAAAGCTCCTGGGCCGGATGGGTATACGGCAGCCTTTTTTAAAAGTGCTTGGTCGTTAGTTGGTAATGATGTAGCCAATGCGATTAAAGACTTCTTTGACACCGGTAATATGCTTCGGGAATTGAATCATACTCTTATTGTGCTTATTCCAAAGATTCCAACCCCTATGCATGTTACTGATTTTCGACCGATTGCCTGTTGTAATGTGTTTTATAAATGCATTAGTAAAATTGTTGCTGATAGAATTAAAGGAGCTCTTAATGATATAGTTAGTATCAACCAGTCTGCATTTGTTCCTGGTCGGAAGATATCGGATAATATTTTACTAACCCAAGAGCTAATGCATAATTATCATAGAGATACGGGTCCTCCAAGGTGTGCGTTTAAGGTGGATATTCAGAAAGCGTATGATACAGTGGATTTGGGGTTTCTTAAAAATGTGCTGATTGGTTTTGGTTTTCATAGTAAAATGGTGGAGTGGATTATGGTATGTGTGTCTACTACCTCTTTCTCGGTTTGTGTGAATGGTTCGGTGCATGGTTTCTTTAAAGGCAACCGTGGCCTAAGGCAAGGGGATCCAATATCCCCTTATTTATTTACTCTAGTTATGGAGGTCTTAACGAGCATTTTGCAACACTCGGTTCGAATTGATTCGTCGTTTAAATTCCATAATAGATGTGAGAAGCAGTAGATTATTAATCTTTGTTTTGCAGATGACTTATTTCTTTTCGCTAGAGGGGAAGTAAATTCGGCTAACTGCATTATGTCTTCTCTCTCTAAGTTTACCAAGATGTCGGGGTTAGTGCCGAGCAACCAGAAAAGCACGGTTTTCTTTTGCAATGTTAATAATCAAACTAAACAAGCTATTCTGGACTTCATGCCTTTTACGGAAGGAAAGTTGCCTGTCAAGTACTTGGGGGTTCCCCTGATCTCGGCTAGGCTGGGGTACAATGACTGTCGTGTGCTAGTGGATAAACTAGAGAAACGTATTATGCACTGGAGGAACAAGCTTCTATCATTTGCGGGCAGACTTCAGCTTATTATTTCAGTGCTCTCGTCTATGCATATTTATTGGTCCTCGCTTTTTGTCTTACCGGCTCGGATTATTAAAGAGCTTGAAGCTAAAATGAGAAATTTTCAATAAAGGTAAATCTAAAGTTTCTTGGAAGTCGGTTGTAACAACTGTGCTTGTAATCACTATGAACAGTTCTGTTATCAATAAAACAATGTTATTTGATCACAATGTTTGTTTTGTTATGTTTTACATTTTTCATGTTTTGACTTTTATGTAATTTCAAACTCTACATCACTTTCTGGAGAGTTATACGCAAACTGGTGCTTAAACGTACTCAGTTTAACGCGACAAATACTCCGGAACAGCAACATATACTCAACATACCTTAAATAACCTTTAAATAACTTAGAAATAAGTTTTGAAGGCATTGGTATGGCAAAAACAAGTTAATTCGCTTACAGGGACTAAACTTGACAAACTGCGAAAGTATGCCAAGTTGAACTGTAACGAACATTCCGGAACATAACCATAAGTTAAACACACCCTAAATATCCTTTACATAGCTTAGAAATAGGCTTTGAGGGGTTCGGTGTGCTAAAATAAACTTTTGGGTCATTCAGGGACTAAAAGTGTCAAAAAGTGCACAAGTTTGCATTTTCGCGCATAACTTACGTTCTGAATACATCCGGACATCCAAAAATTTATGTAAGCATGACTATATTATATTTTAGTGTTCGCCATAAGAAAAATCCATTCGTCGCGTCATTTGGATCGTTTTTCGCGCTTATGCGCATTCCGTCGTAATTAAGCGAACATCGCGTTCGTACGACCAAACGAACCAACATCCGGCATATTTTTGAGCATGTTTCATGTCCACAATGTTTAGGAAACATTTTAGGGCCTTAAAGTTGGCTTTACGGGCCTTAGAAGTGTCGGAAATGGCCTTAAACATGTGCAGGGACTGAAACTGTCATTTTTCAAACATATTTGCGGATCAGAAGGGTCAGGCGGCCCGCATTGTGTTTGCCTGATCCTGAAGCGGGCCGCTTCCCACTATCAGACCAGATTAAATGCATTTAATCACAAGTTGCAGCTGTTTGATCCTTCACCACATGTTCTAACTTGCTTAGTCACTAGATAGGGATGGAATTTAGCTTCCATAACCTTTCAACAAGTGTACGGATGTGATCGAATCACGGTTTCCATGAAACGATCTCAACGGTTCACCGAAAACTATAAATACCCCATCACCCCCAACCTCATTACTTACAAGAATCTGATCTATTTGACTCTAAGTTGGAACCATTGTTTCATACCTGAGTTATTGTGATCACGATTAGCATTCGGGGACCCTTCGTAAGTATTCTTTCGTTCTTTTCCTTATTTTTACTGCTTTTCGAGTCAGAAAGTCAAACTTTGTTTGACTTTCAGCGTTGACCAGTAATGGTCAATGCGAAGTTCGTTTGAACTTCGCAACGTGATTGTAATCACGATGGTCATAGTCCCTTGGGACTATGCCTACTGATTACCACGTTGTCTAGGGTCGTAGGGTAAGCGATCTGATCAATCGCTTATACCTTCGAACCCGACCCAGTTTGGTCGATCATTAGGATCCGACCAAATACATTAGGTGACCATAGTATAGGGCATAACCTTCCGAGGTTATACCTTATGGTCACATCGTTTAAGTAGTTGTATGATAGGTAGTTTATATGCCTTAGGTAAATTACCAGAATACCCTTTTCATGTAGAATTGGTAATTAAGCATATGTAACCTAAACTTTTGTCACATAACTGATTATGTAACATGTTTAGGCATATAACACTTGTCATAGGACTAGTTAGGCGGTCAGAACGCGTTTCACGCGCACGACACGTTAAAGTAGCATAAGCTTCCTAAACGGGTCGTAATGGGTCGTAAACAATTATGTTAGGTTTCATTTAGTATGTAGGCTTTGTTAAACCAAATGACACGAGTCTTTACACTCGTTTGGTTTACGAAACCTCATTCTATCCAATCATCCGATTAAGGTCCGGTTATTAACATAGTTACCTATATTAGGTGCCGTTTGATTCCGAGATCTCTAGCATTACTTGGTGATTATCTTAAGACATCTGAGCAATATCAAGTGAGTACATAGACCCCTCTTTTACTGTTTTCCAAACTGTTTTGGGGTGAAACACATGTGCCTACTTGTTACTTTCATGCTTTCCTGTTTTCACATCATATACCTGCTATGTTTGTTAGTACATTATAGTACATGATTTCATGACATTTCATGCTATGTATGTCCATTGTGTGCATACTTAGTACATTGTTTTACATTACATTTCTGCTATGTATGTTGACTGATAGCATGCTAGCACATTGATTTACAAGACTTTTCTACTTTGTATGTTAACTTAGCATACTTAGTACATTGTTTTCATATGACATGTATACAACTTCTATGACATTTGGTTTGCACAAACGGGTCTTTATTACGTTCATTAACATTTGCTACGCCGCTCGGTAGTAAGTAGTGGTACCATAGGACTTGACAAATCCCATTCCTGACATCCCGGGTTTGTTTGGATGTAAGGAATGACTGAATCCGAATACAATTCTTTTGATAACCTTGACTGAAAGGGTTATCCGACTGTCTCAAGGCTTGAATGTATGCGTTAACTTACCACATAAATGTTTGTATCAGTGTATCATGCATCACTTTGCAAAACATAACTTTTTGATATATTCAAAATACTTTGTTTTGTACATTTTACTTATGGTTTAAGTAGTCTTATTTTACTTACCATACATAACATTTGTTACACATTACTTGACTACTTTTGGACTATCAACATTTGACATGGTTTATACTAGGACTATTGACTATTGGTTTAAACATAGACATTATACTTTGTTGGTTGGTTTAAGTGACTTAAGTAACGAGATGTGAGTAATATGATATAATCATGGTGGATACGCCGCTGGTACTTCCTATACATAAGTGATTGTATTATATTACATATCATAGCGTTATTTAAATCATTCATTTTGGACTTATACATTTTACACAAGTGACATGTTTTTACAAGACTTTGGTTTACAATACAGTTTATTTTATACAACTCATTTTGCATGGTTATTCATTTAACCATACATTATTCACTTATCTATACATATCATCTGGACTTATTGTTTTTCAAGCGATTTACAAAACAAATCAAATTACAAGGTTCATGACTAAACATTTTCTTAAACTTAAGTCATGAATTCTATTTTCACAAAACCTATGTATCTCACAGGCATTTTTATGCTGACGTACCTACTTTCACATGTGTTTTCAGGTGCTTTTCCGTAGGATGACGATCATGACACTAGGGCGGACCTGTGCCTTAGAAACTTAAAATGAAGCTAGACGATGTTTAATTATGTACTAAACTCTTTAATTTCTGTTTGAAACAATGTAACACTTATGTTGATAAATAAATACAACTTTGTATGCCATGGTTATGAAACAATTAATTCTGTTACAACACTCCCCGACGTTTTCCGCCACGTCTTGTATGATATACGTGGTCGGGGTGTGACAGAAGAGTTGGTATCAGAGCCAATGGTTATAGGGAATTAGGTTATTAGTAATGCTTTGACCTAGACTATAACTTTTCTAGGACCCTAACACAAATTAGTTGTGTTTAGATCTTAAAACATTTACATCACCTATCCTTAGGTGATTATCAAAACAAGGAACCAAAATTTTTCCGAAACGATTTTTGAAAAACAATCATCTGTTTTTGAATAAATTATTACAAGGTTTTGAACCCTCTATTGTAAGGTTTTGAACCCTCTTTTATATGGTTTTGAACCCTTTTCAGATTGATTAAATTTTTGGCCTTGTGCCTTCAAATTTTCAAAATCTCATCAACGTTTTGGGTTATAAATAATGTGAACACGTGCAAACTGGAAGGGTGAATGCCTGTATTCTGAGTTTTCTGTCTAGGCAAGCACTTCGTATACATCTCAACCAGACGCGAGACCAGTTGTGCTTACCTGGGAATTCTTGGGATGAGTGTTCACTTATAGGCGAGCATGTCTTCATTATACATTATTTTTGACCCATTTACTTTGATTAGTCACTGTGTGTCGTTTGTTTGCTTTGTGATACGGACGAATGACCACCATCTATGCTGTTTGCAATTCTTGTTTATATCATCTCATTCTTTTCATCCAATCATCTCACTCGTTTTCTTTCATGTTTTCCTCTTTTAGAATGCCTCCTCGACGCGAGAACCAGATAGCTACTGCCGAGTTGGCAGAAATTATTGCGCAGCAGATGGCTGCTCAATTCCCAAATCTCTTTGCTCAATGGCAACAAGCCAACAACAACAATAATGCTCCATGCAAATACAAGGATTTTAACTCAGCTAAACCACTCAAGTTTAGTGGTTCTGAGGGAGCGACTGGGCTTCTTCAGTGGTTTGAGAGCATAGAGAATACTTTTCGCCATGTGCAGTGTCTCGAAAATCGCAAAGTCGAGTTTGCTTCGAGCGTATTTCAGAAGAGGGCTTTGACATGGTGGAACGGGGTTATGAGGGACCAAGGTGCAGAAGTTGCTCTCGCACAGACATGGGCTGAACTTAGAGCCCTTATGATGAGGGAATTCTGTCCTCGTCATGAGCAGCGAGCCTTGGAGAAAGAGTTTGATAATTTGAAGCAAGATAGTGGAGAGCACAGGGCATATACTGACAGGTTTGAAGAGTTGAGTCTGCTTTGCCCGACTATGGTTACCCCACTCGACAAGGCCATCGAAAGGTACATTGACGGCCTACCTGACTCAGTGCAGGATATTCTTACTGGTAGTGACCCTGCCACACTCCGTCAGGCGATAGAGTTATCAGCGACAGTGACTGAGTCGCAGGTTCGTAAGGGAAAGCTGCATAAGAAGGGTGACAAGGGTAAGAAGCAGGCATCTGGCAAAGGGGATGGTAAGAAGGGTGAAAACAAGAATGGGAAGAATTCTGATTCCTCAAGGAATTCTAGGAAGCGAAAGGCTTCCCAAAATTTTGCCGTTACTACACAGGCTCAGGCTGCACCAAATCAGCCTGCGCAGCCACTAGCCAAGAAGCCTTATTTTGGCAATGCACCTTTGTGCAACAGGTGTAACGGCCATCATCAACCACACCTCCAGTGTCGTCAGTGCACCAACTGCGGAAGATCTGGTCATCTTGCTGTCAACTGCCGCATTCCTGTCAATCAAAACCAGGCAGTTCATAATCAAGCTCAACAGGTTGCTCAGCCTCCTGCCCCGCAACAGGGCCAAGCTGCACGACCTCATTTTCCTCCTGGTTCATGCTACAATTGTGGGGATCTGACCCACTACAGGAACCGGTGCCCAAGGCTAGTCAGCCAGAACCAAAATCTGAATCAGGCTCCGGCTCGAGGCCGAGTCTTTAACATGAATGCCCAAGAGGCGCAGGCGGATGATAACGTGGTGAACGGTACGTTCTTTATTAATAATCAGCCTGCATCTGTTCTCTTTGATTCGGGTGCCGATAAGAGTTTTGTGTCATTGTCTTTTGAGCCGATGCTTCGCGTGTCTAGAACGAAACTAAGTAAATCTTTGACAGTAGAGGTTGCTAGTGGTGAACCCATTATTCTTGATTCTGTTCTTCACAACTGCCAATTGAATCTTAACGATCAACTTTTTCCTATCGATCTCACGCCTATGCAACTTGGAAGCTTCGACGTCATTGTGGGTATGGATTGGTTATCCAAGCATCACGCAGAGATAGTTTGTTCTGAGAAGATTGTTCGTGTGCCGCTTTCGACAGGCGAGATTCTGCAGGTTCAAGGTGAGAAGCCTACCGTTGGTCTCAAACTCATGTCTTGTTTTAAAGCTCGGAAGTATCTGCAGAAGAACTATGTGGCTTTCTTAGCACATGTTACAGAAGATAAAGGCAAGGGTAAGTCTATTTCAGATATTCCTGTCGTTCGGGATTATTCTGAAGTGTTCCCTGAAGATTTACCTGGTCTACCTCCAGCACGCCAAGTCGAGTTCCGCATTGATCTCGTACCTGGTGCAAATCCCATTGCCAGAGCTCCATATCGTCTTGCACCGTCTGAGATGCAAGAGTTGGCTAAGCAGCTGCAGGAACTCTCTGACAAAGGTTTTATCCGTCCTAGCTTTTCACCTTGGGGTGCTCCCATTCTTTTTGTCAAGAAAAAGGATGGATCCTTTAGGATGTGTATCGATTATCGTGAGCTTAACAAGCTTACCATCAAGAATCGATATCCCCTACCTCGCATAGATGATCTCTTTGATCAGCTACAGGGCGCTTCTTATTTCTCGAAGATTGATCTGCGATCTGGATATCATCAACTTCGCGTGCAAGAAGAAGATATTCCCAAGACAGCGTTCCGTACTCGATATGGGCATTATGAGTTCACAGTCATGCCATTCGGTGTGACTAATGCTCCTGCTGTTTTCATGGACTTAATGAATAGGGTCTGCAAACCTTATTTGGATCAGTTCGTCATTGTTTTTATTGACGACATCTTGATTTATTCTAAGACGCGAGCTGATCACGAGCAACATCTTCGTCTTACTCTAGAACTCCTAAAGAAAGAGCAACTTTTCGCCAAATTCTCCAAGTGCGAATTCTGGATTAAAGAAGTTCAATTCTTGGGGCATGTTATCAACGAACGAGGTATTCATGTAGATCCCTCCAAAATCAGTTCGATTAAGGATTGGGATACACCTTCTACTCCTACTGAAGTTCGTTCTTTTCTTGGTCTAGCGGGTTATTATCGCCGCTTCATAGAAAACTTCTCGAAGATTGCAGTTCCTCTAACTGCTCTAACTCAGAAGAAAATGCCCTTTTACTGGGGTTTCAAACAAGAGGAAGCTTTTCAACACCTGAAGCAGAAGCTTTGTGATGCACCTGTTCTATCATTGCCTGAGGGTGATGATGATTTTGTCGTGTATTGTGATGCATCTAAATTGGGTCTTGGCTGTGTTCTTATGCAAAGGAACAAAGTCATAGCCTATGCATCGAGGCAATTGAAGATACATGAGAAGAACTACACCACTCATGATCTTGAGTTGGGTGCAGTTGTCTTTGCTCTCAAGATCTGGAGACACTATTTGTACGGTACAAAATGTGTGGTTTTCACTGACCACAAAAGTCTTCAGCATATCTTTAATCAGAAAGAACTCAACATGAGACAGCGACGTTGGGTTGAGCTTTTAAACGACTATGACTGCGAAATTCGCTACCATCCTAGTAAGGCGAATGTCGTAGCTGATGCATTGAGTCGTAAGGAACGTACTAAGCTTCATTGTGTACGTGTTCAATCTGTTATTCAAGCTCGATCCGATATCCAAGCACGCATTTCTCAGGCTCAACAATCTTGTGTTTCACAAGGTTTAATGGATAAGGAATTTCCCTATCACATAACGCCTGCTCTTGAACTGAAGGACAATGGATCGTATTACTTCATGGACCGTTTGTGGGTCCCAAGCCAGGATGATCTTCGTGCCTTGCTTATGGATGAAGCCCATAAGTCTCGTTATTCTATTCATCCGGGCTCAGATAAGATGTATAAGGATCTTCGTATTCACTATTGGTGGCCTGGTATGAAGAAAGACATTGCCTTATACGTATCCAAATGCCTTACTTGTCTTAAGGTTAAGGCTGAACATCAGCGTCCTTCTGGTTTATTGGAGCAACCAGAGATCCCAGTTTGGAAATGGGAAAACATTACTATGGATCTTGTTACCAAACTCCCGCGCACAAAGAAAGGTCATGATGCCATCTGGGTAGTCGTTGATCGTCTTACAAAGTCAGCACATTTCTTGCCAATCCGTGAGGATTTTCCTGCTGACAGACTTGCACAAATCTATGTGGATGAAATTGTAGCTCGACATGGTGTTCCGTTGAACATCATTTCTGACAGAGATGCTCGTTTCACTTCTCATTTTTGGAGAACCATGCAATCTGCTATGGGGACCCAACTTAATCTGAGCACAGCTTATCATCCGCAAACGGATGGTCAATCTGAGAGAACAATCCAGACTCTGGAGGATATGCTAAGAGCTTGTGTGATCGATTTTGGTGGTAGCTGGGATTCACATCTTAAATTGATTGAATTCTCCTACAACAACAGTTATCACACTAGCATCAAAATGGCTCCTTTCGAGGCTCTCTATGGTCGAAAATGTCGTTCACCAGTCTGCTGGAATGAGATTGGCGAGGCTCAACTTACTGGACCTGCCCTCATTTTAGAGACAACTGACAAGGTCAAGAAAGTTCGTGATAACCTTCAGGCAGCTAGAAGCCGTCAGAAGATTTACGCGGACCCAAAACGCAAAGCCTTGGAATTTCAAGTCGGTGATCGAGTATTACTTAAGGTCTCACCTTGGAAAGGTGTGATCAGATTTGGAAAGAAAGGAAAACTTGCACCTAGATACGTTGGACCATTCAAGATCGTCGAAAGAATCGGAAAGGTAGCCTACAGACTTGAGTTACCTCCTGAACTTGGAAATGTTCATCCAACTTTTCACGTGTCCAATCTCAAGAAGTGTTCAGCTGATGAGAACTTCTCCATACCGCTTGACGAAATTCGTGTTGGCAAAACACTGAAATTTGTTGAGAAACCAGTGGAAATCATGGAACGTGAAGTCAAGTGGCTTAAACGCAAGCGCATTCCTTTGGTCAAAGTTCGCTGGGAAGCTAAACGTGGACCTGAGTTTACTTGGGAACGCGAAGATCAAATGAAGGCGAAATATCCACATCTTTTTCCACGAGTTTCCTCTAAATAAATTTCGGGACGAAATTTCCACAAGTAGGGGAGACTGTAACAACTGTGCTTGTAATCACTATGAACAGTTCTGTTATCAATAAAACAATGTTATTTGATCACAATGTTTGTTTTGTTATGTTTTACATTTTTCATGTTTTGACTTTTATGTAATTTCAAACTCTACATCACTTTCTGGAGAGTTATACGCAAACTGGTGCTTAAACGTACTCAGTTTAACGCGACAAATACTCCGGAACAGCAACATATACTCAACATACCTTAAATAACCTTTAAATAACTTAGAAATAAGTTTTGAAGGCATTGGTATGGCAAAAACAAGTTAATTCGCTTACAGGGACTAAACTTGACAAACTGCGAAAGTATGCCAAGTTGAACTGTAACGAACATTCCGGAACATAACCATAAGTTAAACACACCCTAAATATCCTTTACATAGCTTAGAAATAGGCTTTGAGGGGTTCGGTGTGCTAAAATAAACTTTTGGGTCATTCAGGGACTAAAAGTGTCAAAAAGTGCACAAGTTTGCATTTTCGCGCATAACTTACGTTCTGAATACATCCGGACATCCAAAAATTTATGTAAGAATGACTATATTATATTTTAGTGTTCGCCATAAGAAAAATCCATTCGTCGCGTCATTTGGATCGTTTTCCGCGCTTATGCGCATTCCGTCGTAATTAAGCGAACATCGCGTTCGTACGACCAAACGAACCAACATCCGGCATATTTTTGAGCATGTTTCATGTCCACAATGTTTAGGAAACATTTTAGGGCCTTAAAGTTGGCTTTACGGGCCTTAGAAGTGTCGGAAATGGCCTTAAACATGTGCAGGGACTGAAACTGTCATTTTTCAAACATATTTGCGGATCAGAAGGGTCAGGCGGCCCGCATTGTGTTTGCCTGATCCTGAAGCGGGCCGCTTCCCACTATCAGACCAGATTAAATGCATTTAATCACAAGTTGCAGCTGTTTGATCCTTCACCACATGTTCTAACTTGCTTAGTCACTAGATAAGGATGGAATTTAGCTTCCATAACCTTTCAACAAGTGTACGGATGTGATCGAATCACGGTTTCCATGAAACGATCTCAACGGTTCACCGAAAACTATAAATACCCCATCACCCCCAACCTCATTACTTACAAGAATCTGATCTATTTGACTCTAAGTTGGAACCATTGTTTCATACCTGAGTTATTGTGATCACGATTAGCATTCGGGGACCCTTCGTAAGTATTCTTTCGTTCTTTTCCTTATTTTTACTACTTTTCGAGTCAGAAAGTCAAACTTTGTTTGACTTTCAGCGTTGACCAGTAATGGTCAATGCGAAGTTCGTTTGAACTTCGCAACGTGATTGTAATCACGATGGTCATAGTCCCTTGGGACTATGCCTACTGATTACCACGTTGTCTAGGGTCGTAGGGTAAGCGATCTGATCAATCGCTTATACCTTCGAACCCGACCCAGTTTGGTCGATCATTAGGATCCGACCAAATACATTAGGTGACCATAGTATAGGGCATAACCTTCCGAGGTTATACCTTATGGTCACATCGTTTAAGTAGTTGTATGATAGGTAGTTTATATGCCTTAGGTAAATTACCAGAATACCCTTTTCATGTAGAATTGGTAATTAAGCATATGTAACCTAAACTTTTGTCACATAACTGATTATGTAACATGTTTAGGCATATAACACTTGTCATAGGACTAGTTAGGCGGTCCGAACGCGTTTCACGCGCACGACACGTTAAAGTAGCATAAGCTTCCTAAACGGGTCGTAATGGGTCGTAAACAATTATGTTAGGTTTCATTTAGTATGTAGGCTTTGTTAAACCAAATGACACGAGTCTTTACACTCGTTTGGTTTACGAAACCTCATTCTATCCAATCATCCGATTAAGGTCCGGTTATTAACATAGTTACCTATATTAGGTGCCGTTTGATTCCGAGATCTCTAGCATTACTTGGTGATTATCTTAAGACATCTGAGCAATATCAAGTGAGTACATAGACCCCTCTTTTACTGTTTTCCAAACTGTTTTGGGGTGAAACACATGTGCCTACTTGTTACTTTCATGCTTTCCTGTTTTCACATCATATACCTGCTATGTTTGTTAGTACATTATAGTACATGATTTCATGACATTTCATGCTATGTATGTCCATTGTGTGCATACTTAGTACATTGTTTTACATTACATTTCTGCTATGTATGTTGACTGATAGCATGCTAGCACATTGATTTACAAGACTTTTCTACTTTGTATGTTAACTTAGCATACTTAGTACATTGTTTTCATATGACATGTATACAACTTCTATGACATTTGGTTTGCACAAACGGGTCTTTATTACGTTCATTAACATTTGCTACGCCGCTCGGTAGTAAGTAGTGGTACCATAGGACTTGACAAATCCCATTCCTGACATCCCGGGTTTGTTTGGATGTAAGTAATGACTGAATCCGAATACAATTCTTTTGATAACCTTGACTGAAAGGGTTATCCGACTGTCTCAAGGCTTGAATGTATGCGTTAACTTACCACATAAATGTTTGTATCAGTGTATCATGCATCACTTTGCAAAACATAACTTTTTGATATATTCAAAATACTTTGTTTTGTACATTTTACTTATGGTTTAAGTAGTCTTATTTTACTTACCATACATAACATTTGTTACACATTACTTGACTACTTTTGGACTATCAACATTTGACATGGTTTATACAAGGACTATTGACTATTGGTTTAAACATAGACATTATACTTTGTTGGTTGGTTTAAGTGACTTAAGTAACGAGATGTGAGTAATATGATATAATCATGGTGGATACGCCGCTGGTACTTCCTATACATAAGTGATTGTATTATATTACATATCATAGCGTTATTTAAATCATTCATTTTGGACTTATACATTTTACACAAGTGACATGTTTTTACAAGACTTTGGTTTACAATACAGTTTATTTTATACAACTCATTTTGCATGGTTATTCATTTAACCATACATTATTCACTTATCTATACATATCATCTGGACTTATTGTTTTTCAAGCGATTTACAAAACAAATCAAATTACAAGGTTCATGACTAAACATTTTCTTAAACTTAAGTCATGAATTCTATTTTCACAAAACCTATGTATCTCACAGGCATTTTTATGTTGACGTACCTACTTTCACATGTGTTTTCAGGTGCTTTTCCGTAGGATGACGATCATGACACTAGGGCGGACCTGTGCCTTAGAAACTTAAAATGAAGCTAGACGATGTTTAATTATGTACTAAACTCTTTAATTTCTATTTGAAACAATGTAACACTTATGTTGATAAATAAATACAACTTTGTATGCCATGGTTATGAAACAATTAATTCTGTTACAACACTCCCCGACGTTTTCCGCCACGTCTTGTATGATATACGTGGTCGGGGTGTGACATCGGTTTGTACGCCTAAGTATGAAGGCGGTTTGGGTATTAGACGTGTGGGGGATATGAATAAATCGCTGATGACTTCTCATATTTGGAGCATTGTATCCAACCGAGAATCCTTGTGGGTTGATTGGGTGCATTCGTATCATTTAAAGGGCAAGAGTTTTTGGGTTTGCAAGACGCCATCGAATAGTTGTTGGTCTTGGCGAAAGCTTACTCAGCTTCGGCCGTTAGTTAGAATGCATATATGGTCGGATTTGGGTAATGGTGCCAACACTTCAGCCTGGTACGACAACTGGACAGAATTCGGGCCTCTAGGTGAGTTTTTATCGTCTAGAGTCATCACTGATGCTGATTTTAGATTGGATGATGCGGTGGCTGATGTGTTTTTGAATGGAGCTTGGAGATGGCCTACGGCTTGGAGGGACTTATTTCCTGTCCTTATTCAGCTTGATCAACGTCTTTTGGATCCCCTGAAAACCGACAGGTTGCTATGGAAGGATGGTGATGATCTTAACGGTTTTTCGTCTTCGGGGGTTTGGCACTCGTTGCGACATAGAGAGCCGGAAGTTGATTGGTGTAGCATTGTGTGGTTCAGCCAGTGTATTCCTAAACATGCTTTCATGATGTGGTTGATTATGAAACGTAAGCTCCTTACGCAAGATAAGATTCTGCAATGGGACTTGTCTCGTAGGAAAAATATGAATATGATGTGCTGTTTATTGTGCTTTGAGAATGTTGATTCTCACCCTCACTTGTTTTTTTGAATGCAAGTACTCATCGCAAGTGTGGGTCCAAATTAGGAATAGGGGGGGGATGAACTTGGTTTCGCCGAAATGGTCGGAGATTACTGACTGGCTTAGTGCTCGTACTCATCAAAAGAGGGCGGATACTTATGTTGCTAAGCTTCTTGTTGCGGCTGCAGCGTATATTATTGGGCAAGAGAGGAATGCCAGGTTGTTTAAAAATCAATTGAGACCGCCTGAGATGGTTAGTGATATTATTACAAAAACAGTGCGATACAAGTTGATGGGAGCAAAGTTGAAGGATACCGTTAGGGTAAGGAAGATTCTTGAAGAATGGGAGATCCACGCGTATGAAAAGAGCGACGATGGGGGCTGATTAGTTTTTTGTTATTTGGTTGTTACGGTCTAGAGTTTTGTCTAGTTGTCTATGTCCACTAGTTGGTTGGATGTTTTTGTTTGTTTTTGTCGTTTCGGGTTTACTTTCATGAGGCATGTCTCATGATTGAACTAGTGTAGACTCTCTACACTACTTGTTTCTTTTTGGTTGTGAATATATAGAATCACCGGGGTAACCCTTTACCCAAAAAAAAAACCATGTCGAATGTTGATAGTCCAAAAGTAGTCAAGTAATGTGTAACAAATATTATGTCTTGTAAGTACAGTATTGTCAAATAGTCCAAATGTAGAAATGTACAAAACAAAGTATTTTGAATATGTCAAAAAGTTATGTTTTGCAAAGTAATGCATGATACATTGATACAAACATTTATGTGGTAAGTTAACGCATACATTAAAGCCTTGAGACAGTCGGATAACCCTTTCAGTCAAGGTTATCAAAAGAAATGTTTTCGGATTCAGTCATTCCTTACATCCAAACAAACCCGGGATGTCAGGAATGGGATTTGTCAAGTCCTATGGTACCAGTACTTACTACCAAGCGGCGTAGCTAATGTTAATGAACGTATAATAGTCTCGTTTGTGCAAACCAAATGTCATAGCAAAAGTGAACATGTTATATGAAAACAATGTACTAAGTATGCTAAGTTAACATACGAAGCAGAAAGTCATGTAAATCAATGTGCTAGCATGCAATCAGTCAACATACATAGCATACATGTAAAGTAAAACAATGTACTAAGTATGCACACAATGGACATTCATAGCATGAAATGTAATGAAATCATGTACTATAATGTACTAACAAACATAGTCGGTATATGATGTGAAAACAGGAAAGCATGAAAGTAACAAGTAGGCACATGTGTTTCACCCCAAAACAGTTTGGAAAACAGTAAAAGAGGGGTTCTATGTACTCACTTGAGATTGCTCAGAAGTCCTAAGATAACCACCAAGCAATGCTAGAGATCACGGAATATCAAACGGCACCTAATATAGGTAACTACATTAATAAACCGGACCTAAATCGGAAGATCGGATAGAATGAGGGCTCGTAAACCAAATGAGTATGGGAACTCATGTAGTATGGTTTATTAAAGCCTACATACTAAATGAAACCTAACCTAAGTGCTTGTGACCCATTACGACCCGTTTAGGTAGCTTATGCTACTTTAACGTGTCGTTCGCGTGAAACGCGTTCGGACCGCCTAACTAGTCCTATGACAAGTAATATATGCCTTAACATGTCTAAAATGGTTGTCAAATCAGTTTAGATGTCAAAAGTTACGTTACATATGTTTAAAATGAATTTTGGCATCAAAGGGGTATTTTGGTAATTTACCTAAGGCATATAAACTACTTATCATACAACTAACTAAACGTCGTGACCATAGGGTATAACCTCGGAAGGTTATTCCCTAAATACTATGGTCACCTAATGTGTTTGGTCGGATCCTAAGGATCGACCAAATGGGTCGGGTTCGAAAGTATAAGCGATTGTTTAGATCACTTACCTTACGACCCTATATAAGCACTAAACTAAAAGTGACGAGCTAAGCATGTTAAAACATGCTTAACTAAGTTTAGAAAACAGGTTTGGTATCACAACAAACGGTTGTGATACCTAAGAGTAGTTTGGTTACAAAATACGCAAGAATACGTATTCTGACCGAAACTACGGCTCGTCACTGAGCCTAGATAACGTGGTAATCAGTAGGTATAGTCATTAGGGACTATAACCATCGTGATCACGCTCACGTTATGAAGTTCAAACGAACTTCGCATCGACCATAAACTGGTCAATGCAGAAAGTCAAACAAAGTTTGACTTTCGGACTCGAAAAACAATAAAAGAACGAAGGAACACTTACGAAGGGTCCCCGAATGCTAATCTAGATCAAAATAGCTCAGGTATGAAACAAAGGTTTCAACTTAGAGCACAAATGATCAGATTTTTGTGAGAAAAGAAGTGAAATGGGTTGGGTATTTATAGTTTTCGGTCCACCGTTAGGATCGTTTCTTGGAAAAGAGGGAATGATCTAGCCCGTACACTTGTCAAGATGTTATGGTAACTGAAAATGGCCACCATAGGAGTTTAACATGTGGCACTTGACCTTTGGAGAGTGTTTAAACTTGAAAATCAGCAGCCAAAAACGATTTGCTGCATCTGACCTATGCTTGCGCATCGTAGGGGTTACATGGCTATGCATCGTAAGCATGTAACTTTGGCAGATTTACCATTTTAGTCCCTGTCATGCATTCAGCCCATTTTCGACACGTTTAAGGCCCGTTAACCCCATTTCAAAGCTCTAAAATGAAGTTAAAGTATTGGGAACTTAAAACATGTTCAAAAATATCTCGGATGTCGGTTCGTTTAGCCGTACGGTTGCGATGTTCGGTTAATTACGATGGAATGCGCATAAGCGCGAAAAATGATCCAAATGACGCAACGAATGGATTTTTCTCATGCCAAACACTAAAATAAAATATTTTAGTGCTTACATAAATTTTTGGATGTCCGGATGTATTCAGAACGTAAGTTATGTGCGAAAATGCAAACTTGTGCACTTTTTGACACTCTTAGTCCCTGAATGACCCAAAAGTTTGTTTTAGCATACCGAACCCCTCAAAGCCTATTTCTAAGCTATGTAAAGGATATTTATGGTATGTTTAACTTATGGTCATGTTCCGCAATGTCTGTTACAGTTCAAATTGGCATACTTTCGCAGTTTGTCAAGTTTAGTCCCTGTAAGCGAATTAACTTGTTTTTGCCACACCAAAGCCTTCAAAACTTATTTCTAAGTTATGTAAGGGTTATTTAAGGTATGTTAAAGTATATGTTGATGTTCCGGAGTATTTCTCGCATTAAACTGATTTCGTTTACGCATCAGTTTGCGTATAACTCTCCAGAAAGCGATATAGAGTTTGAAATTACATAAAAGTCAAAACATGAAAAATGTAAAACACAACCAAACAAACAAACATTGGGATCAAATAACATTGTTTTATTGATAATAGAACTGTTCATAATGATAACAAGCACAGTTGTTACACCTGGTACGGTGTGAGGGTGCCAAACCTAATAGCGCTATCAACTAATAACCCCGTTGCCTCCCCTGCAACCTTTTCGGTAGAAGATGGGACTTAAGGTGAAAGGAGTGAGTGTATTATCCAACATTCCGGTTTAACATTACCCAATATTCCTCCCCGGAATATTTACCAGATGTCCCTCCTCGGGACGTATGTTGAAAAAGAGCAGTGAACTCACCTTAGTTTGCTCGGTTAAAAGACGGAAAGTAGGTGCGGAGTGGAACGGGTCACTCACGTCCTAACATGATTACCGGTTAAAAGTTAGTGTGTGAACTCACACGGAGACGTAAACCCTACACGTATCTAACACGTAGCACGTAAAATATTATAATATATATATGTACACATGCATGCAAAGTGTCGCTATTCGAAATAGTGGCCACATTTTTGTCACAAATCACATAATAAATCTTGTCACAAAATTTCAGCTTTTAGGTGCATTTTCGAACAATTTGCAGTGCGTTAATCGGGACCGTTCGGGCACTGGATAGTTCCCAAAAAATTACAGAACGTTTCAATCGAAACAGAGACCATTGTATTAAAATTTGGAGACCAAATTCCTTACGGATTTTTCGTGAAAAATCTTGCGCCAAACCATGATCAGATTTGACGTAATCTGATCAGGTTTGCCGAAAAATTTATTTAAAAATATCTGTGTATCCGATTGGCACGAAACCAATATCAAAATCGCATGTCCAATCCCTAGAATCTACAGTAGCATTTTCACATTCAGAAAGTAAACACACACCGAGTTATAACGCAAAACGTTCGCTGCATTTTCTGCAGAAAATGGCAGCTCATAGCAGTTTTACAAACAATTCCGCTAAAAATACCTAGACCTGTCCGAAAAATACGAAACCACTTCTGTTTGAAAGATATTTCCAGATACTTGGTTTTAGACTCTGAAAACGTAAGGTTTCGATAATTCAAAATCCTGGAACAGGCTACGCAAGTCAGCGTATTTTCTGCAGAAAATCGCTGAACTGGTATTTACTCGATTTAGTCACTTTTTCATGCATCCTAACAAGTTTCTAGGTGTCGTAAGCGCATAACGAACTTGTGTAAATGTAATACAAGGTATCTACATCAGGCTATACATCAATTTATTCGCCAAGAGCCAACACGATTTAACCTAGATCATACAAGAATCCAAACTTTAGAATATACAAACATGTAAACGATTAAACCACCAACCTAACATGATTCCTAGCAAACTTAATCCATTAGCATCATCACATACATCAACAATCATTACTAAAATCAGAAAACACAGCCATGATATAAGGATTTCAAACCGAATCAATCGCCAGGAACAACTCACCTTGTAGAGGATGAATAAGAGAACAAAGAAGATGGAAGGGTGAGTGATCGAGAGTGGGAGAAGGTTGTTTGCTGTTGCTGCCATCGCACACCAGGAGCAAAAAGGTTTAGGGTTTATTTTTTTTTCTTTCTAATACCCATACACATACATGTGACAACCCGAGTTTTCAAGGTCTTTCCTCGACATGTTATTTGTTTCACAATTATGTTTGCATAGCTTGTTTGCTTGTAGTTTGATTATATGTTTGAGATATTGTGTTATTCGTTAATATATGATTAATGTGATTAGGATGTTTGGTTTTATAAACTTTTGAACTATTTGCAATCAAAACCATACTCGATGAAACTTAGGTGTTTCACCATAAACCATCTCTACGAAACATTGGGAGTTTTGCCATCTCTCACTCGACGAAACCTAGAGGTTTCGTCATGTGCATGTCGACGAAACTTAGGAGTTTCGCTAGTTGGGCCAGCGGCCCAAGCAAGGCCCAGTTATGAGTCGGTCATGTTACCCAGTTTCTTTATATATTCGCATAACCGTATGATAGCGAAACCCTAGACACTTTCTTCCTCCCTTGAAAACCCGACGGCAACTTTCATTCCTTGAAGCTCTATCACCGCACGTAATCCCTGGACTATCATTCGAACCGGTTAGTTTAGTGCTAATGTTTATTTGTTTATGAATTGATGATAAATACATGATGATCGATGAATATTCAACGTCTTGATGATCCATGAAGGCATGATTTGTGTGTTTGTTGGTTAATGTGTCTAAATGTTTGATCCGAACCTGTATGATAATCGCATGGTGTGTTGGTATTAATAGTCAGATGTAGAATAGGGTTGTATGATAAGAATTGTGCTCATGACGATTAACTAACAGACTAGGGTTTCATGATAAACGATGATGACGAATGCCTGATAATCACTACGATTTGCTTAGGATGGATGAGGATTGAATGATTGGATCTGATCGTATGTGCAAGGTGTTAAAAGCGTGATTAGGGTTCGATAGGTTTATGTAAAGTGATATTCACAGATGGATTAGTATGGTAAACAAATCTTAATGTGCATGTATGATTCTTGATTTAGACTTACGTTCTAAGTTATGTTGTCATGATGAGCAACGGCATTAGGGTTCTTATTGTCTGCTGTTATTGAAGAAAAACCCAGGTCGACGAAACCCAGGGATCCGACGAAACATATGTGGACTTTCGTCACACGCTTTCACGACGAAACATTATAGGTTTCGCCACTTAACATCTCGACGAAACTCCACAAGTTTCGTCACTTGGTGTCTCGACGAAACTCTATAAGTTTCGTCGTCTGGAGTTTCACCGTCCAGTGTATGGTTCACAACAGATTGTGTTTAACTTGTGTATGAAATCTGAATGCTCACTATCTGACTGTTTGTGATATTGATCATGATTGAGGAAATATGAATTTGCATACGAAACATAATTATGAACTGCGTACTTGATTGAGTAGTATAACTGCTATGTGTTAATCAGTGATCATTACTTTGCAAACACTCCATGATTATAATTTACATGAAAACAATGCGAACGTAAACTGATCATGTATGTATGCATACTATAGGCTTTGACTGATTAACTGTGAACAGGTAGATTAACAAACCGAGCAAACCAAGGTGAGTTCACACTTTCTGTGAGGGTGATAACATGTACTAAGGAGTGACCTCCTGGTTTGGAACACGTACCACATCCTCTTTATTGAAGGGTGATAACATGTACTAAGGATTTAATCGAAACCTGCGTGATCTCCTGGTTTGGGGACACGTACTACATCCTCTTTATTGAAGGGTGATAACATTGATACAAGACCAAAATCTCTATCATGAAGTCCCTCATTTTTATATCGACTTAATCGCCGGGCCAATGGCGAGCGGGTCATTAGTTAGTTAGCGCTATTTAGGTTTGACAAGCCTCACACCGTGCCGCAAAGCCAGGCGGGCCGCGAAGCCCTCTTGGGCCTCCTACGTGGGCCGCGAGACCTAAACAGCTGCAGAAATCCTTGTTTTGCTGCTGGTTTTGTTGGAACTGGTTTCTACACTCACAAATTCGAATCTAGGGGCTTGCCCACTGTTATATAAAACCACCTAACACTTGTTCTGATCTGATTATAGCTCCCCGACACTTGTCGCGATCCTACGAGGTCCCGAAAAGTATATAAGGAGGTGGGTTTTTACTTTCACCTCACACCTCTATTCCTTTCTGCTTTGGCTCTATGAATTCAAGGGGATCCTGATAATATTAGGAACCTCCTTCAGCCCATAGGACCTCTTGTAAGTGTCCCTTCGTGCTTAGTTAATATTATTTAGCGTTTATTGCCAAAAAGTCAAGCGTTTTCGATAAACGCTTTGACTTTTAAACGGTTGAGCCATTGTTCGCAACGAACATGGCTACGTGACCGTAATTAGGTAGGTGTTTAACCCTCGAAAGGGCACCTCCTAATTACCATGTTTACTTAGTTAAATTGTCGGGTCAAATAAAAGTCAAACGGGTTAGTTTTAAATAAAATTCATAACTATTAATATAAAAGCCATAAAATCAGTTTTCTCACTTTAATAACTTGGTAAATATTAGTTGAACATGTCTAAAGCATGTTCAACCCGACAATTCTAAGTATAGGCTCGGTTCGGAACCGAAAGTCGCAAAAGTTGACTTTTGCTTTGACTTTCAGTTCTGACCCGATTTAGCTTAGTTTAGATATGCCTTAGGATTCCTTTAGGACCAGGTTATAGGTTAGTGTAACCCTCTGAGGTTATACAACTTGGTTCCTTAGTTATCCGATTCATATGCATGTTTCCGTTAAATGCCTAAATGTTGACTATTATGCCCTTTTAACCTTAAAACGAAATTATTGAAAATGTGAGAGGATAGAAACCTTCATTACTGATTTATAAACTTGTCCCTAAAATTTGACATCAGTTTGAGGTTTAGATTAGGAGTTATGCTCATTAGCGTAAATGAAAAGCTTTTTATTAATTAAACGGCGTAATTAGCATAAAGCCTATCTAAACCCAATTTTTGATACCAAACTTTTTACCTACTGATGTAAAATAATATTTTGGGATTTTTGAAGATTTTTATTTATTTTTAGGCTGAGCATAACATAGGGTTCTAGCCTTGATTCGGTAATTGCCGGTTTTGCCCTTTTGGCCATAAAATGAGTTTTACATAACATTTTGATACCAAACTTTTTGCTACTGGTTTTATATGATAAATAAAACATTTTAAGCTTTCTGGAATGATAAAAATATCATCTTTTCTTATAAAACCCGGAAATCGCTTAAAATCGTCTTTTTACGCGTTTTTAACGCATAGTATAAGTTAAAACTATTTTTAACATATAAGATTTGATACCTACTGATGTTTTAAGTAAATTTTCATAATTAAACAGTAGGCAAAAGTTTTAAACTCAGAATTCTAATTTTGACCTTTAAAGCTTAAGTGAAATTACCAAAATGCCCCTTCGGTGCATAGTTTGGTTATAATTAATAAATTTCACATATATGTAATACCCTACTGATATAGCTTATTAAATTAAGTATTTTTACTGATTATATCAGACCAGGACCTCAGATTATTATTTAACCTCTCTTATAACATTTAAAATGACCAAAATACCTCTACGGGGCATAAATTGGTTTTAAATTCGTTTTGGGCATAATGGAAGGTATCCTACTGATATCACAACATATTAAAGGCATATTAACTTAGGAAACCTGTTCATGCCTCTTTCGGTTACCCGTTACGCAGTTTTCGCATTCGGATCGGCTTATGTAACTAGTTTGCATAAATTAGCCGAAACGGGTCAAACCTTATCATTTTTATCTCAAAAATCCAGAATGTGTTTAATTTACCCTTATTACACAAGTATACAAGCTTGTCGGGTCTAAACCACATTCTAATCCGGTCTTCGCTTAATCATGCGTTTTGAACCGTATCTTCTTTTTTTAACTAACCGGTCTAAGTTTAGGCTTAATTAAAGACCTGTTAGGAATCTAATAGGTTATTAAAAACCTTCGTTCCAGATTTAGGAGCCCAGTAAAAGCTATCTGTACTTGCTGATTTGATATACGACTGGGATTGAATTTATATTTAGCTCAGGTAAGTACTTTTAACTTATTTTCCCTATACGGGCTTGGGGTACGGTATATAAAATACCGCTTGGTCGGTCATTGAATTTTTGATCGTATGAAGGTTAATTTATTGATATGACCCGTTTAAACTGTTTTGTTTGCTTAAAGCCTTTGCGGGGTTAATGACCATGTCCCGGATATCCTTGGCATCATTTTAAGAAATGGCCACGACCTAAGCACAGGGTGTAGGCGTACACCCGACAGTGCATATGTAAATAATAAGGTATAACCGCTGGTTTCGGGAATAACTTGCCGCGGGACTATATCATGTGGTGTGTCTATTAATCTTTAACCCGGTGTCAATCCGGGCTACTGAACGTATAAGAAACATGTGATTCTTTTACAAGTTTATATATAAATAATTATCTCAAGTTATAAAAAGTTTTGTGCCATGTGCATTCAAATCAATTTTCTTAAACGTTTTCAAAATGAGTCAGTTAAATTGTATTTACCAGTGTAAACTGACGTATTTTCCCAAAAAGGCTAAGTGCAGGTACTAATCGGAATAGGCTGGCCTCTCCTAGCATCAAATAAAAGTCTCGCAAGCTTAGATGCCTTAAAGTCTGTTGAACAAAGTTTCTTTTTATCTTTTGATCCGCCTGTGGATCTTTTACAACCGTATTTGTAATACTTAATATTACTCTTTATCGGATTGTAATATATTTATCTTTTGCTTCCGCTATGCATTTAAATTGTGTTGTTTAACTATGATGATATCAACTACGTCACGATACTCCCCACTGGGCCAACGGTAATACGTGGAAATATCGGGGTGTGACAGGTTGGTATCAGAGCCAACATTGAGTGAATTAAACACTAGCCTTTTTGTGTTTAATCTCAATGACACAGTAGCACATTCCTTGACCTTCTAAGTCTAGACTTAACATAGGAATACTCTCATCTCTATTCGGAGAATTATTGCTTTCAATTCTATATTTTAATTTGTCGCCAAGCAAAGAAGCCGTAATGGAAATTCTCCCCATTCGAAGCCTAGGAAAGGCCGAGCTTCGTACTGCGACTAGGATAAACGTACAACCAAGGAGAAAACATTCAGAAATAAAATGAAGAAGAAACTCCTTTTGCTGAAGTTCATGTCACACCCCCAAAATCCACACGCGGAGTATCACCGCTTGGAGGCGTGACTGACCAGGATCAAGCCACCAATCATATTGAACATATAAGTAAATACCAAAAATCATTCATCAATACGAAAGGTGTTTTCAAAACCAAACATCAACAAATGTGTAGCGGAAGCGTAAGTATGTAAACCCAATGTAAATAGTAAATTCAAACGTTTAGATAATTAACATGGCATCATCGATCCATGTCCCACAACGACCTGCTCCTCCCTGTGCAAGCTCCATATGTACCTAAAGTCCTGCAAGGCATGCAAGAGAGAGTCAACAACTAGTTGAGCGAGTTCACAGTTAATAGTTCAGTAATAGTATAGCGTGAGTAGTAGTATGTTCGTTCGTTACAATGTATCGTATTAGTTCCCATCGCGGCCTTCCAGGCAGGTGTGCGAAGATGTTGGGGAATGTTTTTCTCAAGTATTCTAGACTAGGTTTATTTGTATCGCGGCCCTC
The DNA here is from genome assembly GCA_030545235.1 of Helianthus tuberosus. Lineage (NCBI taxonomy): Eukaryota > Viridiplantae > Streptophyta > Magnoliopsida > Asterales > Asteraceae > Helianthus > Helianthus tuberosus. Next base: position 96,501,127 of record CM060442.1, read on the forward strand.
CAGGCAGGTGTGCGAAGATTGGTAAATTTAGTTCGCGGCCATCATATGGCAGGTGTGCGAAGTCAGTCATAATATCGCGGCCAATCCTTGGCAGGTGTGCGAAGATCAGTTATAATTTAGTTCGCGGCCATCATATGGCAGGTGTGCGAAGTCAGTCATAATATCGCGGCCAATCCTTGGCAGGTGTGCGAAGATCAGTTCAATAAGTGTTACTAGTCTAGTCGTGTCTTATCGTTAGGTTCTACTTTATGAGTGTACACAATAATTCATCAATTCCCATTCCCACCCGGGAACCCCATGCCTTGGCTGTGTGAACTCACCTTGGTTTGCTCGGTATGCTAAGTATGTGCTCAAAGTAACTCAATCATGTCCTAGAGTATGCATGTATAGAATAATCAGTTTGAGTTCAAGTTGTCCATGTATGTGTATAATCACAGTAGTACTAAACATGTATACAAGTCGTGCGTATCACTTAACAGCAGTTAATCTATCCAGTTAACTTCTAACAGAATTAAGTCAGGTTACTGTGCAGTTTACTCTTTAGGCGAAACACAGATTGGCGAATCATATACTGGCGAAACACATGTTGACGAAACACATTCTGTTTCGCCAACAACCCTTGGCGAAACACCCCATCAGTTTCGTCAACTACCCTTGGCGAAACACATTCCATTTCGTCAATTTATGATTCGTCACAAGCATCAGTTACGTCAAGCAGTTACGCCATTCAACAGTTACGCAATATCAATTGACAAAGAATCATTTAATCAAATCCTCATCCATGAAAACATCATATGGGCCCCCCTGTTTGGGCTGACCTAGTGCACAGTGGCGGCTGACCTAGTGAACTTAACATTGCGTTTTGGTTAACAATCAAATCGTCATCAACATGGTCTACAAAAATAGTAAAACTGTTTTATCAACTACTCATCATGCAAGTCTGAACCATAAACAATTAATCACACCAACCATGCACTGTCATATTAGCATCAGTCCAATCATTTATTCAGCACCTTTTAAATTATTAATTACACAAACTTTGATGAACACATGCCACTGACACAATCTTATGCATACTTATAAAACAATGGCCGACAGTTTCTATGCTTTCACATGCACAAGTACAATCATATAACCTAATCTCATATATATTGAATCCATAAACAAAGTTATCTAACCTTCATACAAACCGATTCATCATGTACGGATATAATCACAGCAAACTAAATAACAACATATCATTACACATAAACATGAATGATCGATTTATCGGAAACTTATAGCACTAACCGAGATGATGATTTGATCGCACAAAGGTTTCTGATGGGTTCTAGTTTGCCGTCACACAGCAGAGAGTCCTCTAGGGTTTCTGTTTTGTCAAAAGTGTGACTAACAAACTGGTTGATTCGCTAAAATACTTGTCGTTACGTGTTGGGCCCTTAATGGGCTTATGCGAAACCGGGCTCGGCGAAACAGACTTCTGTTTCGTCGAGATGTATGTAACGAAATACATATGTTAAACAGTTTAAGTTTTCTGATAAGTTTCATGTTATAACATCCATCACAATAGCAGCGTGTACAGTTACAAGTCAAATAGTCAAGCGATTAAACAGTCAGCGTGTAATAATTGCGAAAGTGAAATGTCGGAAACTCGAGTTGTCACAGTTCATTTCCTTAGTAAGTCCTTATAAGGGCATTCTCATCTTTCAGTCCCTTCATGGACAACATCCTTTCTTTCAAGTCCCGTTTAGGGCAATTCTGTACCTCTCTTAAAAATCATTGGAATGTTTTGTCTAAATTTTATTTATATCATTGAAAATGAACATAAAATATGAAATAATAACATTCCTTTTATAAGATCTACCATTATAATAAAATGGCAAAATCTAAAAAGGACAAGACCTAGCCCATGTGTCATCTTAAGACAAGGCCAAGATGGTAGTCCCTCAATTAGATTCAGAACCTTATTAATATCTCAATTTAGGATTGTTCTGCCTTAAATATTAAAAAGAATCTTAAAGGTACAACCTAGCCTATATGTCATTTCAGACAAGGCCAAGATGGTAGAACCTATTCAAAAGATTCAAATCCTTGTTAACATCTGTAAACATGTTAACATTTCTGGCAAATGTGATTCGATAAAATCGCATAAATCATCCTTATACTGGATTCTCCCGAAATCCTTTCTTTGTGAATTAAGCATCCCTTAGGGATGTAATGCTTACGTGCCATATTCATTGTCATATAAGACAAACGACAGTCGTAGCCTACAACTCCCTGTCAAGAAAAGGCAACGAACAACGTTCAAGCCTAAATACCTTGATTCTACAAAATCATGGTTTATAATTTAAAGTTGCCCATGTGACTTGGCCTTTTTGTGCCATAGTTATATTTTAATTAAATCTAGGATAATTATAATGGAAATCCTGAATAAAATAAGTATCATTCCTTTCCTGCGAGTATACATATTAAAAGAGAATCTTAAAAGGTATAACCTAGCTTGAATGTCATTAAAGACCTAGCTATGATGGTAAGACCTGTTTAAAAGAAATTCAGATCCTTGTTAACATCTGAAAACTTGTTAACACTCCCGACAACAGTGATGCGATAAAATCACACTTGTCATCTTCATATTAGGAATTTCCAAACCCCTTATTTAGCGTAAATGATCAAGAGGAATCATGGCTAATAAACGTCGAACATGATGAACACATCAAAACATCCATTTGGGATGAATACCTTCGGGCAAAGATGTATACATGAAAAAGATAGTTTTATTTCATAATTTCTTGTCAAGACAATGAACTATGAAATTTTCCGATCCAAAGGAATCATCGATTATGTTTTAAAATTTCCCTAGTGACAAAGCATCTATGCCATCAAAAAGTCCTTTGGAACAAGCCCTTGTGCTATATATAAAATGTCAGTACGACATTGACAGTCGTGACTTATGTCCCCTGTCTAATAAATATGAAGGATTATATTCCGTTTAAACGCCAAAGATGGTTTATTTAAAAACCTAGGCAAAACATAATCAAATAAATTAAATACTATCTATTGGCCTATATGGTTTATTTGCACCATGGCTATTTAATCATCAAATTCGACAATTCACTATATAATTAAACAAATTATTACTACTTGGTTTGTAGCCTTCAAAGCTTCACCATGGCTGACTCATCTGAAGTCACAATCATCCAGTTGATCAGAATGATAATGCAAGACTGAACTTAACGGGCACCGAGTTACAGGCTATGTTGGATACAGACGTAAACAAAGCCGTAGACCGTGTATTAAAGGATCATAAGTGAAAGTGCGATAATACCCCAAATAAAGGTTACAAAAAGGGTAAGACCGGTTCAAACTATGACCAGTTCAAGCCAAAGGAGGCAAAACCCAAATGTAAAACCTGCGGGAAGAAGCACTTCGGAAAATGTTTCTATGAGCAGACCAGGGGATGTGTCATCTGTAAAGAGATGGATCACAAGACCCATGAATGCAAGGACTTGAAGGACGCCACATGCTATGGTTGTGGCGAGAAGGGGCACATAAAGACCCGCTGCCCAAAGAAGGCAACTAAAGGGAAATGCACTTTGGAGTCACAAGCTAGGCCTTGTGGGATTTGTAATAAGGAAGGGCACAAGACCTTGGAGTGCCAAGACATAAAGGACGCAACCTGCTATGGTTGCAATGAAATAGGGCACATCAAGACAAATTGCCCAAATAAAACCAAGAAGCCTGGGGAGGCTAAGAAGACCAAAGCTGGAAGCTCTCAAATGGATGCTCAAGAGGCTATTCAGGATGACAATGTCACAACAGGTACTTTCTTTATCAATAACGCTCATGCTAGAGTATTATTTGATTCAGGTTCAGATAAGTCTTTCGTAGACAATAGATTTTGTAAATCATTAAATCTGCCTGTTAAAACTCTAAGCGTTAAGTATAAAGTAGAATTGGCCGATAGTACCTCAGAGACTGCTTCAGCAATATTAGATGGATGTTTTATATCCATTAGGAATCATTCTTTTCCGCTGTCCTTGTTTCCATTAAAATAAGAGGGACTCGATATAGTGATAGGAATGAATTGGTCGTCTTAAAAATCAAGCCCATATTGTGTGTGATAAGAAGCAAGTAGTTATCAAGACTCCTTATGGTGAGCCTTTGACAATTCAAGGAGACACTGGGTATGGATTGCCTAAGCACTTGTTGAATATGGTATTTAATACCAAAGATTCGAGTATGGAAAACTCAGAAGAAACAAACAACAGTCGCGATGCTGGAGATGCGACAAATGTTAATGGTGCATCCAATGTGAACCTCAATGTTGATGGAGTTAATCTCCAAAACTGTAATTAACGCAGCTATTAGAAAGGCTACGAGAAAAGTCATGAAAAGGTTCAAGAAGCCAGATGCTGCTCGCTCTAAAACACATGTCGCTGCTCATGAGAAGAGCTTTATTCATACTTCAAATGCGAAGAATAACCCAAACAAAATCATATGTGGCAAGGAGCCCATTCCTTTTAGGATATACTTAAAAGTACTTCGTCTCTTGGAAGTCAAGAGACTTCAATAGTAAAAAGGGGCCATCGATTGCAGGAAATTGTTGAATGAAGTAGAAACTATTAGGTGTATCAGCGGTTATGCTGGAAAGGACACGGTGAGGTATACATCTCAGTCATTCGATGGCAATACCCTTGATTAGTGAGGACATTAATGAAGTCCACAAGAAAGATCCTCTTATAAATTATGGGATGGTCCAAGTTTTAAGGACCTTATTAGAAAAACCTATTATCCGCTTCGCGAAATGGAAAAAAAGATGGAATAAGAATTTTATGACTTTCACCATAAAAGTTCTAGACTGTCGACAATATGTTACAAATTTTAATTCATTGGCTGAGATAGTACCCTATTCAGTTTACCCAAAATCTAAGCTTAATGCAAATAATTATTGGTGGTTAGCAACGGCAATAAGAGGGCACATTAAGGATTCAAAGTTTGCTTATTATAAATCCATTATGGATCTACCTCAGCTACTCACGTTATATAGATTATGAAACAACCAGTCAAAGCTGAGTCCGCCCTAAAATTTGTCAAAGATTTTGCAGCTAAGTTTAAAAAGGATTAAGAATGGAGGCGTTTAACCCTCCTGATGAATGATTAGGGGCAGTTCACATTAATAATGACACCAGATAAATCCCTTATTATGATTTTGTTGCTAAGAGTTACGTTTGGGTTCAGGTGCTGCTAAGTCTCTCATAAGATCATAAGCTTAGCAAACTTTTAGAAATTTTCCCGTAAGAACCCCAGATATTAAGTGTAAGATAAAACTTACAGGCGAAATCATAAGAACCATTTCTTCTGTTTCTGTCAGAAACCTTCAGTCGTAGAATTTTAGAAGTATCCTCTCTCTAGAGGAAGTGCGTCAGCATATATAGTTGATATCTCTTTAATCTCTATCGGTTACGAATACCAGATGGTAAGATAAAAACGCCATATGAGGATTGGTGTATCTTAATATGTTCCATAGATTGCTTCCATGCCTGATCAGTATGGTGGTTTAATGCATGGGACCACAAAGATATTCCGATGGTCATATGGTACTAAAGTCAGCTAATGGTATTCAAAGAAGATATCCAGGATGGAATTGTCCAAGTAAATGTCCCCGATTAAGAAATTCGTGGACTCGTAACATAAATTGGTCACTTATCTGACACAGACTATGATGGATGAACTGGAGCCTGAGATTTGGAAAATCTCTGTAACCTCCTTGTATCTTGATTATCTTCTCCTAAGATTACTCTGTTTACCTCCTAAGAGGCAAGTAGAGTTAAGATTTATATCCCATTTAGGGCTGTCTAATTATGAAATCTCCAAAACGGCTAGTACCATCATTGGAGGAATCGAAACCCTGATTAAGTAAGTTTTAAAATAGAGGATTCATATAGCCTAACTCAATATTCTGAGAATTCGGTATAGTTAATTAAGAAAGACGGTTCATTTTGCTTATGCATCGATTACCGCAACCCTAATTAGGCAACAATTAAGAATTGCCATCAGCTGCCCAGGATCGTCGATTTGTTCGACTAACGGCAAGGATTAGCTATTCCTTAAGATTAGTTTTAAGCAATGGTTGGAATAACCATCTCACCTTAAAATAAGTTTTTCTATAATAGTTGTCATATAAGTATCAAGACTGCTCCTTTGGAGACCTTGTATAGATGGAATGTTAAACAATTATTGTTAGACAAAAGTTTGGTAAGTCCAATTATCAGGATCTGAAAGTTGCCTTGGAAAAACGAATAAGATCAAACAAATCAATAATCATCTGTAAGTTGCCAGTATTTGGCAGAAAATCAAGGATTAATGAAGGTAGCAACCCTCCTAAGTTCTTGTTAAGGAATAAGGTCCAACAAAAGATATCACCCTGGAAGGGTGTGCCAATTTGTTAATTATCAGGCTAGTTAAGCTCTGAATATATATAGAATCATTCGAGGAAATCGAATGTATCAAGATCAGATAGCTCATAAGCTAAAACCTATTTAAGGAGCTTGGCGGAGCTCGCAATACATTACACACTAATGATTTAAGGATGTGTTTCACCAATAAGTCGAGAAGCATTATCACATAATGATATGAAGATTTATGATATGATGAGAAACCTGCATCGATTGAGGATCGACAGGTTAAGAAGCTCCAACAAGGATACATGTACCTATTATAGAGGTCAACTTGGGAGCTTGGAGAGGCTCCAGATATGCTATAGAAGTTAAGTCCATTATGCGACAAAAAGAACTTCCAGCATTTTAGCAAATCTCGAGGTCGAGATTTCTTTTAAGGGGGTGAGGATGTAACACCTCGTAAAATCACGTCCAATGGTGTATTGACACGTGTAATAAACCCTAATAAAGTCCAACATCGAATTTAAGGGACTAATTTTTCGAAAAATCGAAAACCTTGATTTTGAAAGGACTGGAAGTGTTAACATACCAAAAATAAGTTTCTGAATAACCTCGTACGGTATTTATATTCACAAATGAGCCGCTTGTTGATCGAGAGTAGCCGTTCGCGTAATTAATTGAAAGTTTGCGCAATGAAGGGTTAAAAGCGTCAACATGTTAATTCTTACCTCTGAGTGACCTTTTAACAAACCGAGAGCTTCATAATATTCGATTATACTCTCGGGAATGCCAATTATTGGCCGACTAAGGTTTTTATGCCTATAAGTAAAGTTACGCACAACTTTGAAAGTTAGAGGGACTAAAAGTGTCAATATGTTTAATTATACCTCTGAATGACCTTTTAGCGAACCCAAAGCATCGTGATGTTTAATAATACTCTCAAGAATGCCTAATATGGATTAGATGAGGCTTCGATGCTATTAAATAATAAGATGCGCAAGTTTGCGCAATTGAGGGACCTAAAGCGTCAACTTTTGAATCTACGCCTTTCGGTGACCATTTAAGCGAACAGGAGTGTAGTAATATTTAGGTATATGCTTGGGAATGCCCATTATGAGCCATGGAAGGCTTGGATGTCAGTAAACGACATTTCGTGCTACTTTGTGCGATTAAAGGACTAATTGCGTCAAACTGCAAAAGTATGTCGATTCGTATGGTAACGGACCTTCCGGAATATGACCATGAGTTAAACATGCCCTAATTATCCTTTATGTAGCTTAGATATAGGCTTAGAGGTATTTGGTGCGCAAAAATAAACTTTAAGTCATGCAGGGACTAAAAGTGTCAAAAAGTGCACAAGTTTGCACTTTCGCGCATGTCTCACATTCTGAATATACCCGGGCGCCCAAAAATTTATGTAAGCAATAAAATATTTTACTTTAGTGTTCGGCATGATAAAATTTCATTCGTCGCGTAATTTGGATCGTTTTTCGCGTCCGTTCGTGTTTCGTCGTAATTAGACGAACAACGGGACCGTACGGCCAAACGAACCGACATCTGGCATATTTTTGAGCATGTCTCATATCCCTTATGTTTAGGCATCATTGTAGAGCCTTGAAAAGGACTTAACGGGCCTTAAATGCGTCAAAAATGACATTTAGCATGTGCAAGGGCTGAACCTGTAATTCAGCAAACTTGTTTCTGATCTCGACAACTTTCAAAGGTGGTTTTAAACCTGGATTCACCTGATTCAGAAGTCAGAAGGACTAAAAATGTCTTTTTGTAAGATATGTGGGCTTAAAGGGGCTGTTACATGCAGTTACAGGAAGGCAGGGACCGGAAACAGCAATTCAGCAAAGTTTTTTGGCTGGGCTGGACTGCCAGGAGGGCCGCGAAGCCCTCTTGGGCCTCCTACGCGGGCTCCGAGACCTGAACAGCTGCAGAAAACCTTGTTTTGCTGCTGGTTTTGTTGGAACTGGTTTCTACACTCACAAATTCGAATCTAGGGGCTTGCCCACTGTTATATAAAACCACCTAACACTTGTTGTGATCTGGTTATAGCTCCCGACACTTGTCGCGATCCTACGAGGTCCCGAAAAGTATATAAGGAGGTGGGTTTTTACTTTCACCTCACACCTCCATTTCTTTCTGCTTTGGCTCTCTGAATTCAAGGGGATCCTGATCATATTAGGAACCTCCTTCAACCCATAGGACCTCTTGTAAGTGTCCCTTCGTGCTTAGTTAATATTATTTAGCGTTTATAGCCAAAAAGTCAAGCGTTTTCGATAAACGCTTTGACTTTTAAACGGTTGAGCCATTGTTTGCAACGAACATGGCTACGTGACCGTAATTAGGTAGGTGTTTAACCCTCGAAAGGGCACCTCCTAATTACCACGTTTACTTAGTTAAATTGTCGGGTCAAATAAAAGTCAAACGGGTGAGTTTTAAATAAAATTCATAACTATTAATATAAAAGCCATAAAATCAGTTTTCTCACTTTAATAACTTGGTAAATATTAGTTGAACATATCTAAAGCATGTTCAACCCAACAATTTTAAGTATAGGCTCGGTTCGGAACCGAAAGTCGCAAAAGTTGACTTTTGCTTTGACTTTCAGTTCTGACCCGATTTAGGTTAGTTTAGATATGCCTTAGGATTCCTTTAGGACCAGGTTATAGGTTAGTGTAACCCTCTAAGGTTATACAACTTGGTTCCTTAGTTATCCGATTCATATGCATGTTTCCGTTAAATGCCTAAATGTTGACTATTATGCCCTTTTAACCTTAAAACGAAATTTTTGAAAATGTGAGAGAATAGAAACCTTCATTACTGATTTATAAACTTTTCCCTAAAATTTGACATCAGTTTGAGGTCTAGATTATGAGTTATGCTCATTAGCGTAAATGAAAAGCTTTTTATTAATTAAACGACGTAATTAGCATAAAGCCTATCTAAAACCAATTTTTGATACCAAACTTTTTACCTACTGATGTAAAATAATATTTTGGGATTTTTGAAGATTTTTATTTATTTTTAGGCTGAGCATAACATAGGGTTCTAGCCTTGATTCGGTAATTGCCGGTTTTGCCCTTTTGGCCATAAAATGAGTTTTACATAACATTTTGATACCAAACTTTTTGCTACTGATTTTATATGATAAATAAAACATTTTAAGCTTTCTGGAATGATAAAAATATCAGCTTTTCTTATAAAACCCAGAAATCGCTTAAAATCGCCTTTTTAGGCGTTTTTAACGCATAGTATAAGTTAAAACTATTTTCAACATATAACGTTTGATACCTACTGATGTTTTAAGTAAATTTTCATAATTAAGCAGTAGGCAAAAGTTTTAAACTCAGAATTCTAATTTTGACCTTTAAAGCTTAAGTGAAATTACCAAAATGCCCCTTCGGTGCATAGTTTGGTTATAATTAATAAATTTCACATATATGTAATACCCTACTGATATAGCTTATTAAATTAAATATTTTTACTGATTATATCAGACTAGGACCTCAGATAAATTAAGTATTTTTACTGATTAGTATTTTTACATACGGTTATAGAGAGTGGTTTTTCTGAATGGATGAGCATAACACACATATTGATGGCAGCGGCAGACCTTCATACTCGTTTGAGGGTTTGGCCAGCCGAGTTATTGATGTAGATGGTAATACGTGGTTACCTCGACGAGGCACAGTTCAGACGTCTCCAACTGAACCCCATATGATTAACATAATCGATGAATTGTCTAAGTTTTCTGTTCCAACCTCGGCTGAAAACCTCCGGCCTGTTAGGTCTGATTTTGATGTTGCTTCAGCGGCTGGTCAAGGGAACACAAAATCTTCCGGGCGACTGAACCGTTATCGTTTGCCAAAGTTGTAAACAACACTAAGGAGAAAGTGAAGGTGAATTTTAGGGAGATGGAGTCTACCGAGGCTGTTGATGGAGCTGATGTTGTCATTCCGTTGTCTTCGGTTAAACAAGTCACGGACAGGTATGCAAACACTCTCTATGGGTATTTCTTGGGTAAACGTCTAGCATTTCCTGTGGTGGATTTTTTTCGCAAAGAGCAACTGGGTTAAGTATGGTCTGTCGAGATTAATGATGAATGCAAACAGATTCTTTTTCTTTAAGTTTAAAACAAAGGAAGGGATGGACAAAATGTTAGAGGATGGGCCATGGTTGATAAGAAATGTTCCGATAATTTTGAAGGAGTGGTCGGCCTCTGTCAAATTAGAGAAGGAGGATATTAAAGCTATTCCAGTTTGGGTAAAGATGCATGATGTGCCGTTAGCGGCATATACTGAGGATGGTATTAGCTTGGTTGCCTCTAAGATAGGGGTGCCCAAGATGTTGGATTCGTATACTGCCACGATGTGTGCTGAGTCTTGGGGTAGAAGTAGTTATGCTAGGGCTCTTATTGAAGTTCAGGCGGGGGCTGATTTAAAGAGGAGTGTTACTGTTGCAATTCCATCTTTAGATGGTAATGGTTATTCAAAGGTGGAGGTTAAAATTGAATATGATTGGGAGCCTTTAAGGTGTTCTTCTTGCTGTGTGTTTGGTCATGAAGATAGCTCGTGCCCAAAGAACCCTCAGGTTGTTTTGAATGGGGAATCTGGAAAGATGGGTGATGATTTTCAGGTTGTAGGTTCCAAAAAGAAGAAAGCTAACAACCAAGGCCTCCACATGAAAAATCAGAAACCCAAGTTAGTTTATAGACCAATTATCAAACCTAAACCAAAACAGTCCTTGAGGAATTCGAACCAGGTTTCAACGTATAACCCATTTGATGTCCTTAAGGACGATAATGTAGATCAGGGAGGTATCACGGTGGGTCGAGTGGAGAAGAAGGCTACACAGACTAGTGACAAGCAGGATTCGGATGAAGAGGAGGTTGTTGAAGTCTATAATGAAACTAATGATTTTATGATTTCGGGTACACGTTCTTCATCTTCAAGAGCCGGGGCAACCACATCTTCCACAAAGTTCTACAATGGATAGACGGTTTTTGTTTCGTGTTAAGGGGCGGATGGTGTGTGACTTTTTCGTCTTTGATGATGGAGGTTGAGGGTTTTTGTTTTGGTGTCTATTGTTTTGTCTACTTTATTGTTCGTGATGTAAAGTAGGCTAGGTTATGTGGTGTCTTTGATACATTTGTTTTTTGGTTTGCATATATGGGGCATGTCCTGTATATGAACTAGTGTGGAACTCATCCTCACTACTTGTTCTTATTTGCGGTTTGTTTTAATAGAATCACCGGGGTAACCCATTACCCAAAAAAGATTATTATTTAACCTCACTTATAACCTTTAAAATGACCTAAATACCCCTACAGGGCATAAATTGGTTTTAAATTCGTTTTGGGCATAATGGAATCCTACTGATATCACAACATATTAAAGGCATATTAACTTAGGAAACCTGTTCATGACTCTTTTGGTTACCCGTTACGCACTTTTCGCGTTCGGATCGGCTTATGTAATTAGTTTGCATAAATTAGCCGAAACGGGTCAAACCTTATCATTTTTATCTCAAAAATCCAGAATGTGTTTAATTTACCCTTATTACACAAGTATACAAGCTTGTCGGGTCTAAACCACATTCTAATCCGGTCTTCGCTTAATCATGCGTTTTGAATCGTATCTTCTTTTTTTAACTAACCGGTCTAAGTTTAGGCTTAATTAAAGACCCGTTAGGAATCTAATAGGTTATTAAAAACCTTTGTTCCAGATTTAGGAGCCCAGTAAAAGCTATCCGTACTTGCTGATTTGATATACGGCTGGGATTGAATTTATATTTAGCTCAGGTAAATACTTTTAACTTATTTTCCCTATACGGGCTTGGGGTACGGTATATAAAATACCGCTTGGTCGGGCATTGAATTTTGATCGTATGAAGGTTAATTTATTGATATAACCCGTTTAAACTGTTTTGTTTGCTTAAAGCCTTTGGGGGTTTAATGACCATCTCCCGGATATCCTTGGCATCATTTTAAGAAATGGCCACGACCTAAGCACGGGGTGTAGGCGTACACCCAACAGTGCATATATAAATAATAAGGTATAACCGCCGGTTTCGGGAATAACTCGCCGCGGGACTATATCATGTGGTGTGTCTATTAATCTTTAACCCGGTGTCAATCCGGGCTACTGAACGTATAAGAAACATGTGATTCTTTTACAAGTTTATATATAAATAATTATTCCAAGTTATAAAAAGTTTTGTGCCATGTGCATTCAAATCAATTTTCTTAAACGTTTTCAAAATGAGTCAGTTAAATTGTATTTACCAGTGTAAACTGACGTATTTTCCCAAAAAGGCTAAGTGCAGGTACTAATCGGAATAGGCTGGCCTCTCCTAGCATCAAATAAAAGTCTCGCAAGCTTAGATGCCTTAAAGTCTGTTGAACAAAGTTTCTTTTTATCTTTTGATCCGCCTGTGGATCTTTTACAACCGTATTTGTAATACTTGATATTACTCTTTATCGGATTGTAATATATTTATCTTTTGCTTTCGCTGTGCATTTAAATTGTGTTGTTTGACTATGATGATATTAACTACGTCACGATACTCCCCACCGGGCCCACCGGTAATATGTGGAAATATCGGGGTGTGACAGGCGTGAACTAATGGATCTGGGCACTAGTCAATGATGATAGACATTGACGTTAGGGCACTAACTTACTTCAGTCAGTGGTTGATATGGTAACGGGTCTAGTGGATAACATGGGGTAGCCCCAACTGCTTATGGTTTGGGAAACAAGGAACGGATTAACTACTGATTTTCAAAGGAACTTATGGTGTTTGGAACAACTTTAAATGGACAACTAACTATGAACTCGCTCAACTTTGTTGTTGACTCGTTGTTACATGCCTTGCAGGTCGTTAGAGGTTTAGCTGGAGCTTGCAGGGGAGCAGGAGTCGTTGTGGGACATGGACCGTTGTGTGCCATGTTAAACTTTATGAACATTTAAACTTATACTTTGGTTTTTAAACTTTATGCTTCCGCTGGTAACTTGAATTCGATTTACTTGTTTTGAACACCAATTATATTGTGTGGTTGGACTTTTATTTATTTAATTACATTGTTCAATATGATTGGTGGCTAGATCCTGGTCAGTCACGCCTCCTGCGGTGATACTCCGCTTGTGGATTTTTGGGGGTGTGACAGATTGGTATCAGAGCCATTGGTTATAGTGAACTTGGTTTTAAAAGGGGAAAAGCTTTTAGACAAAACCAGAATATAACCTATACAGTGCTCAATGATCCACAACGACGCTTCGCTCCACGTGCAAGACTCGACACTATAGGCGATATGGTTGATGTTTGTATTGCCTACTTATTAGTTTACATAGTGCATTGTTAATGGCATGCTTAGTTAATGTAGCAACTGTTGTTTGAAACCCTGTGTGTTTGCTCTCTTCTGTCATCCTATTCTTATGCGTTTTTGCGACACTTCTCTCACTTGTGTTTCCTTTGATATGAAGATCATGAGTGGACGTCTGAATTTGACTCAAGCCCAACTGACGGCTCTAATTAACGAACGAGTTGCTGAGGCACTCGCAGCAGCCCCTGCCGGAGGTATAACCTGCCATTCCGACCTATCTTAGGATGTTAGATCCTACTCTCGTGCTTAACCTTGTCTTTTCTTTCTCATGCGACAGGTCAGCATGCTCAGCCTCCCGTGTGTACATTCAAAACTTTCATGGATTGCCGACCCAGTACCTTCAACGGCACAGAAGGAGCTGTAGGTCTTCTCCACTGGTTCGAGAAGATCGAATTCGTCTTTGAGATGTGTGAATGCCCTGAGGCTCGTAGGGTGAAATTTGCTACTGGAACACTCGAAGGTGCTGCGTTAACTTGGTGGAACGCACAGGTTCAAATGCTAGGGTTGGCACCTGCTAATGCCACCCCATGGAATGACTTCAAAGATCTGATCAAGGAGGAGTACTGTCATCGCGACGACATTCACAAGCTAGAGGTGGAGTTTTACAATCTGAAGATGACGGGGTCTGAAATCGAAGCGTATACGAAAAGATCGAATGAATTGGCTGTATTGTGCCCTACTATGGTGGATCCTCCTATCAAACGTATCGAGCTGTACCTCAAAGGTTTAGTGCTAGAGATTCAGAGCCATGTGACTGCGGCTAACCTTGGCACCATCCAGCAAGTCATTTGACTATCCCATCGCCTCACTGATCAGGCAGTTGAGCAGAACAAGCTGCCTAAGCGTATTAGTGCTACCACCACTTCTGATGCTCCTAGCGACAACAAGCGCAAGTGGGATGGAAATTCGAGCAAAGGTTCTACTTCCGTTCAGTCTCAGTCTCAGCAGTGAAGGACTGATGACTTCAAGAGCCATGGTCAGCAACCCTCAAGTAATCAAAGTCAAGGTCAGAGTGGATACAAAGGAAATCACCCCAAATGCAATCGTTGTGGCTTTCACCACAGCGGACGGTGCACTAAGGGCAACTGTCAGAGATGTAACAAACATGGTCATGCGACCAAGGATTGCAGGAGCCTCTATCCCGCGAATCAGCGACGACAGCAACAGCAGCAGACTCCACAGAAGGATGTTATGAGTAAATGGTGTTCCACGGGTAACACTAATTTTAACTTATTGTGTTGCTCGCTTTGTGTTTTAGGACCGGACTCTCATGAGCATTTGTTCTTTGAGTGCGGATATGCTTCTCAAGTATGGAATGGTGTTAAAGTAAAAGCGGGTATGGGCCATATTCAAGCTAATTGGGCTGCAATCTTTGCTTTCTTGGATCAGGTGGCGACATCTACAAAGGCTCAACATATTATTGCAAAACTTATTGTTGGGGCATCGGCTTACTTTGTGTGGCAGGAACGAAATAGAAGACTCTTTTCTAATAAAAAGAGAACCTCGGATCAGCTTATTGAGATGGTGTTATCTACCGTTCGATTAAAACTTCATACCATGAGGTTTAAAAGAACGACTCAGATTGAAGGGATTTTGCGGGATTGGAGTTTGCCTCGTGGTCTGGTGATTGCTGATGATGATCTCGGCTAATTTTATAACTTGTTTTGAGTTTAGTGACCGAGTGTCTTAGTATGAACTAGTTTTGGTTGTGCATTGTTGCTTGTAAACTCTAGGATGGCATGTCATGCTAGAGAATTGGGGATTATGCTTTTTTCCTCACTTGTTTTTTATTGGTTGATGTTATAAAATTTTACCGGGGTAACCCTTTACCCCAAAAAAAAAAAAACAGCAGCAACAGAGGGGTAACAACAAAGGATGCTTTCAGTGTGGTGCTGAAGGCCACTTCAAGAGAGACTGTCCCCAGCTGAACCAGAATCAGAACAACAACAATAACCAGGGAAATGGAAACAATGGGGGTAACAATGATGGCAATGGTGCCAGGGGACGTAATTTCGTGATTGGTCAGGGTGAAGCGAGGAATGATCCCAACGTTGTGACGGGTAAGTTTCTACTGGATGACTTCTTTGTTTCAGTATTATTTGATTCGGGTGCCGATACTAGTTACGTGTCCTTAAAAGTTAGTTAGATGCTTAAGCGTGCCCCAACACTTTTGAACACCAAGCACACTGTAGAACTAGCAAACGGTAAAAGTCTAGAGGCCACACACATAGTTAAGGGTTGTAATCTTGTTCTTGCTGGTCAAACCTTCTCTATCGACCTTATCCCTATCGTCCTTGGTAGCTTTGACGTCGTCATTGGGATGGATTGGTTGTCTCAACATCAAGTGGAGATTCTTTGCAAGGAGAAAATCGTCCGTATTCCTCGCTCTGGTGAAGAACCTCTTGTGATTCAGGGTGACAAGAGTGGTGCTGTAGTAGGCATCATATCTTTCCTTAAGGCCCAGAAGTGCTTACGAAAGGGCCACGCAACTATTCTAGCCCTTGTTACTAACGCATCAACGAAAGAGAAGAAGATAGAAGACTTTCCTATTGTGCGCGACTTTCCCGAGGTATTTCCTGAGGAATTACCTGGTCTTCCGCCTCATCGTCAGGTCGAGTTTCAAATCGAGCTAGCTCCTGGAGCGGCACCAATAGCTCGTGCACCTTATCGTTTAGCTCCATCAGAACTAGAAGAACTGTCCGCGCAACTACAAGAACTCTTGGACAAGGGTTTCATTCGTCCTAGCTCTTCGCCCTGGGGAGCTCCAGTCTTGTTTGTGAAGAAGAAAGACGGTACCTTTCGAATGTGTATTGATTATCGCGAACTCAACAAGGTGACCGTGAAGAATCTTTTTCCTCTCCCGCGTATCGATGACCTATTCGACCAGCTGCAAGGGTCGAGCTTCTATTCCAAGATTGATCTGAGATCGGGTTATCATCAACTGAGAGTCAGAGACGAGGACATCTCCAAGACAGCATTTAGAACTCGTTACGGGCACTACGAGTTTTTAGTCATGCCTTTCGGGTAGACAAATGCACCTGCGGTCTTCATGGATCTCATGAACCGAGTGTGCAAACCTTACCTGGATAAGTTCGTTATTGTTTTCATCGGCGACATCCTGATCTATTCTAAGAGTCAGGAGGAAGACGAGCATCATCTGCGGCATATTTTGGAACTTTTTTGAGCAGAGCGGCTTTATGCTAAGTTTTCGAAATACGACTTTTGGCTTCGTGAAGTCCATTTCCTAGGCCACGTGGTAAACGGGGATGGGATTCATGTGGATCCATCCAAGGTTAACTCGATCAAGAACTGGCCTGCACCCAGTACACCAACTGAAATCCGCCAATTCTTGGGTTTGGCAGGTTACTACAGGAGATTTATCAAGGATTTCTCAAAGATTGCACAACCTCTCACTTCACTAACTCAGAAGGGCGTCACCTATCGGTGGGGTGATGCGCAGGAATCTGCGTTTCAGCACTTAAAGAATAGACTTTGTAGCGCACCTATCCTCTCGCGACCTGAAGGCACAGACGATTTTGTGGTCTATTGCGACGCGTCAATCCAAGGACTTGGTTGTGTGTTGATGCAACGTGACAAAGTCATTGCGTATGCATCACTCCAACTTAAGGTTCACGAAAGGAACTACACTACCCATGATCTGGAGCTGGGAGCTGTTGTTTTCGCACTCAAGATATGGAGGCATTACCTGTACGGTACCAAGTGCACCATTTACACCGATCACAGGAGTCTCCAGCATATCTTCGAACAGAAGGAGTTGAACATGCGACAGCGTCGGTGGGTCGAACTCCTTAATGATTATGAGTGCGCGATCAAGTACCATCCGGGCAAAGCCAATGTTGTGGCTAACGCCCTCAGTCGAAAGGAGAATAAACCTAAGCGTGTACGTGCGTTACAGCTTACCATTCACTCTAGTCTTCCCGCTCAAATTCGTGATGCTCAGGTCGAAGCATTGAAAGCAGGGAAGATCAGGGCTGAGTCCCTGCGAGGATCGAAGAAACGGTTAGAACAAAAGGAAGACGGTGCTTACTACGTAACAGGGCGCATCTGGGTTCCATTTTATAGAAACCTCCATGAGCTTGTGATGGATGAAGCGCACAAGTCTCGTTACTCGGTACATCCTAGTTCGGATAAGATGTACCACGATCTCAAGACTACGTACTGGTGGCCCCACATGAAAGCCAACATAGCAACCTACTTTAGTAAATGTTTGACTTGTGCGAGAGTCAAGATCGAATACCAGAAACCATCAGGCCTACTTCAACAACCAGAGATACCGACATGGAAATGGGAGCAAATTTCCATGGACTTCGTTACTGGCTTACCTAGATCTCAACGAGGAAATGACACCATTTTGGTGATCGTGAATCGATTGACAAAGTCTGCACACTTCCTGGCTATAAAGGAAACGGATAAGTTTTCTACACTTGCAGATGTCTACCCGAAGGAAGTAGTTTCAAGGCACGGGGTGCAAACCTCCATCATTTCTGATCGTGACTCACGTTTTACATCTGAATTGTGGCAAACGATGCACAAGTCCTTTGGCTCTCGATTAGACATGAGCACGGCGTATCACCCTCAGACGATTGGGCAGTCTGAACGCACCATCCAAACCCTTGAAGACAAGCTTCGAGCATGTGTAATCGACTTTGGTAAGGTTGGGAATGGCATCTTCCTTTTGTGGAGTTTTCGTATAATAACAGTTACCACACAAGTATCCAGGCTGCTCCGTTCGAGGCATTGTACGGACGGAAGTGTCGATCACCTCTTTGTTGGGCAGAGGTTGGCGACAGCCAAATCACTGGCCCAGAGCTTGTAGTAGATACAACAGAGAAGATTGCTCAGATACGACAACGAATGGCGGTAGCTCGTGACCGTCAGAAAAGCTACGCTGATAAGCATAGGAAACCACTCGAGTTCCAGGTTGGGGATCGAGTGATACTTAAAGTCTCACCTTGGAAAGGTGTAGTTCCTTTGGTAAACGAGGCAAACTCAACCCGCGATATGTTGGACCTTTCGAAATCATTGAGAAAATTGGCAAGGTGGCTTACAAACTGAATCTACATGAAGAACTCAGTGGAGTTCACAACGTATTCCATGTGTCAAATCTGAAGAAGTATCTGTCAGATGAGACCCTCATAGTTCCTCTCAAGGAGCTCACTATCGACGATCAGCTGTGATTCGTTGAGGAACCAGTAGAGATTACTGACCGAGATGTTAAGGACCTCAAGCGCACCAGAATACCCCTTGTTCGAGTTCGTTGGAACTCCCGTCGTGGCCCAGAGTTTACCTGGGAACGAGAAGACCAAATGAAACACAAGTATCCCCAGTTGTTCGAGAAAAGTGCAACCACTACTGAGGCTGAAGCTACTGCGGAATTTCGGGACGAAATTCCAAACCAACGGGGGGATGATGTGACACCCCAGGAAAACCAGGAAACCACACAACTTAACTAGCTTCCTCAGTAAGCACGTGCTAAATTTCGGGACGAAATCTCTTTCAAGTTGGGGATGATGTGACAACCCGAGTTTTCAAGGTCTTTCCTCGACACGTTATTTGTTTCACAATTATGTTTGCATAGCTTGTTTGCTTGTAATTGTACACGTTTGATTATATGTTTGAGATATTGTGTTATTCGTTAATATATGATTAATGTGATTAGGATGTTTGGTTTTATAAACTTTTGAACTGTTTGCAATCAAAACCATACTCGATGAAACTTAGGTGTTTCACCACAAACCATCTCTACGAAACATTGGGAGTTTCGCCATCTCTCACTCGACGAAACCTAGAGGTTTCGTCATGTGCATGTCGACGAAACTTAGGAGTTTCGCCAGTTGGGCCAGCGGCCCAAGCAAGGCTCAGTTATGAGCCGGTCATGTTACCTAGTTTCTTTATATATTCGCATATCCGTATGATAGCGAAACCCTAGACACTTTCTTCCTCCCTTGAAAACCCGACGGCAGCTTTCATTCCTTGAAGCTCTATCGCCGCACGTAATCCCTGGACTATCATTCGAACCGGTTAGTTTAGTGCTAATGTTTATTTGTTTATGAATTGATGATAAATACATGATGATCGATGGATATTCAACGTCTTGATGATCCATGAAGGCATGATTTGTGTGTTTGTTGGTTAATGTGTCTAAATGTTTGATCCGAACCTGTATGATAATCGCATGGTGTGTTGGTATTAATAGTCAGATGTAGAATAGGGTTGTATGATAAGAATTGTGCTGATGACGACTAACTAACAGACTAGGGTTTCATGATAAACGATGATGACGAATGCCTGATAATCACAACGATTTGCTTAGGATGGATGAGGATTGAATGATTGGATCTGATCGTATGTGCAAGGTGTTAAAAGCATGATTAGGGTTCGATAGGTTTATGTAAAGTGATATTCACAGATGGATTAGTATGGTAAACAAATCTTAATGTGCATGTATGATTCTTGATTTAGACTTACATTCTAAGTTATGCTGTTCTGATGAGCAACGGCATTAGGGTTCTTGTTGTCTTCTGTTATTGAAGAAAAACCCAGGTCGACGAAACCCAGGGATCCGACGAAACATATGTGGACTTTCATCACACGCTTTCACGACGAAACATTATAGGTTTCGCCACTTAACATCTCGACGAAACTCCACAAGTTTCGTCACTTGGTGTCTCGACGAAACTCTATAAGTTTCGTCGTGTTTCGCCGTCCAGTGTATGGTTCACAACAGATTGTGTTTAACATGTGTATGAAATCTGACTAATTGATCATGATTGAGGAAATATGAATTTGCATGCGAAACATAATTATGAACTGTGTACTTGATTGAGTAGTATAACTGCTATGTGTTAATCAGTGATCATTACTTTGCAACCACTCCATGATTATAATTTACATGAAAACAATGCGAACGTAAACTGATCATGTTTGTATGCATACTATAATAGGCTTTGACTGATTAACTGTGAACAAGTAGATTAATAAACCGAGCAAACCAAGGTGAGTTCACACTTTCTATAAGGCATGGGATTCCCGGTGGTTGGGAATGGGTAAAGGATTTAATCGGAAACTGCGTGACCTCCTGGTTTGGAACACGTACCACATCCTCTTTATTGAAGGGTGATAACATGTACTAAGGATTTAATCGAAACCTGCGTGATCTCCTGGTTTGGGGACACTGTGACAACTTGTGTTCTCATTTTACGTTTCACTACGTATTACCGTTCTACATCTTATGTTAAAATTAATTTAACATATATTTACGCGAAATTATAAATTTAAACCAACGAGGTTAGTGTGATACCTAATCGAAATCTGAATATTGATGGTAGACGTGGAATTGTGTCTAATAATCAGTATGAACCTCGAATGATGAATGTAATAGATGAGTTGGAAAAAGTAACAGTTCCTGTGGAAAATGTTTATGCGAATAAGCATCAGGAGGAACAGGTATCTTATGCGCAAAAGGTGATGATGAATCCTAGTACTAAACGTGAAGTTAACTTCAGAAAATTGGAATCCATGGAGACTCACCAAGAAGCTGATATAGTAATTCCAAGGGAGGTAGTTAAGAAGGTCCAAGACAGGTTTGACAATGTTTTATTTGGATACTTTCTGGGGAATAGATTACCGTTTCCGGTGGTTGAGTATTATGTTAAAAATGTGTGGTCGAAGTTTGGATTTGCTAAGATTATGATGAATGCTGAAGGTTTCTTTTTCTTCAAATTTGATTCTAAGGAAGGAATGCATAAAGTTCTTGAGGGAGGGCCTTGGTTAATTCGCAAAGTTCCTTTATTCCTTAATATCTGGTCGCCATCAGTTAGTCTGAAAAAGGAAGGCATAAAGTCGGTTCCTATATGGGTTAAGCTTCATAATGTTCCGATCTCTATTTATACGGATGATGGCCTTAGTTTGTTGGCGTCGAAGATTGGAGTCCCAAAGAGATTGGATAGCTATACAGCAGATATGTGTGCCAATAGTTGGGGTAGGAGCAGTTTTGCTAGAGCTTTGATTGAGGTTAGTGCGGATGAGGTTCTTAAGGATCAAATAGTTGTAGCAATTCCGAAATTGGATGATGAGGGTTTCATTATGGAAAGTGTGAAGGTTGAGTATGAATGGAAGCCGCACCGGTGTGCTGAATGTTGCATCTTTGGTCACAATGATCAGAACTGTCCAAAAACTGTTAATCCCAAACCGAAGCAAGTAATGGTGGATGCGGAAGGCTTTATCACGGATAAGAGAAAGGTTGCTAAGTTTGGAGTTGGGCAAAAGAAACCGAAACTTGTTTATAAGCCGAAAACTAACAGATTCGCTGCGAGTACTTCTGGAACGAAGACTGGTACCAGCTCGGGGTCTATTAAAATCAAAACAGGTAATTCGTTTGGTGCTTTAGCGAATGATGATGGGAATGGAGACGAGAACATTGCTGAAAAGGAAGATGGGATGAATAAAAAGAATGAAAGACAATCACAGATTGATAGTGAGATGAAAGAGGTTACACCGACGGAGATGGCACAATTTATGAAGAATGATCTGCCTAAAAATTCTGAGGGGGCAAGCACTCCCGGTCCAAATGGTTTAAATGGGTAGCATCATTACCTGGAATGTTAGGGGATTGAACCGGCCCCTGAAACAAAGTGAGGTTCGTTCTATTGTTGCTGATAATAAATTAGATATGTGTGCAATCCTTGAATCGCATGTGGATGTTACTAAGCTGGCTAATATTTGCAAGTATGTGTTCCGTAAGTGGTGTTGGACGTCTAATGGTGATTTATGCACTCGAGGCACGAGAATTATCTTGGGGTGGAATCCTGATATGTTTGATGTTATGGTTCTTTACCAATCTGATCAACTTATCCACACTCAGGTAATTATAAAAGATAGCAAAAAGAGTCTTTTTTGTTCGTTTGTGTATGCTGAAAATAAGTACTAAGACCGTAGAATGCTCTGGGATGATTTATGCAAGCATAAGTTGTTTTGTCATGGTAAGCCGTGGGTAGTTATGGGGGACTTTAACACAGCTCTCAACTATGAGGATTCTTTATTTGGGTCTTCCAGCAAGTCTATTGGTATGCGGGAGTTTCATGATTGTATCCATCAAGCTGAATTATTCGATATTAATGCTCATGGGCTGCAATACACTTGGAGTCAAAAGCCAAAGAGTGTAGTGGGTCTTCTCAAAAAGTTTGATAGAATTATGGGTAATGTTTCGTTCATTGATCAATTTCCTGATGCATTCGCTATGTTTCACCCTTTTCGGGTGTCAGACCATACTCCGTGTATTCTTAGAATGATGGGCTCCAATGGGAATAGGCCAAGGCCTTTTAAATTCCCGAACTTTATTGTGTCAAAACCAGAATTTCAGGAGTCTGTGAAACAGGAGTGGATGAAACAATGGATGGTATCGCTATGCTTTCTGTTGTTAAGAAAATGAGGAACTTGAAACCTAGGTTGAGAAAGATTCTTTTCAATCAGGGTAATTTACATAAGAGGGTTATTGATTTGAGGAAAACATTGGATGAAATTCAGATTCAAGTGGATCAGAATCCTATGGATGTTCGGTTAAGGCAGCTGGAGACGCAATGTCTACAAGAATTTCAATCTGTGGCTTATGATGAAGAATGTTATCTAAAACAGAAATCTAAGGTTGAGTGGCTTTGCGCGGGAGATTCGAATACCAGGTTCTTTCATAATTCAGTTAAGGCTCGAAATGCTCGAACAAAAATTCATAGTATCACGGATAGCATGGGAACTCGACATGAAGGTGATCAAGTAGCTGATGTGCTGGTTTCGCATTATACCAATTTTTTGGGGATGGACTGTTCGGTTAATGAGGTTAACTTGGATGGCCTCTTCATTAATGTTTTAAGTAGGGAGGTTGCGGATCAAATGGTTTCTCAGGTTTCTCGAGAGGAAGTTAAAACTGCTATGTTCAGTATTAGAGAGGATAAAGCTCCAGGTCCTGATGGGTACACTTCGGCGTTTTTTAAGCATGCATGGGAGATTGTTGGTAACGAAGTTACGGATGCAGTATTACAATTTTTTGAGAATGGTAAGCTTCTAACTCAGGTTAATCATACTATTCTTGCATTGATCCCGAAAAAAGAAGTTCCGGATTCAGTTCTTGATTACAGGCCGATATCTTGTTGCAATGTGATTTATAAATGCATAAGTAAAATTATCACGGATCGCCTAAAAGGAAGTTTGGGAAATCTTGTTAGTATCAACCAATCAGCGTTTGTGCCGGGGCGGAGAATTTCTGACAATATTCTTCTCACACAAGAATTAATGCATAATTACCATCTTAACAGGGGTCCGGCTAGATGTGCTTTCAAAATTGATATACAGAAAGCATATGATACGGTTAATTGGTCTTTCTTGAAAATTATTTTGATTCGATTTGGGTTTCATCATAAAATGGTTGAATGGATTATGACATGTGTGTCGACAGTTTCTTATTCGTTGAGCATCAATGGAAACCTTCATGGTTATTTTAGAGGTAAACGAGGGTTACGTCAGGGTGATCCTATGTCTCCTTATTTATTCACGTTAATCATGGAGATTCTCTCTCGTTTGCTTCAACAGGCTGCTTCCTCTCCGTTTAGATATCATGCTCATTGTGCTAAACAAAAAATAATTAATGTCTCCTTTGCTGATGACTTATTTATTTTTGTTCATGGAGATGTTGTCTCGGTTAAAAGGGTCAAGGAGGCGCTTCAGACGTTTACTAACATTTCTGGTTTGGCTCCTAGCCCAGCGAAAAGTACAGTTTTCTTCTGTAATGTTCCTCACTCGATTAGACAGGAAATTCTGGATATTATGCCTTTTCAAGAGGGTGTTATGCCGGTTCGCTATCTGGGGGTTCCTCTCATCTCTTCTAGACTTCTCTTTAAAGATTGCAAGGTTCTTATTGATCGAATGGAAAAGAAGATTAATAACTGGATGACAAAGTCGCTATCCTTTGCTGGTCGGTTGCAACTTATAAATTCAGTTTTATCTTCTATGCATATCTATTGGGCTTCTGTTTTCATTATTCCTACTCGGGTTATCAAGGAGCTTGAAAAAAGAATCCGTAGATTTTTGTGGAATGCAGGATCGGAGGGCAAAATCCGCGCGAAAGTTGCTTGGAAAGATGTGTGCTTGCCGAAACAAGAAGGTGGTTTGGGCATACGAAGTATATCGGATGTTAATAACTCGCTTATGGCTACGCATGTTTGGAGCATTTTAACTAAACGTGAGTCCATTTGGGTGAGATGGATTCATGAATATAAGTTAAAAGGGAGAAATTTTTGGGAGGTTCCTTGTCGAGGAAGTATGAGTTGGGGATGGCGGAAAATTTTGGCTATTCGGAGCATTGTGCGGCCTCACATATGGTTTTTACTAAAAAGTGGGCTGCAAACAAATGTTTGGAGTGATAACTGGTGCCATATGAGTCCTCTTATTTCCTTTATTACTCCTCGATCTATAGCTAATGCAGGTTTTAATTTGAAATCATCGGTCGCGGATGTCATTGATGAGAATGGGCAGTGGAGGTGGCCTCAAGCATGGCTAGACTTATTTCCGGTTTTAATAAATCTTCAAATACCCCATCTGATTGATAATGCTATGGATCGGCTAGTTTGGAAAGCTGTGGATGGGAAGTTTGGCGACTTTAAGTCCTCTCATGTTTGGGATATGGTTCGAAATAGGGATAATAATGCAACCTGGGCTAATATGGTTTGTTTTCTCAATGTGTTCCGCGCCACTTATTCCATATGTGGTTGGTGTTCAGGAATAAATTGAAAACGCAGGATAGGTTGGCAGTTTGGGAAGCAGGAAGTGCAACGAATCTAAACCTCATGTGTTGCCCTTTGTGCCATTATGATCGTGATAGCCGAGATCATCTATTCTTTCAATGCGTGTTTGCGGATCAAGTATGGGCAAATGTGAAGGGTATGGTGAACATGGATAGCGTGGATAATACATGGCAATCCTTAATGGGTTGGGTTGAACACCATTCTAACTCGAAGACAGTAGATGATATTGTGTGTAAATTGGTAGTTGCGGCGACCTCGTACTACATATGGCAAGAGAGGAACAGTCGGCTTTTTACTTCTAATCATTTAACTGCGGTTCAAGTGGCTGAGAAGATTAAAAGTTCAGTTCGTCTAAGACTTATGGGCTTCAAGTTTCGATTGGAGTCTACTAGGAAGAGGATATTTGAATCATGGAAGATTAGTGACACTAACGATGGTGATCCGGATCCGGGCTAGATTTTTAATGTTGGTTGTTTAGGCCGGCCTTGTGTTCTTTTTGATTCGGCCGTGGTTGTTTATTTTGTTGTCTTGACGTTTGTGTCTGGATGTTTGTTGCTTGGTTTTGATGTCTTGGTGTCCTAGGCTTGGTTTTGTCAAGTCTAGTTGATGTGTTGCTTTGACACATCTTTGTTTTATTGGTTTATATATAAAATTCACCGGGGTAACCCTTTACCCAAAAAAAAAAAGATATATTATATACTTATAACCCGGTTAGCGTGACCCGAACCGCTTCACCCTCTTTACGGTTTGCGGCCCGATCAAGCCTAGCCCAAACACCCCCACGGTTGCTAGAGCCCACTCGCTACCAGCCCGTTTCCTCCCTTATCTCTGATTTCGGCCCAAGTAAGACAAGCCCAAACCACCAAGCCCAACCCTTGTGTTGAGCGCATACACATATGTATGCGTACGTGTGTGTGTGAGTAACAAAAAAAAAACCTAAACGCTAGTTCTCTACTCTCCTCTCTCTCGCATCTACGGCAGAACACACCCCCCCCCTAACTGCGGTTCCTTCCCTTCGGTGCTCTCTCTTGCTCGCATCACACTCTCTATTACGGTTAGTGTTTCAGTTATTTTCGGGTTGTGATTCTTACACTACATGGCTGTGTTTTTATCTTTGCTACGATTCTTGGTGTTAAAGTGGATGATTATAAGTTAAGGTTTTCTAGAAATCATGTTCGAATGGTATTTTGATCGTATAAATGTTCGATGATTAACTAGGGTTTGTTGCGGATTAGAACCTGCTGATTTGTGATAATATGTATAATGGACATGTATGTATTATTATGAGTATCTCAGCTGTGATTCTTGGATTGTTAATATTTTGGTGTACCTGCTGATACTTGTAGTTCGAAGCATTAAGATCACACATTTATAATGTTTGGATCGGTTGTGGGTTCGGTAGATATTAGGGTTACGTTTCTTTGCATGATCTCAATGTAAACCTTCGTGGTTCTTGATAAATAAGTGTTTATGCCTGATTTGATTATGCTATCTTTGCTGCGTTTTCTGTTTCAATTAAACGTTCTTGATGCATATGATGATATTAATGGATTAGGTTTGTTAGGGTTCATGTTAGTTGGGTGGTTGATCAGTTGGTTGTTTGGATTTGGTATCTTTGACAATTTTGGGTGAATAATAGTGATGAACTTGATATAAATGACCTACAATCTGCTACGGTTGATGTTGATAACTCATTGGGTTCGTTAGTGATCATTTTGGGGAGGTCGGGTAACGACAAGAGCTGAAACAGAATATGTCTAGGAATCTGCAGCCAACTTCAGTTGGCTGTAGACAGACCGTTATAAATCGAAAAATTAATTTTCTGAAGTCTAAATTATGTGTTTTCGAAAAACGAATCAAATGGCACTAGAATCATATTTTTTCGAGGCCGTTTACTATTTTTAAAGGTCCGTTTTGTACAGCAGCAAAAGCTGCGTTTTTTCTGCAGAAAATGCGTGTTGTTTTTTTCATCATAACTTGAAACCTGGATAGAGTTAGGTCACGAAATTGATACTGTAGATGGCCACTGATGTTGTTGTAACTCTCCAACTGGAAGTTCGTCAATCGGACTTACGATGAATTTTAAATGAATTTTTCTGTGGACTGCAGTCAGAAAGTGAATCTGATTGCAGCCCGGTAAATGATTTTTTTTTAAATAATTGGTAATGAATTGGATCCCAAAATTTTTACACAATAATATTTGGATCATTTAAAACATTCTGTAAAATTTTGGGAATTTTTAGAATAAGTTAACTATTTTATTAAATTACTCGAAAACAGCCCAGTTTTAGATGTTAAAGCTGAAACAATGTATGTGGTGATTTGTGTGTCTAAATGTCGGTTATGTTGTCCGATAATGATCCAACTTGTTGTATGTCAATGAAAGTGTTATGTGAGATCTCGTATGCTTGCTCTTGAGTAGTTATAGGAGGGAGGTATGTATGGGCATGATCAGTTAAAGTGAGTGCATGTTATGTGATAGATACGTGTAGGAACTTTGTGCTTTAATTGAAGTTATTAATAAACTAAATGGTAATCATATTAGGACGTGATTGACCAACACCGACCGTTAGCTATTTTAAAGAGTTCAACCGAGCAACCCAAGGTGAGTTCACACTCTTAAGGCATGGGATTCCCGGTGGGTTGGGAATGGGATTAAGAAGCTAAGATGAAACCTGTATATTCACCACTAATAGACTACATTTAATCCTGCGTATTCTCGGATTGGGAAGAATACGTACCTCTGTCCTCGGATTGGGAAGGACGCCTACACTAAACCTGCGTATTCTTGGATTGGGAAGAATACGTACCTCCGTTCTCGGATTGGGAAGGACGCCTACACTAAACCTGCGTATTCTCGGATTGGGAAGAATACGTACCTCCGTCCTCGGATTGGGAAGGACGCCTAGATTTAACCTGCGTATTCTCGGTTGGGTAGAATACGTACCTCCGTCCTCGGTTGGGAAGGACGCCAATACATATAACTAGTCTAGTGGTTTACAACATGGGGTAGCCCCCACTGGTTGTGGTTTGGGAAAACAAACGAACTGATAAACAACTGGTTTTCAAATGAACTTATTGATTTTGAGACAACTTTAAACTAGACAACTAACTGTGAACTCGCTCAACTTTGTTGTTGACTTGTTGTTACATGCCTTGCAGGTCGTTAGGTATCTATGGAGCTTGCACGAGTAGGAGGAGTCGTTGTGGGACATGGACCGTTGGGTGCCATGTTAAACTTTATGAACTTATGACTTATGTTTTGGTTTTACATTTTATGCTTCCGTTGTTTAATTTGAATTTGGTTAACTTGTTTTTGAACACCAATTATATTGTGTGGTTGAACTTTTATTTAATTTACTATATTGTTCAATATGATTGGTGGCTTGATCCTGGTCAGTCATGCCTCCTGCGGTGATACTCCGCTTGTGGATTTTGGGGGTGTGACAGATTGGTATCAGAGCCATTGGTTATAGTGAACTTGGTTTTAAAAAGGGGAAAAATCTTTTTGATATAAAAACCAGACGATAACCTGTTCAGTGCTCAACGATCCACAACGACACTTCGCTCCACGTGCAAGGCTCAACCCTCTAGGTGGTATGATTTGAGTTTATATTGCCTACTTGCTAGATTACTTTTGCATGATGCGTTGTTTATTGTATGTTTATTTAGCATAGTAGCATGCGGTCTATTAGCCTTGATGCGCTCTTTATGACACCCAATCGTTTACTTGCAATTTGACAAGTGGTGGTCAAATTCTTTTCTGTTCCCTTGTCACCCCACTACGATGACTGTTTATGTGTTCTATCTATTCATACGCTTATCTCGACATGACGCCGCCATCTGACCCTCCGTACATTCGGTTTGTATGTCAACATTCACGAAGACCAGACCTGGCTCAAACGAACCCGGGTTTAGGAGAACTATACCCACGCATCCCTGTTGACGAACCTTATCATCTCCACCGGTCGTCGTCACCAGAAACGAAGCAGTCACAATCACACGCATTCGTCGTTTTGCAACTCGAAACCCTACCAACCAAATTTTTTTTGGACAAGTGATATACTTCCGTGACCGTGATGCAACGAACTTCCCTTTTGTGCTGTGCCACCATACATCACTACTGGAATTGCTTCTAGACAACAAATTTCTTGGTTGAATTCTTCGGTTATTGTTGGACCCCTGTTTTCACTCGATTCTTCATATGAACCTCACTAATTTACTGTCTCTTCGATTGGCAACTGATATAATGAAACGCTAACAACCATACCACGATTTCCACCGAACATAAGATTTCTTTCCCTATCACCCTGTTGGGTGGATGATTCTTATCCCACTTCGATCTATACCTTCGTATACCTAACCTGGAAAATGGATGCTTTTTGATGATGGGATAGCCTTCGGGGCACTCGTGAACGGAGATACGGATCACTCAACCTACAGACTAACACGATGATCTATACGCTTACCTTACCCCTTTACTCTACAGGATCCGTATTTTAATTCCATGATAGTTTTCTTTAATATGCGGAATCTTTGCGCTGACACATGATTGTTGAATAATGTTATGCCTAAATTCTACCATTTGCTTAGACCAAACCATCACTCTCTTACCACAGTGATATTATGTTCTCGCTCCTCCCCTGCAGAGACGCAAAGATGAACACCCTCTAGCTTAGAGAATTTGGAAGACTCGACTTTCGATCATTGGTAATCACTCCTTGAAACCTTGAGTGTGATGATGTGTTGTTGATATGATTATACTCTCTTGAACACGTTTTCGCGTCTTTTCCTTGGAACCTCACGACTACACAGACGTATTTTGGATTTATTCCCACGGCCTAAGGAACTACCCCGAATTTGGTTGCTTACCAACTCGATGAATCACGAACACACCTAAGTTAATGGATCCAGGTGAACTTCGCATGTGGGCGAGTCCAACGACTTTTGATGGAAGTCTCAGTGAATCTTAACACTACAAACTTGTACGACAATCATGCTGCTATGGCAAATCCTTGTTCCGATTGATTTAACTTCGTGACATCTCTTTTGATCAGCGGCATACTTTATCTTAGCCATATACAACATGCGCACGACCAGCTGTACCATCGACATCAGGTAAACCCTGTTATGGGTTCTTAAACGCTTACTCATCGATTGCGACTACCCTTTCTCATGTTTCCACATCCATACGCGATATACTTCTGAACCCTGCGACCGCGGACACTCGCTTGGACAGGTTACACTCCACGAACGTTACTCGCTGAGCATTGGGCCATAAATATGATGATACCCCAAGTACTGTCCTTTGATCCGGATACGACCGACATAACTCCTCTGACACGACATTCGAATTTAGTCTAACCTGACGAATATGTCACTTGTTTTCTCCGACGACATCCTAATCTACTTGAAGAGCTAGTAGGGATCCGGGCGACACCCACACTTTACCATGGAGCTCCTACGACACAAACAACCTTATGTTAGCTTCCAGCGAACGACTTTTGGCGTTATGAAACTCGTTTTCTCGATCGAATGCACAAACCCTCGTAACTCTAAAGCTTGCTCAGGAATCCGCATTCCAACAGTTGAAGGTGAAACCCTATAGTACACCCATTCTTTCGTTACCAGGAGGTACAGATGATTTCGTTGTTTATTGTGACGCGTCCATCCCGGGACTTAGTTGAGAAGGTCATCGCATGCGCATCACGCCAACTCAAGGTTCACGAAAAGGGGTACACTACCCCTGACTGGGAGTTGGGAGCAGTAGTGCTTGCACTCAAGATATGGAGACATTACTTGGACGGTACCAAGTGCACCATTCACACCGATCACAAGAGTCTCCAGCATATCTTCGATCAGAAGGAGTTGAACATGCGACTGCGTCGATGGGTCGGACTCCTTAACGACTGCGAATGCATAATCAAGTACCATCCAGGCAGAGCCACTGTGGTGGCTGGCACCCTCTGTCGTGAGGAAATCAAACCTAAGCTTGTACGTGCGCTACAGCTTACCATTCACTCCAGTCTTCCTACCCAGAATCCGCAACACCCAGGTCGAAGCATTGAAAGAAGGGAACCTTTTTGCTGAGTCCATGCGGGGCATGGAAAAGCGACTTGAACCCAGGGAAGATGGTACTCACCACTTCATGGAACGTAAATGGGTTCCATCTTATGGGAACCTACAAGAGCTTGTGATGGACGAAGCACACAAGTCTCGTTACTCGGTGCATTTTGATTCTGACAAGATGTACCAAGATCTCAAGACTCTGTACCGGTGGCCCCACATGAAAGCTAACATAGCAACCTATGGTAGTAAATGTTTGACCTGTGCTGGGGTCAAGGTCGAATACCAGAAGCCATCAGGCTTACTTCAGCAACCAGAAATCTCGACACGGAAATGGGAGCATTCCATGGACCTTGTTACTGGCTTACCTAGATCTCAACGAGGAAACGATACCATTTGGGGTAATAGTGGATCGACTAACCAAGTCTGCACACTTCCTAGCTATCAAGGAAACAGATAAGTTCTCTACCCTAGCAGACATCTACCTGAAGGAAATAGTCGCGAGGCACGGCGTGCCAACCTCCATTATCTCTGATCGCGACCCACGTTTTGCTTCTGATTTGTGGCAGACGATGCACAAATCCTTTGGCTCACGTCTAGACAAGAGCACAGCATATCATCCGCAAACTGATGGGCAGACAGAACGCACCATCCAAACTCTAGAAGACATGCTTCGAGCATGTGTTATCGACTTTGGTAACGGCTGGGAAAGGCATCTACCCTTAGTGGAGTTTTCATACAACGATAGTTACCACACCAGCGTCAAGGCTACTCCGTTCGAGACTTTGTATGGGCGGAAATGCCGATCACCTCTATGCTGGGCAGAAGTTGGCGATAACCAAATCACTGGCCCAGAACTCATTGTCAACACAACGAAAAAGATTGCTCAAATTAGACAAAGAATGGCGACAACTCGTAACCATCAGAAAAGTTACGCGGATACGCGTAGGAAACCTCTCGAGTTCCAGGTTGGGGATCGTGTGCTACTTAAAGTCTCACCATGGAAAGGTGTGGTCCGTTTTGGCAAACGGGGCAAACTTAATCCGCGATATGTCAGACCTTTCGAAATCACTGAGAAAATCAGCAAGGTGGCGTACAGACTGAATTTGCCAGAAGAACTCAGTGGTGTTCACAACGTCTTTCAGGTGTTGAATCTGAAGAAATGTGTGTCAGATGAGACCCTCATAGTTCCTTTCAAGGAACTCACTATCGACGAACAGTTGCGTTTCGTCAAGGAACCGGTGGAAATTATGGACCGGGAAAACAAGACTCTCAAACGTAGCAAGATACCTATTGTTCGAGTTCGTTGGAACTTCCGTTGTGGCCCAGAGTTTACCTGGGAACGAGAAGACTAAATGAAACGCAAGTATCCTCAGTTGTTTAAGAAAGATGAGTCCAACAATGAAGCTACTGCGGAATTTCGGGACGAAATTCCAAACCAACGGGGGGATGACGTGATACCCCAAGAAAAACACACAACACAACTAGCTTCCTCAGTGACTGCGTGCTAAATTTCGGGACGAAATTTCCTTCAACTTGGGGATGATGTGACAACCTGTGTTCTCATTTTACGTTTCACTGTATTACCGTTCTACATCTTATGTTAAAATTAATTTAACATATATTTACTCGAAATTATAAATTTAAACCAACGAGGTTAGTGTGATATATTATATACTTATAACCCGGTTAGCGTGACCCGAACCCACTTCACCCTCTTTACGGTTTGCGGCCCGATCAAGCCTAGCCCAAACACCCCCACGGTTGCTAGAGCCCACTCGCTACCAGCCCGTTTCCTCCCTTATCTCTGATTTCGGCCCAAGTAAGACAAGCCCAAACCACCAAGCCTAACCCTTGTGTTGTGCGCATACACATATGTATGCGTACGTGTGTGTGTGAGTAACAAAAAAAACCTAAACGCTAGTTCTCTACTCTCCTCTCTCTCGCATCTACGGCATAAGACCCCCCCCCACTGCGGTTCCTTCCCTTCGGAGCTCTCTCTTGCTCGCATCACACTCTCTCTTACGGTTAGTGTTTCGGTTATTTTCGGGTTATGATTCTTACACTACATGGCTGCGTTTTTATCTTTGCTACAATTCTTGGTGTTAAAGTGGATGATTATAAGTTAGGGTTTTCTAGAAATCATGTTCGAATGGTATTTTGATCGTATAAATGTTCGATGATTAACTAGGGTTTGTTGCGGATTAGAACCTGCTGATTTGTGATAATATGTACAATGGACATGTATTATTATGAGTATCTCAGCTGTGATTCTTGGATTGTTAATATTTTGGTGTACCTGCTGATACTTGTAGTTCGAAGCATTAAGATCACATATTTATAATGTTTGGATCGGTTGTGGGTTTAGTAGATATTAGGGTTATGTTTCTTTGCATGATCTCAATGTAAACCTTCGTGGTTCTTGATAAATAAGTGTTTATGCCTGATTTGATTATGCTATCTTTGCTGCGTTTTCTGTTTCAATTAAACGTTCTTGATGCATATGATGATATTAATGGATTAGGTTTGTTAGGGTTCATGTTAGTTGGGTGGTTGATCGGTTGGTTGTTTGGATTTGGTATCTTTGACAATTTTGGGTGAATAATAGTGATGAACTTGATATAAATGACCTACAATCTGCTACGATTGATGTTGATAACTCATTGGGTTCGTTAGTGATCGTTTTGGGGAGGTCGGGTAACGACTAGAGCTGAAACAGAATATGTCTAGGAATCTGCAGCCAACTTCAGTTGGCAGTAAACGGACTGTTATAAATCGAAAAATTGATTTTATGAAGTCTAAATTATGTGTTTTCCAAAAACGAATCAAATGGCACTAGAATCATATTTTTTAGAGGCCGTTTACTATTTTTAAAGGTCCGTTTTGTACAGCAGCAAAAGCTGTGTTTTTTCTGCAGAAAATGCGTGTTATGTTTTTCATCATAACTTGAAACCTGGATAGAGTTAGGTCACGAAATTGATACTGTAGATGGCCACTGATGTTGTGGTAACTCTCCAACTGGAAGTTCATCAATTGGACTTACGATGAATTTTAAATTAATTTTTCCGTGGACTACAGTCAGAAAGTGATGAATCTGATTGCAGCCCGGTAAATGATTTTTTTTAAAATAATTAGTAATGAATTGGATCCCAAACTTTTTATACAATAATATTTGGATCGTTTAAAACATTCTGTAAAATTTTAGGAATTTTTGGAATAAGTTAACTATTTTATTAAATTACTCAAAAACAGCCCAGTTTTAGATGTTAAAGCTGAAACAATGTATGTGGTGATTTGCGTGTCTAAATGTCGGTTATGTTGTCCGATAATGATCCAACTTGTTGTATGTCAATGAAAGTGTTATGTGAGATCTCGTATGCTTGCTCTTGAGTAGTTATAGGAGGGAGGTATGTATGGGCATGATCAGTCAAAGTGAGTGCATGTTATGTGATAGATACGTGTAGGAACTTTGTGCTTTAATTGAAGTTATTAATAAACTAAATGGTAATCATATTAGGACGTGATTGACCAACACCGACCGTTAGCTATTTTAAAGAGTTCAACCGAGCAACCCAAGGTGAGTTCACACTCTTAAGGCATGGGATTCCCGGTGGATTGGGAATGGGATTAAGAAGCTAAGATGAAACCTGTATATTCACCACTAATAGAGTACATTTAATCCTGCGTATTCTCGGATTGGGAAGAATACGTACCTCCGTCCTCGGATTGGGAAGGACGCCTACACTAAACCTGCGTATTCTCGGATTGGGAAGAATACGTACCTCCATCCTCGGATTGGGAAGGACGCCTACACTAAACCTGTGTATTCTCGGATTGGGAAGAATACGTACCTCCATCCTCGGATTGGGAAGGACGCCTACATTTAACCTGCGTATTCTCGGTTGGGTAGAATACGTACCTCCGTCCTCGATTGGGAAGGACGCCAATACATATAACTAGTCTAGTGGTTTACAACATGGGGTAGCCCCCACTGGTTATGGTTTGGGAAAACAAAGGAACTGATAAACTTTCAAATGAACTTATGGATTTTGAGACAACTTTAAACTAGACAACTAACTGTGAACTCGCTCAACTTTGTTGTTGACTTGCTGTTACATGCCTTGCAGGTCGTTAGGTATCTATGGAGCTTGCACGAGTAGGAGGAGTCGTTGTGGGACATGGACCGTTGGGTGCCATGTTAAACTTTATGAACTTATGACTTATGTTTTGGTTTTACATTTTATGCTTCCGCTGTTTAATTTGAATTTGGTTAACTTGTTTTTGGACACCAATTATATTGTGTGGTTGAACTTTTATTTAATTTACTATATTGTTCAATATGATTGGTGGCTTGATCCTGGTCAGTCATGCCTCCTGCGGTGATACTCCGCTTGTGGATTTTGGGGGTGTGACAGACACGTACTACATCATCTTTATTGAAGGGTGATAACATTGATACTAGACCAAAATCTCTATCATGAAGTCCCTCATTTTTATATCGACTTAATCGCCGGGCCAATGGCGAGCGGGTCATTAGTTAGATAGCGCTATTTAGGTTTGACAAGCCTCAAACCATGCCACAGAGGACGGGCGTGAACTAATGGATCTTGGCACTAGTCAATGATGATAGACATTGACGTTAGGGCACCAACTTACTTCAGTTAGTGGTCGATATGGTAACGGGTCTAGTGGATAACATGGGGTAGCCCCCACTGCTTATGGTTTGGGAAACAAGGAACTGATTAACTACTGATTTTCAAAAGAACTTATGGTTTTTGGAACAACTTTAAATGGACAACTAACTGTGAACTCGCTCAACTTTGTTGTTGACTCGTTGTTACATGCCTTGCAGGTCGTTAGAGGTTTAGCTGGAGCTTGCAGGGGAGCAGGAGTCGTTGTGGGACATGGACCGTTGTGTGCCATGTTAAACTTTATGTACATTTAAACTTATACTTTGGTTTTTAAACTTTATGCTTCCACTGGTAGCTTGAATTTGATTTACTTATTTTGAACACCAATTATATTGTGTGGTTGGACTTTTATTTATTTAATTACATTGTTCAATATGATTGGTGGCTGGATCCTGGTCAATCACGCCTCCTGCGGTGATACTCCGCTTGTGGATTTTTGGGGGTGTGACAATACATACGTATGTTTTAAAAGAAAACAAGGAGTAGGGGCGATTTGGGATTTGAGTGTGGGCCGTGGGATTCCAAGAGAGGGGGGTGGGCTGAGATTTAAGTTGGGCTGATTAACTTGGGGCCGCACATCACTAGTGGGTGACGGTTTGTTTTGAGGAAATAATAAAACAATAGGAATCTATACATACACATGCTAATTATGAATTTGGTGTAGCTAGGGAAGTTATAATAACAGTAATATATACATCACAATAGTGGGCGACATATTGTTTAAGTTAGGAACTTTATGTATATTTTTTTTACAAGTAGTCAACCATATATAATTAAATGTGTCTAAACATGATTGTATAAATATATAACACATATATATACGCTGAGGTACGGTATGATAACGAAAAGGAACGTAATATAAATAGTCGATGGGAAAGAACGGTTTACCTTGGAAACACGAGTTGTCACAGTTTAGAATAAGTCCCATAGAAGTTATCATGTTTAATGTTATCATTGATTGCTTTTGTTATGGTTTTTGGTGTAACGGTTGATGTTTCCGAAGATTCTGATGGGAACGCTTTGTAGAACGTGTTGTAAAATTCTTCAGCCATGATGCTCCTCGTTTTTCACTTTGAATCACCTGCAAACGAACAAATAAAAGATCAGTTTAAAAAAATGAACAGACAATTGGATCGGATGTGTATCCGATCGAACAAGGTCAACTCAATGTAACACACTTGCTATTATTTAACGATTTTCGTATAATTTAAGTCCATAATCATGTAATTACGGTTACAATTACAATGAAAAATACGGGTTTATTAAAACTTTTACAATTTAAAGTAATACAACATAATGTGATTTAATTCATCGTTTTAGAATAACGACGAAACAACTTGCGGAAGCTTCATTTTTCGTGTGTTCGGTCCTTTGCCATCGCTTGATCTCCATCCAGGTACACTTGATATCACCTATGATCAAAACCAACTTAAAAGTTAGTTTTGATAGCTTATAAACATGTATAAACAAGTTTCATAAACAAGCAAATAGAATAAAAATAAAATTTCGGAATTTTGCCTCTCGCGCGCGAGAGGCTCCTTCTTTTCCTTCGCGTGCCGCGACAGCACCCACGTGTCGCGCCCGGTGCCCGGTTCTCCTTCGCGTGTCGCGGGGGAGATCGTTTTCCAGCAGGTCCGCATCTAGGACCTGCATTTCTTCCAGCTATGTTTATTTATCAAAAATCAAACTTTCAAAGGCCATAACTTTTGATCTAGAAGTCCCTTTTACGTGATTCTTTTTCCTTCGTGTTCGAAATTTAATTCTCCATCTTATGGAGTTAAAACCTGATATTCAACTACTTCAAAAATTCAGATTTCAAGCTCTCGGCTTGAAATTCCTTTTTAACACTTTTGACCCGTTTCACATTAAACCACATTTGTTTAAATCATTACAAATTTTTGAGGTATTCATTATCTCAAGACTTTCATACATTATGCAACTAAAGGTTGAGTTAAGCGCAAAACTTCATTTTGACCCGTTGGAGGGATTTACCATTAACTTTAAATTTCACTCATCATTTTACTACAATAAGGTATCTACCTATTCTTCATAATCTTAATGCGAATTCCTAAACAACCCATATGGGTCGTTTGCCCAATTCACCAATTAAGGGCTTTTTGGTTAATTTTAGTCCTTCATTTTACGACGAAGGACTTTCGCTAATATTTGACCAAAAATATCGCTTTTAACAATAATTCTAAATATGCGTACCTGGTTCGAGTCATAGGATTGACCCGTTTAAATATCTTTCACTATTAATTTCTAATTAATACCAACGCGAACCGTATGATATTTCCTGTAATCACAAAACTCAACAAGCGGTCATCAATTAATATTGTCAAATGATCTTGCCAATGTCATTTGACCCGTTTAGTCCGAACGACCATTTTCCATTATGAGATGATATCTAGTTACCATCTCGCCCTTTTACCCATTCCGGTTTACACCATAACGAAATGTTTCAAAATTTCTTATTAGTTCATCGTCACATGACTAATTTACCAATTTACCCTTTTTGCCATTGTTTATGATTTCTCACCATTGCACTAGTTCCGACTCATACTATTTGCGTCGGAACATTATAACTCTATTACTAACTTTTCCTTATTCATTTTCAATACACATAACTGATGTATACTAAAAAGGGTGTAAGCTTTTACTTACCTCGCATCCAAATTACGCTTTCCTTTTCGTACTTGCTCCGTTTGACCCGCTTCATTCCCAAGCCTCCATCTAGCTTGTCAAGAGTCAAACTATCATCATAATTCACAAGGTGGTTAGATTAGTCATTATAACCACGACTATTCCACCTTACGTATTTTCTATGTCAAAACTACTATTCGACTCCGTCCATGGTTAGTTTAACTATTCAAAAGTTAACTACCCTTAATTATATGATATGTGCATATAAGTTAAATCGACTTCATAATTAAAATTTGTATTACTCCACATCACACGTAATTGGTCGAACCAGGAAATTACGCATTTGATTCATAATTTCAACATATGAACATTGTGGGCATAATTTATAACATCAACAATCAAGTTTCGTATCACTAAAAATAGGCTGTTTTTGGTGACCTGTTTAACCTGTTTACAAGTCTTCAAAAATTATGATTTTTTTATGTGGCGTACCTCTCGGAGGGTTAGACCTTGTGTTAAAATTTCAAGATCTAACTCTTTACCAAAAATGCGTAAAAATTCATTTACTAAGCTGCAATCAGATTCGTCACTTCTCACTGCAGCTTACGGAAAAATTCATTAAAAATTACTCGTTTATCCGATTGACGAAATTCCAATTGGCGATTCTTTTAATCACTTAAAACTTTCTACAGTAAGAATTTAATATCATAACTCAATTCCTAAATTGAGTTATGACATTCGTAATGTGCTGCAAATTCTGCCAGAAAACGCAGCTTGAACCTTTGATACGGAAAAATTCATAAAACGCTCAATTTTCGTCGAAAAAATGCAATTCCAGTGGGGTTTAAAGATATTTCCTGGAATTACATTTTTGACTCAAGAAACACATGTTTTTGTCACGTTTTGTCTATGTTACAGCCAATACAAGTCGGCTGTAAATTCTGATCAGGAGCTATTTGAATTCAGCTTTCAATTAAAGCATGTTCTTGACATCATAACACTATTTTCTTTGCAATCAAAACCCTAAAAGCATCTCATACATGAATTTAGCATCAACAAAATCTGAATTTACTTGAACTAAGCATGATTTCAATATATACTTTTCTAGGGTTTACTCCTAGACATAATATAGCGTGGAGTTGGAGGAAAATGCTTGGGCTTAGGCCTTTGATTAGAGATCATATTTGGATTAAGGTGGGTAGTGGAACGGAAACATTTGCTTGGTTTGACAAATGGGATGCGGTATGCCCAATTGCTAGGATTCTTACTCCAAGAATTATAGCTAATGCGGGATTCAATATGAATACTAAACTGGCGGAGGTTTATGCTAATGGTGCTTGGCTTTGGCCGAACACATGGATGGATCGATTTCCGGCTCTTGCGCAGATTCAGATAGGGGAATTGGACCAAACGAGACAGGATAAAATTGAATGGCAAACAAATTCGGGTAACCGGTTGGAGTTTAACACGGCTGTAGTCTGGAATGATATTCGGTTTTATCATAATGAAGTGCCATGGGCTAACTTAGTGTGGTTCCCTCAGGCGATCCCCCGACATTCGTTTCTCATGTGGCTTCTTGTGCAGAGGAAGCTGAAGACTCAGGATATTATGAGTAGATGGATTTCCTCAGGTAATACCAATTACAACCTGATGTGTTGCTCGCTTTGCTCCTCGTGTCCGGA
Source organism: Helianthus tuberosus (assembly GCA_030545235.1). Classification (NCBI taxonomy): domain Eukaryota; kingdom Viridiplantae; phylum Streptophyta; class Magnoliopsida; order Asterales; family Asteraceae; genus Helianthus; species Helianthus tuberosus. The sequence continues at coordinate 96,541,810 of CM060442.1, forward strand.
TTCTCATGATCACCTTTTTTTCGAGTGTGGATATGCTTCCATGGTTTGGAATGGGGTGAAAGGTAAAGCTGATATGGACGATTTGGATAATGATTGGAACACTATTTTTCAGCATTTGTTGACTATTGCTCATTCAAAGACAGCGAAAAACATTATAACAAAGATTCTCGTTAGTGCCTCCACATATTTTATTTGGGAAGAAAGGAACAGAAGATTGTTTTCATCCAGGAAAAGAAATGCTAGCCAATTGGTAGAGGTCATTCTATCGACAGTAAGGTTGAAGCTCCATACTATGAGATTCAAGACAAACCATAGCACAATTCAGGTGTTGCAAGAGTGGGCGCTTCCTCGTGGACTTCTGGTTCCTGATGACGATTGCGGCTAATAGTTTTTTTGTGTTTATTTCTGTTAGAGATGTAGTGTCATCTAGTTTTCTTTGTGTGTGTCCGTTGTAGCCGTTTTTGGGTGGTGTGTTGTTCACTTGAGTATGGCATGTCATACTTGAGAACTGTTGGGTAGTCTGCCCAGCACTTGTTTTATTTGGTTGGTTGGTATAATATTCACCGGGGTAACCCTTTACCCAAAAAAAACTAGAAGATGAAATTTGACATACCTTGTGATCCCTTCGCTGAGGTGATCACTAATCTGATCTTAGATTTCGATTTGGAGTAGATTTGGCTTCTCAATTTGATCAATTTGCAAGTTAGGGTTAAGTTGGAGGAACCCTTGTTCGCCCCTGTGTTTTCTACGACCAGAACACACACTTTTGTGTGTGTTTTGGTGTTTTGTGTTTAATAAATTAACCCTTTTCTCTTTTACCCTTTTTAGTCCCTCTTGTTTGGTTAGTTATTAATTAGGTCACAACCTAATTATTTTTTAACAACATTCTCACTTATTAACTAGGTTTGGCATTCCTAGTTATCTTAGTGGGTTGGGGAAAGTTTATGACTAGGTCTGCTTTAAGTCCCGTTAACTCGGACCTTTTGTCCATTTTATTTCTTGAAAGTTCTTATTCGCTTTTTAATTAATATTATGATTATTTATTTAAATCATAATATTTACCGGGTTACTTTTTCCACTAACGGTATTTTACCCGTTCTTTTAGTATTAACAAGGTTTGATTACCAAACACGTTTTCGGGGTGTTACACTCAAGTCAAAGGTTTAATGACTGCAAGATGTTGGATGGCCGTTCGACGATTGATCAATATGCTTTGGATCGGATGGTGATCCGACAATTGGACACAAAATGCTTTGGAGCGGATGGTGATCCGACACTTGGACCTGTGAAACAAACAGATAAAGTGTTTAGGATCGGATGGCGAATCGAACGAATTGCCGTTCGACACTTTGACAAAATCTCTTTACACTTTAACTCGGATCGGATGGTGATCCGACACTTGACAATTATGATGACTAAAACTGTATGAAATGCATATGGATCGGATCGTGATTCATCTAATCCAATTGAACTTATCTTGAGCATTTAAATTTAGATGCATCTGATCCAATTGAATAAGTACCGGCTATGTATCTTTCCAAGCATCTGGCCAAAGCCACGAACCATTCGAATAAACATCAGCAACCGAATCCTTTAGCGAAAAACCCTCCCTAGTTATTACTCTAGGGGATAGGACATTGCATAACGGACCAATATCACTCCACCAGTCAAACCAAGCTGAGGTACGGCTCCCATTACCAACTATAGACCACACGTGGTGCCGAATCAAGGGCCGAATTTGAACCATCTTTTTCCAGCTCCAACAGCAAGTAGCCGGCATCTTGTGGTCCCAAAAATTACGGCCTTTAAGCCGATAAGACTGAATCCAATCAACCCAAAGCGAATTACGATTACAAAGAATGCTCCAAATATGCGAAACCATAAGAGATTTATTTACATCCGCAATCCGACGAATGCCCAAACCACCTTCATGCTTTGGCACACAAACCGACTTCCAAGACACTTTCGCTCTACCACTTTTGGAAGTGGATTGAGCCCATAAAAAATTCCGCATTTTCGATTCCATTTCCTTAACCACCCTAGCTGGAAGAATAAAAACTGAAGACCAGTACACATGTAAAGCCGAGAGCACCGAGATAATCAACTGCAATCTGCCAGCAAAAGAAAGCATTTTATTCTTCCAATTATTGATTCTCTGATCAAGACGTTCCACAAGAATACTACAATCCTTGTATAGAAGTCTAGAAGAAACAAGAGGAACACCCAAGTATCTCACGGGAAGCGAACCCTCCACAAAAGGCATAACGTTCAGAATATCTCTTTTAACGTGATTACGAACGTTGCAAAAGAAACCTGTACTCTTCTGAGGACTAGGAACTAAGCCTGACATTTGAGTAAATTTTGTGAGGGAGTCCATAATACACCTAGCCGAAGCCACATCACCCCTAGCAAACAAAAACAGATCATCTGCAAAACAAAGGTTGATAATATGCTGCTTCTCACACTTATTATGGAACCGGAATGACGAATCCATTCTTGTTGTCTGATGCAGAATACATGTCAAAACTTCCATCACCAATGCAAACAGATAGGGCAATAGGGGATCCCCCTGCCTTAAACCCCGTTTGCCTTTAAAGTACCCATGTATATTCCCATTAACACAGATGGAATAAGAGGCTGTAGACACGCACAACATTATCCAATCCACCATAGTACCATTAAAACCAAAACCCAGCAGCACATTTTTAAGAAAGCTCCATTCAACTGTGTCGTAAGCTTTCTGGATGTCCACTTTGAAAGCACATCTCGGGGGACCAAAATCTCGATGGTAATTATACATCAACTCCTGAGTAAGAAGGATGTTATCCGATATTTTCTGGCCCGGGACAAAAGCAGATTGGTTAATACTAACTATTCTGCTCAACGAACCCTTTAACCTATCCACCAGCGCCTTACTGATACATTTAAAGATAACATTACAACAGGATATAGGTCGATAGTCTGTAACTCTGGTAGGAGCCGCCACTTTTGGAACCTCTTATCATTCAACTGTGTCGTAAGCTTTCTGGATGTCCACTTTGAAAGCACATCTCGGGGGACCAAAATCTCGATGGTAATTATACATCAACTCCTGAGTAAGAAGGATGTTATCCGATATTTTCCGGCCCGGGACAAAAGCAGATTGGTTAATACTAACTATTCCGCTCAACGAACCCTTTAACCTATCCACCAGCACCTTATTGATACATTTAAAGATAACATTACAACAGGATATAGGTCGATAGTCTGTAACTCTGGTTCGTCAAGAGATCCTTAGTGTGATGCCTTTCCAACAAGGTGCTCTCCCAGTTCGGTATCTTGGGGTTCCTCTTATTAAAACTAAACTGAATTTTAAGGATTGCAAGATCCTTGTTGACCGTATGGAGCATAAAATAGCAAGCTGGATGAATAAATCTTTGTCTTTTGCGGGTCGGCTTCAACTTATAAATTCGGTTCTTTCCTATATGCACATATACTGGGCGTCTGTCTTTATAATTCCAGCTCGTATTATTAATGATCTTGAGAAAAGAATCCGCAGATTCCTGTGGAATGCGGGATCTGAAGGTAGAGTGCGAGCGAAAGTGGCTTGGAAAGACGTTTGTTTACCAAAAAATGAAGGTGGGTTAAAAAAAATGTAAATGTAGAATAGAGAATGAACTACGTGATCATGAAATTTGAAGAAATTAATTTCATTTCTTTGGTTTAAAAAAGTTACAGGCTTGATTTATTGTAAAACTCAAATTTGTAAATGATAGGTGAAGATTCTTGATACTTCTCTACTTACATACATATGAGATTATGCTAATTGTTATGATTCTCGATGAGTATGCAGGTTTAGGATTGGATTATTGAAATGAAAACAAGTATTGCTAATATGCATCTTGCTGTTGCAAAAGCCTCTCCCTTTTCTTCTCATGAAGTGTCAAAGTCAAGCATAGCAGATTTCAGTAGTGGTGCGAAAGGTGCATCATGTGAAAAGCTTAAAAGATTGTGGAGTCGTAATTTTTTTTCTATAACATTAGATAGATTTCAGAACTGGCTTAATCCAAATATGATTAAAAAATGATCACGTATTCTAAAGTTCATTTTTTATCCATTGTAAAGGGTTGTGTGCAAGTGCGGATCTTGCGGGACACAAAAGGTGGCACTTAGTGAATGGGAGAGACATACAGGGTCAAAAGTTAAAAATTGGAAAACTAGCATCAAAGTGAAGGGTTCGTTGTTGCCACTAGAACAATGGGTCGGTATATGAAACTAATTATTTCCGTTTATGAAGGAGTCAAGTTTTATATTACTCTTTAGGCATGGATCTTTTCGGTTGTGATTTATTCACTTATATTAAATTATTAATATTAATTTTAATCAAATTATATTAATTTCTTTTAACTAAACAGGATGCAATCACAAGTGTAGAGCAACAGTGCAGTGAGTGTGTACCTGCTTCGGTAAATTCACTTCATTTGAGAGGCTGCAGTTCCTTCTTTTCGCAATAGTAATTTAAATAGAAACGATACAGTAACTTCACATAGACCATGATAAGTACTATATTGTGTTTTCTTTTGGATATGTTAGCATGTGTATATAAATTTCTAATAAGAGATTGCTTGGTTTTGTGAATTGATATAGGTAAATTCTGGTTGATCTACGTTGTCAGCGGCTTAGCCATGTGCTTATCAGTCATGTGCATGCAACCATCATTTGTGAAAAAGCTTTATGTTGTCTGATTTGAGCTTAAAGAAAGTTCATTTGATTAAATAAAACCCTAGAGTATATGGGATGATGTGCGTTAGGTGTTATATATTTTTGAGTATATTTTAAGCCCTTTTTAACACTTTAGTCAAGTTTTAAATTTATAAAACACGATATTTTACTAACACTAAACACACATATGGGCAAGTGCACCCATCGTGAGTGTAATATAGCGTTGGTAAGATACCGAGGTCGTCCAAGGACACAAGAGATTTTAGTACCGATTTATCATCAACGTCTAATCAAATCAAAAGTTTTAGGAAAGGTTTTAAACATGAAAATAAAAACTAAACATGCTGAAAATAAAAATAAAATAAAAACAGATAGACAAGATGAATCACTTGGATCTGACTCGCCTTTAATGTAACCTTTGATGATTTCCGCACTTTTGCACTTTTTAAGAGATTATCTTAGTTTGAAGATGTGAGTTCAGCCAAATGTATTATGAATGCTCTCTCTCAATTCACACGTATGTCGGGGTTGATTCCAAGTGTTCAAAAGAGTACCGGCTACTTCTGTAATGTTCCTCAGCATGTCAAATTGGCTATTCTTGGAATTATTCCCTTTGTGGAAGGCGAGTTACCGGTTAGGTATTTGGGAGTCCCACTGATTTCGTCTAGGCTCCTTTACAAAGATTGTGGTATCCTTATAGAAAGGTTGGAGAAGCGTATTATGAATTGGAAGAATAGGCTTCTATCTTTTGCGGGTAGATTACAGCTTATCTTATCCGTTTTATCCTCTATGCACATCTTTTGGGCGTCTGTGTTAATTCTTCCGGCTCGGGTTGTTAAGGAGTTAGAGAACAGAATGAGGAATTTTTTGTGGTCTCAAGATGGTTCCTTTCAAAGAGGAAAGACAAAGGTCTCGTGGAATTCTATATGTCAGCCGAAATATGAAGGAGGCCTTGGTTTACGAAGGATTCAGGATGTTAATAGAGCTCTTATGGTATCTCATGTTTGGAGCATCATTACCAGGCGAGATTCTCTTTGGGTTCAATGGATTTATTCTAACAGGTTAAGGAATTCTAATTTTTGGGAATGTAGAGTTCCTTCGTCCTGTTGCTGGAGCTGGAGGAAAATCCTACAGTTACGTCCGTTAATCAGACATCATGTTTGGTCCAAGATAGGAGATGGTAGGATGACTTCAGCGTGGTATGATCGTTGGTGTGAGTGTGGGCCGCTGGCGAGCTTTATAACCCCTAGGATTATCTCCTCCGCAGGGTTCTCCCTTCATGCTTCGGTTAGTGAGATTTCGTTGAATGGTTCTTGGATTTGGCCTACGGCTTGGCGAGATCTGTATCCGGTCCTGATTCAGCTTGATCACTTGCAGTTAAATCCGAATAGAAGTGATAGTTTTCTTTGGAAAGATAGCGACAACTTAAATGAGCATTCGTCTTCATGTGTGTGGCAATCGATAAGGTCTAGGGAGACGGAAGTGGAGTGGGTGAATGTGGTTTGGTTCTCTCAATGCATCCCTCGGCATGCATTCCTTATGTGGCTTATCATGCGTAGGAAACTTTTGACTCAGGATAAGATCTTACAGTGGGATTTATCTAGAAGGAAAAACATGAATATGATGTGCTGCTTACTTTGCTATGCGAATAATGATTCTCATGATCACCTGTTGTTTGAATGTAAGTTCTCTTCTCAAATTTGGTGTGCGGTTAGGGATAAGGTGAATATGGGGAGGGTTGACCCTAAGTGGATAGATATCACGGCTTGGCTTCTAGCTAGGGGTTCGTCCAAATCAGCTTCTGTTTATTCCAGCCGGCTTTTAGTGGTGGCGACAGCTTATTTCATCTGGCAGGAGCGTAATGCTAGATTGTTTAAAAATCAGACGAGACCACCGGATGCGCTTATCTCTACGATTCTTCAGACGGTTCGGTACAAACTTATGGGAGCTAAGTTCAAGAACACGGATAGAGTGAGACGCTTTCTAGAAGTGTGGGATATTCATGAAGACTCGATGCTTGACGATGGTGGCTAGTATCTTTGTTTTTGTTATGTAGTTTGTTTTCTAGATCATTGTCTAGTGGGTGTTGAATTGGGATTGTTTTTTGTTTGCTGTTTTAGCTTGGTTACTATCATGGGGGTATGTCCCATGTTAGAACTAGTATGGGCGGTCCATACTACTTGTTTTATTGTTTTGTGAATATATAGAATCACCGGGGTAACCCTTTACCCAAAAAAAAAAAAAAGAGATTATCTTAGTTATAGTAGTAGGCCCCTCTTTTGAAGGTGACGTTACCCTCAACCCATTAGTTTGAGTCAGCAAGGATACAATCCTAAAGGGTCGGAATATTGAAAGATAATTAATTAAGTTATTAATGCGTAATGTGGTAGGCCCCTCTTTTGAAGGTGACGTTACCCTCGGCTAAGTGGTTTGAGTCAGCAGGGATACAATCCTAAGTAGCCGGGTTAATGTATCAATAGTAGTTTACATATGAGGGGATCAAGCCATTCGCACCCCCGCCATCCAATACTAGTGGGTATTGAAGGAGGTTCTAGTAAGCTTGACCTAGGTCCTTGCAGGATCTGTACACTGAACAAGGCAAGAACCTTACCAAACCATTCCCTTAACCCCCGACCAGGTAGCCAACATATCTCTATATAGACCGTAGAGATATGAATGGTGTAAATCTTTTATTTTATATAGACAGTAAAATAACGCCAAGACACCACAGACAAATGATAAGGAAGTTTCACCTTCAACATAAGAAACTAGTTATTAAAGTCATTAATACAAAACCAAATAAAAAGTGCGAAAAGATTAAAAATCAAAAGTATTACACTAAATGCTTGTCTTCACCAAGTGATGTAAGAGACTTAGGCAAACATGGCCTTTGATTGTCAAGAACTGTTACTATCAATATTGGATCCCGAGACTACTACACACACTCTAAGGTGGATGATGGATGATGGTGGTGGATGTTGGTGTTGTAGTGGTGGTGGAGTGGTGGTGAAGTGGGAGAGAGGTGGCTTGCCAAGGGATGCCTTTGAAGTGAACCAAGCACCCCTATTTATAGCCTGCACAGAAGCCCAGACATGGCCCCGTGTCCATTGGGCACGGCCCCGTGTCCATCCCCTTTCTCTTTCTTCATTAATTGCAATTGTTTGTATTAGGCTCCACACGCCCCCGTGTTCACTGGGCACGACCCCGTGTGAAGAAGCGTATCTATACTATCAAGATTTGTTGGATTATGTGAATCTTAGCGTTGACCACGGCCCGTGTTGAGCTGGGCACGCCCCCGTGCTGGGAATAGAAGCTTCTATAGCTTTGTCTTTTCTGCAGGTGCCTGGCCACGCCCCCGTGTCCGCTGGGCACGGGGCCGTGGTCAGCCTTCTGTTTCTTTGTTTTTGCTTGGGAAGATGCTGTCAAGGGGTCGGGCATGCCACGTTTATTCCTTTTCTTTGTATTTATGTTAGATTTTGCTGTATTTTTGTTCCTTTTGTTCAATTAAGGTCATTTGGTCCTGAAAATACAAAAGGAAGACAAAAGCACACTTTTTCCAACATTAGTACTAAAAAAGGGTTAGTTTTATGCCTTATTTGATGTAATTTACATGTTGCATTTTACACACATCAAATACCCCCACACTTGAATCTTTGCTTGTCCTCAAGCAAAACTCTTTATAATGTGGCTTACACACCCAAATGGAATGGGTAGAAGAGAAGTTTTGGGTTTCTCTTGAGTGTCGGGAATCCAAGATCTTTATTGGGTTTTATTTTTTTGCTATTTATAATCCTATTCATTATGATTTATTTAGAACGTTTCATAAGAGAAATTACTAATTTGGGCACAACATGCCTCTTTAAAATTCCATTTATATACAAGTTCACATACCTCACGGGAGATCATTCAACACTCGGCCGAAGATGTATTTTTGTGAAACACTCGAGACCGGCATGGAACTTATTTCAACCATAAGCTTGCCAAGCAATCAATCCTCCTCCTTTTTAACTATAAACCTTTGTAAATATCAAGAGGACTTTGGGGAAGGTTTAGGCTTGGGTTAAAGGTAGGTGGTTTTGGGTTAGTGGTTAGTAAAAAGGGCTAAAAGCGTAAAAAGTGTCGGTTGTCGTAAAACTTTTTGTTTATGTAACTTTTACTCAAACAAAACACTTTCAAACAAAGTTTCTTTGAGGAACTTGTTTGTTTATTGCTAGACTTCATTTCTTTTTCTTTTTTTTTTTTGATAAGGAATTGTCACAAGAAAACATAGCTTTTTACTAAAATAAAGGGTTTAAGAGAAAAGGGTTTTGGTGGATGAAGGGTGTTTGTTTTTTTTTTTTGGGTTTAGAAATGAAAAGGTTTAGGCTCAAAGGGGCTAACTAGGGGGATTTTGGGTAGGTCCTAATGCCTCCATCATTTACTTACTTGGGTTTAAGTTGGTAAGGACCGGGAATGTATCGTCATGGCAAGTTCTAGAGTCGTAAGAACCAAGTGGCTATTCACACAAGAAACGAAAAATGAGCATTTAGTTTAAAGATGTATACTTGTATGCTCAATAAAGGCTCAAAACTCACTTTTTGTGGGAATGGGTTTTAATGTGATCAAGTATATATAATCAAATTTTAACTAGATTTGTCATGCCGTTTCATAATTTTCTTTTTTTTTTTTTTTGGGTAAAGGGTTACCCCGGTGATTCATAATTTTCTTATGTTTGTTCTTTTTATCACGACGCTATCGGTTGTAAATTTGTAAAAATATAACCTTTTAGAACTTGTTATTCCCAAATTAAACCAAGACAAGTAAAAAAACAAAAAGTTTTTGAAAAATTTGGGGTGATTAGCGGTTCCAATATTGTTTTGTGTAAGGCTTGTTATTAGGACTTGCAAAATTCAAGGTTTAGCATCCCCCCCCCCACACTTAAATTACACATTGTCCTCAATGTGTGCCAAAACAAGTTTTTAGTTTGATTGAATGTGTAAAAAGGTGTTTAAAAACAAAATTTCATGTTACTGGTCGTCTGGACACGGGCCCGTGTTGGTCCGGGCACGGCCCCGTGTTCAGATCGCAAGTATCATTTTTAACAGAAGGCTGGGCACGGGGGCGTGTTCAGTGAACACGACCCCATATCCAGTTACCTAAACTGGGCGTTTTCTGCAGAACCTCGGGCACGGGGGCGTGTTGGGCTGAGCATGGCCCCGTGCTGAACTTGCTGTTATGAAGAAAAATTATCGGGAGGCTCTGTTTTTGTGCATGGGGTGTGGGTTCAAGTTTCCCTAGTAACCTCCACCATTTCTAGTGTGTTTTATTCCTGAAAAGTAAAACTAAACTAGAAAACATAAAAGTTAATCTAAGCTAAAACTAAGGATAGTTTCGCGGAATGCGTCCGTGGTGCGCCACGTTTATAAGGGTCCTTGGCTAGACCCAAAGTCAGTCATATGTTACCCAAGTGGGATGTTTTGCATCCCATGTTGCACCGTCGGAGAGCATCATCCAAGCTTGAGTCTATGACATTCATGTAGTTGACCGGGTCGTCGTCTTCTACTCTTTTCCCAACCCCGAACTCCATCTCTTTGTCCCCAACCCTCAATGTTAATTTCCCACCATTCATGTCCACCATTGCGTGAGCGGCGGTTAGGAATGGTCTTCCTAGGATGAGTGGTACTTCGGTATCTTCTTCCATATCTAGTATGACAAAGTCGGCTGGGAAGATAAAGTCTCCGACTTTTACCAATAGATTTTCGGTGAAACCTTGTGGATACTTGATAGACCTATCGGCGAGTTGTATGCTCATCTTTGTGGGGCTTGTTTTACCTAGTCTGAGTCGGTCAAACATTGATGCGGGCATGAGATTTATGCTAGCCCCAAGATCGGCTAGTGCATTGCGTATGGGTGATCCCCTAATGGAACAAGGGATGGTGAAGCTCCCGGGGTCGATTTTCTTTTGTGGGAGTTTGTTAAGTAGAACGGCGGAGCATTCTTCACTTAAATTAACTAATTGCAGTGCTTTGATTTTTCTTTTGTGAGTGAGAAAGTCTCTCATGAATTTTGAATATTTAGGCATTTGAGTTAGGGCTTCCACAAATGGAAGATTGATGTGCAATTGTTTTAGTAAATTTACGAATTCTATGAATTGCTCATCGGTCTTTTGGCGAAGTAACCGACCGGGGTAAGGCACCGGGGGGTTCTTGGTAGGCTCTTTATTTGGCGGAGGAGTCGTCTCTTGTTGGGGTGTTGGTGAAGTTGCGGTTTGGTTAGACGGACTTTTTTTAGACGGAGGTAGTGGAGCCTCCTCGGGACCTACGGTACGGTTTCTCAATGTGATGAGATGCACTTGTGCCTTTGGGTTGGTTTCGGTATTGCTGGGTAACGCGCCTTGTGGTCTCTCGGAGAAATTTTGAGCTAGTTGATTTAGTTGTTTTTCAATGTTTTGAATACTAGCTTGTTGATTTCTAAAGTTTGATTCCATTTGCTGGAATCGATCCGAGTTTTTCTTTTCGGTGTCGGAGATGAGGCGTGAGATAGTATCTTCAAACCTCTCTCGTCCCCCTTGTTGTTGTTGAGAGAAATTTTGTGACTCATTCCTTGGTTATTGAAAGTTTGTTCGTTGGTTTTGGTTTTGTTGGTTACTACTATTACCGGGATCTCTCCAACCAAGGTTCCCCTGGTTACGCCATCCTTGGTTGTAGGTACCCGTTGGAGGACCTGACGGCCTAGGTCTATTATCAATGTAGTTTACCGTTTCTGTTTGATTATCCATTTCTTTCATACAACTCCAATTTTCATGTGGCCCACCGCACCCTACACAAGCCATAACCGAAGCCGTTTTTGCCATTTCTAACTTTTTGATTTTCGAAGAGAGGGCCTCGATTTGGGCTTGTAGAGAAGTGCTTTCGTCTATCTTATGGGCGCCCGGGGCAATAGATTTTGTGCCTCGGGGAGTGTGCCACTGAAAATTGTTTTGAGCAGTTTCCTTAATTTGATTATAAATTTCATTTGGGCGACGACTACCTAGAAGTCCCCCGGAGCTAGAGTCAAGTGTTTGCCTTGTGTGTGGCAACAACCCATTATAGAAAGTGGATACTTGTTGCCATACCGCAACACCTTGATGCGGACACTTTCTTAATAGCTCCTTGAATCTTTCCCAAGTTTCATATAAGGATTCCCCGTCCACTTGTGAGTATGTATTAATTTCAGTCATTAATTTAGCCGTTTTAGAAGGAGGGAAATACTTATACAAAAACTTTTGGGCTAGGTCATCCCAAGTGTTTACCGAACCCACTGGGAGGGTGTTAAGCCAAGCCTTAGCTCGGTCTTTTAGTGAAAATGAAAACATTCGGAGGCGGATGGCGTCGTTTGATGCCCCATTGATGCGAAAAGTATCACATATTTCCAAGAAGTTGGTAATATGTAAGTGAGGATCTTCGTCCGCAAGCCCATGGAAAGTTGCGGAGTTTTGGAGCATTTGAATCAAATGCGGCCGAAGTTCGAAGTTGTTTTTTTTTTTTTGGGTAAAGGGTTACCCCGGTAAATTTTATAAATCACCAAACAATAAAACAGGGTGTGCCAAGACACTGACACACACTACTAGTCAAGACAAACCAAGACTAGAACATCCAAGAAAACAACCATCGACAAAACATACAACCAGAAAAATAAAACAAATACGATCAAAACCCCTATCACACAAGACAACGAACAACGTACTAACACAAACTCTAGCCCGGGTCACAATCCAAGTTCTTTATCGAAATCTGCCAGGTATCCAATAAGTTTCGGTGCTTCCGGTCCCTACCAAGCTTAAAACCCATAATCTTCAATCGAACCGTACTGATGATAAGATGAGAAATCATATCAGGAGTTCGTTGTATACTAGAGAATAACCGGTTATTCCTCTCTTGCCATACATAGTATGTAGCGGCCGCAATAAGAATTTTACCAACAATCCGATCAAGCTGGCGAGAATTTGCATTTTGAACCATCCACTGCATAACCGAGGACCAAGTGTTGTTGACACTCTCCAAGTTACCCATTTTCCTCTCAGAATCCCAAACTTTCGAAGCAAAGGAGCATTGAAAGAACAGGTGGTCTCTAGAATCTCGATCATAGCAACAAAGTGGACAACACATAAGAATCAGATTTGTAGCACTACCCGCTTCCCATGTAGCCATCCTATCTTGCGTCTTTAACTTGTTATTTATCACTAACCACATATGGAAGGAATGCCGAGGAATGCATTGACTGAACCAAATGGAATCAACCCAAGCGACCCTATCACCCCTTTGACGCAGAGAATTCCAAACTTCCCAAGACCCAAAGTGATAAAAGTTTCCCTCCATATCTTTCCAACGACATCGATCAGCCATATCAACTAAAGGATGAGGGGAAGGAATATTTATAAGAACCGGAAAAAGATCCAACCAAGCTTGAGGCCATTTCCATTGGCCGACATCATTAATAAGATCCGCAACGGTAGATCGAAGGTTAAACCCCGCATTGGTTATAGCCCGAGGAGTAATAAAGGATCTGAGCGGACTACAAAAACACCAGTTATCACTCCACGCATTCGTTTGCCGACCGCTTAGGATAGACATCCAAATATAGGGCCTTATGTGATTACGAATTGCAAGAATATTTCTCCAACCCCAACTTGCACTACCCCGTTTCGTGACCTCCCAGAAGTTTGTACCTTTCAATTTGTAGGAATGAATCCATTGGACCCAAAGAGAAGGACGATTATTGATAATACTCCATACATGGCCAGAAAGTAATGCCATGTTCACATCCTTAACACTACGGATGCCCAGACCCCCTTCTTCTTTCGGCAAACAAACATTGGACCAAGCAACTTTTGAACGAACATTTCCTTGTATACCACCATTCCAAAGAAACCGACGCATAGACTTTTCAAGCTCCTTAACAATACGAATCGGAAGCATAAAAACAGAAGCCCAATATGTGTACATAGAAGCCAGCACCGAATTTATCAGTTGAAGCCTTCCCGCAAACGATAAAGATCTTGACATCCAATTATCAATACGACGTTTGACTCTCTCAATAAGAACTTTACAATCCCTATAAGCAAGACGGGTAGAAATCAGCGGAACTCCAAGGTAGCGGACCGGAAGGGTACCCTCCTGAAAAGGCATCAATCCAAGGATTTGCGTTTTCACATGGTTAGGAACGTTGCAAAAGAAAATTGTACTCTTAGGGGCACTTGGAACCAAACCCGATATCTTTGTAAAACTACCTAAAGCATCCCTTAAAACTTTAATCGATGGCTTATCACCGTGAGCAAAAATGAAAAGATCATCCGCAAACGAAACATTTATAATCCTTTGTTTAGCACATTGAGAATGAAACTTAAACGACGCATGAGTTCTCGCTGCATGTTGAAGGAGAAGAGACAAGACTTCCATAACTAGCGTAAACAAATACGGAGACAAGGGGTCCCCTTGTCTAAGGCCCCGCTTCCCATAGAAGAAACCATGAATGTCACCATTGATGCAAAGAGAATACGATACCGTGGAAACACAAGTCATAATCCACTTAACCATTTTCCAATGAAAGCCAAATCGCACTAAAACAGATTCAAGGAAAGACCAGTTAACTGTATCATATGCCTTCTGAATGTCAATTTTCAAAGCACATCTAGAAGGCCCTCTATTGGTATGATAATTGTGCATAAGTTCTTGCGTGAGGAGGATGTTATCTGAAATCTTACGACCAGGAACGAAAGCCGATTGATTTATGCTCACCAATCCATCCAAACTGCCTTTAAGTCTATCCGTGATTATTTTGCTAATGCACTTGAACAGCACATGACAACAAGAAATCGGTCATAAAGTATTCTCGGGTATTTACAATGGCTCTGGGCGAAATTTGGCGATCCTGAAAACCCTAGTTTCTTGTTCTTTCTGATCTTAATCTTGATCGATCTGGGTTAGCAATTGTGGTGTTGTCGATCCTTCTGAGTAAGGTTTCTAGACTTTACCTTGGTTTCTAATCTTTTGAAGTCAGGATTAGGGTTTGTTCTTTTCGTTTTCTTGCTAGGGTTTGCCGCTAATACGCTTTGGTTTTTCTTTTTTCGTTTGCTTTTACGTTGCATGGTTCGTTTTTTCTTGTGTGATGGATTCAAAACAATTCAAGCCGCCTGATGTCAATAGTAGGGATCGGGGTTTGGAGGATTTAGGGTTCCAATCGTTTTCTGAAAAAATGCATGGGGATGTGTTCATAAGTTCGAAGGGTTATACACCGTTGAATATTCAGGAAATAAGGGATAGGACGTCATTATTTGCCAAACCTTTGAATATTGATGGTAATCCGGTAATTCCACGTCGTGGAGTGGAACATAAAGAACAGAAGATTATAAATGTTATTGATGAGTTGGAGAAAGTCACTGTGCCGGTGCAGATGGATAGCTCACACGCTATTTGCAAGGATGATCTGAATCAGCCGAAGTCTATGTTGTCTTCTTATGCCGAAAAGCTTCTTTCCGAAAGTCAGGCTTCTCGTAATAAAAGGGAGGTTAACTTCAGACTCTTGACACCTGCGGAGACCCGAGATGATGCTGATATTGTTATTCCGAAAGAGGTTGTTCAGCAGGTACAAGATAAGTTTGATAACGTGCTTTATGGATATTTCTTAGGGAATAGATTACCTTTTCCTGTGGTAGAATACTATGCGAAGAATGTTTGGGCAAAGTTTGGTTTTTCAAAGCTTATGATGAACACGTCAGGATTCTTTTTCTTCAAGTTTGATTCGAAGGAGGGATTGATGAAGGTTCTGGAAGGAGGACCGTGGTTAATAAGAAAAGTTCCGTTGTTTTTGAACATATGGTCGCCAAAGGTTATCCTTAAGAAAGATAGTATTAAAACGGTTCCAATATGGGTCAAATTGCATAATGTTCCGATTTCAGTTTACACTGATGATGGTTTGAGCCTGTTGGCTTCTAAACTAGGGGTTCCTAAAAGGCTAGACTCCTATACTGCTGATATGTGTGTGGAAAACTGGGGAAGGAGTAGTTATGCCCGTGCAATGATTGAACTTAATGCTGATAATGAACTTAAGGATCATATTATAGTAGCTATTCCTAAGATGGATGAGGAGGGTTACATTATGGAAAGGGTAGAAGTTGAATACGAATGGAAACCGTTACGTTGTCCGACATGTTGTCTTTTTGGTCATGACCATAATACGTGTAGTAAAGTTGTTAAGGATAAAGCAAAGCAGGTTGTTGTCGATGGGGATGGATTTATTACAGACAAGAGACGAGTGGCAAAACAAATGTATCCTTATAAGAAGCAAAAGGCCAAGTTTATGTATAAACCAAAGATGAGTAAAGCAGGAGCTAGTACTTCCGGAACCAAAACAGATGATCACACTAATGGGACGCAAACAGTCAAAGTGGCCAATTCTTTCCAAGCTCTATCGGCGGATGATGTGGATGATAATGATGAGAGTACAAATGCTGGTAATGATACGGGTCAAGTGGAGAAAAACATACCGAAGGGCAACAGGCCGAATGATGAGGTGCTTGAGACTAATCCTACTGAGATGTCGAAATTTATGAGTGGTGGTGTGAATGTTAGTCAATCTGAGGGGGCAAGCACTCCCGGTGCTATGGGTTTCAATGGGTAGTTTGGCCGCTTGGAATATAAGGGGTTTGAATCGTCCCCTGAAACAAAATGAGGTCCGGGTGCTTATAAATGAAAATCATTTGAGTATTTGTGCTATTTTAGAGACACATGTTTAGGTTAATAATCTTAGCAAAGTCTGTAAGAGTGTTTTTCGTAAATGGAATTGGACGTCCAATGGGGATTTATGTCAACGAGGTACTAGGATTATTCTCGGATGGAGTTTGGATGATGTGGACCTTATGGTTCTCTCGCAGTCTGATCAGGTAATCCACACTCAAATTCGCCTCAAAGCTGATTCTAAAGTGTTTTTCTGTTCCTTTGTGTATGCCGAGAATAAGTATTAAGATCGCCGTCTACTTTGGGAAGATCTTTGCAAGTTTAACAGTTTAGCTCTTGGCCATCCTTGGGTGGTTCTTGGGGATTTCAACACGGCACTGAATATGGAAGACTGCTTATATGGACCGTCTACTCACACTATCGGAATGAGAGAATTCTTTGATTGTATTCAAACAGTGGAGCTTATGGATGTTAAATGTCATGGTTTTCATTTTACTTGGAACCAGAAACCTAAGGAGGGTATTGGGGTTTTTAAGAAGATCGATCGCATTATGGGAAATACTAAGCTTTTGGACTTGTTTCCAGACGTGTATGCTCTGTTCCAGCCTGCCCGAGTTTCTGATCATACTCCCTGTGTATTAAAACTGCCTTCTATTAAACGTAATAAGCCGAAGCCTTTTAAATTTGCAAATTTTTTGACGACTAAACCTGAATTTCGGCAGTATGTTACGTCCGAATGGGCTAAATCAGTGCAAGGTTATGCTATGTTTTCGGTAGTTAAGAAATTACGTAATCTGAAACCGCTCCTTCGTAAACTTTTACAACAACAAGGAAATCTTCATGATAAAGTGACTCGATTGCGTAGTGAGCTGGATGTGTTTCAGCAGGTTGTTGATGCTAACCCGCTAGACAATGCAGCTCGAGAAGCGGCTGCCAAGTGTCTTCATGAGTTTCAAAAAGCTGCTTATGACGAGGAGTGTTTTCTCAAGCAGAAATCAAAAGTTGAATGGCTTTGCACTGGGGATTCGAACACAGCATATTTTCATAATTCAGTGAAAAGCAGGAATGCTAGGAATAAGATCCATTGCATCCATGATGTGCAGGGTAATCGGTTTGAAGGTGATGATGTCTCAGCTGCTCTTTTGGATCATTATGAGACATTTCTGGGAACAGATCAGCTTGTCCAGAATGTTATTGCTGAAGACCTGTTTGTTAATACGCTTGACCAAGAAACAGCGAACCGAATGACAAGACAAGTAACTCGAGAGGAGGTTAAAAATGCCATGTTTAGTATTGGTGAAAATAAAGCGCCTGGTCCAGATGGTTTCACTTCTTCTTTCTTTAAGCACGCGTGGGATATTGTTGGTGATGAGGTGACAAATGCTGTTATTGATTTTTTTGAAAATGGTAAACTTCTAAAACAGGTCAACCATACTATTCTTGCTCTGATTCCTAAGAAGGATACGCCCAATTCAGTTCTTGACTATCGTCCTATTTCTTGCTGCAATGTGCTTTTTAAGTGTATTAGCAAGATTATAACGGATAGGATAAAAGGAAGCTTGAATAAATTGGTTAGCATAAATCAGTCGGCTTTTATTCCGGGTAGGAAAATTTCAGATAATATTCTTTTGACCCAGGAATTGATGCTCAATTATCATCTTAATAGAGGGCCTCCTCGATGTGCGTTCAAGATAGACATTCAAAAGGCGTATGATACAGTTAACTGGCAATTTCTGGAGTTAATCCTGACCCGATTTGGTTTTCATCATAAAATGGTAAGTTGGATCATGACATGTGTCACTTCGGTCACTTATTCTCTAAGCATAAATGGGGAGCTTCATGGGTATTTTGCGGGAAAGCGTGGTCTTAGACAAGGGGATCCACTGTCTCCTTACTTGTTTACGCTGGTTATGGAAGTACTGACTTTGTTATTACAACAAGTTTCATTGCACACGTCTTTTAAGTTTCATACTCGTTGTCCTAAACAGAAGATAATTAGTGTTTCTTTTGCTGATGATTTGTTTTTATTCTCTCATGGTGATACTACTTCGGTTAAGCATCTAAGAGAGGCCCTAGAGAAGTTTACTCTAGCTTCGGGTCTGGTTCCGAGCATGGCTAAAAGTACGGTTTTCTTCAGCAATGTTCCTCAAGTGATTAAAAATCAGATTATGAACATTATGCCCTTCCAAGAGGGATCTTTTCCGGTTCGTGCTAAAGTTGCTTGGAAGGATGTTTCTTTGCCTAAAGAGGAGGGTGGTTTAGGTATTCGAAGTATAATGGAGGTGAACAAGACTCTTTTAACTTCCCATATCTGGAGCTTAATTACTAATCGGCAGTCCCTTTGGGTACAATGGATCCACTCATACAAGTTGAAAGGTACAAGTTTCTGGGAAGTGCAATGTAAAGGTAGTGTTAGTTGGGGATGGAGAAAGCTTTTATCCATCCGTTCTAGTGTTCGGTCGTTCATATGGAGTTCTATTCGAAGTGGCCGACAAACTAATGTTTGGAGTGACAATTGGTGTGCATGCAGTCCTCTTCGCTCGTTTACCTCCCCTAGAGCTATTGCAAATGCTGGTTTTTCTTTAAATAATACTGTGGCGGATGTTGTTGCTGAAGATGGCCAATGGTTATGGCCTCAGGCGTGGTACAATTTATATCCGGTTCTTATAAATATCGTTCCTCCTCAGATTATTTCTGATGTGAATGATCGATTTTCGTGGAAGGATGTGGAAGGTAATCTTAATGTTTTTGGATCATGGGAGGTTTGGAACAGCTTGCGGTAGAGACATGATAAGGTGCAATGGAGTAATTCGGTTTGGTTCAGTCAGTGTATCCCTCGTCATTCTTTCCATTTGTGGTTGGTTATCAAGAATAAGTTAAAAACTCAAGATAGGATGGCCATTTGGGAAGCGGGAAGTGCTACTAATCTTCGGCTCATGTGTTGTCCTTTATGCCGGTTTGATCGGGATTCTAGGGATCATCTTTTTTTTCCAATGTTCATATGCTTCAGAGGTTTGGAAATTGGTTAGGAGAATGGTAGACATGGGGAGTGTTACGGATACATGGGCTTCCATTTTGCAGTGGATGGAGCTAAATGCAAACTCTAAAACGATGGATCATATTATTTGCAACATCTTGGTGGCGGCTTCAACTTATTTTGTTTGGCAAGAAAGGAACTCGCGTTTATTCTCTCAAGAGCAGCGGAGTGCTAGTGTGCTTGCTAAGGTTATCATTGATACGGTGAGGCTCAAAATTATGGGGTTCAGATTCAGTAAAGACCCGAAGCAAAAGAAGATTTTGGATCGGTGGTTGATTTCGGAATGCAGCATGACTTTTGAACCTGGCTAAAGCGGGTTAACTAGTTTTGAAGCTGTGTTTTGTTTGGGCCGTGTTTGTTCTTGTAGTCTGTTTATTTCTGGTTTTGTTTTGTCGGGTTGTTTTTCTTTTGTTGTCCTAGTCTTGGTATGCCAAGTCTAGTAGTGTGTATTGATGTCTCGATACACCCTGTTTTTATTGGTTGATTGATATAAAATTTCACCGGGGTAACCCTTTACCCAAAAAAAAAAACAAGAAATCGGTCTATAATCAAGAACCAAATTTGGAGTCTCCTTTTTAGGCACCAAGGCGATAAACGTGTGATTAATTTGCTTAAGCAATTGGCCATTATCAAAGAAAGCAAGAATCGCGTCAGTAACTTCCTCACCAACAATATCCCAAGCATGTTTAAAGAAGGCTGACGTGAACCCATCAGGCCCCGGAGCCTTGTTTTCCCCGATGCTAAACATAGCCTTTTTTACTTCCTCTCTGGTAACCGGACGAACCATATGATTTGCAGAAACACTAGAGAGAGTATTAATAAACAAGTTATCAATATCAAGCCTGTCAACATGGTCCGACGTACCCAAAAAATCCGTGTAATGAGCAACAAAAACAGCTGGAACATCTACACCCTCAAACTGATTTCCTTGAGCATCTTTGATACACGAAATTTTACTTCTAGCATTCCTACTTTTCACACACTTGTGGAAATAGGAAGTATTAGCATCACCCGCACTAAGCCAATCAACCTTAGCTTTCTGCTTAAGAAAACATTCCTCATCGTATGCCGCAACCTGAAAATCACGAAGGCACACAGATTGCAACTCACGAAGGCTTGAATCCGACGGGTTTGCATCAATTTGCTGTTGAAGCTGATCTAGTTGATTTCGAAGAGAAGACACTCGATCATGAAGATTACCCTGCTTATGAAGAATCTTACGAAACATTGGCTTGAGGTTTTTAATTTTTTTCACAACCGAAAACATGGTATGACCCGTAACATCATTAGACCACTCCTTAATAACAGCTTGCATAAACTCCGGTTTAGACGTAATAAAGTTCGGGAATTTAAAAGGTCTCGGCTTTGAACGGAAACCAGAGGACGTTTTAAAAACACACGGAGTATGATCCGAAATACGTGGAGGATGAAAGAAAGCAAAACCCTCCGGAAATAAATTAAGGAGATGAATATTACCCATAATCCGATCCAGCTTTTTCAAGACACCAATACCCTCTCTCGGCTTCTGGTTCCAAGTGAAATGCATGCCATGACAAGGAATATCAAGAACCTCCAATTGCTTGACACATTCATAGAAATCTCTCATGCCAATAGAAAGACTAGACGAACCAAAAGAACAGTCTTCTAAACTAAGAGCCACATTAAAATCACCAAGAATTACCCACGGCTTGTCACGCACCAAACTATTATGCTTAGAAAGATCATCCCAGAGTACACGTCTAGCTTGGTAAGAATTTTCTGCATAAACAAAAGAACAGAAAACCACTTTCCTCTCAGCCTTAAAAAGGATTTGAGTGTGAATAACTTGGTCCGATTGGGATAGCACCATTAAGTCCACACGTCATCCGCATTCGAAGTTGTTGGCATCGACATTCGGTGCATTGATAGCGGCGCCAAGATTACCTACCGTGGGCCGTAGGTAATCCATTAGGGTACGTTGACCCGCCATTGGAAGTGGGTCCCCCGGAACTTTCTCTTGGATTTTAGCTTTAAGTCTTTTTCTCAGAAAGCGTTCGGGTTCGTCTAGAGGTTCTTTTATGTCTTTATTGGAACTGGAGCTCATACACTGTGTAGGAAGTTCAGGTGCGGTGCCTGTGTGACAACTGGCACTTTACCATGAATTCCGTACAATAATAAACAGTAATCTGGGATTTAATGACTGTGCATGATTGAATTAACAAGACGAATGAATTTCTGATTATTGTCATATACATACAATGGCATTTCATGTTGCAAGATTTTTATCTTTATCACATGCAACACAATATGGTTTAATTAGTGCACGAAACAAAGTTAGCACAGTTATCAGACAAACTAGAAGTACTGACGGGAGTTCAGTACTCAGACAGACATGATACTCAGACAGACATGATATTAAGACACATAATGAGCCTCAGAACGAAGTGTTACACTAGAATAGTGTGTAGGAAAGTAGGGATTACAAAACTGCCTTCCTAGTAATGATATAGGTGAAACCCTAGTTTTTTCTTGTGATCATTTGTATAACAGTCTGTGATTAGAGATTTGATCTCTTGAATCTCTATAACGAACTGGTTAGCAGGTGTGACCGATTTGAATCTAGGGTTTTTGTTTTCTTGTATCGGAAAGTGCCAGAAACACACTAAAACTGTAGAATTGTGCAGAAAACACCAAAATTCAGCAATTTTCAGCATTTTAACAACTAAATATAATACAGAAATGTGGTTTAATGGTCCAGAATACTTTCCTAAGTGTCGGGAATCGAAACTGTCATAAAAGACTACATAAAGCACACTAAACTGTGAAATTTAGCACCTTAACGAACCGGTAACCAACCGAACAACCGGACACTACCCGAAACATCAAATTTTTACTAGAAGCATTGTTTTTATGTTACGAAGCTAGTAATAGTCCCCGAACATCATAATACACCCTATAAATGTATAACACTCATAACCCTAACTAATATACTTGGAATCTAACTATAATCTTAAACTTACCATTTCACCTCAACTAGACCCCCCTTCATAACCGGTTATGAGACATGGGGACCCACCATGATTTTATTTTAGTTGTTTATTAGATTTGTTATTTGCTTTTGAAACATAAGGACTAAAGGATAACACAATGGTGGAAAACTTTTATAAAAACCCAAAGATTATAACTCACTTCATTCTTCATCATCATCAACACTCCAACTTCTTCTTCTTCTTCCCTTAGTCTACGGCCAAGCACCCCCTCACCATCATAATTTTTCTAGTCCATTCTCAAGTAATCCAAGGTGTTCACAAGATGTCTGAAGCATATTTAAGAGGCTTGGAAGCATTGGAAGTGGAAGGACCTTATCTAGGAGCTTTTAACCACTCTATTTCTTTATCATCTTCAAACTTGTTCTTCCCTAGCCTTGTGCTAGTAGTAAGACTCTCATGATCTCATTTTACTTCTTATTATGTTGGTTAAAAGGTCATGTAAAAGATTAAACATGAAGATCATGAAAGAATAAGAACATAATTTCTAACATAAAGCTTTAAATCATAATAATCTATGTTGTTAAAGTGTTATTATGCTTCTTGATTGTTGATTGTTTGTGTTAATGATGTTAAACGTAATATGAACTTGCTAGATTGTGATTAAAGACATGATCTAACAAGATGAGAGGATGATTATGTTATAAATCAAGATGATCATCCTTATGTGAAACATGAACTTGAAAGGTTAAATGTTTTTCTTGAATAATGATGATCAAAGTGTAATGTAAGTCTTGTAAATATGTGATTTCAAAAATAGTTTTCTCAAGAATCTAAGTTAAAATACAAGATTTTCATAAACTTGGTTCTTAAAGAAACTAATCACATTTTTAGTGGTTAATCAAGTGTAGAAACATATTATTACCAAGAAAAATTCAAGAAGAAACATTTTTAGAAAATTATTTTACAAGTTGTAAACATCTAAAATCTTCAAGAATGATGTTTTTAAACAAACAACCACACTTTAAAGGGTAACTAAGCTTACTAAACACACTACCAAGTTACTACAAATTTTTATAAATTTTCAAGTTCATGAAGTAGTGATTATGGCTTGATTTTGGCACTTGGTAAGTATTGTTTGCTTTGTTGTTGAATTGTGATGATTTTAAAAGAAAATGATATGCTTTGAAAGCATGGAAACCTCCATTTTTAAGGGAAAACTATGGCAAAATTTTTCTAGAAATTAAACACTTAGAAAAATATTTTTAAACAAGTGTTTACAAGTGTATTTTAACCATGGTTTTCATATAAAATTTGCCATAATTTTTGTTACAAAAATTACAAATATTGGAGGTTGGTTTTTGATAATAAAAGTGACTAAATATGTATTTAGGAAAATATATATTTAGATGTCACCATGTGTGTGATTACTTGTATATTATGTGTATTAGTTATATTATTTTATGACTTGAAATAATATAACTTACCAAAATACCAAAAATTACAATACAAGATATTACCAAAATTCCAAGGAATAAATGTATTATTTATACCCAAAATTTTGGAAGAAACCGAACAAGAAATATAACTTACAAAAATATTCCGGAATTAAATTCATGAGTATATTTTGGTAAACGGTATTTTGGACATCAAGAGAACAAAAATATGATGTTTACAATTATTACAGAAATATATCATATTTTGACAAGAAGGAAATATATTATTTTTTTGGAGTAAAGGAAAGTGTATATGTTTTCTCGAATTACTAGAAAATATACTATTTTTGGAGAAAATATATATTTTCTTAAATAAACTAAGAATATATTATTCTTGGGGTGAAAAATGGATTTATATATATTTTAAAAGTTAATCTTGAAAATATATTATTTTTGAGGTTTATATGAAAATATAATTATTTTTGCCAAGGAAGGATTATAACTGATTTTCTATGAAAGTTTTCTTAAAATATATATATTTTAAGAATACAAATTGGTGATTTTATTGGTTAAAAATAATATTCCGGAAAATGTAAATACAAAAATTAAGTATAAGAATACTTAATAAATACAAGAAAATACGTATTCTCACACGTACGAATACACACCGGAATACACCACAAGTACTTGGCAAAATACACAAGGATAATTATACCCATACTTGGGAAATATTCATGAAAAGAATTTCCAAATGAACCAAGGCAAAAATATATTATTTTGACAGTGTTCCAAATAATTGGATGAATATAATTTAAGTTAAAATATTATTATTTAACTAATAATTTTTTTTTGGGTAAAGGGTTACCCCGGTGAATCTTATTAAACACAAATAAGCACATAAGTGCAACTGAAATGTTACACATCCGCTAGACTTGGCATACCAAGACTAGAAAAATAAAAACAACCAAACCACATAAAAACAACTTCCAATCAACACAACCAAACAGACACAACCCGACCCCAGCCAAAACAACCCATACAAAAATAGAAAACAACTATCTAGCCAGGATCGATCACCAAGTTACTGCTCGGAATCTTCCACTTCTCAAGAAAACTTCTATTCACGGATCCTTGCTTGAATTTTAGAGTCAAAAGGCGCATACGAACGATATTAATGATCTCCTGAGCCAAAATCATCTCCGTACGTTGATTCCGAGTGAAGAGCGTAGAATTTCTTTCTTGCCAAACAAAGTAAGAAGCAGCTGAAACCACTAATATGCTAGTAACATTATCCGGTTTCTGAATATTAGAGTTTTGATTCATCTAGTCCTTTATGTCAATCCATCGGCCAGTAACATCAACCATATTAGCCATATCCTTGATACTATTCCAAACCTCCAAAGAATAGGAACATTCAAAGAAAAGATGGTCCCTCGAGTCCCTACCATGGTTACATAAAGGGCAACACATAAGGTTCAGGTTTGTAGCACTACCCGCCTCCCAGATGGACAATCTATCTTGAGTTTTTAGTTTATTTCTAATAACCAGCCACAAATTGAATGAGTGTCTTGGGATGCACTGCTTAAACCATACCATATTAAACCAAGAAACGACATTCTCACGATGACGAATATTGTTCCATATCTCCCATGAAGAGAAATGACATGCTTTTCCTTCAGAATTTATCCAAATCAATCGATCCTGCACATCATGAAGAGTCGGAGCTTGAACGTTGATTAAAACAGGGAATAAGTCATACCAAGCAACCGGCCACCTCCAATGGCCACTAGAATCCACCAGCTCTGCAACAGAAGATTGCAAATTAAAGCCTGCATTGGCAATAGTTCTCGGACTGACATAAGCACGGATGGGACATGCACTACACCAAGTATCACTCCACACATTTGTATTAGTACCATTACCGATAGACTTCCATACATAAGGACGGATTAAATCACGCAAAGCAAGAATTTTCCTCCAACCCCATGTCATTCGACCACGGCTAGGGATCTCCCAGAAATTTCTACCTTTGAGCTTATAGATATGAACCCATTGAACCCATAGCGACTTCCTGTTAGACAACATACTCCAAATATGATTCGAAATTAGCGCTTTATTGACATCAGCAATGCAGCGAACACCCAACCCCCCCCCCTCATTCTTGGGAAGACAAACCACCTTCCAAGCAACCTTGGATTTTACATTCTGCTGGTACTTACCAGTCCATAAGAAAGCACGCATACGTCTTTCAAGATCACTCACAATTTTAGCTGGCAAGAGAAAAACTGTAGCCCAATAAATGTGCATAGCTGAAAGAACCGAGTTAACCAGTTGCAGTCTACCTGCAAAGGATAACGATCTAGTCATCCAGTTATCAATCTTCTTGTCCATTCTTTCAACTAAAATTTTGCAATCCTTATAAGAGAGTTTAGAAGATATTAAAGGAACTCCCAGGTAACGAACAGGAAGCAAGCCCTCTTTGAACGGCATAATGTGAAGTATATCGTGCTTGATTGGCTGAGGAACGTTTCTAAAATAAATCGTACACTTCGGCATACTAGGAACAAGACCCGATATCTTCGTAAAACGCTGAAGAGAATCCCTTAACACTTTAACCGAGGCTACATCACCATTAGCGAACATAAACAAATCATCCGCAAAAGAGACGTTAATAATCTTTTGTTTTTTACAATGAAGATGGTATCTGAATGCATTACTATTACTGGCTGCATCTTTGAGTAATAATGATAAGACCTCCATCACCAAAGTAAAAAGATAGGGAGATATTGGATCACCCTGCCGCAACCCTTTTTTACCTTTGAAAAACCCGTAAAGGTTACCATTAACGCTCAAGGAATAAGTCGTAGTGGTGACACAAACCATGATCCAGTCCACCATCTTCTGGTGGAACCCGAATGCACGAAGAATGCTTTCAAGAAAAGACCAGCTTACCGTGTTATAGGCCTTTTGTATGTCAATTTTGAACGCACACCTCGGAGAGCCAATCCTCAGATGATAATTGTGCATTAACTCCTGAGTAAGTAAGATATTATCAGAAATCTTCCTACCCGGAACGAACGCCGACTGGTTGATATCAACTAGAGCATCCAAACTTCCTTTGATTCTATCCGTTAAAATTTTACTGATGCATTTGTAGATCACATTGCAACATGAAATAGGACGATAATCAACCACTAAATTAGGAGTAGGAACTTTCGGGACTAACGCTATAATCGTATGATTAATTTGCTGCAATAACTTACCATTTTCAAAAAAATCCCTGATAGCTTTTGTAACCTCATCCCCCACAATCTCCCAAGAATTTTTTAAAAATGCCGAAGTATACCCATCCGAGCCCGGAGCCTTATTTTCTCCTATAGAAAACATAGCATCTTTAACCTCCTCATGAATCACTTGCCGCACCATATTACTAGCAGCAATCAGATCCAGAACATTAGGAAAAGTAATATCACTAGAAAGAGGATCCACCTGATCTTGCGTACCCAAGAACTCGGAGTAGTGGGAAACCAAAACCCCATAGACGTCATCACCATTATATGGATCACCATTTACATCTTGAATACTATGGATCTTCGTGCAAGCATTTCTCATTTTGACACAATTATGGAAAAACTTCGTATTCGAGTCACCAGCTGCCAACCAATCCGCTTTAGATTTCTGTTTCAAAAAACATTCTTCATCATAAGAGACAGATTGAAACTCTTGAAGACACTTAGATTCAGTTTCTCTAAGGGTAATATCCAAAGGGTTAGCATCAATAGCCCTATGAATCTCATCCAGCTTAGATCTCAACAGTTTGACTCGTTCATGAAGGTTACCTTGCATGAAGAGAAGACGTCTCAACGGAGACTTCAAGAAAGTAAGCTTCTTTACAACTGAGAACATAGTGACACCTTGCACCGTCTTTGACCAAACATTAGAAACACAATCCTTGAAACCCTCCTTATTTACCAAAAAATTAGCAAATTTAAAGGGTTTGGGCCGATTATGCTTAAGAGTACGAAGATTAACAATACATGGCGTGTGATCCGAGACCCGGAAAGGGTGATACAACACAAAAGCATCCGGATAAGCATCTAGAAGATGAATGTTGCCCATGACTCTATCAATCTTTTTAAGAATACCAACACCTTGTTTCGGTTTTTGATTCCAAGTATATTGCATACCATGGCTTTTGATATCCGTCAACTCATTATACTGAACACACTGATAAAATTCTCTCATGCCAACCGAAATAGTAGACGACCCAACCAAGCAGTCATCCGGCGATAGAGCAGAGTTGAAATCCCCTAACACCACCCAAGGCTTATCAGACACAAAACACTTATGTCTATTTAAATTCTCCCATAGAACCCTTCTATCTTGATATTTATTCTCGGCATAGACGAACGAACAAAAAAATAATTTTAGCATCAGACTTTGAACGCAACTGGACGTGCATAACCTGATCCGTTTGAGAGATTACCATGAGATCCACCATATTATTGTTCCAGCCGACAATAATTCTAGTTCCTCTAGGACAACAAGAACCATTAGATGTCCAATCCCACGAACGAAACACGTTCTTACATACTCTATCAAGATTAGAAACAGAAACACGCGATTCCAAAATAGCACACACCTGAAGCCGCTTCTCAGAAATAAGCATCCGAACCTCTCTTTGTTTCAGGGGAAGGTTCAATCCCCTTATGTTCCAAGCCGCAAAACTATCCATTAACACCTACTTGACCGGGAGTGCTTGCCCCCTCAGAAGTTTTCCCATTCGTATCAGCATTCATAAATTCAGAAATTTCAGTGTGAAGCTGCTCCATGCCTCCATCATCTTTTTTACTAGAACTATCCAAATTGATAATAGGATCCGTCTTCAATACATTATCAGTGTCCATCACTTGATCATTCGAAAGAGCTGAAAAAGAATTCTTTAGATTCAAATTATTCGAAGAAGCTCGATTACTACCAAGATCCTTTTTAACTTCACCATCATCCTGTTTCGTACCTGAAGAACTAGGTTTAGATTGATTAGTCTTTTGTCTATAAATGAATTTTGCCTTTTGCTTCTTTTGGGGGAACACATGCTTAGCTGTTTTCCTTGTATCCGTCACAAAACCCTCATCATCCGTGGTCACTTGGTTGGGTTTAACAGTAAGGGCCTTTGGACATGAAGCATTCGTATGGCCAAACAAACAACACTCCGCACATCTTTGAGGCTTCCATTCATATTCAACCTTAACTTTTTCCGTAACATAACCCTCCTCATCCAGCTTAGGAATAGCTACAGCTATATGCTCCTTTAAATCTTTTTCAGCCGATACCTCTATCATACAACTATATAATTATTTAACTAATAATTATATACTTTGGAATATTATAATATACATTAATGATGTAACTCAAAATATACCAAGGCTTCCAAAACAAGTCTTAATGAACAACTAATACAAAGAGTCGTTACACGACCTAAGCGTCTAATAAAACATGGCACGTGTGTAGGTAGTTGTACGACTCATAGAAGGACCTTGAGCATACGAGATAGCAGGACGCAAACTTGTGAGTTCATGTCCCCTTTTTCTCTTAACTGTTTTCAGATTTATAACTCTCGGGGGTGAAATTCATGTACATATGTTTCAAATGGTATGATTTGGCTATGAAATGAACTATTAAATCATGTGAGCATAGACTGAAATTGAAATGCCAATAACTCATAAGAATCATGGACGAAGGTTAGATCTAACGGGTACAGCCGAGCCCCACTCAAGGCCCTTATGTGACCACTTAGAGTGCTTAGTGTCCCAGTTGAGGTGATTCGACAACGGTCAAGGGGATTTGACACAGTCAAGGTGATTTGACACAGTCGAGGGGAATTCGACACAGTCGAGGGAAATTCGACACAGTCGAGGGGAATTCGACACAGACAATAGTCTACTCATATTGAGTACTCCCTATGTCTTCACATACATTAATGTCCTTGCAAAACATTAATTGATCTGTTCATAGAAGCTTTTCATACCAGTTTTCAAAGGAGTCTGTCAAATGTTTACAAGTTTATCAGTACTCATACAAAACGCATGAACTCGCTCAACTTTTGTTGATGTTTTCAAAATTACATGTATTTCAGGAAGCAAGTTGGATCTTGGGCGCTGGTGTTGTTTCGGGATATGAATAACAAGTTTAGATGTCATCCACTTTTGTTGGTTTGTAACTGAATCGAAGGTTGTGTTGTTTGATACTTAAACGACTGGTGTTTATAATATTTTAAACTTTATGAATGGATGAACATCGTTTTGATCATATAGTTGTTATTATAATTGAATGCAATGATATTGAACAAGTCACACATCATACGCTTCCGCAAAAGTCAGGGTGTGACAGTTTGGTATCAGAGCTTCGATTGTAGTGAACTAGGATTCCTTCTCGAGTCTAGACTACAATCACTAGGACTCTCTCACAAAAACATTTTTACAAAAAGGCTTTTTCATTGCATTTACGAAAGCGCCAAGATCCATGAGTCAAACACTTTTCAAAGATAAGACAAGGCAAGGACATTAGTAGGGAGGAGAATACCCCAAATTAAAATGCCAATTGAGGTATAGTCTACGTGAGATAGACTTGCCAAAGACAAAATGACCCCCCCCCCTCGAAAGGACAAACGAGAGTTATATGCGACGTGATGCACCTATTTGCCTGTTTATACTAAGTAACATATTTATTCATTAATATATATGTGTATAAGTGTACGGAATAGTTATTGACGTGAACGAGATACCTTCGACTCCGAATCCAATTATTGTTCTTGGCTTGCACGATGAAACTATCGACCTCGCGTTTATTGCGAAGCTCATGGCTGGAGTTATTACCAAACAAGATTCTGAGCTTGTTTCCGTAGAAGATGGCTGTTCTTCCCTCTCGAAAGCGAAGGTGCCTGACTACGGTAGTGACGGCGAGACGGAGGAGGCAACCTTGGACAACACCCTTATCAGTGGGACAAGGTCCCTCTGGCTTTTGCGAAACGAGATTGAAGACGCTCTTGTCCAAACTAGGAAGATGAGGTACTCATATTGAAGGTGCCCCTCCAACTACTAGCAATTCTCCTTATTCCTATTGTGTCTAAGCATCGTGCCTATTCGTGCGTAACAATAACGGATGATAGCGCGTGGACCACCACAACGGTCCTTTCCATGTCGGAGGTATAAGGACAGTAGTGTCCCCTTTTTGGTTGATCGTCTGCTTTGAACGAGGGAAAATTGGGGTGACCATGCAAGACAATTTATTATTCCGGGGCCCACGTAATAACGACTTGTAGTGCATGGAAATCCTGGTGGACTCTGCGGGTTAAGCTAATGATCACCTCCCATCTAAATTTCTAAGTGTTCACCCCTTCATCCAGTAGAACAATACCTAGATAGTTGCTATAGCACTCTACAAAATAGGAAATCTGTCTTTGCCTACTTCGTGTCTGACACTTCAACCCGTATACGAGTCGTTTGGGAACCGATATCTAACCAAGCAAGGATGGCTAACACTCAGGAAAGATTCAGCAACTTTTGCACTCTCTATCACCCTTATATGGGGTAGAAATGCACAACCCCCATCTCTTGGGAAGTATACCTGTCTTTGTGAAGCTAAAGACCTAAGAAAACCAATGTAGAGTAATATAAATTGAAATAAAGAGCTCACTCTCCTTGGGCAATTTTGTTCTTCATGAAACCCTAGGTTTTTCTTCGTAATCTTTTGTATAACAGTCTGTGATTAGAGTTTGATCTTTCAAAACTCTATAACGAACTAGTTAGCATTAGTGACCGATTTGGAATTAGGGTTTGTTTGTTTCTGTTCTTCATTCAATCTCCGCCTTAGAGATTATTTACGAAACCCTGATTGATTATATTAGTTGTTATTGATTGCGGTTAACTGAGATTAACTTAGCTAGATCGATACGCTTTTCTAATCAGTTAAGGGTTGAATATTGATCTTGGGGTTTAAGGATAAGGGTTTTGCATGTGATTGGTTTCGCTGGGTTTCTTGTCTTCTACGTTGTTTCTTGCTGCATGGAGGGAGTCGCTGATAAGAGGAATGATCTGATGGGTAGAGATAAGCCATCGGATGGTGGTGGTATCAATTCCACTCGGAAAAAAGGGAATGGTATTGATGGTGTCGTCAATATTCAGGGGCTGAATAAGGATGATGGTGGTACATTATCTTCGCATGGTATTGGATTGAGAGTGATGAATATGGAAAATAATCCGTTGCTGCCGAGAAGGGGTTTATATTCGACATCTGGTTTGTCTGTATTGGATGGTTTATCTAAGATATCTATACCTGTGGGTGAACAGACGAAGACGTTTCATACGTTTGGTGACTTTAGAACACCTTCCCATGCAAACCCTAGTCAGGGTTCTGTCAAACAACAGGGGGTAACCAGCATGTCATTTCTGAAGAGGAAGGTTCGATCCTGGATGGAGAGTCTAATGTACTGAAACCAATGTCCTATGCGGAATCAGTTGTGGCTGCTCAGACTAAACATCAGACTAATCAGGTTAATTTCAGGTCTCTATCTTGTCCGATTGTGCATGATGGTTGTGATGTAGTGCTTCCCAAGGAATCTGTTAGAGCAGTTCATGATAGGTTGTCGAATACGTTGTATGGGTACTTCTTGGGGGATAGAGTGGCATTCCCGGTTGTTGATTATTTTGTGAGGAATAATTGGAAGAAATTTGGTTTACAAAAGTCCATGATGAACGCAAATGGGTTTTTCTTTTTCCAGTTTACGAACAAAGATGGTATGATGAACGTTCTTAAAGAGGGGCCTTGGATTATCCGATCTCAACCTTTTTTTCTTAGTGTGTGGTCTCTTACTACAAAATTAGAGAAGAAAGAAGTTAAAAAGCTTCAAGTGTGGGTGAAAATACATGATGTTCCTATAGCTGCTTATACGGAGGATGGTTTGAGCATGATTGCCACTGCTATTGGGGAGCCAAAATTATTAGATTCTTATACTACCTCCATGTGTACGGATGGGTGGGGTAGGAGTAGTTATGCTAGAGCGTTATTGGAAATTTCAGCTGAGAATGACTTTAAGGAGGAAATAGTTGTTGCGGTGCCTGAGCTCGAAGGTGAAGGATTTATAAAAGAGAAAATGTATGTTGAGTATGAATGGAGTCCCCATCGGTGTGCCCACTGTAGGGTTTTTGGTCATTCTGATGAGATTTGCCCAAAGCAACCTAGGAAACCGAGTAAGCCAGCACCTAAACCTCAGAAGCAGATTATGGGTAAGCAGTCTAGGGGACCGACAAAAGGACCGGCAATGGATGCAGATGGTTTTACGGATGTGGTCTCTAAAAAAGCTGCTAAGAGGCTGGGATTTACTGTTAATAAAGATAAACCGAAGTTCGAATATTGACCGGTTGGGTCGAAATTAAATGGTGGAATTAAAAAGACGGATCCGTCTACTAGTGGGGTGTCTCAGAACCCGTTTGATGTTCTTAGAGATGACCATGGTGACGTTGGGGAACAGAAAAAGGGGATGGAGGACGAGGTAGGTGACTCGGATGATGAGGAGACCGTTGAAGTGTATAATGAGACAAATGAATTTATCATGAAGGGTACCAAAAGTTCTAGTGACATAAAAGGGGCAAGCACTCCTTCTTCAGAGGTGTTAAATGGGTAGTTTAGCAGTTTGGAACATTAGGGGATTGAACCGTCCCCTGAAACAAATGGAGGTTCGTCAGGTTGTAAAAAGCAGTAGGTTGAGTTTTTGTGCGATCCTTGAGTCTCATGTTGATATTAGTAACTTGAGTAGAATTTGTAGGGCAGTTTTCCGTAACTGGAATTGGACGTCGAATGGGGATAGGTGTGTGAAGGGTGCTCGTATCATCATTGGCTGGAACCCGGGGGTGTTCGATGTTATGGTTTTAGAGCAAACGGATCAGGTTATGCACCTTCAGCTTGTTGATAGACCTAATAAAAAGGAATTTTTTTGTTCAGTGGTGTATGCGGCTAATTATTATGTTACTCGTAGAGAGTTGTGGCACCAATTATCTATGCATAAAGTGTTAGTTAATAATAGTCCTTGGGTTATCATGGGAGATTTAACTCGGCTCTTTATCTTGAGGATAAATCCATGGGCGTCTCCTATATCACGGCTGGTATGAAAGAATTTCAACATTGTGTGGATAAGATAGAGGTGTTTGATATAAATAGTTCGGGCATGCATTTTACGTGGAACCAAAAACCCAAGAAGGGTGTCGGCTTGCTCAAGAAAATTGATAGAGTGTTGGGTAATTCTTCTTTTATAGATGCGTTCCCTGGTGCATACGTTTTATTTAAACCATATGGGGTTTCGGATCATTGTCCATGTATTCTTAATCTTCCGGTTGCTGAGAAAGCTAAGCCGAGACCGTTTAAGTTTGCTAATCTTTTGATTCACAAGCCTGAATTCCTTGATATTGTGAAATCAAAGTGGGATACTCGCATAAATGGAGTCCATCAGTTTTGTGTTGTTAAGAAACTTCGGCTTCTGAAATCTCCTTTGCGGGCTCCTCTGTTTAAACAAGGAAACCTTCACAAAAAGGTTGATGATCTTCGGGCAAAGTTGGAAGATATTCAACGTCATATAGATCGTGATCCTATGAATGAGGATCTCCGTGTTGCTGAAACTGTTACTCAACGAGATTTTCAAGAGGATTCTTTGGATGAGGAACGGTTCCTAAAGCAGAAATCTAAGGTGGATTGGCTGATGGCAGGTGACTCTAACACTAAGTTTTTTCATATGTCTCTTAAGTGTAGGAACCACATCAGTCAGATTGATACGATTATTGATTCTAGTGGGGTTACCCATGAAGGCGATAATGTCTCTAAAGCGTTTGTCAAACATTATGAGAATTTTTTAGGGTGTAAAGGGGATGTGTCCCTCCAACCGGCGCAGGACCCTTTCACTAAAACATTGAGTACGGAAGTTGCGGCCAATATGGTTCGTCAGGTTACTTTGGAAGAAATTAAAGTGGCTATGTTTGACATTGGCAATGATAAAGCACCTGGGCCTGATGGGTACACTGCGGCATTTTTTAAAAGTTCTTGGCCTATAATTGGAATGGATGTCTCCAATGCGGTCCTTGATTTTTTTAACACTGGGAATTTACTTCAGGAGCTGAACCATACGCTCATTGTTCTTATCCCTAAAGTATCCACGCCTTCATTTATTACGGACTACCGACCGATCTCGTGTTGTAATGTTCTTTTTAAATGTATTAGTAAGATCATCACTGACCGTATGAAAGGAGCTCTGGATAGTATTGTAAGTATTAACCAATCGGCCTTTGTGCCAGGTAGGAAGATCTCGGATAATATTCTCCTTACTCAGGAACTTATGCATAATTACCATAGGAGTTTCGGGCCTGTGCATTCAAGGTGGACATTCAGAAAGCGTATGACACTGTTGAGTGGAGTTTTCTGAAAAATGTGTTGGTTGGTTTTGGTTTTGCGGAGCGGATGGTGGACTGGATTATGTTATGTGTCTCGTCCACTACTTATTCGGTTTGTGTGAATGGGAACACCCATGGGTATTTTAAAGGGGAAAGGGGTTTAAGACAAGGAGATCCGATGTCCCTGTATTTGTTTACTCTTGTGATGGAGATTCTGACCTGTATCCTTCAACATGCTACCAGGATTGATTCGTCTTTCAGATTTCATAATAGATGTGAAAAGCAAAAAATCATTAACCTTTGTTTTGCAGATGATCTGTTCTTGTTCTCTAGAGGTGACGTTGCTTCAGTTAGATGCATTATGGATTCCCTCTCAAAATTTTCAAACATGTCAGGTTTGGTTCCTAGCATTCAGAAAAGTACGGGTTTCTTTTGTAATGTGCCTAATCAGGTTAGGATTGCTATTTTGAGCATTATGCCTTTTGTCGAAGGAGAGTTACCAGTGAGATATCTGGGTGTGCCCCTTATTACGTTGCGTCTTCTTTATAAGGATTGTAGTATTCTTGTTGAAAGACTTGAGAAACGCATTTCAAACTGGAAAAACAAGCTTCTCTCATTTGTTGGTAGGCTCCAGTTAATTATTTCTGTTTTGTCCTCTATGCACATATACTGGTCTTCTGTTTTCATATTACCTGCTCGAGTGATTTTGGAATTGGAAGTTAAGATGAGACGTTTTCTCTGGGATCAAGGGCCAAACCAACAGGGAAAGGCCAAGGTGTCTTGGAAAGCTGTTTGTGTCCCTAAGTATGAAGGTGGCCTGGGTATTCGACGTATTGGTGAGGTCAATAAATCTTTAGTTGCGTCGCATGTTTGGAGCATCTTGACTAGACGTGTGTCTTTATGGGTTGATTGGATATATTCCTACCGTTTAAAAGATACCAATTTTTGGGTTTGTAGAGTCCCTTCGAACTGCTGTTGGAGCTGGAGAAAGATCTTGCAACTTAGGCCGCTTCTTAGAAATTTTATTTGGTCCAAAGTTGGCGATGGTAAAACTACTTCAGCCTGGTATGATTACTGGTGTGAAACTGGGCCCTTAGGTAGTTTTTTTAATCTCCCAGAACCATTACTAATGCAGGTTTCTCGCTTCATTCTTGTGTTTCGGATCTTTTGAGCAATGGGAATTGGTTGTGGTCTGCTGCTTGGAGAGATTTGTTCCCCATTCTAAACCAGATTAATGTACATCTTCAGCAGGGTGTGAATGATCGGATTGTCTGGAAGGATGGTAATGATTTTCGGCCTTACTCATCGGCTACGGTTTGGGATTGTCTTAGGACAAGGGAGCCGGAGATCTCGTGGGTGAATATTGTGTGGTTTTCTCAGTGCATCCCAAGGCACGCCTTTCTCATGTGGTTGATTATGAGGCGTAAACTGTTGACACAAGATAAAATCTTGCAATGGGGAGCCGAGAGGAGAGGAAACATGAATATGATGTGTTGCTTGCTGTGTTTTGCTGACTATGACTCGCACAATCATCTGTTCTTTGAATGTCATTATTCTTCTCAGGTTTGGAATTTGGTCAGGCGCAAAGTGGGGATGTCGAGTGTAGATGCGAGATGGAGTAGTATTGTCGATTGGTTAGTGACTCATGCTCGGTCCAAATCCGCTGCTAATTATGTTTCTCGGCTGGTCATTGCTGCTTCAGCTTATATTGTTTGGCAGGAACGTAACACTCGTTTATTCAGGAATCATGCGAGACCTCCAGATACGGTCGCTGCTACTATTTCAATATAGTCCGCTATAAGCTTATGGGAGCGAGATTCAAGAATACAGCCAAAGTGAGGAGGTTGTTGGAAGACTGGGAGATTCACGGGGATGAGCTTATTGACGAGGGTGGCTGATTGATGTGTTTATGTTTTTTCTAGATTGATAGTCTAGTTGTGCTTTTATTTGGTTCTCCTTGTTTAGCATTTGCTTGTTTTTGGTTCGTATACTTTCATGGGGCCTGTCCCATGTCTGAACTAGTGGGGGCTTCTCCTCACTACTTGTTTTATTTCGTTGTGGATATATAGAATCACCGGGGTAACCCTTTACCCAAAAAAAAGAAAACCAATGTAGAAGGAAAATAACTACTACTTTCATATTATGGAACTTGTATGACCGAGGTGATGTAACCTCGAGTTCATTTTGTTTTCCCTATTACAAACAATAAGTCGAGTTATCAAGCATATATGAAAGCTCAGTGGTTGTTTTCTTACTTATACATTGTTGATTATATGTGCATGTGATAATAGGAGATTACATGTTTGCTTGTGGTGATATATACCTCTTAGACGATTATTGAATGTTGTCTAACCTACCCCATACCTTTTGCCAGAAGAAAATGCCACCCAGACGTGACACGGACACCAATACGTTACCAAGAACCGAGGCCGAACTCAATGAGCACATTTCCCAAGCTATAGCGCAGCATGAAGCCCTCCGCACTGAACACAGCGGTGGCACCCCCGGAAATCACCCTCCGACTGGCTGCACCTATAAACAGTTCCTGGACTGCAAGCCATTGAATTTTGATGGCACAGGAGGTGCCATTGCTTTTGTTCGTTGGGCAGAAAAGACTGACTCCGTTCTGAGAATGAGTAAATGTTCACCCGAGCAGAGAGTTACCTATATTTCAGGGTTGTTTTTGGATGGCGCACTCTCCTGGTGGAACCTTCAGGTTCAGACCCTTGTTGAAGCTACTGCTTATGCACTGAGCTGGGACGAGCTCAAGGAATTGATGCGGAAGAAATACT
Organism: Helianthus tuberosus; assembly: GCA_030545235.1. Taxonomy (NCBI): domain Eukaryota; kingdom Viridiplantae; phylum Streptophyta; class Magnoliopsida; order Asterales; family Asteraceae; genus Helianthus; species Helianthus tuberosus. The sequence continues at coordinate 96,579,870 of CM060442.1, forward strand.
GCACCAGGGCCGAAATCCAGAAGCTTGAGACTGAGTTTTGGAATTTGAAAATGGACGGGCCAAAGATTGCTGAGTATGTCCAATGCTTTCACGACTTGTCTAGGGTTGTTCCCTACTTAGTTGAACCTGAATTCAAGAGGATTGAACGATTCAATTGGGGACTTGCACCTCAAATCCTAAGCATGGTTACTGCCTCAAAGCCTCCAACCATCACAGAGGCTATCGATTTGAGTGTCGCACTTACTGAAGAAGCCCTTCGTACGGGAAAGTTTTCGGGATCCGAGGTAAACAAGAAGGAGATTCACCTGGGGTCTTCGGGCGACAACAAAAGGAAGTTTTCGAACCTGAAAAAGGGCACCCAAGCCAGTAATGACAACCCTAATGCAAACAAAAGAAGGGAAGTGAACCCGCCTCGTGGCATGAAAGCTTATGGAGCCACTAGTAAGGCCGGTGGTAAGGTTTATTTGGGGACTAAGCCGAGATGCGAGGAATGGAAGTTTCACCATGAAGGTCGATGTCTGAGGCCTAAGTGTGATAGGTGTGGAAAAGAAGGACACAGCAAGGATGCCTGTTGGGCGAAGTATCCCAAACAAGGAGGAAATGATGACTGCAACCAAGATGGAAACGATAATGGTAGAGTTCCAGGTTGCTTCAAATGTGGGGACGTGGGGCAGTTTAGGAAAGATTGCCCTAGGAAGAACCAAGCGAGGAAGGGTCTTCACGATCGGAGCTTGTGAAGCACGCCAGGATCCAGATGCGATTACGGGTACGTTCCCTATTAACCAACACTATGCATCCATTTTGATTGATACTGGCACCGACTTTAATCTTGTATCCTTAGGAATTAAGAACCTACTTGGCCTAGTTTCAAGTAGGATAGACGCCCCGTATTCTTTAGAATTGACAAATAGAAGGTTAGTAAAAGCAGATGAGGTGATTAAAGATTGTATTTTGGAACTGAGAGAGCGAGAACCTTCTATTACCGTTGACTTGGGAAGTCATGATATTGTAGTCAGCTTGGATTGGATATCCAAGGATAGAGCTGAAGTTATTCGTCATAAAGAAAATCATTCGCATCTCTCTTGCGAATGATGAGACACTTATAGTACACAACCTTCTTGCAATAGATGCGAGGGCACTAGGCCCCATAAGGCGGTGTATTTGCGACATCTCACATTGGCCATAGAGACAAGGAAGCACCTCCGAATAAGCTGCATAGCCTTCCTTGCTCATGATGTTAATAAAGAGACCAAGAAGCCAAAGCAAGAAGACATTCCTGTTGTGAAAGAATTTCCAGGAATCTTTCCCAAAGGCTTGCCTGGGTTACCTCCACAGCGACAAGAGGAGTTTAGGATAAACCTAGTGCCATGAGCGGCACTAGTGACGGATGGCGCCTTACCGACTAGCTCCATCCGAAATACATGAGCCTCCGATGCAACTGCAAGAGCTGCTAGGCAGAGGAAATCTACCAGGCCGAGCTTCTCACCTTGGGAAGCCCAGTGTTATTCGTTAGGAATAAGGACGACAGTTTCTCTACGTGTACATAGCCTAATCTGAGAGGAACTCAGAAGAATTAATGTGGAAAAAGTATTACGCATAGATTACAAGGAGATAGACAACTAACCATCAAGAATCGGTACCCCTTACCGAGAATTGATGACTTGTCGACCAACTACAAGGTCCCAGCTACTATTCCAAGATGGAATTAAGGACAGGATATCCTTAGTTAAGGACACGAGAAGAAAGTATCCCTAAAACGACCTTTAGGACTCGCTTTGAGCATTATGAGTTCCTTGTCATGTCGTTTGGCTTAACAAATGCACCGGAAATATCCATTTCGCGTCAATTTATGTACGCTTATTTTGGGACAAGGCTCATAGGTCAAGTTACTCGATCCATCCCGGATCTGACAAGATGTACCAAGACTTGAAGGATTAGTATGGGTGGCCCAAGTCGGAAGCTGATATAGCTACCTATGTGGGTAATTGTCTTACTTGTGCCGAAGTTAAGACAGAATACCAGAAACCACCAGGGCTGCTGCAACGACCTGAGATTCCCATGTGGAAGTGGGAACGAGTCTCGATGGATTTTGATTACAAAGCTACCAAGAACCCAAAGAGGTCACGATATGATTTGGGTGATTATTGATCAACTCACCAAGTCTGCACATTTCCTACCGAACAGTGAGGAAGACAGCACCAGGGAATTAACAGAGATTTATTTTAGAAAGATTGTGGCACGTTATGGAGTGCCTGTTTCTATTTTATCCAACCAAGATGGTCGTTTTGTGCCAAGGATATGGCAGACGTTTCTGGCGGCGTATGGGTCACGGTTGAACTTTAGTACTGCATTTCACCCTCAGACGAATGCCCCGAGTAAACGAACGATACAGACTGTGGTGGGCATGTTACGTGCTTGTGTGATGAACTTTGATGAGAAATTGGAATACTCTGTAGGTCCCCTTGTTCGTGCGGATCGTCATAGAATTGTCTATCCAATCTAGAGTGCGGAATCCTCTAGACAAGAATATCACAGAAACGAGTAGAAAACACAGAAATCACAATTAAACGGGTCTTCTATTGATTATCCAACTTGCAGTTAACAATCAATTCAAGACCTCACAACCTCACAGCCACTTTCTGTGATCTTGCTCTACAAACCCTAATTTCAGAAGCTCTCTCTCTCTAGACTTTCTCTCTCTAGAATTCTCTTACAACTACTAAAACCCTAATCACAAAACATGTTTATATACCACATGTTTGTGAACTGGGCTTCCTACTGGGCTAGGCCATTTTCCAAGCCCATTACAACAATAAACTCACTAACCAATATGCTAAGCCCATTACAAAATATCCAAAGACTAAATAAACAAACTATTAAGCTGTTGTCACAGAATATGCACCAACAGACTCCCCCTTGACAATAGCTTCATAGTGTAAATTTTTCTTCAAACATCTACTGTTCTTTTGGTCTTTGGATAGCGTCAGCTACACAGCTTCTGACATCAACAGACTCCCCCTTAGCTGATGCTTCCAATCTCCAAAACTTTCATTCGTTGTAGATCAGTTAGCTAGCAATCTTTGGTTAGGCACGTAAGCTCCAACTCTTCCATATCTCTCTCTCTTTCTCTCTCTCTGCAATGTAGTAGAAGGATCCTACCATGCATCTTCACACGCTCTTTACTTCACTCTCAATCTGCACTTTACTTGTATTCTGCACTTCATTTTGATAACTGCATCAATCTGTTTAGAAACACAAGCAAGTATCTCGAAAAACCATAAGTCTTTTTCACATTTAAAGATAAACCAATATTTTATCTTATCATGCAAAAACAACAACCTGTCAGTTCAAAATGGAAGTCTTTTAAAAAGAAATATTTTGGAATTTTTTGTTTTTTTTAAAACAAACTAACAAACTAAACTAAAGTCAAAAATATTTACAATTTCATCTTTTTGTGAGAATCATGTGCAAGAAGATCATATCAACAAAATCAAACTGTTTTCACACTATTAGATAATTCTTTATATAATTTTTTTCGTGAAAAGCAGTTCAAGACGATTACCAGTATGCTTGTCCACTTAAACAAAATGCATGAACATTTCAAGTTCCATTACCGTATAGGGCCGTTCAAATCGCTCGCCCCTCGTCGCACGCTCGACGCTCATTCGGAAATTGCTCGGAAAATGCTTGTTTGATTTGACGCTCGGTTGTAAACGAGCCGCTCTGCTCGGTTCGGTTTATAAACGAGCCAAGCATGAGCAAAGGTCCGCTCGGCTCGGTTCGGCTCGAAGTATTATTTTTAATTAGTATACATATATACACATACATATATAAACATGTATATACACATACATATATACAAATATAAATTATACATATATACACACACACCTATATATATACATGTAACATCTGTGCTTGTAATCATTGTGAACAGTTCCATTATCAATAAAACAATGTTATTTGATCCCAATGTTTGTTTGGTTGTGTTTTACATTTTTCATGTTTTGACTTTTATTCAATTTCAAACTCTACATCACTTTCTAGAGAGTTATACGCAAACTGGTGCGTAAACGTACTCAGTTTAACGCGGCAAATACTCCGGAACATCAACATATACTTAACATACCTTAAATAACCTTTACATAACTTAGAAATAAGTTTTGAAGGCTTTGGTATGGCAAAAACAAGTTAATTCGCTTACAAACTTGACAAACTGCGAAAGTATGCCAATTTGAACAGTAACGAACATTCCGGAACATGACCATAAGTTAAACACAGCTTAAATATCCTTTACATAGCTTAGAAATAGGCTTTGAGGGGTTCGGTGTGCTAAAATAAACTTTTGGGTCATTCAGGGACTAAAAGTGTCAAAAAGTGCATAAGTTTGCATTTTCGCGTATAACTTACGTTCTGAATACATCCAGACATCCAAAAATTTATGTAAGCACTAAAACATTTTATTTTAGTGTTTGGCATAAGAAAAATCCATTCGTTGCGTCATTTGGATCGTTTTTCGCGCTTATGCGCATTCCGTCGTAATTAACCGAACATCGCGATCGTACGACCAAACGAACCGACATCCGACATATTTTTGAGCATGTTTTGAGTTCCCTATACTTTAACTTCATTTTAGAGCCTTGAAATGAGGTTAACGGGGTTCAAACGCATCGAAAATAGCTTAAAAGGGCTGCAGGGACCATTTATGCCATTTTTGAAACTTTGCTGAATATGGTACATGGTGGCGTAGCGCGAGCCCTAAAGGCTTTTTCCGTCGCGCTACGCTACTGCCTCATCTGGACAGAAACATTGCATTTGGTCCATTTTCACTTTTGCACATGGTTTTGGGGCAATCTATGGGCTCAAATGGTTTTCAAAAACCACTATCTTGATGTGTATGGTTGAGATCAAAGCACGGTTAACGAGAAATGATCTTAACGGCTCACCGAAAACTATAAATACCCCCCCCCCATGCCATTGCAAAACCCACTAGAATTTTGATTTGAGAAACTCTAAGTTGAAACCATTGTTTCATACCTGAGTTACTTGGATCGAGATTAGCATTCGGGGACCCTTCGTAAGTATTCTTTCGTTCTTTTATTGCTTTTCGAGTCCGAAAGTCAAACTTTGTTTGACTTTCTGCGTTGACCAGTTTATGGTCAACGCGAAGTTCGTTTGAACTTCGCAACGTGATTGTAATCACGATGGTTATAGTCCCTTGTGACTATGCCTACTGATTACCACGTTGTCTAGGGTCGTAAGGGTAAGCGATCTGAAAAATCGCTTATACCTTCGAACCCGACCCATTTGGTCGATCATTAGGATCCGACCAAATACATTAGGTGACCATAGTATATAGGGAATAACCTTCCAAGGTTATACCTTATGGTCACATCGTTTAAGTAGTTGTATGATAGGTAGTTTATATGCCTTAGGTAAATTACCAGAATACCCTTTTCATGTATAATTGGTAATTAAGCATATGTAACCTAAACTTTTGTCACATAACTGATTATGTAACATGTTTAGGCATATAACACTTGTCATAGGACTAGTTAGGCGGTCCGAACGCGTTTCACGCGAACGACGCGTTAAAGTAGCATAAGCTACCGAACCCTAACTCTCTCTCCTTTGGGCGATTTTTTGATTCCTCATGAAATCCTTGTTTTTCTTCGTGATCTAATGCATAACAGTCTGTGATTAGAGTCTTGATTAGTCAAAATCTATAACGAACTTGTTAGCATAAGTGACCGATCCAAAATTAGGGTTTTTTTTTTCGTTTTTGTTTTCAAATTGCCGCTTTAGTTCTTCAATTCGGAATCCTGATTTATTAAACTGGTTGTTATTGATTGCGGTTAACTGAGATTAATTTAGCTAGATTGATACACTGGTTTAATCGATTAAGGATGAAAGATTGATACTAGGGTTTAAAGGATTAGGGTTTTGTTTGCTTTTTTCGTTGGCTGGTGTTTTTTTTCATGTGCATGGTTGGTTGTCACGTTGTTTAATGGAGAGAGGTGCTGATCTTGGAATGTCTGAACGTCCCAAACCTGATGGTAGGGTGTTACATGATCGTGGGAAGCCTCCTAATTCGAACTTGGAGAGTGGTAATGATCGGATATTGGAGGATTTAGGGTTTCAAGCTTTTTCGGATAGAGTGCGTGGGGATGTGTTTATCAGTTCGAGTAATGTTAAGCCGTTGAACTCTCAAGAGGTGCGTGGGAAACCTCCATCGCTTGGTAAGAGTTTTGATGGCCGGCCTATTAACATTGATGGTAATCCTCTCTTGCCGCGTCGTGGGGTGGTTCAACAGGAACCAAGGATGATTAACGTTATTGATGAACTTGAAAAGGTTACTGTTCCGGTTCAATTGGATACATTCACAGCTGATGATAGCCTTTGCTATAAGCCTATGAACACTACATTCTCTTATGCGGATACAGTTAAAAATTCTATTTTGAGGAAGCGTGAGGTTAACTTTCGGAGAATGGAGTCGGTGGAATCTGTTAATGATGCGGATGTTGTCATACCACGTGAGGTAATTCGTAAAGTTCAGGAGAAATTTGAAAATGTTCTTTATGGATATTTTCTAGGTAATCGATTGCCATTTCCTGTAGTAGAATATTATGCTAAGAATATGTGGTCTAAGTATGGATTTACTAAGCTTATGATGAATTCGGATGGATTTTTCTTCTTTAAATTTGATTCGAAAGAGGGTATGTCTAAAGTGCTAGAGGGTGGGCCTTGGTTGATACGTAAAATGCCTTTGTTTTTGAATATCTGGTCGACATCTATCAGTCTTAAAAAAGAGGGCATCAAATCTGTTCCGGTGTGGGTTAAGTTGCATAATGTTCCTATATCAGTTTACACGGATGATGGGTTGAGTCTGTTAGCTTCCAAAATCGGGGTTCCTAAAAGACTAGATGGGTACACGACTGATATGTGCATGGATAATTGGGGACGAAGTAGTTTTGCACGTGCATTAATAGAGATAAATGCGGATAGTGAGTTAAAAGACTACATCGTTGTTGCTATTCCGAAATTGGATGAGGATGGGTACTTAACTGAAAGAATTAAAGTGGAATACGAATGGAAACCTCAACGTTGCTCAATATGTTGTGTTTTTGGCCATTGTGATAATACATGTGCTAAAAATGTGATCAATAAGGATAAACAAGTGGTAGTTGATGATGAGGGTTTTATTACTGATAAAAGAAAGACGGCTAGGTTGGGAGGTATGCATAAGAAGCAAAAGCAAAAGTTTATTTATAAGCCGAAAATTACTAAGTCAGCAGCTAGTACGTCTAGTACAAAGGGGATTATAGATGATAATAGTAAAAATGTCAATGTGAAAACTGGTAACTCATTTGAAGCTTTGTCAAAGGAAGATGTGGAAGATACTAGAGCTGATGTAGGGGTGGATAAGGAATTGAGGCATAATTTGAAAAATGGTAATGGGAGATCTACTCAAGCCGAGAATGAGGTTGAGGTAAGTTTACAAACAGTAATGTCCGAATTTATGCAATCCGATAAGAATCATGTTTCTAAGGGGGCAAGCACTCCCGGTCAGACAGGTCTTAATGGATAGCATCATGTCATGGAACATAAGGGGTTTGAACCGTCCCCTGAAACAAAATGAAGTTCGTCAAGTACTTGCTGAAAATAAATTAAAGGTGTGTGCTATATTAGAGTCCCACGTGAATGTAGCTAATCTGGGTACCATTTGTCATAAGGTTTTTCGAAACTGGAATTGGACGTCTAATGGGAGTTTGTGTACTAGGGGAACCCGTATCATCTTGGGTTGGGATCCGGATGTGGTTGATCTTATGGTGCTCTCTCAAACTGATCAAGTAATACATTCTCAGATATTAGTTAAAGCTGATAATAAAGTCTTCTTTTGTTCTTTTGTGTACGCGGAAAATAAGTATCAAGACCGTAGAAGTCTTTGGGAAAGCTTATGTAACCACAAAAGCTTGTGTCACGATAAACCTTGGGTTGTTATGGGTGATTTTAACTCAACTCTTCAGTCTCAGGATTCGCTTTATGGCTCTTCCAAAGATACGATAAGCACGTGTGAGTTTAAAGAATGCATTCAATTTTCGGAGTTGATGGATATTAAAGGTCATGGTCTTCATTATACATGGAATCAGAAACCTAAAGATGGAGTGGGACTTCTAAAGAAGATAGATCGTGTAATGGGTAATGTTCCATTTCTGGATATGTTTCTGAATACCTTTGTCATGTACCATCCTTTCCGAGTTCGGACCATACCCCTTGTATTTTTTTTTTTTAATGATGGGGGATGAATAGCTGTGTGTTTGGACAGTCTAGAAGTCTTGTCTAGGTGTTTTTTTCCTTTTGGTTGTTTTTTATGTCGTTTTGGTATGTTTTGGTTTACTTTCACGGGGAATGCCCCTTGATTGAACTAGTGTAGATTCTCTACACTACTTGTTTTTATTTGGTTGTGAATATACCCCTTGTATTTTGAGTATGGGAACTGAAAGTGAGAAGAAAACTAAACCGTTCAAGTTTCCTAATTTTATTACTTCCAAGCCGGAGTTCCTAAAGTGTGTGGAGCGGGAATGGAGGGAAACAATCCCTGGGGTTAATGTGTATTCGGTTACAAAGAAGCTTAGCAACTTAAAACCGCATCTAAGGAAGATTCTTTTCAATCAAGGAAATTTGCATGCTAAGGTGTCGGATCTTAGAAAAAAGTTGGAGGATATTCAAAATCGTATTGACAAGAATCCGTTGGATAGTCATCTTCGGCAATTAGAAGCAACATGTCTTCAAGAATTTCAGATTGCGGCTTATGATGAGGAATGCTTTCTCAAACAAAAGTCAAAAGTTGAATGGTTGTGTGCTGGAGATTCGAATACAAAATATTTTCACAATGTGGTGAAAAGCCGTAATGCCAGAAACAAGATTCATAGCGTGAGAGATATTGCTGGAAACCGTCATGAAGGTAGTAGGGTTGCGGATGCGTTGGTTAATCATTATTCGAATTTTCTTGGGGTTGAGGACCAGGTTACTTTGTTTAACCTGGATAATATTTTTATTAATGTTCTTAATCAACATGATGCATCTAATATGGTTCGGCAAGTTACTCGAGAGGAAATCAAAACGGCAATGTTTAACATTGGTGATAATAAGGCTCCTGGGCCGGACGGTTATACTTCAGCTTTCTTCAAAAAGGCTTGGGATATTATTGGCAATGAAGTTACGGATGCGGTGCTTGACTTCTTTGAGAATGGTGAACTACTCAAGCAATTAAATCACACCATTCTAGCTTTGATCCCTAAGAAAGATATTCCGGACTCCGTTTTGGATTATCGGCCTATCTCTTGTTGTAATGTGCTTTATAAATGTATCAGCAAAATCATAACAGATAGCATTAAAGGAAGTTTGGAAACTCTTGTTGGTATTAACCAATCCGCTTTTGTGCCGGGAAGGAAAATATCAGACAATATTCTCCTAACTCAGGAGTTGATGCACAACTATCATCTGAATAGAGGTCCTGCAAGATGTGCTTTCAAAATCGATATTCAAAAAGCCTATGATACGGTTAGTTGGTCTTTTTTGAGAGCCATTCTTATTAGCTTTGGGTTCAATCATCGTATGGTTGAGTGGATCATGACATGTGTTTCAACGGCTTCCTACTCGTTAAGTGTTAATGGTAATCTTCATGGTTTCTTTAAAGGGAAGAGGGGCTTGAGACAGGGAGACCCGATGTCACCTTATCTTTTTACTCTTATCATGGAGGTTCTATCCTTATTACTCCAACAGGTGGCAAACTCAAACTTGTCTTTTAAATTTCATCATCAGTGTGCTAAGCAGAGAATCATCAATGTTTCTTTTGCGGATGATTTGTTTATTTTTGTGCATGCTGATATTTGCTCGGTTAAGAAGGTTAGAGATGCTTTGGATATGTTCACAAGTTGTTCAGGTTTAGTGCCGAGCCCAGCCAAAAGCACTGCATATTTTTCGAATGTTTCGTCTTCGGTTAAGCAAGAGATCCTTTCACTGATGCCGTTTCAAGAAGGTTGCCTTCCGGTTCGGTATCTTGGGGTGCCCCTTATATCAACAAAGCTGAGTTTTAAAGATTGTAAAATTCTGATTGATCGTATGGAGTCAAAAATTACAAGCTGGATATCTAAGTCTTTATCTTTTGCGGGTCGACTTCAGCTTATAAATTCAGTTTTATCTGCTATGCACATTTACTGGGCTTCTGTCTTCATTCTTCCAGTTCGTGTCACTTCAGAATTGGAGAAGAGGATGCGTCGTTTTCTATGGAATGCTGGATCGGCTGGTAGGGTTCGAGCAAAAGTTGCTTGGTCTGATGTGTGTTTACCTAAGCACGAGGGTGGATTGGGGGTTCGTAATATTACGGATGTTAATAATGCCCTTATGGCAAACCATATATGGAGTATCATCTCGAAACGGCACTCTTTGTGGGTTCAGTGGATTCATTCCTACAAACTAAAGGGTAGAAGTTTTTGGGAGATTCCGAGTAGAGGTACTATGAGCTGGGGGTGGCGTAAAATTTTATCTATCCGTAACTTGGTGCGTCCATATCTTGGTAGAATGATCCGAAGTGGTGCTCAAACTAACATTTGGTGTGATAATTGGTGCCCGTTGAGTCCGTTTACCTCATTCATTACCCCGAGAATTATTTCTAATGCAGGATTTAATATGCAGTCCACGGTAGCTGATTTAGTTGACGATTCAGGCCAGTGGAGATGGCCGCAAGCATGGTATGACCTTTTTCCGGTATTGATAAATTTGCAAACCCCAAATCTTATTCACAATGTTCTTGATAAATTTACGTGGAAAGATTTGGAAGGTAAAGAAAGCCATTTCAGCTCAAAGGAAGTGTGGAACAACATTAGGGGCCGAGGGGATACAGTTTCATGGTCTGATATGATATGGTTTTCTCAGTGTATTCCGAGGCACTCGTTCCATATGTGGTTGGTTATTAGGAATAAACTCAAAACGCAGGATCGTCTTTCTAGTTGGGAAGCAGGAAGCGATACGAATCTTAGACTAATGTGTTGCCCGCTTTGTTGCCATGGACGTGACTCGCGCGATCACCTTTTCTTCCAATGCAGTTTTTCGGCAAAAGTTTGGAATAATGTCAAAGATTTGGTTAACTTGGAGAGTGTTGATGACTCCTGGGGATCCATTGTTGCATGGATGGATCTAAAGGCTTCCTCGAAGAACATGGATGCGATTGTGGCCAAAATTCTGATTGCGGCTACAACGTATTTTATTTGGCAAGAAAGAAATAATAGACTATTTTCTCATAATCACAACACAGTTGAGGCGGTGATGGAGATGATCAGGAGCACAGTCCGTTTGAAGATTATGGGGCTCAAGTTCCGTGGGAGGGATAGCCGGAATAGATTATTAACGGCATGGAAGATTTACTCTAATGATGAGGAAGAAGACCCGGGCTAGAAGTTTACTTCTCTAGTTGATCGTGTGGTTTTGTTTTCTTGGGCTGTTTTTGTTTATGGTTGTTGCCTTTGCATGTTAACTTTCTGGTTGTTTTTCTTGTTTGGTTCCTAGTCTTGGTATGCCAAGTCTAGTTGGTGTGTTCACTCTGACACACCCTTGTACTTATTTGGTTGATTTATAAAATTTACCGGGGTAACCCTTTACCCAAAAAAAAAAAGTAGCATAAGCTACCTAAACGGGTCGTAATGGGTCGTAAGCACTTATGTTAGATTTCATTTAGTATGTAGGCTTTGTTAAACCATATTACACGAGTCTCCATACTCGTTTGGTTTACGAACCCGCATTCTATCCGATCTTCCGATTTAGGTCCGGTTTATTAACATAGTTACCGATATTAGGTGCCGTTTGATTCCGTGATCTTTAGCATTGTTTGGTTGTCACTCAAGGACTACTGAGCAATCTCAAGTGAGTACATAGACCCCTCTTTTACTGTTTTCCAAACTGTTTTGGGGTGGAACACATGTGCCTACTTGGTACTTTCATGCTTTCCTGCTTTCACATCATATACCTGCTATGTTCGTTAGTACATTATAGTACATAATTTCATTACATTACACGCTATGTATGCCCATTGTGTGCGTATTTAGTACATCGTTTTACATTACATTTCATGCTATGTATGCCCATTGTGTGCGTACTTCGTACATTGTTTTACATTACATTTCATGCTATGTATGTCCATTGTGTGCATACTTAGTACATTGTTTTACATTACATTTCATGCTATGTATGTCCATTGTGTGCATACTTAGTACAGTTGTTTTCATCACATGTTTACATTTTGGTATGACATTTGGGTTGTTTACAATGTAACAATACATTCATTAACATTACCTACGCCGTTCATTAGTAGGTAGTGGTACCATAGGAATTGACAACTCCCGTTCCTGAAATCCTGGGTTTGTTTGGATTGGAAGGAATGACCGAATTCGATATACATAACTTAGATAAACCTTTAATTTGTTTAAGGGTTTATCGCCACAGTCTCAAGGCTTGGATGTATGCATTTTCACAATACCGCATAAATGTCTGTATCAGTATAGCATGCATTTGTTCCACAAAACATAACTTTGATTTAAACCATGTTTTACTTCAATACCTTGTTTTTGTGCATTTTACATATGGTTTAGTTGATATATTTCACTTACCATACATGATATTTTTGGGTACGCATTACGTGATCTACATTAAACATAAACATTTTGACATTGATATACATATTTTGTGGTTTACATTGGACATAGACATTTCGATATGGTTTACACATTAACACATGACAATTCATTTATACATAAACAATTTACATTGGTGGTTGGTTTGAGTAAGTGATTTGAGTAACGAGGCGTGTGTAATATGATACAAGCATGGTGGATACGCTGCTGGTACTTCCTATATATAAGTGTTTGTATGACATTACATGTGGTAGCGTTACTTAAATCATTTCAATATTTGACATATTACGTTTTACATAAACAACTTATTTTCACAAGACATTGATTTACAAAACAACTTATCTTATACAAACTCATTTTACTTGGTTATTCATTTAACCTTACATTATTCTCTTATTTATACATATCATCGCTTTTTGAATGACTTACAAAACAAAACAACTTACAAGGTTCATGACTGACTGTTACTAAACAACTTTTTCTTAAACTTAAGACATGAATCCTATTTTCACAAAAACTATGTATCTCACAGGCATTTTTATGCTGACGTACCTATTTTCACATGTGTTTTCAGGAGCTTTTGCGTAGGATGTTGATCGTGACACTAGGGCGGACCTGTGCCTTAGAGACTAAAAATGGAGATAGACTTGTTTAATTATGTTATGAACTTTTTGTTTCCTGTTTAAAACAATGTAACACTCTTGTTTAATAAATAAAATATAACTTTGTATGCCATGGTTGTGAAACAATAATTCTGTTACAACACTCCCCGATGTTTTTCGCCACGTTTTGTATGTTATACGTGGTCGGGGTGTGACAGAAGAGTTGGTATCAGAGCCAATGGTTATAGGGAATTAGGTTATTAGTAATACTTTGACCTAGACTATAACCTTTCTAGGACCCTAACACAAGTTATCTTGTGTTTACATCTTAAAACATGCACATTACCTATCCTTAGGTGATTATCAAAACAAAAACCAAATTTTTTCCGAAACGATTTTTGAAAAACAATCATCTGTTTTTGGATGATTTATTACAAGGTTTTGAACCCTCTATTGTAAGGTTTTGAACCCTCTGTTATATGGTTTGAACCCTTTTGAGTTTTCAAAATCTCGTCAAGGTTTTGGGTTTTAAATAATGTGAACACGTGCAAACTGGAAGGGTGAATGCCTGTATTCTGGGTTTTCTGTCTAGGCAAGCACTTCGTATATATCTCATCAGACACGAGACCAGTTGTGCTTACTTGGGAATTCTTGGGATGAGTGTTCACTTATAGGCGAGCATGTCTTCGCAATACATTATTTTTGATCCATTTACTTTGAGTCACTGTGTGTCATTTGTTTGCTTGGTAATGCGGACAAATGACCACCATCTTTTCTTTTGTTAATTTTGTTTCATCCCATTCTCTTCATCCAATCATCTCACTCGTTTCCTTTCATGGTTTCCTCTTTTAGAATGCCTCCTCGACGCGAAAACCAGATAGCGACTGCCGAGCTGGCAGAAATCATTGCGCAGCAGATGGCTGCTCAATTTCCAAATCTCTTTGCTCAATGGAACCAAGCCAACAACAACAACAATGTTCCATGCAAATACAAGGATTTTAACCAGGCTAAACCACTCAAGTTTAGTGGTTCTGAGGGAGCGACTGGGCTTCTTCAATGGTTTGAGAGCATTGAGAATACTTTTCGCCACGTGCAGTGTCCTGACAATCGCAAGGTCGAGTTTTCTTCGAGTGTGTTTCAGAAGAGGGCTCTCACATGGTGGAACGGGGTTATGAGAGACCGTGGTGCAGAAGTTGCTCTAGCACAAACCTGGGCTGAACTTAGAGCCCTTATGATGAGGGAATTTTGTCCTCGTCATGAGCAGCGAGCTTTGGAGAAGGAATTTGATGATTTGAAGCAAGATAGTGGTGAGCACAGGGCATATACTGATAGATTTGAGGAGTTGAGTCTGCTTTGCCCGACTATGGTTACCCCACTCGACAAGGCTATCGAAAGATACATCGACGGCCTACCTGACTCAGTGCAAGACATCCTTACTGGTAGTAACCCTGCCACACTCCGTCAGGCTATCGAGTTAGCAGCGACATTGACTGAGTCGCAGATCCGGAAAAATAAGTTACACAGGAAGGGTGACAAGGGCAAGAAACAGTCGGCTGATAAGGAAGATAGCAAGAAAGGTCAAAACAAGAATGGAAAGGATTCTGGTTCATCGAAAAGTGCAAGGAAGTGTAAGGCTTCCCAAAACTATGCTGTCACTGCCCAAGCTAACCAGGCAGCTCCCAACCAACCCGCACAGCCTCCAGCGAAGAAACCCTATTCAGGGAATGCACCTTTGTGCAATAGATGCAACAATCACCATCAGCCGCAACATCAGTGCCGTTTCTGTACTAACTGTGGGAAGTCAGGTCATCTTGCCGATGTTTGTCGGTTTGCTCAGAATCGCGCAGTTCAGAACCCGGCTCAACAAGTTGCTCAGCCTCCTGCTCCGCAACTGGGTCAAGCTGCACGACCACCCTACCCACCAGGTGCTTGTTATAACTGTGGGGATCTGACCCATTACAGAAATCGGTGCCCAAGGCTGGCTAACCAGAATCAGAATGCAAACCAGAATCAGGCTCAGGCTCGGGGTCGAGTCTTCAACATGAATACCCAAGAGGCGCAGGCAGACGATAATGTGGTGAACGGTACGTTCTTTATTAATAATCAGCCTGCAACTGTTCTTTTTGATTCTTGTGCCGACAAGAGTTTTGTGTCATTGTCTTTTGAACCAATGCTTCGCGTGTCTAGAACGAAACTAGGAAAACCCTTGACAGTAGAAGTTGCTAGTGGTGAACCCATTGTTCTTGATTCTATTCTACGCAACTGCCAGTTGAACCTTAACGACCATCTTTTTCCTATCAACCTCACGCCTATGCAACTTGGAAGCTTCGACGTCATTGTGGGTATGGATTGGTTATCCAAGCATCACGCAGAGGTAGTTTGTTTCGAGAAGATCGTTCGTGTGCCGCTTTCGACAGGCGAGATTCTACAGGTTCAAGGTGAGAAACCGTCTGGTGGTCTCAAACTCATGTCTTGTTTAAAAGCTCGGAAATACCTGCGAAAGAACTATGTGGTTTACGATATTACACGAGTTAGATTTCATTTAGTATGTAGGCTTTGTTAAACCATATTACACGAGTCTCCATACTCGTTTGGTTTACGAACCCGCATTCTATTCGATCTTCCGATTTAGGTCCGGTTTATTAACATAGTTACCGATATTAGGTGCCGTTTGATTCCGTGATCTTTAGCATTGTTTGGTTGTCACTCAAGGACTACTGAGCAATCTCAAGTGAGTACATAGACCCCTCTTTTACTGTTTTCCAAACTGATTTGGGGTGGAACACATGTGCCTACTTGTTACTTTCATGCTTTCCTGCTTTCACATCATATACCTGCTATGTTCGTTAGTACATTATAGTACATGATTTCATTACATTACATGCTATGTATGCCCATTGTGTGCGTATTTAGTACATCGTTTTACATTACATTTCATGCTATGTATGCCCATTGTGTGCGTACTTAGTACATTGTTTTACATTACATTTCATGCTATGTATGTCCATTGTGTGCATACTTAGTACATTGTTTTACATTACATTTCATGCTATGTATGTCCATTGCGTGCATACTTAGTACAGTTGTTTTCATCACATGTTTACATTTTGGTATGACATTTGGGTTGTTTACAATGGAACAATACATTCATTAACATTAGCTACGCCGTTCGTTAGTAGGTAGTGGTACCATAGGAATTGACAACTCCCGTTCCTGAAATCCTGGGTTTGTTTGGATTGGAAGGAATGACCGAATTCGATATACATAACTTAGATAAACCTTTAATTTGTTTAAGGGTTTATCGCCACAGTCTCAAGGCTTGGATGTATGCATTTTCACAATACCGCATAAATGTCTGTATCAGTATAGCATGCATTTGTTCCACAAAACATAACTTTGATTTAAACCATGTTTTACTTCAATACCTTGTTTTTGTGCATTTTACATATGGTTTAGTTGATATATTTCACTTACCATACATGATATTTTTGGGTACACATTACGTGATCTACATTAAACATAAACATTTTGACATTGATATACACATTTAGTGGTTTACATTGGACATAGACATTTCGATATGGTTTACACATTAACACATGACAATTCATTTATACATAAACAATTTACATTGGTGGTTGGTTTGAGTAAGTGATTTGAGTAACGAGGCGTGTGTAATATGATACAAGCATGGTGGATACGCCGCTGGTACTTCCTATATATAAGTGTTTGTATGACATTACATGTCGTAGCGTTACTTAAATCATTTCAATATTTGACATATTACGTTTTACATAAACAACTTATTTTCACAAGACATTGATTTACAAAACAACTTATCTTATACAAACTCATTTTACTTGGTTATTCATTTAACCTTACATTATTCTCTTATTTATGCATATCATCGCTTTTTGAATGACTTACAAAACAAAACAACTTACAAGGTTCATGACTGACTGTTACTAAACAACTTTTTCTTAAACTTAAGTCATGAATCCTATTTTCACAAAAACTATGTATCTCACAGGCATTTTTATGCTGACGTACCTATTTTCACATGTGTTTTCAGGAGCTTTTACGTAGGATGTTGATCGTGACACTAGGGCGGACCTGTGCCTTAGAGACTAAAAATGGAGATAGACTTGTTTAATTATGTTATGAACTTTTTGTTTCCTGTTTAAAACAATGTAACACTCTTGTTTAATAAATAAAATATAACTTTGTATGCCATGGTTATGAAACAATAATTTTGTTACAACACTCCCCGACGTTTTCCGCCACGTTTTGTATGTTATACGTGGTCGGGGTGTGACAATACACACATTACACATAAAGATATACTTAAATATAAATTAAATTTATAGTTTTATATATACCACTATATTAGATTTTGGTTCACTATATACAAATATTGGTTCACTATATACAAATTTACAACTACGTCTATACGTACTAGACCAACCCCGCCAATAAAAAAATTAATATCAAATCTAAAAGTTAAACCCTAAACCGATAAACGACAGGCTGCTTATCGCCTCAATGTTTCCTGTCGTTACCCTAAGTCGATCGTCTCCTGCTCTCAACGTAATTGTTCGTGCAATATGATCATCGTCTCATCGGCCACAACATTGTTATTCATAAGAAAAATATTATACCATGAAATGTGCATGTTTTTAAAGACATAAAAGTTGAGACCAAACATTGTCACTATCTCTCTCAGCAAATTTAAATCGGGCAACATGGTTGTCCAAATTGCTCGAACTTCGCTAGATGCTCGCTCGGAATATTTACTCTCGAAACACGCTCGCTTGATTTGAGGCTCGGTTTTAAATGAGCCGCTCCGTCGGTTCGGTTTGTAAATGAGCCAAGCATGATCAAAGGTCTGCTCGGTTCGGCTCGGCTCGTGAACAGCCCTATTACCATATGATACGTTAAGGTAATTTTATTACTGATATACTAGTGTGTCCCACTTCAGGATGTGCCCCCGCGATCAAGGTATGCACAAAGATTCATCGTAGTAGGTGAGTATATCGAATTCATCCGTTTTGAATTTCAACGATAGATAATTGGTGATCAGATCAGTACTTCCGTACAGCAAAGAGACCAAAATATCTAACGAGGGCTAAGACGAATACCATTTTTGGTACGATTTATGCTTTTTGCACATTTGAATAATTCTCTAGGAGAGCTTCTTCATTTTCAGGGTTTTGGCATTTTTAGCTCTTTTAAGATATCCTGGTTGTGCCTAGGTCAGCATGTATCTAGATGCAGCAGAATGACAACCCTGATATCCCCAGATGAAATAACAGTATAAAGACCCAAAACCTCAGATTTTGGCAATCTATCAACGCAAGATTTAAGGTCATTAAACCATACACCACTAATGTTTTCCCCACTCATATTCAGTTCGTTTAGGTTTATATCACATTGGTAAGTTGATTATTTCATGCTTTTTGCCTACTGATATATCATATATTGAAGCTGCTATCACACTTAAGCAATTTAATTCAGTTTCAGTGTGACAGTCTAACTTGCTGATGTACTATCATTTCTTCTTTTTCACATAGTGATAACTCATTTTTGATTTTCTATTTTTTTATATTTTTCATTTTTTCAGTGTTTTTGGATTTTGTGGTTTTCAATTTTTTATTTTTAATTTTTAAGAAAACAATAAAATATTTACAAAATTCTTATGAAAAACCAGTTATTCAGGATTCCTCATCCCGTTGAGTTCGACTAAATGTTCAAAGCGAGCCCTGTCAAAAGCTTTAGTATAAAGATCTGCTAGGTTATCTAGTGTGTCGACTCGATGAAGTTCAATCAGTTTCTTTTCAGCACAGTCTTGTATAAAATGATGACGAATTTCAATATGTTTTGGGCGACTGTGTTTCACGGGATTATTTGCTATAGAAATTGTAGCATTACTAGTGAAATCCAAACCGTAATCGCGCATCTGCTGTTGTATCAAGAGAACCTGAGAGCAGCAGCTACCCGCAGCAATATATTCTGCTTCACACGTAGAGGTAGACACACAAGATAGCTTCTTGCATTGCCAAGACACAATCCTGCCTCCTAAGAACTGACAGCCACCTGTTGTAGATTTCATGTTAGACTTGCATCCTCCAAAGTCTGAGTCAGTGTAAGCAACAAACTTCAAATCACTATCAGCTGGATACCACAACCCAAGTTTAGGTTTCCCCTTCAAATAACGAAGAATCCGCTTCACTGCTTTCATGTGTGACTCTTTTGGATTAGCCTGATATCAGAGCACACAGACATACGGCAAACATGATGTCGGGTCTTGAAGCAGTCAAGTACATTAGAGAACCAATCATTGCCCTGTATTGAGTAGGATCAACATCTTCAGTACTTTCATGATCTGGACCAAGATTGTGATTTTCGCATATGGGTGTGTTGAAAGTAGCGCAATCCTCCATTTTAAATCGAGACAAAATGTCATACACATACTTTGTTTGATAAATAAACATCCATCCCGTCCTCCTTCTGTTCAACTTGTAATCCCAGAAAGTAAGATAGCTCATCCATAGTGCTCATTTCAAACTTGCTCTTCATTACCTGCTCAAACTCTTTACACATGTTTTCATCTGATGACCCAAAGATGATGTCATCCACGTATACCTGTCTGTACCAGCAGAAAATCTTCCTTCTTCCTCTTGATGAATAGTGTACTGTCAATCTGACCTCTTTCAAAACCATTCTTGATCAGATGTGTAGACAGTGTCTCTTACCACGCCCTGGGAGCTTGATGTAATCCATACAAAGCCTTATCAAGTTTGTAAACTCTATCCGGATAGTCTGGATCAACGAACCCATCTGGTTGTGAGACATACACCACTTCTTGGACTTTCCCGTAAAGAAATGCACTCTTCATGTCTAGTTGGTAAACTTTGAAGCCCTTGAATGATGCGAAGGCTAGGAACAAACGGATTGCTTCCAACCTTGACACTGGTGCAAACACTTCATTGTAATCTATCCCTTCTTGCTGATTGAAACCTTTGACCACCAATCAAGCCTTGTTGCACGTGACTATTCCTCTTTCATCCTTCTTGCACCTAAACACCCATTTAGTGCCAATCTCTCTTTCACCTTTAGGAAGGTCAACTAACTCCCAAACCTTCAACTTCGCAAACTGGGCCAATTCCTCTTGCATAGCTTCAACCCATGAATTGTCTTTTAGAGCCATATGAATGTTCTTCGGCTCCTCTTGGGAAATAAAACAACTATACAAGCATTCATTCATAATCCCAGTCTTCTCAATCGAAACCAATAACCCAGAATTCGCTGCTATACTTCTTCTAGTCTGAACACCTACAGTAGGATCTCTAAGTATCATGTCAACTGGATGATCTCTATTTGCTCGTGTAGTAGCAACAGCATCGACTTCTAGATTGTCACCCAGGTTTGATCCAACCTCCCCCTGAATGTTCTGATCCGCAAACGGATTAATGAAATCCCCCCTGATTGGGTTCAGGTTCACTTTCGCTAGAATCATAAACAGCAGCACCCGGAGGAACTTTCTGGAGCATCTGTCATATATCAACATTTGATCTAGGCATGAACTCGCCTTCATCATCTTCACTAATCACTGTTTGAATCAACTGAGAATCATCTGCATTAGACAACTCAGGAATATTAAATGATTATAATCATATAATATAGCAGGTCCATTCGTTGATTGTTGAGGTTTGTATGTAGTAATTTCAACATTAAAAACAACCTCAATTTTACCAGTTTTTAGATTAAAAACCCTTTTATTTGGTGTGTCAGGCACATAACCTAGAAAGTAGCCTTCGTCAGCCACCTCACCGAATTTTTGTTTATCTTTATTTCGCACAATGGTGCAGGGTAATCCAAATGGGTCAAAGCCTTCAAAGTTTGGTTTTTTGTTAAACATCAATTCATGACAACTTTTGTTAAAACGTTTAACGGTTAAAACTTTGTTAGGACGTAGCAAGCTGTATTCACAGCTTCTCCCTAGAAAAGAACTGGTAGCTTCGAATCTGAAAGCATCGTCCTAGCAACTTCAATCAACGTCCTGTTTTTCCTCTCAGCGACTCCATTCTGTTGAGGCGTATAAGGATCGGAATATTGATGTTCAATTCCCTTTCGAAGACAGTAGAGATCCAGAATCCGATTCTTGAACTCCGTGCCATTATCACTCCTTATCCTCTTGATCCTTGCATCATGGACGTTTTCCAATTTTATAAAAAGATCTATCAGCATCTCCGCTGTCTCATCTTTTGTACCTAAAAAGAAAACCCATGAATATCGTGAGTAATCATCAGTGACAACAAGACAGTAGTACTTTCCACCTATGCTCCTCACGTTCACTGGACCGAATAAATCCAGGTGAAGTAATTCATAAGGGGCATCTATGGAATTTACTGTTTTAGACTTATGAGGTTTCTTGTGTTGTTTTCCCTTTAGACATGGAAGACATTTATCTTCCACGTGAAACCTCTGCATTGGAACCCCTTTCACTAGCTCATTTTTAATAAGATAATTCATTTTTTGATAGGGAATATGGGTCATGCGTCTGTGCCACAACATAGATTCAGCTTCAGATACATTTGACAGTAAACACGCCACCACAGCAGACGGATCCTTGGCACCCATGTCCATCACATAAGTATCATTTTTCCTTGGTGCACGCATCACTATCCAATCGTCCGGAATAACCAAACCCGGTTTCAACACCAATGCCTCAGACTTGGTAAAGTGGACCGAGTGACCCTTGTCGCAGACTTGTGACACGCTCATCAGATTGTGTTTAAGCTGCTCAACATAGTTCACTTTGTCCAAAGTGATCTTCCCATTCATCACTTTTCCTCGTCCGGTAATCCTACCACCTTTAGCACCAGCAAAATTCACATGTCCACCATCATATTCTTCAAATTCAGAAAACAATCTCGCATCCCCCGTCATGTGCCTAGAGCAGCCACTATCAACATACCATAAGTTGATAATCCTCCTTAACAGCTCCTACACACACCAACCAAAAGATTAGTTAGATTGAGGGACCCAAGCCTTAATGGTCTTGGGTCGTCCAAATTCACCAACTACTTGAACATCCATCCAATATCCTTCGCCAAGTCCAACCGGATATTCCTTGGGCGAATGTAGTTTGGTTTGCTCAGTCTATTCCTCGCCACTCCTTCTTTATGTGGCTTCTGATTCAAAAGAGATTGAAAACGCAGGATGTGATGAGTAAATGGTATTCCTCGAGCAATGCAAATTTTAACTTACTATGTTGTTCGTTATGTTCTCGTGGGCCAGATTCACATGAGCATTTGTTTTTCGAGTGCTCTTATGCGAATCAGGTGTGGAATGGCGTTAAACATAGAGCTGGTATGGAGATGATTGCTAATAGTTGGGAGCTGATTCTTGATCATTTGGTTTTGCATGCTACATCTTCGAGTGCTACAAGAGTCATTGGGAAATTGGTTGTAGGTGCAGCGGCGTATTTTGTGTGGCAGGAAAGGAATCATAGATTATTCTCAAGCAGGAAAAGGGAAGCTGATCAGCTTATAGAGCTTATTCTTTCCACGGTTCGGTTGAAACTTCATACCATGAGATTCAAGAGGACGACCCAGATCCATGGGATTTTGCAGGAATGGAGCTTACCCCGTGGCTTGGTTCTAATGGATGATGATTGCGGCTAATGCTAGGGTTGTTTGTGTCTAGCGTCTAGTTGTATTGTTGACTTGTTTAGCCTGATGTGCTTGTTTTTTTTTAGTCTGCTCTAGTGTGGAATGCCATGCTAAGAGAACTGAGGATCGTTTCTTTTCCTCACTTGGTTGTTTTTTGGTCTGATTTATAAAATTTACCGGGGTAACCCTTTACCCAAAAAAAAAATCCATCCAATATCCATTACTCCTAACTGGAGTCTTGGATCTCAGACCTGTTGATGGAAATGGGGTTTGATTTCCACTAGTTTTATGGTCCTGAGGGTTCCTATATGTGTTTGGACTATGTGACCTTTGGAAATTTTGATTTTGATTCCAAGAACCTTGATTTTTTTAATTTCTAAAGCCATTGTTATAAAAAGTTCGACCACCATTATCTTGGTATCGATTTTGATATTGACCTTGACTTCTGAAATTATTAGAATTATGATTGTTCATTCTTGGTGAACTACTTCTAGGTCTCTCATATCTGCCTGATGTAGATTCAGGCTGAAATCTTGGTTGATTTCTTTGAAAACAAGGAACTTGTGGAGTTCCTTTTTCAGCCTTATCTACACCACCAGCAACACCCTCTGGTTGCTTAGGAGCATATTTCTTTGGAGAATTTGAGACTTTCTCCTCATTATCACCTTTCTTCTCTGGTGATTTTCCTATCTTTTTCTCACTAACTTGTGCTTCAATACTTTTATTTGGACAGCAGCTAGCTACATGTCCCTTGGTGTGACATTTGAAGCACGATCTCTTTTTCGAAGACTTCTTATCTGAAGCCTTTGAACTAGATCCTGTTTTTGATGATGATGCCTTAGAAGGTTCAGTTTGCTTAGTTTCAGATTCTTCTTTGTTTTTGTTTTCAGCAAACTCTACATTTGATTCATTTTCTATAACAGTTGTTTCGTTCTTCATGTCAGTTCCTTGAACAAAAGTAACCTTTTTAACAAAAGTTTAATTTTTGTTTTTAGGAGGTGAATTTTTCTTTTTTAAAACAGGTTTGCTGTTATTTTCCTTCTTAGCATCATCACTCTCAGACACATCACCTTGACTAGATGTGGAACTACTTGGTGGTGTTGACACAAAGTCTGTGAGCTCATCTTCATCAGGCAAGAAAGAATAGTCATGACTAACAGGAGGTGGAACTTCATTGAAACCATAGAATCCCACACTGGTTTTGTCATTACTTTTCTTCAAGCCACCCATCATATGTTTCATTACAAAAGCAGAATCTCTGAATTGACTCAATTTCTTTTCAAGTTCAACAATTTTGAGTTGTGCATCTGACAACTCTTTGCATTTTTCAGAAATCACTTTTGTTTTCTCACTCATCATGTCATGAGCTAAGTCTATGACTTGAAGTTTTTCATTTAGTTTGCAGGTTAAAACTTCAATTTCTTCAACAACCATGGACTTGGGATGAGGGGCTTTGGGCGATTTTGGGCGATCCTGAGCGATTCAACACAACTCTAGGTTTTTCAATCTCTACCTGATCTTCATCGATTTTATTAGCTTTAAGGGTTGGGTGATTGAAGGATCGGCTTAGGGTTTCTTCGCTAGAGTTGCTGTTCTCGTGTTCTTGATCCGATCAGTTTATTTACATTTGATTTCGGTTTGCTGTCAATTGTAAGTAGGTATTATTGATCAGATTAAGGTGTTAGTTCTGGCGATTGTGGGATACCAGTTGCTGTTCGATTTGCATAATCATTCAGTATTAGGGTTTGGTCGGCGAGTTTTGTTGTCAATTAGCAGATCTGATTTTTTTTTTGGGTAAAGGGTTACCCCGGTTAAATTTTATACCACCAAACCAAACAAAACAAGTGAAGGCAAAAAACACCTCCAGTTCTCAAGTATGACAGGCCATACAAGAGTAAACAAGCGACACAAACAAAACAAATCGCACTACCAGTACCACTCGAGCCTTTCAAACTCTAAAACAATATAACACAAACAACTAATCAGCCACAGTCATCATTCGCAACTAGCAACCCTCGGGGTAAGTTCCACTCCTGCAAAACACGATCCATGTTGACAGAATTCCGAAACCTCATAGTGTGTAGCTTCATTCGGACCGTAGAAAACACGACCTCTATAAGCTGCTCTTTAGTTCTCCTTTTCGGTGTGAATAATCTTCTATTCCGTTCCTCCCAAACAAAGTAGACTGTTGCACCAACTACCAGTTTCGCAATAACATTTATAGCCTTCTTAGAGTTAGCTATACTTAACAGATACTCAAAAATATCATTCCACGAATTCTGAATAGCGCCCATGCCAGCTCTTCCCCGAACCCTAAACCAAATATGCTTGGCTACATCACACTCAAAAAATAAGTGTTCATGCGAGTCAGGACCCCTTGAACACAGCGAGCAGCATAATAGATTAAGATTCATATTACCCGTGTTCCATCTACTCATGACATCATGGGTTTTCAACTTTTTTAAAACAAGCAACCATAAAAGAAAAGAGTGGCTAGGTATAGCTTGCGGAAACCAGACTATACTCGCCCATTGGACCTCATTATGCGAATGCCTCAAATCATCCCACGCCGTTGACGTACTAAAATCCATTTTTCGACCTCCATTTGTACGCCAAACCAACCTATCATGATCATTTGTGTTTAATTCCGGAACCTGCATAGCGAACAAATCCGGAAACCGACTAACCCAAGCCTCCGGCCACACCCATTCACCATTAATGCAAACATCAGCTACACGAGAACTCATTTCAAAACCCGCATTAGCAATTGTTCTAGGAGAAATAAAATTACCAAGCGGACACAATGCATCCCATTTATCAAACCAAACACATGTGTTTGCACCATCTCCAAGGTTCACCCATATATTATTTCGGATACTCTGTCGTAGGCCTAACATCTTACGCCAACTCCAGGTTATGTTGTTTTTTACTGGAACATCCCAAAAATTTCTCTCTCGAATACGGTATGCATGGATCCACTTGACCCATAGCGATTCACGGTTCGTAAGCAAACTCCAAATGTGCGCCACCATTAGAGCTTTATTCATATCCCCGATCATACGGATGCCCAACCCCCCTTCTGTTCTTGGTAAGCAAACCACTTTCCACTTAACCTTAGCCTTATCTTTAATACCATTACCTTGAGCCCAAAGAAACCTCCGCATGCAATCCTCCAGATCATTGATGATACGTTTAGGGAGGATAAAGACCGAAGCCCAGTAAACATGCAACGAAGATAGAACCGATCTAATAAGCTGTGACCTGCCCGCGAAAGATAAACTCTTATTTTTCCAATCAGTAATTCTAGCTTCCATTCTATCCACCAACACTTTAAAATCTTTGTAATAGAGGCGAGACGAGATAAGCGGAACACCTAGATACTTCACTGGGAGCACCCCTTCCTCAAATGGCAAAATAGCTAGAATACGAGCTTTCACAGAATTAGTCACATTACCGAAAAAACCGTACTCTTTAGCATACTAGGGACAAGCCTAGACATGTTCTTGAATTTATCCAGAGAATCCATAATCACCCTAGCCGATTTCGGGTCCCCTCGAGCAAACAAAAATAGGTCATCCGCGAAACATAGATTAATAATTCTTTGCTTTTCACATTTAGCATGATACCTAAAATCCATAGATTCCATAACCTGCTTTTGAAGAACCAAGGTCAAAACCTCCATCACCAAAGTAAAAAGATAAGGGGACATAGGATCACCCTGACGCAGACCGCGCCTTCCTTTAAAGTACCCGTGCATATTTCCATTAATCGCTATAGAAAACGAGGTGGAAGAGACACAAGCCATAACTCATTTCACCATTTTCGAATGAAACCCAAACCCCACTAACGCTTCTTCTAGGAATTTCCATTCAACCGTATCATAAGCCTTTTGGATATCCACCTTAAACGCACATCTAGGAGGACCCATATTGCGATGATAATTATGCATAAGTTCCTGAGTTAACAGGATGTTATCAGAAATTCTTCTGCTCGGCACAAAGGCTGATTGGTTTATACTGACAATATCCCCCAATCCTTCCTTAATTCGGTTAGAGATGATCTTACTGATGCACTTGTAAATAGTATTACAGCACGAAATAGGTCTAAAATCAGTTATGAGAGCCGGAGTCGGTACCTTCGGAATTAATGAAAGCACAGTATGGTTTATTTGTTGAAGAAGCCTCCCGTTGTTAAAAAACTCGCTAATCGCTTTGCACACCTCTTCACCCACAATATGCCAAGACTTTTTAAAAAAGACAGACGTATAACCATCCGGGCCTGGCGCTTTGTTTCCCGCAATAGAAAACATCACATTCTTAATTTCCTCATCCGTCACATTACGAACCATAAAATCAGCCTTATCCACCGAAAGCTTCTGATGAAATAAGTCTGGTGACGGCTGAATCGTTGTATCGGCTGTAGTGCCAAAAAAATCCATATAATGATCTACCAAAGCTTGTGGCACTTCACTACCTTCAAATAACTGCCCCGCAGCATTTCGAACTGTGAAAATTCGACTTCGATGATTCTTAGCTTTAACAACATTATGAAAGTATCTTGTGTTAGAGTCTCCCAATGACAACCTTTTTCATTCTTAGCAGATCTGATTCCATTTGTTTGATTTTGCTTTTGCTGACATTGGTTCGACAGGTCTGTTTCTTTTCAGCAGATTAATCCTATTTGCTCTAGGGTTGCGGCTGCCACTTAGGGTTCGACAACCTTTTTCATCGGCGATATATATTCAGGTTTCGGCAACTCATCGGAATTTCATCTTTGACTGTTGTTATGGATGAACAGAATGCAGATATATCAGATGGTATTTCGAGGAAAATCAGGAATATTGATGGGAAACTATTTGAGCCAAGACAAACATCCATCATGGCGGCTAGGGTTTCTGATAAAAAGGTAACCTTTATGCTACCTTTGAATGATGTTGAACATGTTAACGGTCGTTCTGATTCTCCTAATCAGCAATATGCGAAGGTTTTTGATAAACGAAAAGTAGCTTTTGTGCTTCCATTGAATGATGTTAGTCCTAGCTCCCGAGCTAATTCTCAACATCAATCGTACGCTAATGTTGTGTCAAACAAACAAGCTGATCAGGGTGGTGTTAAGGTGGATTTTGGTTCGAAAACTCAATATCATAATCAGAATGTTGATAATTCAGCTAGGAAGGCTAATGAGTCGGCTGATCAAGTCCCTAATATTAATTTTCGATCATTAAAATCGGATGTCTCATTGGATGGAGTGGATGTTGTCCTACCAATCGAATCTGTTCGTCAGGTTAATGACAGGTTAGCGAATACTCTTTATGGTTACTTCCTGGGGGATAGCATTGCTTACCCGGTTGTTGAATACTTTGTGAGAACAAATTGGAAGAAACATGGTCTTCAGAAAACTATGATGAACTCGAATGGGTTTTTCTTCTTCAAGTTTGAAGACAGAAAGGGTATGAATAACGTGCTTGAAGGGGGTCCATGGCTGATTCGTAATAAACCACTTTTTCTCAACACTTGGTCCCCTACAAGTACTCTTAAAAAAGAAGATATTAAAAAGGTTGCGGTTTGGGTGAAATTGCATGATGTTCCTTTAGCGGCGTATACTGATGATGGGTTAAGCATGTTGGCGTCTAAAATTGGTTCTCCTTTGCGGTTGGATTCGTATACTAGGGATATGTGTAATGAAGCTTGGGGACGAAGCAGCTATGCTAGGGCACTCATTGATATCTCTGCTGAACATGATTTTAAAGAGGTCCTAACCATGGCTATTCCTGAGTTGGATGAGAACAGGTATGTCAATGAGACTATTCGGGTGGAATATGAATGGAAACCCCCGAGATGTGCCCACTGTTGTGTATTTGGGCATGATTCTGAGGAGTGTCCAAATTGCATTCGACCGACAGTGAAACCTCCTACAAACAGTCCGAAAGTAGATGAGGATGGTTATACGGAAGTCAAGACAAAGAAGAATATAAAGAAGAGCGGCTTTCAAGTTAACAATCAAAAGCCCAAGGTTGAATATAGACCTGTGGATAAAAAGAAAAAGGCAGTGAGCATGAATGCGCGGTGCACTAGTTCGTCCAAGGTTCAAACACACAATTCATTTAGTGCTCTTGGGTTTGTTGGGGGGGAACGGGGGATCCTACCAGGGAAGATATAAAGGGGGATGTGAGCTAAATGAGGAGTCTGACGATGACGAGGTAGAGGATGTATATGATGAAACGAAGGAATGTATGACATCGGGTACACATCCTACGTCTTCCAGTACAGGGGCAAGCACCTCTCACATAAAGTTGTCCAATGGATAGGTGGTTTCTGTTTCACGCTAAAGGGCTGCCGTTTGGTAGCAATTTCATTTTTGATGATGGCGGTTGAAGTCGTTTTGTTGATTTTTTCGTTTGTCTACTAGTTAGTCATTATTATGATTGTAGTAGGCTAGATTAAGGTGGTATCTTGGTTTGTTTGTTTATTTTGCTTACATATATGGGGCATGTCCTGTATATGAACTAGTGGGAAACTCATCCTCACTACTTGTACTTATTTGGCGGTTGTCTATAATAGAATCACCGGGGTAACCCTTTACCCAAAAAAAAAAAACTTCAATTTCACCTTCATAACCCTTTATCTTCTTCAAATATAATGACTCGTTTCTTTTAGCAAAAAGTTTAATTCTTTTATGTTAGACATCTCGTTTACCAGACTTTGTTTTTGTGTTGACAACCTGTCAACCTCACCCTGTAATTCACGACATTTTAAACAAACAGAAGTAGCAGAGTTACTTACCTCTCCTGTTGATTTGTCTGAGTTGGCCATGAGAGCAGCAAGTTGAGCTTCAATTCTTTTGTATTTTGCATCTTTCTCTTCAGCTTCCCTTTCATGGTCAGACTTTGGCTTTACCTCTTCAGCTTCAGTTGTCTGATCAGCATTCTTTTCCTCAGCTTCACTTTCCTTTTTAACTTCAGCATCATCTACTGCAGCTTCACCATCATCAACTGGCATAATCTCTGCCATGAATGCCTGAGTGACATTCTCATCATTTTCCAAATGAACACTTCAGTCATATGATCCCTCTCGTGCAGTAGAGATCAAAGCCCTTGAGTTAGAGTTGTTTGATGCATTCCTATTGTTTGAACTCTGACTCGAAGTCTCTTGCTTTTGTTTTTGACATTCCCTAGCAAAATGTCCATAACTTTGACAGTTAAAGTACCTCACTTTGGTCTTGTCAAAACCAACGCTTTTCCCCACAAACTTCCTTCCAGTTCTGTTCATGAACCTCTTGACTCTTCTGGAAATCATGGCCATTTGCCATTGCAAATCCATCTCTTCTAGATCATCAGGGTCAATCTGATCATAATCTTCATCTAAAGTAGCAGGATCAGATATCTTCCCTTGAATGTAGTTCTCATAAGAAGCAACAAATGAAGCAAGTAGAGCAAGATGTTCTTCTACAAACTTCACACTCATAGGCATCGACTTTGTACTACTACTTTGCTTAGAAGCTGATGTTCTCTTTGCTCCAGTTGATCCTCCTGAAACAGCTACAAAACACACATCACCGTCCTCATTCACTGTGACCTGCTCATTCTCACACGAAAGAAACGCATTAGTAGAGTCGCTAGAAGCGTTGTGAGATGAAGAAGATGTAAGCCCATTGTAAATCCCTGGATCTTGAACCTGATCATATCCAGTGTCTTTCTTCTTCATATTGAGCTCATAAGCTCTTAGCTTTCCAACTACTTCTTCCAGCTCCCTGGTCTCATAATCTACTTCTCCCTTGATCATGAGAGTGTAGATATCCCATTTAGTAGGCAAAGCATCGAGCAGCTTGTCATTTTTCTCTATGTCAGTATAGCAATCTATATCATAATTGTCCATTTATAACATCAGATGGTAGTATCGAGTGATGATGTCCTCAAGTGACTCATGTTTCATGTACTTGAAAACAGCGAACTGCTTCTTCAGTAGATCAACGTTGTTCTTCTTGACATCTGCATTTCCCTCGTATCTTTTCTCTAATGCATCCCACATGTCCTTTGAAGTAGTGTACTTCTTGAAGGTATGCTTGATGCCATCAGGTAAGGACATTTTAATTGCAGCCAAGGCTCTCTTTTCAGGCTCATACATCTTTTTATCAGCCTCTTGCATGTTCACATAGGCTGTTACACGTGGTCTGCCCTCAAAATCGTGTGTTGGGTTTGTGTACCCATTGGCAATACATATCCACATGCATTGTCCTGATATTCAATGAAAGATTGAAATCGGTCCTTCCATGTCAAATAATTTTCCACCTTCATCATCTTAGGCGGTTTGCTGGTAGTGCCAACCTCGTGCTCCATTCTCAAAAGCTCATTCAAATTAGACATGTTCGACATTTTAACGTTGCAGACTGATAAAACCATACAAAATTTTTCAGAAAACTGTTTTTACCAAATTATACCGTTAGATTCGTCTCGAAAATACGATTCCAATGATATATAGTGTCGAAGACCTTTTTCGGGATTTTCTAGAGTCTTTAAAAAGAAATCTTTGAGACTGTTAAAAACGTGTTTAAAGATGGTCAAAATGGATAAGGTCAGTGAGACTGTTAAAAATTGGCCAAAGCTAATAAACGTTAAACAATATACTGTCTGGAAAGAGGAATTTGAGGTACTTGTGAAAAGTAAGGATGCGAGAATGTGGAGGTGAATGATAGATGGGTATGTTGCTCCTACACGTCGTGTTGAAGGAAGAGTTAAAGTTATTTCTTATGACAAGATGGATGAATCTGAGAAACTTATGGTTGATGCTGAGAAGAAAGCTTTAGCAGTGATCAAGATATCCTTGCTTGAGGGAATCAAACATACCATCAAGAACTATGGGACTTCTAGAGAGCTGTGGGAAGCTTTAGAAAAACGTTATCAGAGTTCATCAAGACAGAGTGTAGGAGGTCGTGCTTTAGATGAAGTAGCAGATGCTGTGAAAGAAAAGAAGAAGGAGAATATTGAGAAGGAGGCAGAAGTTTCAAAGGGCTTGAATGATGTGAATGGACTTACAGCAAAGGTGAATGTATCATCAGAATCTGTAAGTCGTACATGTCATAATTGCACTGAACTACAAGGTAAAGTTAACAGACTATCGGAGCAAAACAAAATCCTGCTAGCTGAATTAGAAAAGTTAAAAGAGTCAAATGTTCTTTTGATTAAACGAGAGTCAAATTGTTTAAATAAACTCAAATTAAATGAACAAGAAATCAGCAGTTTAACAAGCAAAGTCAATGAACTGTTACAGATCATTGATTTGGCTCGTGAAACTGTAAAGGATAAAACTAATGAATTTTCTGAAAAGTGTAGGGAATTAGCCATTGCACAAGACCAAATTGTTGAACTTAAAGGAAAGTTAGACAAATTTGGAAAATCCTCATTAGTTAGGACTCAAATTCAAAAAGGGCTGAAAAGGAGTAATGATAAAACGGGAGTGGGGTTTAGTAAAGCTTCATCTTCTAAGGATCAAGATTACTCATTTTTACCTGATGAGAATGAGTTAACTGATTTTGTGCCTACTACACCAGCTGTAGTGGATCCGATAACTGTGGACTTGGCTAATAGTCCAGTATCTTTGAAAGAATCTGTTGAGTCTAACAGTACACCTCATAAATCGGATGAGGATACTGAAGAGGAAAAGAAGAAAACATTTAAAAGAGATTTAACAAAAATAGAATTTATAAGACAAAATCTTGTTTTAAATGTCACACTAAAGGGCACGTGGCAAGTTGTTGTACTTTGAAGAAAAATAAGCAAAAAGTTGATGATGTTAAGGATAGGAATAGGGTTGGTTTAAATAATAATGTGCAACCACATTGTCAAAGTAATCAACCAAGATTTCAATCCAAACCTTCAACATCGAGAAGATTTGATAGGCCAAGAAGCAATTCTACACAATTTAGTCATTATAATGGTAAATCAAATCGGTATCAAAGTCAAAATAGAAATTTTGGATATCAAAATCGATACCAGACTTCTGGTAATCGGAATTTTCAAAGAAGAAACGAATATAGGGGTTTCAGTAACTCAAATGTTCAACATAATCCAATTTTTTTTTCAAAATTCATGGTATAATAATGGGAGAAGAAGGTATCAAGATAATAATTTTCAAAGGTCAGAAATTTCGAGATTTTATTGGAACTCTCGTGATCCAAGATCTAGTGGAAGTTATAAATCTTGTTCAACAACGGGTAAAACATCCAAGACACCAGAAAGGTGTGATGGATATTGGTTAGAAACATCGTATATGGATTTACATTGTCAACCCAAAACCGGTCAGGTTTGTGTTGTTAAGTCTAACTGAGTTGTTGAGTGTGTGCAGGATGATCAAGAAGGTCTGTTGATGTGTTCAACACTGGTTGTTCCTGTAAAGCGTCTGAGGTGAATAGTAGGTTAAAATTGGTAGCTAACTATTTACTTTAGTGATTGATTGATGATTTATTGGTGAAAAACTTATTGTCAGATTAAAGTGGGAGTCTGTTTGTGTTTAAATTTGTGTTTTTGAAACTTACTCCATAAAAACAAAAATTTAGGGGGAGAAATTTCCCTAAGCCAAAAAGAGTTTAGTTAGCGCGTGTGTTTAGGGGGAGTAAGTTATAAATTAAAAATACAAAAAAAAAAAGACTAAATAAACAAACTATTAAGCTGTTGTCACAGAAATGCACCAACAGACTCCCCCTTGACAATAGCTTCATAGTGTAACTTTGTCTTCAAACATCTTGTGTTCTTTTGGTCTTTGGATAGCGTCAGCTACACAGCTTCTGACATCAACATATTTTTTTTCCAATTAAACCTGATCTTTATTGATTATTAAACAACTGAATTAAAATCAATCAAGACCACCGAATTCGTCCAAGCCTCTAATGTCTCTCATGAATTCTCACAAACACTGTTTTGGCTGATTAACCTAAACCCTAATGCAAAGCCTTGTTTATATAACACAAGGTTGCTACTTGGGCTAGGGTTTCCTACATGGGCAAAGCCCAATTCGTCCCCCCTTGACCCAAACTGGGTTTTGTTTAGCCCAAACTCTATTATTTGACACAAAGCTAAACCCGCTAACCGTTTATCGTTTTACTAATTACAAGATATCCAAAGACCAAATCTAAGCTGTTGTCACAAATATGCACCAACAGCTAACACCCCTCTGATGCTTAAGTCAGTATTGGGTTCAAAAGGAATAAAATAAAATTAAAAGAGATAGAATTCATACCATTTTGAGTTAGAAATTAAATTCTAAACTCACTTAAAATAGGCTTTGAGGTGTATAGCATTCCAGGATCTTGGCAATACATCCCCCTCCATATTCTTGAGTCGGTATGCTCCTTTCCCAGATTCTGATTCAACTTCATAAGGTCCTTCCCATTTTGGGGCAAGCTTCCCATCAGCAGGATTAGTAGTATTCTGAAAAGCCTTCCTTAACACCCAATCTTCAACTCGAAACCTTCCAGTCCTTAAATTCTTGTTATATGCTCTGGATATCCTCTGTTGATATGCTGCCATTCTCAATTTTGCTGCATCCCCTAGTCTCATCGATAGTATCCAATTCCTGGCATAGAGCTTCAGGATTCTTCTCAGGATCCCGGAGATTGGATCTTGCTGTAGGTATCACCATTTCTGTCG
The DNA here is from genome assembly GCA_030545235.1 of Helianthus tuberosus. Classification (NCBI taxonomy): domain Eukaryota; kingdom Viridiplantae; phylum Streptophyta; class Magnoliopsida; order Asterales; family Asteraceae; genus Helianthus; species Helianthus tuberosus. The sequence goes on from CM060442.1 coordinate 96,614,476, forward strand.
GGATCACCGCCTCTGCTCCAAATACTAAGGAAAATGGAGTTTGGCCAGTTGCACTCTTTACTGTTGTTCTATCAGCCCATAAAACAAAGGGTAACTCTTCTGTCCATCTTCCTTTCTTAGCTCCTAGTCTTTTCTTCAAATTGTTAACAATTATCTTGTTCGAGGATTTTGCCTGTCCATTTGCTTGAGGATGTACTGGAGTAGATGTGATCATTTTGATTCCCCAACTCTTGCAAAAGTCAGTAGTCCTCTTACTTATAAACTGAGAGCCACTGTTACAAATTATCTCAGCTGGTACCCCAAACCTAGTCAGGATATTCCTTTTTATGAAGGATACTACTTCTTGGTCTCTGAATTGAACAAACGCCTCAGCTTCAACCCATTTAGAGAAATAATCCATCATTGCCAGCATAAAAACTTTTCCTCCTGGAGCTTTTGGCAATTTTCCCACTATGTCCATACCCCACTTCATGAATGGCCAAGGGGAAGCAATAGGATATAGTGGTTCAGCAGGTTGATGCAGTATATTTTTGTGCCTTTGACACGCATCACATCTTCGAGCATATTCTGCAACATCTTTCCTCATTGTCGGCCAATAGTATCCAGTTCTTAACACCTTCGAAAATAACGATCTGCCCCCAGTATGGTTGCCACAATCCCCTTCGTGTATATCCTGAAGTACTTCTTTAGTTTCGGGATCCTCCAGGCACCTCAAGTATGGTCCTGCAAGAGATTTCTTATATAGAACATTATTTATAATAGTGAACTGGGATACCTTCTGTCACATCCCAAAAACGTCGTAGCGGAATATAAAACGTAGTGGAGACGGAAGTTGGTGCCCATTTCTATCTTGATGTTCGATGCATTAAATTGTTGGACAATATTACTTATTTAAAACATAGGTTTTAAACTTAACGTCCCAAAACACGACATAACCATGACATGATAAAATAGTCTTTGATCCTTACGGATCTTATTACAATAGTCCCAGAAAGTTTAAAAGTCAGTCCAACATTTTAAGTGACAAAACATGCATCGACAAACACAAGATACGCCATAATTTCCCAGAGCCGAACTCAAGTACCTGTAGAACACGTTAAAATCAAGTGTCAACACAAAGGAAGGTGAGTTCACATATTCACTTACACACAGTTTTAATCCAAGGAAAACTTTCTGATTAGGTGTTTATTTGAAAACATCCATATAGATTTTAGAAAGTCCATTTTACTTCCTTAATAAAATCCATGGGCCTTCCGTCGGTTCATCAATCCGACAACTGTAATATATATATTGCCCAGGTTTTGTATATTAAATTATTGCGTCAACTTTCAGACTCGTATGTTAGCTAGACGATACGAACTATATATTAACCATGCAGGGATAATCAAAGCTAGACAATAAACAGAATTTAAATTCGTCGTTTGACTTGACACGGGGCGACCAGTCATGACGGGGTTGTCAACCCGATAGATCCACCAACAATTCATCGCGTGCAATACTTAAATGATTAAACGACATCATGGGCGCAGGGTCCTCTTGAAGGACAATATGATGTCTGCCTCACGTACAATATATATATATCCTACTAATATGACAATTTAATACACGACGTTGTACGAATTCCCCTTACTCTCCATCATATGAGACCCAGTCAAGAATTCGTCCCCAACTGTACGGTCATGTTTCGCTTAGGAAATACCGTACTTTCAATATTCATTCATCAAAAACGTTTTACTTCGAAACGTATGACTTATCAAATTTCATATATTTTCAGCGAAAATATATATTTTATATTAAAAGGTATGTTTTATTTCGAAAACATTATTAAACCCTTTTAATGACGTGTTCTACCCCCAAAATATATACAAAGCAGTAAAAGAGGGGTTTAGTGTCACTCACCTTTGGGTGCGTATTTTAAATAGCCCAATCCCAGAGATTGATTTCTACACATCCTATTATATATATATATATAGGAACGATTTTAAATCAATATACATAACACAAAAATCCCAAGTTTTTCTGTTTTCTTAGAATTTTCACATAACTTGAGATTTTCTTGAAAAGTTGTTATTTTTTATTATGTTGGCACGTTAATATATATATATATATATGTATATATATATATATATATATATGAGTCCATATATATATTTTTATGATTTTTGCGACTTGAACGATTTTTTTTTTTGGGTAAAGGGTTACCCCGATGATTCTATTAAAACAAACCGCAAATAAGTAAAAGTAGTGAGGATGAGTTCCACACTAGTTCATATACAGGACATGCCCCGTATATGTAAACCAAAACATAAATGTATCAATGACACCACATAACCTAGCCTACTTTACATCATGAAAAATAAAGTAGACAAACAATAGACACCAAAACAAAAAACCCTCAACCTCCATCATCAAAAACGAAATAATCACACACCATCCGCCCCTTAACACGAAACAAAAACCGTCTATCCATTGTAGAACTTTGTGGAAGATGTGCTTGCCCTGGCTCTTGAAGATGAAGAACGTGTACCCGAAATCATAAAATCATTAGTTTCATTATAGACTTCAACAACCTCCTCCTCATCCGAATCATGCTTGTCACTAGACTGCTTAACCTTCTTCTCCACTCGACCCACTGTACTATCTCCCTAATCTCCATTATCTTCCTTAAGGACATCAAATGGGTTAGATGTTGAAACCTGGTTCGAACTCTTCAAGTGCCGTTTAGGTTTAGGTTTGCTAATAGGTCTATAAACTAACTTGGGTTTCTGATTTTTCATGTGGAGGCCTTGGTTGTTAGCTTTCTTCTTATTGGAACCCACAACCTGAAAATCATCCCTCATCTTTCCAGCTTCCCCATTCGAAACAACCTGAGGGTTCTTTGGGCACGAGCAATCTTCATGACCAAACACACAGCAAGAAGAACACCTTAAAGGCTCCCAATCATATTCAATTTTAACCTCCACCTTAGAATAACCATTACCATCTAGAGATAGAATTGCAACAGTAACACTCCTCTTTAAATCAGCCCCCGCCTGAACTTCAATAAGAGCCCTAGCATAACTGCTTCTACCCCAAGACTCAGCACACATCGTGGCAGTATACGACTCCAACATCTTGGGCATCCCTATCTTAGAGGCAACCAAACTAATACCATCCTCAGTATATGCCGCTAACGGCACATCATGCATCTTGACCCAAACTGGAATAGCTTTAATATCCTCTTTCTCTAGTTTGACAGAGGCCGACCACTCCTTCAAAATTATCGGAACATTTCTTATCATCCATGGCCCATCCTCTAACATTTTGTCCATCCCTTCCTTTGTTTTGAACTTAAAGAAAAAGAATCCATTTGCATTCATCATTAATCTCGACAGACCATACTTAACCCAGTTGCTCTTTGCAAAAAAATCCACCACAGGAAATGCTAGATGTTTACCCAAGAAATACCCATACAGAGTGTTTGCATACCTGTCCGTGACTTGCTTTACCGAAGACAACGGAATGACAACATCAGCTCCATCAACAACTTCGGCATACTCCAACTCCCTAAAGTTCACCTTCACCTTCTCCTTAGTGTTGTTTACAACTTTAGCAAACGATAACGGTACCGTCGTCCCGGACGATTTTGTGTTCCCTAGACCAGCCGATTCAGCAACATCAAAATCAGGAATTGGCGCATATCTCATGCTAGACTGATCAATCCCATCCGTACCATAAACACTATTAACTGGCCGTAGATTTTCAGCCATGGTTGGAACATAAATCTTTGACAATTCATCAATTATGTTAATCTTACTTGGTTCAATTGGAGACGTCTGAACTGTGCCCCGTCGAGGTAACCACATATTACCATCAACATCAATGACTCGGCTGGCCAAACCCTCAAACGAATATGAAGGTCTGCCGCCGCCATCAATATGTGTGTTATGCTCATCCATTCAGAAAAAACCACCTCTCTTAACCGTATGTATAATCAACTCGAAAAAGACAATTCACCAAACAACCCCGTCGAATCAACAAATAACGAAGAAACAGACCGAAACCCTAAACTAGCAGAGAAACCCTAACCCATGAATTCGAATAAATCGGATAACTTACTTGGAAAATCAGGCCGATAACCAAAGAAAGAACACAAACTATTCAAAGTATGGATTTGGGCGGCGATTGCAAGTAAAATACGGAAACCCCTGATGAAAATCGAAGCAAATCTGCGAACTGACTTCGTATTAGACGTTTGAAACTTCTAAGAACTAATCAGCAACAGAATCACGATGAAAAACTAGGGTTATGGGTGAAGGATCAGAATCGCCATTTGCTAGAGAGAGAATTAGGGTTTTTTTAGTTTATGTACTTTTCATCTACTTGAACGATTTTATTGGTGACCGTTATTGTGTAAATCCGTTAACTCTCCCGTTTATACACAATATATCTACGATTTGCGCGTCGTAATATATATACATAAATGTTCACATAATTTATCATCGAAACATGCAAAATCTTGTTAGCTTATCTATTTTGTCATTTTTAAAGCAAATATATATAAAACATCTCATAGGTATCAAATTTCATGCTCGACAAACAAGTTTTTTTTGGGTAAAGGGTTACCCCGGTTAAATTTCATTCATCAACCAAAAATAAAACAAGTGAGGAATAGAGTACACTCGGCAACAAACAAAGTAATAAACTTACACGCAAAAAACAAGCAAACAAGTCACAATCGACAAAATACGAGCCCACACGGCACCATCCAAACACGCTAATAAATCAGCCACATTCATCTTGGTCCATCAGTAGCTCACGAGGTAGACTCCAGTCGCTCAAAAGTTGATTCACGTTACTTGTTCTTTTAAACTTCATTGTGTGTAATTTCATTCTAACAGTCATAAGAATCACCTCCATCAGTTGAGCCGCACTCCTTTTCTTCGAAGTGAACAATCTGTTATTTCGTTCTTGCCAAATCAAGTAAGCCGACGCCGCCACCACTAACTTGCCAATGATGTAAGAGGCCCGTTATGACTCCGCGTGATGCAGTAGATATTCCATAATTTCATCCCACTTCTTCCCTATTGTTTGCATACCCGCCTTCTCCCGAACTCCATACCATACTTGAGATGCAAAGTCGCACTCAAAAAATAGGTGATCATGAGAGTCCGGTCTCGATGTACATAACGAACAACACAAGAGGTTATAATTAGCATTACCCGACGATCGCCATTTGCACATAATATCTTGAGTCTTTAGTTTCTTGCAAACTATAAGCCACATGAGAAACGAGTGCCTAGGGATAGCCTGAGGAAACCACACTATACGATCCCAAGCCACCTTATCTTGAACCTGTCGAATATCGTTCCACACTCCATAAGTGCTATACTCCATATCTTTACCATCTCTAGAGCGCCAAATAGTCCTATCTTGCACATGAGGATCTAACGTTACATTAGAGAGCTGTTGCAAATTCGGAAATCTAGTCACCCAATAGTTCGGCCAAACCCACACGCCAGTTTGAAACATATCCGAAACCTTGACCCGCATATCAAACCCCGCATTAGATATCATTCTCGGTGTAATAAAGAGGTTCAAAGGACATATGGTATCCCATGTATCAAACCAGACTCGAGTGTTATCTTCATTACCCAGCTTAATCCAAATGTGTTGGCGTATGATTGTTCTCAGTTGAAGCATCTTCCGCCAACCCCACGTAATGTTATTCCGAACCGGCACATCCCAAAAGCTTCTATCCCGAATACGATACGAATGCACCCATTTAACCCATAAGGATTCCCTATGCGTCAAGAGACTCCAAATATGAGCAACCATAAGCGCGTTATTCATGTCAGAAATTCTCTGGATACCCAAACCACCTTCTTCCTTAGGTAAACACACGCGACTCCACTTTACTTTAGCCTTACCCTTAATGTTATTACCTTGAGCCCAAAGAAATCTTCGCATCCTATCTTCAAGATCATGGATAATTCTTTTTGGTAATATAAAGACGGAAGACCAATAAATATGCATAGATGATAATACTGATCTAATAAGCTGAAGATGACCTGCGAAAGACAAACTTTTTGCTTTCCAATCCGTGATTCGAGATTCCAAGTTATCAACAAGCTTTTTACAATCAGAATAATTCAATCCGGACGAAATGAGAGGAACACCAAGATACCTAACCGGAAGAACGCCTTCTTCAAACTGCATGATACTACGGATTTGATCTTTAACATAATTCGGAACACCTCCAAAAAACACAGTGCTCTTCGTCATGCTAGGAACCAACCCCGACATATTCTTGAAAAGATTCAACGATTCTAGAATAACAGCAGCTGAATTAGTGTCGCCACGAGCAAACAGGAATAAATCATCTGCAAAACATAAGTTAATAATCCTTTGCTCTTCACATTTATGGTGAAATCTAAAATCAGCATTAACATCAACTTGCTTTTGAAGAATCAACGTAAGGACCTCCATTACCAACGTAAAAAGATAAGGAGACATAGGATCCCGCTGGCGTAAACCTCGCTTCCCCTTAAAATAACCATGTAGATTCCCGTTAATAGATAGAGAAAACGTAGTAGAAGTAACACACGCCATAACCCATTTGATCATCTTTTGGTGAAAACCAAACCCATGTAAAATAGTATCCAAGAAACCCCAATCAACAGTATCATATGCCTTCTGAATATCAACTTTAAAAGCACATCTCGGCGGACCATGATTATGATGATAGTTGTGCATTAATTCCTGGGTTAGGAGGATATTATCTGAAATCTTCCTACCCGGGATAAAAGCTGACTGATTAATATTAACAATATCTCCTAGGCCCTCTTTGATACGAGTAGTGATAATCTTACTTATACACTTGTAAAAAGTGTTACAGCAAGATATAGGCCTATAATCCGTTACAGAATCTGGAGTTGTTACCTTCGAGATTAGAGAGATTACGGTATGATTTAGCTGATTTAGAAGCTTTCCATTCTCAAAAAACTCTTTAACCGCTAAACAGACATCCTTTCCAACTACATCCCACGCTTTTTTAAAGAAAACAGAGGCATATCCATCCGGCCCTGGTGCCTTATTCCCTGCAATTGAGAACATAGCATCTTTTATTTCATCATCAGTCACTAAGCGGATCATATTATTCGCTTTCACCAAAGACAACTTATTCCGAAAGAGATCCATATTTGGCCTACGAACAACCTGGCCCACACTCCCAAAAAATTTCGAAAAATGATTAACCAAAGCTATAGCCACTGCCCCCCCCCCCCCTTCGTGTAAGATTCCACCAGTATCACGAATCAAAAGAATTCGGCTTCTGTGATTTTTGGCTTTCACAATGTTATGGAAGTATTTCGTGTTCGAATCCCCAAGAGTTAGCCAATCAACTTTCGATTTTTGTTGTAAAAACACGGCTTCATCGTGGATTGCATCTTTGTATTTTTGAAGAAGAATACTATGCTTTGCTAACACATCCTCATTTGCCGGATCCTGATCCATAACCACCTGACAGTCATCAAGATCCTTCCTCACCTTCTTTACATTGTCATGCAAATTTCCTTGTTGAAAGAAAAGTTTTCATAATGGGGTTTTCAGTAACTTAAGCTTCATAACAACTTGGTACATACGAAAACCTGTTATCTCTTTATTCCAGATCTGATTAATAGCTTCCAGAAAACCATGCTTTTCAGCTATTAAATTTACAAATTTAAACGGTCTTGGTTTATCTCTGGCAACACTCGGCAACTTCAAGATGCAAGGAGCATGGTCCGAGACCCGAAACGGATGAAAATAAGCTCCAGCGTTAGGAAAATCAGCAACCAAATTTATATTGCACATAATTCGGTCCAATTTTTTAAAAATAGTACCACCTCTTTGCTGGTTGTTCGTCCATGTGTAGTGTAAACCTGTGCTATTAACATCAAACACTTCGATAGAATTAACACACTCTCTAAATTCACGAGATCCGATGCTAAAACTGGACGAACCGGTACTCGAGTCATCATGAAATAAGGAGGCATTAAAGTCCCCCATAATTACCCACGGCTTGTCTTTCATGAGAGAGCTATGAGCACACAAATTGTTCCATAAATCCCTTCTATTTCTATAATTGTTATCCGCATAAACAAACGTACAAAATAAGGATTTTCTATCGAGTTTAAACATCACTTGAGTGTGAATCACCTGATCAGTTTGCGAGAGAACCATAACATCAACCATATTAGGATCCCACCCAAGCATGATCCGAGTACCTTTCAAACAACAACTAGCATTCGTTGTCCAAAACCACGAGCTGAAAACTTTCTGACAGACCTTGGATATATTTGACATGTCAACATGAGTCTCCATGATAGCGCACACCTGAACATGATTATCCACAACTACCTGACGAACCTCCTTCTGTTTGAGGGAGCGGTTCAACCCCCTGATGTTCCACGAAGCTACACTACCCATTAGCACCCATTGAACCGGGTGTGCTTGCACCCTCAGAATTGTTTCCGATCTTGTTCTCTATATATTTTGGAATATCAGCTAGAAGATTATCAACATCTGTGTCATCTGCCATCACCTCATCCGTGTTATGGCTCTTTCCTTTATATTGCAAATTTGCTATTAAATCAGCTCCTCCCCCCGTTTCGTCGTCCATATTACTAGTATCATCGCTTAACACGTCAAATGGATTAGAAGTTTGGACTCGGTTCGAGCTCAGGCCTGCATTACCCGGATTAGACTTGGGTTTTACCACTGGCCTATAAGTAAACTTAGGCTTCTGGTTCTTGACATTCACACCTTGAGTATTCATTCTTTTAGTTTTCAAGACGGTCTCCTGAAAGTTATCATTGTGTTTTCTATTAACATCATTCCTAGCCTGAACAGGTTTCTTTGGACATGAGTTATCATTATGGCCGAACACACAATACAAAGAGCATCTCATTGGTTCCCAATCATAATCCACTTTTACCTCCACTTTTGCATGGCCATTCCCATCCAAGGTTGGAATAGCAACTGTAATACTTTTCTTCAATTCCTTATCCGCATGTATTTCGACCATGGCCCTTGCAAAACTGCTCCTACCCCATGATTCAGTACACATAGTTGCAGTGTAAGAATCCAGCATCTTTGGATTGCCAATCTTCGATGCCAACAAGCTTAGCCCATCCTCGGTAAAAGCAGTCAAAGGTATATCATGCATTTTAATCCAGACTGGTACCGTTTTAATATCCTGTTTTTCCACCATCACATTCGGAGACCATTCATTCAAAATGATCGGAACATTTCTGATGGTCCACGGCCCGTCTTCCATAAGCTTATCCATCCCCTCTTTCGTTTTAAATTTAAAGAAAAAGAAACCCTTTGCGTTCATCATGAGTCTTGAGAGACCATACTTCACCCAGTTATTTTTAACAAAGTACTCGATAACTGGAAAAGCTAGACGTTTCCCCAAAAAATAACCGTACAACGTATTTTCATATCTATTATGCACCTGTTTTACCGATGAGATAGCAATCACGACATCAGCTCCATCAACAGTTTCCTTCGACTCCATTGCCCTGAAATTGACTTTAACTGGCTCCTTCATAGACTTAACAGCATTTGCAAACGACATTGGTTTCTCAGCCTTGTTCGTTTTTACTTCAGTTCTTGAAGATGTTCCAATATCAACATCTACGTGCATCTTCTCCAAGTTCTAGGAGTAAAAAAATGATACACTCTCATAACCATCTTCAAGCCGAATCTCAGCCAAGTTAGTCACCGTAGCAGGTTTAGCCAAGGGATTATCCACCGGCTTCGATATTTTCGTCAAACCATCCAGAATCGATGCATCAGAAGTTGAATACATCCCCCTTCTTGGAAGCTTCAGGTTGCCGTCAATGTTCGTAACTCTAAGCCCTATTCCACGTTTTGATGACAAATCCCCAGACTCATTCCCCAAACCATAACTATTCTTCCCCATGCAGTCAACCACACGTAAAGCCCAGCAAACAGACTCTCTCCAAGAAAACGAAAAAACCAGACACCCAGACAACCAAGCACAAACCCTAATCTAGCACTAAACCAAATGCCACTACACTAACCAAAATAGGGATTCAGGTTTGTCAAGAATCGATAACCCTAATCACTATTTCAATAATGTCGAAACACTAGGAATAGGTAGGCGATGAAACTGAAAAAAAAAAAAGAAAACCCTAGATTAAACCAATCACTATTGCTAACAAGTTCGAATCAGATGTGCTGATTGAATCAACAATCCAATAAATCAGACTGTTATGCAACGTTCATGACAAAAACCGAGGGTTGCAAAGGAAGACAAAGATCGCCCATGCTAGAGAGAGAATTAGGGTTTAGCCCAGAGCTTCAAGCTGCATTTTTACTTGTCTCGACAAACAAGTTACACATTTAACGCGATTTTTACTGTTTCTACCGCACAAAACGTACAAGCATACATGCAAAGTCTAAACTTCCAACAACATATTAAAACTTAACATACTTTCACATTCTCATGTTTAAATCACATAACACATTTTAACACATAAGGTTCACCCAAAATTTTACCTATACTAGTGTATATTGAAAAATGCGTATTTTCGCAATTCGGTAACGGTTTCGTGCGTCGGAAGTCACGTATGACTAACCAAACACCAAGTAAACCTTAAATTAGTTAAAATACTTATTTTTAAACTAAAAATATCAGTTTACTTACTGATTTAAATCAGTTTTATAAAAATCACTCGAAAAGCCGATTTTTGACCGTTTTAACGCATAGTTTTGCGTTAAATGTTACTATAATCATCCCAACTTGAAACGATTTGATATTTTAACACAATACATGTTATTTACTGATTAAAATAGTGGTTATAATCAGATTAGTGCAGTTTTTGTGTAAGTCACATAAATCATGTGATTTCACGTATTTTACAACACATAAAGCGCCAAGTACCACATGCAAAGCTAGCAAACTTTATGACAAAGTTTTATATCATTTTTACACTTCAAATATTCATATTTTAGTGTTTAGAATCTGATCAAAATAATTTTTATCAAATCATATCTAAATCATCATTTTATGTTCATCTTTCATCATGCATGTGAATAAATGCTTCTAATGCATTCTTATAGTATCATTATCATTTTATATTATCTAAATTATATACCCAACATACATTTAAGTCATGTTCAAGTAGTCAAGAACATCATCATCTATACATGGTTAATCCTCATCATTTACCATAAATACAAGAAGCATGTTCTCACATATTTATGAACTAGCAACAAAACTTCAATTGCATGCATACATATACATACATATGAACTTCCCAAGTTCACTTTTATCATATCACTTTCAAATCTTGAATCACCTTCTAAAACATTCTTTTATGACATATATTGATTTTTACATGCATCCTACTTTTCAAGTAACATGTTTATCATGAATCTTTCAATCAAAATCAAAACACAATCATTTACACACACACACAAACTTACGGCCATACACACACACACATATATATATATACCCATTTTCATTTTGATTGAAATCTCATCCTTTATTGTTTTCAAGTTTATGTTAAATTCCAAGTTCAAGAGAAACTTTAATCATCTCTATCATCACTAAAAATCAAGAATGTATTTTTAAAATAAATTTTATACCTTTCAAGTTTCTTAGTGGGTTTTGACTAGATTTTGGTGTTTAAAAGCTTGTTTCACCAAGAAACCTCCTTTAGATCCTTAAAACACCTTGTAATCTTCTTAGATTTAACTTCAATCTTCATAAACAAGTGATAATTTTCGAAATGGATGAGTTAGTGGGGAGTGTTCGGCTGATTTCTTTAGAGAGAGAGATGAAATGGAGTTTTTGAATTTTGGTTCCTTGGATTGTGTAGGATTTGGAAGACTTTGTGAAGGGTTGAGGTGACATAATCATCACCCACCTCTTCTTGGCCCACTAAAGGGAGGAGAGAGAGAGAGATAAGAGGCTATGCATGGCAGCCAACACACATCTTTCTCACATATATAATCGCATACACACATATATATATGTATATATATTCAAAAACTGGTATTTTACTGGATACTGGGTATTTTATCTAGCGTTTTAATCCCGTTTTAGTGTGTTTTAAATTATTTTTAACACTCTATAAAAATAAACTCACCAAAATATTATTGAACAATATTTTGTTTGCCGGGACTGGCGACGTTGCCGGTATTTGGCAGTATGCGCGCTGTGCTGCGCGGTACGCGCTTAAAATCTCAAAAATAGGAATTTAAGCGTTTTTATTTATTTTTATCATTCTATAGTAATAAACTCATCAAATCATTATTAAAATGATTATCAGTTGCCTTGCAGGCTGTGTTGACAGTATTTTGTCGGTACACGCGCTGCATCGCGCGGTACGCGCTTAAACTCGAAAAATAGAGTTTATTAGTGTTTTAATTTATTTTTCCTCACGAATATGATTAAAATTGTTACTCAAATCTCAGACTATTTTTAGGATCTTAACACTAATCGGGTGGTCACCGACGTTCGTTTCGCATTTTAACCGTTACGCGATAAGCGTTTATCTTACCGTTGCCAACATAATTTTTACCAAAGTTTAAATTTATCAACTCATTAAATTTCACATATAAACATCATAACCAGTCAAATACAGCCCTGTTACCTATTCACAACACGTGTTACAATTGTTCGGTACGGCCTGAAAAGCCGGGTGTCACAGTCTCCCCCTGTTTAGGAAATTTCGTCCCCGAACTTTTTACTCTACAGGTTTTGTTTACAGCAAAAAAAGGTTTAATGAATATAGTCTTACAGTTTCTGCGAGAAACTTTGATTCTTACAAAGAATCTTCGTAGACCTTTATTACATACACTCTCAATTCCTAATCTCACATCTCAACGTTCTCCACCCTTTCCAAGGTTCAACATTTACAAGCACTTAATCAAGAAGATTAAGTCAAAATTCCACCAATTCGGGTTCTACACACGTATATTTACATATATATTACCCCGTACCTAAGATAGTCTGAGTTTACACCTGATTGATCCAACTCGAGATGGGCTCTCGAAAGAATCAAATCTCATAAACTCGTCTTCCTTCCTTCTTGCATTCATTTCAGATATCCACAAATCGCCAAATCAATAAATCGCATACACGTCTAGTATGCTGAAATCGCCTATCCGGTTATTAGCTTCTGGCTATACGTACTGCTTCTATGGTGCTTCGATAAACTTCCGTTTATCTTCCAAACAAATTTCTATAAAGAACATAATCAGGGTATTATCCATTATACACTTTCTCACCTGAACCCAAACAATACATCATGTACACTACTCCATCCTTATGGTAGCTTGAGCCTATAAACGACTGATCCAACTCAAGATGGGCTCTTGAAAGGACCAAGTCAATGTGGCTCAGCTTTTCTTTCCTCTGCTAAACCTAATAACATCTCTACAAGATAACTCCTTTAACAAAACCAAATATTCAATCTGGAATCACAATAGCTCCTTCAATTGTCCGTATAATCCTTCTGTTGATCAATTGGCGACTTTTAACCTTCCCTTGATCCAGGCAAATCCTATCGCTGGTTTCCTAGATAACTCGGGTCAGGTCAATTGTCCTTTGTCACTTCAGCTCGACAAAATGGTGATCAACACTTCCGTCCATACAAGGCTTCAAACGGAGCAACCTAAATTCTAGGAATTGTTTGTGGTTCGATAGTTTCGGTTTCGTAGGAACCATTATAGGAATTGTTCATATATGAAACTGTTAAGAAATAACGAGTAGTATGGCGGGGATGGATAATTTATCAATTTAATTGTATGTGCAGCCTCGATTTTTGTGCAACCTAGGGTTCTGGTAGAGCACATGCGCTGATCGAATGTATGGGTAGAATGATGTAGGGTGTTCATTAATGAATTTCTGAATGCATGGTTATTACAATACACGTATATGAATCAGTGAAATAGTGATGAATTGGATTATGTGATGCATGATAATGGTATGTAGATCATCAAGTAATGATTAGGAGGACACAAATTCATGGTAAATGGTTGGATCCTGCGTGTGTTAAGAATGAGCATTTGTGGGTCCAATTTGACTAGTAATGCTAATAACATAAACTGTCATTTTAATTCTTGGAGGTTACCATGTTAACTGACCCAAATTGAAATACGAATTAATAATTATTGGCTGCGTGAATGAAGGATGCGGTTACTAATTGGTGTAACCGATTGGTTGCATGTGTTAGAATAAATCACACAAATCACACACTTTCGTTTTAATCGCACATGTATGGGCCGGTGGTAATGGGTTGCACACGGGTTGGGCCAAGGGATTGGAATTGGGCCGTACATGACTGTTGATCACACACCAAACATACATGAGTCGCACACTAGGGGATCAATCACACACTCCCCTGATTTGGGTCAGTAGTGATTGGGCCGAACACTGTTAAGGTTGATGGATTGAACGTGGATTAGTGAATGAATTTGTATGCATGCTGAATGTTAATATGTGTTATTGGCTGATGTACACTGTATGCAAAATGTTGATTATGTGATTTAAGGACATGCGAAACTGATTGTAATGATAATCGTACTAGGACTTGGTTGATCAACGTGAAACAAAGTAGTATAACATACCGAGCAAACCAAGGTGAGTTCACTACATTCGAGCATGCGTCCCAGTGGTTGGGGACAGTCAGTGGGTATCCCGTGGAGGGATAAGTCTTTTGGGTAAAAACGGGTATATTGGTTAATATTCTCACCTATCATTCTTGTAAGTCCCTTATGTTGTTACCTGGAGGGTAACGGGTATTAGTTGGTAGCGCTACTTAGGTTTAGCACCCTCACACCGCTCCTAGATAGGACGGATGTGAACTAATGACCCAGTCGGGCCCAGTACTGGATAGGAGTACGTGGGAAAAGGGCAGTCATGTACATCAGGAGCCGTCTTGTTCGGAATTAAGACATTAACAATATTACTTGCATTTGTCAGTGAACTGTTTTACATACAACTGGTAACAAACGTTTTCTAAAACTGTGAACTCGCCAGCTTTGTCTGATACACTTGTTACATGCGCGCAGGTCGTTAGGTACTTGGGAACAGGAACTTGCTGGCTGGAGGGCGTGAGTGGTCATGGTTGCATTGATGGGTTTATTTATCAAACATTTATTTACTATGGTTGTTGGAAAGTATTTACATTATGTTACGTTAACGCTTCCGCTGAACTTGATGGTTTTCGAATTACTTATGTTTGGATTTTATTACTATTAAATGATGAAACTTTATTTTAAACTTATGGATTCAATGTAATTGGTGGCTCATTACTAGTGGTCACACGCCTAACAGGGACACTCCCTAAGTGGTAATTTGAGGGTGTGACAGTTTGGTATCAGAGCCACTGGTTATAGTGAACTTGGTTTTTAAAACGTTTTTGTAAAAACCAGACTATAACCGAACAGTTCTGAACACGTGAATACGACCATGACACTCGGCTCCAGATGGCAAGGTTCGTCTTTCTCACTTGTTGCATACATTACATAACTAGTACACATTTACTTATGACGCAACATACGAACACACACTCGTCACTAAAGCATGATTGCATGAATTGCTTGCCTACGTTACGATGCATTTTAAAACCGTGAGGGGCGGACGCTGAGAGCGTACTGGCTGCCAAAGCAGACAATATCATGGTGCGTTGATAGCATGTCATAGTCTTTGGATTTCTGTGATAACTGTTGATACTGGCTGCCAAAGCAGACAATATCATGGTGCGTTGATAACTGTTGCCTCTAACTCATGTCAAATGGTTTCTCAAACTCAAGTGCCAAAGCAGAGTTGGATGTGGCAACGTCAATGATTGGTTATACCTTTCTCACTTCTCATTGTATGCTGGAACTCAATAAATTAGCGCATTAGATCCAGAAGTGCGATCACTTTTGCAGCACTCTCGCAGCAAACCGTGTAGTATTTAATCAACTTGGAAGATCGATGGACTAGGGGATGAGCGTAGTATCCCACCAACCTCGGTATTTGGAGAACCCCGGTTACCGGCAACGAACACCAGCGAATAGACTTCAATCGAATCCTTAACCCTGGTCAGCGACTTATGGGAGTCAACTCTTACGAATCAATCGGGACATGAACGATGACAATTGACTATGGAGTGGGATGTGTAACTTTCCACGCAGTGAGTAGTGCCTTGGTACGTATCATGGAATGTGAAAAGGCGGACCCTGTTAGTGAAGGAATGTAGGGCTTCGCTTCAAGCAACGACATTAGAGGCAACAGTTGTGGCAATATCAAGGAACACGTAATCGTAGCCTACAATATAGAAATGAAGGTGCCTACGACACGGATTGGCTGTTGCTAAATCAAGACGACAACAACCGAGAGATCGATAGTAGCACTGAAAATTCTCGTAACGAAAACAACAGCATTGGGAATGATGCTTGTGGAAAGGGCATTTGGGAATGGCGTGAGCGACGCCAGAATTATAGCTACATGGTAGCTTGAATGGGAAGCTGAACGCTTCGTCTCTATTCCGTTTAACCCTGATGCTTCTTGAAACCGAACCTGTTGTGGACGAAACTGATGGCAAGTCAAATGAAACCTCATATGTCCGTTGAGATGTAAACTCGACCTTGTGGGAGAAGTGTTTGACGTCGACCTTCTTTCTGCTATCCACGATAGTTGATGCAGTAGTTAGCATGGATTGGTTATCCCTACATCGCGCAGAAACACCTTGTGAGAAGAAAACTTTGCGTATCCCTCTCCCTAGTGGAGGATCGTTATTTATTCTAAAGCGTCAGAGTGGTGCAAGGGTTAGCACCCTTTCAGCGGTGAAGACCCGGAAGTGCCTACGGAGGGATTACCCCGCTACGTTAACAACCATTGCTGACATTTAGGCTAAGGAGGTGAGGACCAAGGATCCACCAATGGTTCGTGATTCCTCTCGGAGTGTTACCCGAGGAACTTCCAGACTTACTTCCACAACTGTTAGGCAGAATCCCAGTTGATCTCATGCTAAAGGCAGCTCCGAATACTCGTACTCTTACCGCCTTGCACCGGGAGGGTGGCAATAACAGTATAAGCTACTTCGAAAACTGTTGGACAGGAGTTTTGGCGGACCTAGTTTTCGCTTTGGGGAGCCCCATTTATGTCCGAGGAGATAAACCTTTTCGCATGCACACTGATTATCGAGAACTCAACAGAGTGGCAGTCAGGGACCGTTTGCCCCGACCATGTACTGACAACTTATCGACGAGTTACGAGAGTCAAGCTCCCATTCGAGGATTGGCTAACGAACGAACCATCATCAGACGGAAGTCCAATAGGAGAATGCTCTAGGAACGGCACATCAAACGCAATGCGACCAGTGCGACTTTGTACACTATGACCATCGAGATAATCAACACACCAACAGCTTATGGACCACAAGAATCGACCGTGTTTATTGATGACGTTTTGGGTCATTCCCTGGGGGGGAAAGGACATCATGGACGACATCTGTATCTTATCCTAGAGCTCCTGAGGGAGGAGTCATTACGAGTGAAGTCTAGTTAAAAGTAACATCTAGATTCGAGGAACGTATTTTGATCACGTAACCAGCGAAGTGGGAATACACGTGGATCTTGCTAAGATCCATTTGTTAGAAACTGATCGACACCAAAGACCCCTTCAAGGATACAACAATTTCTTGGTCTTGCTAGATACTATCGCAGATTCATCACAGGATTTTCAAGGATTGCTCAGCTTTAATCTCTGTAACACAGCAGGGTGTTGTGTTCGACAAAACAGGAGGACGTCTTTTCAGCTCTTGAATCCCAACTCTACAATGCGCTGAGCATCGCCTTTACCCGAAGGTGCGAGGGATTTAGTGGTATACCATGATTATTCAAATCAGAGGCCCAGTTACACGTCGACGCAACACGAGAGAGTGATGACATACGTCATGGAGTTACAAAGAGGAACTGCACGACACACAACAGGCGGTGGAAACCATGATCTTTGGATTTGCTTGGAGGCTTTACTTGGACAGTACCAAATGCGTTATTTAGACCGATCATAATGGTCTCCCGTGAACCCCGGTTTCGAAGGAGCTAAATCAGTTAATGGCATCGCTGGATGGAACTTTTGGGAGGATTACGACTGCGGAACTTTAATGTGTATGAGCATTGCAGCTCACTATCGACTCCAACTCACCTAGTCAAACTCGTTCTATCCAAACTGAAGAACTATCGAAAGAGAATTTTCAAGTTGAATCCATGCGAGGCATGGAGGAGCAACTTTGGCAAGACGGACGATATTCAATACCACATGGAGCGGATGTGAATCTCATTTCACGGCAACGGTAGGGAAGTTGTGTTGAACAAGGCACACCGGCTTCGAAATTCTAGTCATCTGGGTTTTGAAGAAAGATGTTTGGATCTGTAAATCTTGTGCTAATGTTTGAGCATGAAAACCCGCCTAGCAATGTATGTGTATGACGTTTGACTTTTGGGAAAATCAAGGCGAAGAATCAGAAACCGACAACCCCCATATGGAAGATGGGAGCAGACTGCCATGAATTTCGTAACTAGTCTACTTACAACTCGAAACGGAAACAGTAACACATGGGTGATCGTTGATCGCCGCATGTAACCTGCACACCTTCTTGCAGTCAAGGGAACTGACGAGTTTTCTCAGTTTGAGAATATTCCTCTTGAAGAGACGGTTTATGGGCACGAGGTGCCAACTCCTGTTACCTTTGATTTTGAGCTATACCTTATTTAAGGCAGGCAATGCGCACACCCTCGACTCACGTCTAGACATGAGCATTACTTATCATCATAAGGACGAATGGTTTAAGTAAACGAACCCCCCCCCCCCCCCCCGCCTGACACTCGAAGACAGGCTGCGAGCATGTGTGGGGTTAACTTAGTGTAAATTGGAGGGACGTATACTTTTGGCTGAGATCTACCATAGCTGTTACCCTTCTAGTATTCAGGCAGCTCTGTTGAAGCATTGCATGGATGTTAATGCCAATCTCATCATGGATTAAGGTGAATGACAACCTAAATACGGGTCCAAGACTTGTACTCGAAACTCTTGGGAAGATTGCTTGGATCGGAAATTGTTTGGCGGCATCGGGTGACCGTCAGGAAGGACGATAAGCTTAGGAAAACACTGGGAGTTCGTTGTAGATGGTCGTATCGTGTTAAGAATCTCACACTGGGAGGGTGTGGAATGCTTGGGAAGCATGGCGAGCTTAACCGAAGTCACGTTGGACCATTCAACAGTCTGGGAAGAATCGGTAGCGTAACCTACAAACTCGAGTTACCCGACGAATTGGGTAATGTACATGATATCAATTATGTCTCGAATCTAAGGCAGTGGTTGTCCGATGAATCGCTTGTGATACCCTTGTTAGAGTCTGAGGTTAATGACAAGTTGCAGTTGTTGAGGGATCTACTGAAATCATGGACTAGGACACCAAGATTCGTTAGCGTGGTCGAATTCCAATCGTGAGAGTTCATTGGAACTCAAACTGCTGAATCAAATGCTGATGCAACAAGTGAATTTCGAGACGAAATTCTCTTTCAAGTTGGGGATGATTTGGCACCCCGACGAAGTTCACTCCCCTGACACTGTTTATCAAATTTCGGGACGAAATTTCTTTCAAGTTGGGGATGATGTGACAACTCGTTTACTCAGGGTCTTTTCTATGTAATTAATCCCTTTCACAATTGGTTAAGTGTTGTAAACTATGTGTACGTTTCATGAAATAGATTATTGGTGTGGAACATATGCTAATAGTGTGAGCTGGGAGATGTATTATGTGATAATTGCGTGTATGGTTGTAAACTATAAAACCTAGTCGCACAAAGGGCCCGTGTCACACTTCCACGTCTTGGTATACTCGGCCCACACACTCTATTCGGCCCAAACTCATCCTGGAACCAAAACCGAGCCCAACCGAGCCTAGCCCATCTCTTTCTCTTTCTTTGTATGCGTGTATGTAGGTGGAGATCCACATAATTCCTTTCTAAACCATTGCAAACCCTAAGACCCATTCACAAACAAGCGACGACAGCAATCTTTAAGTAACACCATCTCCATCGACCGAGATTCTAGTCCAGAAACATCACTTTCCGCGTTCGAGCTCGCACTCTTTCTTGATTGTTTGGTACGTTTTAATCAGTTAATGATGCCCATACTTGGTTTACCTTGATTATATTATGTGAACTATTTTGTTTGTGGTTCGATAGTTTCGGTTTCGTAGGAACCATTATAGGAATTGTTCATATATGAAACTGTTAAGAAATAACTAGGGTTCTGGTGGAGCACATGCGCTGATCGAATGTATGGGTAGAATGATGTAGGGTGTTCATTAATGAATTTCTGAATGCATGGTTATTACAATACACGTGTATGAATCAGTGAAATAGTGATGAATTGGATTATGTGATGCATGATAATGGTATGTAGATCATCAAGTAATGATTAGGAGGACACAAATTCATGGTAAATGGTTGGATCCTGCGTGTGTTAAGAATGAGCATTTGTGGGTCCAATTTGACTAGTAATGCTAATAACATAAACTGTCATTTTAATTCTTGGAGGTTACCATGTTAACTGACCCAAATTGAAATACGAATTAATAATTATTGGCTGCGTGAATGAAGGATGCGGTTACTAATTGGTGTAACTGATTGGTTGCATGTGTTAGAATAAATCACACAAATCACACACTTTCGTTTTAATCGCACATGTATGGGCCGGTGGTAATGGGTTGCACACGGGTTGGGCCAAGGGATTGGAATTGGGCCGTACATGACTGTTGATCACACACCAAACATACATGAGTCGCACACTAGGGGATCAATCACACACTCCCCTGATTTAGGCCGGTAGTGATTGGGCCAAACACTCTTAAGGTTGATGGATTGAATGTGGATTAGTGAATGAATTTGTATGCATGCTGAATGTTAATATGTGTTATTGGCTGATGTACACTGTATGCAAAATGTTGATTATGTGATTTAAGGACATGCGAAACTGATTGTAATGATAATCGTACTAGGACTTGGTTGATCAACGTGAAACAAAGTAGCATAACATACCGAGCAAACCAAGGTGAGTTCACTACATTCGAGCATGCGTCCCAGTGGTTGGGGACAGTCAGTGGGTATCCCGTGGAGGGATAAGTCTTTTGGGTAAAAACGGGTATATTGTTTAATATTCTCACCTATCATTCTTGTAAGTCCCTTATGTTGTTACCTGGAGGGTAACGGGTATTAGTTGGTAGCGCTACTTAGGTTTGGCACCCTCACACCGCTCCTAGATAGGACGCATGTGAACTAATGACCCAGTCGGGCCCAGTACTGGATAGGAGTACGTGGGAAAAGGGCAGTCATGTACATCAGGAGCCGTCTTGTTCGGAATTGAGACATTAACAATATTACTTGCATTTGTCAGTGAACTGTTTTACATACAACGGGTAACAAACGTTTTCTAAAGCAGTGAACTCGGCATCTTTGTCTGATACACTTGTTACATGCTCGCAGGTCGTTAGGTACTTGGGAACAGGAACTTGCTGGCTGGAGGGCGTGTGTGATACCCCGTTGAAACGTTCTCACTGGCTTAACAGTGGCTGCCTTAACTTTCGGGACGAAAGTTCTTAAAACTTGGGGATAATGTGACACTCTGGGTTTTCCCGAGCAACTATCTTATATTTAAATAGCGTGTACATAATATTAAATGAAAATTGTGATTTATCTTGATGTGCTATTTGTCGATAAGATGTACGTATAATGTATAAGTTATGTATATATATATGAATGCGAGTATTGGTGAGCCGAGACCACCAAGACCCGACCCGAGACCACCTGGCCTCGAGTAACCCACATCGGTTGGGCCGCCATCCTTGAGCCCACTTGGAAACCCATTAGGGTGCACCGACTTGGGCTTGTATATAACCGATATTGGTGGCCAACCTTGCCACTTTTCCATCATCATTCACTCCCACACTCCCCTACATACACTCTCCTACTCTCCCCCTCACTAAGACCCTAACAACACAACCTCCTCTCCTCCTCTCGGATCAAACCGGCAACCAAAGGATTCTCGGATTTGTTTGAGACCAACACTCGGAAGCTCTTTCATCAATCCTTCACATCTTCCACACTCAAAAATCCCTAGCCGGTTAGTGCTTCTTTGCAAATGCATGACAAAAGTGTTGATTTGGTGATAATGTGCATTGTTGCTATTATTTATTATGACGAATGTGCTTGTTCGATTTAATGGGTTCTTGTTTGTTAATGATACATGCTTGGTTCCAAATGCCTAAAATGAACAATACCCTCTTTTGTGAAAAGTATGAATGTTGTATGATAATGTCTTCCTAAGATAAGCTTGAATGATAAAAGAATGATAGTTAGGATTGTTTATGATCATCCGATTTATGTTAGAGGTTATAGAACAAATGTTTTGCTTGATGATGGTTTACAAGATGATCTTGATATCTAGTTTATGTGTTATGATTCTTGTCCATAGAATGTATGATTATGTAGGATGAACATGATGGTGAAAGATGAAAACCCTAATGATGAACAAGTTTGAATGTTAATATGAATATTTGAATATGCTATGAACATTTGAAAGATGCTTTGTTTGATCCATTTGATTAAGGTTTTAGACAAGAAAACATGTTGGTGCATTTCGGTTGGATAGTACACAGTTACATGAAATCGGGATTCTATTGGATAGTACAAACCTTGACAGATGTTCTAGAATCACCAGACAAACGATTCGAGACCCTCGGTTACGACTCGAGACCATCGAGTGATGACTCGAGACCGTAGTAGTTGCGACTCGAGATATTATGATCTCGACTCGAGACCACGAATCAACAACTCGAGATCAAGACAGCAGACATCAAGAACTCGAGATTGGACTCGAGACCTCTGAAATTGCAACACATGCCAACATCACTCGAGACTAGACATTCATGACTCGAGATCTCCTGGTTGCGACTCGAGACCGAGTGTTCTCGAGTCGAGACCCCCTGATCTCGACTGAGCTGGTTATCTCCGTTTTGGGCCAAAGTGTGTGGACTGATCATGCATGTTACTGTTTAATCTGTGTTACTGTTGCTTTGTGCTATTATGGATAACTGTTAGAACAGGCCCATTAACTTAGTGTATAAATTATCGATGTGTATGCTGCGTGATAAGCATGCTATGTGTTAAATACGTGTAAGATATAAGTGATTGCTTGTATCCGAACCTGACCTATACTGGTGACCATATTAGGACTTGGTGACCAGCATACATAACCAAGTAAACTAAACTACCGAGCAACCCAAGGTGAGTTCACACACTAAAAGCATGCGTCCCAGGGAGGGACACGAACAAACTAAAGAATGTTTTCAAACTAATATTTCCGGGGGAATATGCGAATGGGTACTCTTGAATTATTACATCCGGGGGAGATACGTTTGGGTTTTATTTATAAATCACAACTAGCAAACTAAACGAATCTCTATCATGTAAAGTCCCTGCTTATAATACCGATTAATCGCCAGGGGCGAACGGGTTATTAGTTGATAGCGCTATTAGGTTTGACAACCTCACACCGTGACCGGGGGAGATCGGGCGTGAACTAGTAGACCTTGCATCTCGGTCAATGACGATAGACATTGACCTGGGGCATAAAATCTTCTCGTCAACAGTTTCGGTAACATCAGTTTAGTAGCTTTCATATGGGGTAGCTCCCCATGACGTGATTATAAATGTTTTACCTAAACAACCTACGTTTTTAAAAAGTTAAAACTGGACACCTCGTGGACTCGCCAACATTTTTGTTGATACCCTACTGCATGCTTTGCAGGTACCCAGTAACTCAGGAGCTTGCAGCTTGGGAATGTGTAGTGGTCGTCTAACCCATGTGTTGGGTTTTAAATAATCTTGAACTATGAACTTTGTTTTGAAACTGTTTGGTATATGCTTCCGCCGTTTACTTAAACTGTTATTTGAAATTAAACTTTTAAAACTTCGAACTATGATGTTTACTAGCTATTGTGGTTGGCGAACATCTTTACTACTAACCAATGCTCAGTATAATTGATGGCTGAATCCTGGTCAGTCACGCCTCCAAGCGGTGGTATTCCGCATGTGGATTTTGGGGGTGTGACAGATTGGTATCAGAGCCATTGGTTATAGTGAACTCGGTTTTAAAAAGAAAGTCTTTTTGAGAAAAACCAGACTATAACCCGTGACTCGTGACGACACTACACTCCAAGGGCAAGACTCAATTAGACTTCATAACTCGGACTTGTGTTTACTTGCTTGTTTACTTTATGTTGATTGCTCTACTATACATACTAGTGTGCCTAATTAGATAGATACGTATCCCTCTTTTACCCCATTCTCGCTACATTACGAAATCACACTCATACTGTGTTTTCTGGTTATGAAGACAATGAGTGGACGCGAAAGAGGAAACGTTAACATGACTCAGGCTCAGTTCGCTAACTTGCTCAACACGGTGGCTGCAGCTTTCGCAGCTCACCCTGGAGGTAAACTTGTTACTTTAGGATGTTTAGATCCTACCCCCGCATCGTCTTTTCACCTCTAAGCCTATTCGCTTCACTTCTCACGACAGGTCAGCCTGTGCCTACGCAGCCACGTGTTTGTACTTTCAAAACCTTCATGGATTGCAAGCCTCTCCCTTTCAACGGCACTGAGGGTGCCATAGGCCTTCTGCACTGGATTGAAAAGGCCAAAGCTGTCTTTGCTGTCTGCGAGTGTCCCCCTGCTAACTGGGTAAAATTCGCAACTGGTACGCTTGAAGGAAACACACTTTCATGGTGGAAGGCGCAGATTCAGATGCTTGGTCTGGAAACTGCTAATGCTACTGCGTGGGAAGAATTCAAGGACATGATCAAAGAGGAGTATTGTCACAGGGATGACATCCACAAACTCGAAAATGAATACTATGAGCTCAAGATGGTTGGATCAGAGATTGAGACCTACACCAAGCAGTCCAACGACTATGCTGCACTTTGCCCAAACATGTCCCGACCTATGTATCGAAGGATCGAATTGTACATCAAAGGTTTGGCCCTAGAAATCCGGAGCCATGTGACCTCGGCCAACCTCAATACCATTCAGCCAGTGGTCCGTCTTGCTCACAAACTCACTGATCAGGCTGTGGCGGAGGGCAAGTTGCCCAAAAGGATAAATGCTACTGCCGGAACTTCTAGTGACAGCAAACGAAAGTGGGATGGAAATCAGGGTAAGGATGCTAACCCTACTCAGGCCCCAGCCCAGCAAAGGAAAACTGAAAACCACAAGGGCCCTCAGCAGCAGGGCGGCTACCAGGGCCATCTCCCCAAATGTAACAAGTGTAATCGACATCATAATGGGCCCTGTGCGAGGAACAAGTGTCAGCGATGCAACAAGATGGGACATGAGGCCAAGGATTGTAGGAGCGCTCATCCCGCAAGGCAGAACCAACCACAGCAGCAGCATCATGGGAACGTCAAGGGTTGTTTCCAGTGCGGAGCCGAGGGGCACATTAAGAAGAATTGTCCCCAGTTAAACCAGAACAACAACAACCAGGGAGCAGGGAATAACAACAACAACACCAACAATGCTGGGAATGGTGCAAGAGGAAGGGCTTTTGTGATTGGAGCTGGAGAAGCGAGGAACGACCCCAACGTCGTAGCGGGTAAGTTCCTACTTAATGATCGTTATGTTTCCGTATTATTTGATTCTGGAGCAGATGCTAGTTATATATCCATACGTATTAGTAAGAAGCTTAAGTCCACTCTTACGCCGTTAAGCTCTAAGCACATCGTTGAAATAGCTAATGGTAGAAACCTCGAGGCCTCACACGTTATTCGTAACTGCAAACTAGAATTGTCTGGTGAGACCTTCCGTATCGATCTCTTCCCCATCATTCTCGGAAGCTTCGACGTCGTCATTGGTATGGATTGGTTATCCAAGCATCGAGCTGAAATCCTCTGCCAAGAGAAAGTTGTTCGTATTCCCCGTCCCTTTGGCAAACCCCTTATCGTTCAGGGCGACAAAAGCGGAGAAGTCACAGGCATCATTTCATTCTTACAAGCCCAGAAATGTTTACGAAAGGGGCACACCGCTATCTTAGCGCTTATCACCGATACCCAGGAAAAGGAAAAGAGGATCGAAGATTTCCCCATTGTACGCGACTATCCTGAGGTATTTCCTGAAGAACTACCTGGACTCCCTCCTCACCGTCAGGTCGAATTCCAAATCGAATTAGCTCCCGGAGCAGCACCTATAGCTCGTGCACCTTATCGACTAGCCCCCGCAGAACTAAAGGAACTTTCTACTCAACTACAGGAACTATTGGACAAAGGTTTTATCCGTCCTAGCTCGTCACCCTGGGGAGCCCCAGTGCTCTTTGTCAAAAAGAAGGATGGCACATTCCGAATGTGCATTGATTACCGTGAACTGAACAAGGTTACCATCAAGAATCGTTATCCACTTCCCCGTATCGACGATCTGTTTGACCAGCTGCAAGGGTCGAGCTATTATTCCAAGATCGATCTGCGATCGGGCTATCACCAATTGAGAGTCCGCGATGAGGACATTTCTAAGACCGCTTTCAGAACCCGCTATGGTCATTACGATTTCCTTGTCATGCCCTTCGGAATGACCAACGCACCTGCGATCTTCATGGATCTCATGAACCGAGTGTGCAAACCCTACCTCGACAAGTTCGTAATTGTGTTTATTGACGACATCCTAATTTACTCGAAAAGTCAAGAAGAGCATCAACAACATCTGCGTCTTATTCTCGAACTCCTTCGCAATGAGCAACTGTACGCCAAATTTTCGAAATGTGATTTCTGGCTTAGAGAAGTCCATTTCCTTGGGCACATAGTCAATCAAGACGGGATTCACGTCGACCCCGCTAAGGTCGAATCCATTAAAAATTGGCCTATACCTAAGACTCCGACCGAAGTTCGCCAATTCTTGGGATTGGCGGGATACTATCGAAGATTTATCACGGGATTTTCAAAGATCGCTCAACCACTTACGACCCTCACTCAGAAGGGTGTTGCTTACAAATGGAATGATGCTCAGGAATCTGCCTTTCAGGAACTAAAGAAGAACCTCTGTAGTGCTCCTATTCTTTCCTTACCTGAAGGTACCGACGACTTTGTTGTTTACTGCGATGCTTCTATTCAAGGACTTGGTTGCGTGCTGATGCAACGCGAGAAGGTTATTAATAGCTTACGCTTCGCGACAACTCAAGATCCACGAACGAAACTACACGACACATGACTTAGAATTCGGAGTTGTGGTTTTCACGCTCAAGATTTGGAGGCACTACTTGTACGGTACCAAGTGCACGATTTACACCGATCACAAGAGTCTTCAGCATATAATGGAACAAAAGGAGTTGAATATGCGGCAACGCCGGTGGGTCGAGCTTCTGAACGACTACGAGTGCGCGATTAAATATCATCCAGGCAAGGCTAATGTGGTGGCAGATGCCCTCAGCAGGAAGGAAACCAAACCTAAGCGTGTTCGTGCCTTACAGCTCACCATCCACTCGAACCTCCCTAAGCAAATCTGAAACGCTCAGGTCGAAGCATTGAAAGTCGAGAATGTCAGGGCTGAGTCCCTGCGAGGATCAAGGAAACGGCTAGAACAAAAAGAAGATGGTGCTTACTACGTAAACGGCGTATATGGGTCCCACTTTATGGGAATTTGCGCGAGCTTGTAATGGATGAAGCCCATAAGTCCCGTTACTCAGTACATCCTGGTTCGGATAAGATGTACCACGACTTAAAGACGATATACTGGTGGCCTAGCATGAAAGCCCACATAGCAACATATGTCAGAAAATGTTTGACTTGTGCAAGAGTCAAGGCTGAGTATCAGAAACCATCGGGCCTACTCCAACAACCAGAGATCCCGCAGTGGAAATGGGAGCAAATTTCCATGGATTTTGTTACTGGCTTGCCTAGGTCTCAACGCGGAAATGACACCATTTGGGTGATAGTGGATTGATTAACTAAGTCTGCCCACTTTTTGGCTATTAAAGAAACAGACAAGTTCTCTACCTTAGCATAGGTTTACTTAAAGGAAGTGGTTTCGAGGCACGGAGTGCCAACCTCTATCATTTCCGATCGGGACGCGCGTTTTACTTCTGAGTTGTGGCAAGCTATGCACAAATCATTTGGCTCACGCTTAGACATGAGCACCGCTTATCACCCACAAACGGATGGGCAATCTGAACGCACCATCCAAACCCTTGAAGACATGCTTAGGGCATGTGTGATCGATTTTGGCAAGGGTTGGGAAAAGCACCTACCGTTAGTGGAATTCTCCTACAACAACAGCTACCACACCAACATTCAGGCAGCACCCTTTGAGGCATTGTACGGTCGTAAATGCCGATCGCCTCTCTGCTGGGCGGAGGTTGGTGACAGCCAAATCACAGGTCCAGAACTTGTGGTATATACTACGGAAAGGATTGCTCAGATCAGACAACGCATGGCGGCAGCTCGTGACCGCCAGAAGAGTTACGCTGATAAGGATAGGAAACCGCTAGAGTTCCAGGTTGGTGACCGGGCTCTACTTAAAGTCTCACCATGGAAGGGTGTGGTTCGTTTTGGAAAACGGGGCAAGCTTAATCCGCGATATGTCGGACCCTTCGAAATTACCGAGAAGATCGGTAAGGTCACTTACAGATTGAATCTGCCTGAAGAACTGAGTGCCGTGCACAACGTCTTTCACGTGTCTAATCTGAAGAAGTGTCTATCAGATGAAACACTCATCATTCCTTTCAAGGAACTCACTATTGACGAACAGCTGCACTTTACTGAGGAACCGATTGAGATCACGGATCGAGAGATCAAAACCCTTAAACGTAGCTATTGTGGAAGGATGGAGATAATCTAGCTATTGTGGAAGGATGGAGATCAAAACCCTTATACAATTAGATTCTCTTCAAAGAAACTTAAATAATCAAGATCGGCTATTGTGGAAGGATGGAGATAATCTAGCTGAATATTCTTCGTCAGGGGTTTGGAATTCGATTCGGACGAGGGAACAGGAGGTGAATTGGGATAGCATTGTTTGGTTTTCACAATGTGTCCCTCGGCATGCTTTTTTGATGTGGCTTATTATGCGGCGTAAACTCATGACACAAGACAAGCTCTTGCAATGGAGCTATACCCAAACAAATAATATGAACATGATGTGTTGCCTCTTGTGTTATGAAAATATGGATTCACATGATCATTTATTTTTTGAATGCAAGTTGTCTACGGATATTTGGCATAAGGTTCGATCTAAAGCTGGTATGGATCGAGTGGAAGCTAGATGGACCGATATTGTGGATTGGTTGGGCCATCGGTCTCGGTCAAAATCAGCGAGCAATCTGGTTAGTAGATTGCTTGTTGCAGCTTTGGCATATGTTATTTGGCAGGAAAGAAACAATCGTCTGTTCAGAAACCATGCGAGACCCCCGGATACCATTATAAAGACTGTTTTAGAAAGTGTGAGGTACAAGTTGATGGGGCTTAGATTCAAGAACACAGTTAGAGTTCGGGAGTTGCTGGCGCAGTGGGATATTCAAGATGCTGACTTACTTATGGAGAATGGCTGATTCTTTTTTTTGTCTAGTGTCGTGTATGTCTAGATAAGTGTCTAGTTGTGGGTTCTCTTTTGGTTCCCATTGTTGGTTGTTTTTCTTTTTGTCATACTTTCATGAGGGTATGTCTCATGTCTGAACTAGTAAGGATGTTACCTTACTACTTGTTTTTCGTTTGTGTGAATATATAAAATCACCGGGGTAACCCTTTACCCAAAAAAAAAAAAAAACCCTCAAACGTAGCCAGATACCTCTGGTACGAGTTCGTTGGAACTCGCGCCGTGGCCCAGAGTTTACCTGGGAGCGGGAGGACCAGATGAAGTGCAAGTATCCCCAGTTGTTCCCAAATGAAACTCCCAGCACTGAAGCTACACCCGAATTTCGGGACGAAATTCCAAACTAACGGGGGGATGATGTGACACCCCGTTGAAACGTTCTCACTGGCTTAACAGTGACTGCCTTAACTTTCGGGACGAAAGTTCTTAAAACTTGGGGATAATGTGACACTTTGGGTTTTCCCGAGCAACTATCTTATATTTAAATAGCGTGTACATAATATTAAATGAAAATTGTGATTTATCTTGATGTGCTATGTGTCGATAAGATGTACGTATAATGTATAAGTTATGTATATATATGAATGCGAGTATTGGTGAGCCGAGACCACCAAGACCCGACCCGAGACCACCTGGCCTCGAGTAACCCACATCGGTTGGGCCGCCATCCTTGAGCCCACTCGGAAACCCATTAGGGTGCACCGACTTGGGCTTGTATATAACCGATATTGGTGGCCAACCTTGCCACTTTTCCATCATCATTCACTCCCACACTCCCCTACATACACTCTCCTACTCTCCCCCTCACTAAGACCCTAACAACACAACCTCCTCTCCTCCTCTCGGATCAAACCGACAACCAAAGGATTCTCGGATTTGTTTGAGACCAACACTCGGAAGCTCTTTCATCAATCCTTCACATCTTCCACACTCAAAAATCCCTAGCCGGTTAGTGCTTCTTTGCAAATGCATGACAAAAGTGTTGATTTGGTGATAATGTGCATTGTTGCTATTATTTATTATGACGAATGTGCTTGTTCGATTTAATGGGTTCTTGTTTGTTAATGATACATGCTTGGTTCCAAATGCCTAAAATGAACAATACCCTCTTTTGTGAAAAGTATGAATGTTGTATGATAATGCCTTTCTAAGATAAGCTTGAATGATAAAAGAATGATAGTTAGGATTGTTTATGATCATCCGATTTATGTTAGAGGTTATAGAACAAATGTTTTGCTTGATGATGGTTTACAAGATGATCTTGATATCTAGTTTTTGTGTTATGATTCTTGTCCATAGAATGTATGATTATGTAGGATGAACATGATGGTGAAAGATGAAAACCCTAATGATGAACAAGTTTGAATGTTAATATGAATATTTGAATATGCTATGAACATTTGAAATATGCTTTGTTTGATCCATTTGATTAAGGTTTTAGACAAGAAAACATGTTGGTGCATTTCGGTTGGATAGTACACAGTTACATGAAATCGGGATTCTATTGGATAGTACAAACCTTGACAGATGTTCTAGAATCACCAGACAAACGAGTTGAGACCCTAAGTTACGACTCGAGACCATCGAGTGATGACTCGAGACCGTAGTAGTTGCGACTCAAGATATTATGATCTCGACTCGAGACCACGAATCAACAACTCGAGATCAAGACAGCAGACATCAAGAACTCGAGACCAGCGAAGTCTCAACTCGAGATCTCACAATCTCGACTCGAGATTGGACTCGAGACCTCTGAAATTGCAACACATGCCAACATCACTCGAGACCAGACATTCATGACTCGAGATCTCCTGGTTGCGACTCGAGACCGAGTGTTCTCGAGTCGAGACCCCCTGATCTCGACTGAGCTGGTTATCTCCGTTTTGGGCCAAAGTGTGTGGACTGATCATGCCTGTTACTGTTTAATCTGTGTTACTGTTGCTTTGTGCTATTATGGATAACTGTTAGAACAGGCCCATTAACTTAGTGTATAAATTATCGATGTGTATGCTGCGTGATAAGCATGCTATGTGTTAAATACGTGTAAGATATACGTGATTGCTTGTATCCGAACCTGACCTATACTGGTGACCATATTAGGACTTGGTGACCAGCATACATAACCAAGTAAACTAAACTACCGAGGAACCCAAGGTGAGTTCACACACTAAAAGCATGCGTCCTAAGGAGGGACACGAACAAACTAAAGAATGTTTTCAAACTAATATTTCCGGGGGAATATGCGAATGGGTACTCTTGAATTATTACATCCGGGGGAGATACGTTAGGGTATTATTTATAAATCACAACTAGCAAACTAAACAAATCTCTATCATGTAAAGTCCCTGCTTATAATACCGATTAATCGCCGGGGGCGAACGGGTTATTAGTTGATAGCGCTATTAGGTTTGACAACCTCACACCGTGACCGGGGGAGATCGGGCGTGAACTAGTAGACCTTGCATCTCGGTCAATGACGATAGACATTGACCTGGGGCACAAAATCTTCTCGTCAACAGTTTCGGTAACATCAGCTTAGTAGCTTTCATATGGGGTAGCTCCCCATGACGTGATTATAAATGTTTTACCTAAACAACCTACGTTTTTGAAAAGTTAAAACTGGACACCTCGTGGACTCGCCAACATTTTTGTTGGTACCCTACTGCATGCTTTGCAGGTACCCAGTGACTCAGGAGCTTGCAGCTTGGGAATGTGTAGTGGTCGTCTAACCCATGTGTTGGGTTTTAAATAATCTTGAACTATGAACTTTGTTTTGAAACTGTTTGGTATATGCTTCCGCTGTTTACTTAAACTGTTATTTGAAATTAAACTTTTAAAACTTCAAACTATGATGTTTACTAGCTATTGTGGTTGGCGAACATCTTTACTACTAACCAATGCTCAGTATAATTGGTGGCTGGATCCTGGTCAGTCACGCCTCCAAGCGGTGGTATTCCGCATGTGGATTTTGGGGGTGTGACAGCGTGAGTGGTCATGGTTGCATTGATGGGTTTATTTATCAAACATTTATTTACTATGGTTGTTGGAAAGTGTTTACATTATGTTACGTTAACGCTTCCGCTGAACTTGATGGTTTTCGAATTACTTATGTTTGGATTTTATTACTATTAAATGATGAAACTTTATTTTAAACTTATGGATTCAATGTAATTGGTGGCTCATTACTAGTGGTCACACGACTAACAGGGACACTCCCTAAGTGGTAATTTGAGGGTGTGACAAATAGGAATCTCTCCGATATTCCTACATTCGGCTTTCGTATCCACCATGTTAACAAAGAATGCAGGATAGCCTTTTCGCAACAACTTGAGCCTCCTCAAAACCCTGACGACTCTCAACCATCAACACTCGACACTCAACACAGTCGGTCTCCGCGAACAACTACCACCTTTCTACCGTTATCAGGACGAGATATCTCAGCTAACTTCTTCGAGTGATAGTTCCCACTTCGCTTCTTAGATAATCAATCCATTCTCACATCTTTGTCAAGGCTCCCCAGCTCCACGGTAACAACAGCAAGATCGTCTCGTGCCCTCCCAGCACTCGCCTCAACGGCTTTGCCCTTAGCATCCTGTCCTTGCTCACCACACATGTAGCATCCCTCTAGAGTACCTCCCTCTGATGCACTCTTAGCATAGCACTCGCGAGTCATATGTCTAGTCCGACCACATCTGGCGCACTTTCTCTGCTCATCCCTGTGAGTCTTCTTCTCAAAACTACTCCTGCCATCCCTGGCATTATCCTTTCTAGAATGGCTAGAACTGGCTACATACGCCTTCCTCGAACTGTGTTTCTCATCACCTTGTCATCGGTATCTTTCCTCGAACTCTTAGACTTTCGCTTTCGCAAATCCCCTGATCTAGGCTCGGAATGCAGAATTATTTGAATGGTCGATCCGCTGTGACGGCCCGACATCACGCATACCGTTGCCATGTCATTGCATAGGGCATCAGTAAATGATCTTGGGTTACAACCCTTGATTGTTTTATGTGTACATCTATGCACTGTTTGCAAGGTTAATGAAAAATCATGATTACGCTCCGATTATATCATAACACAGGAACTACTAAAACTTTCCGATCATTATATTACCCGGAGGGTTTCCGATCTGTGTCCCACCAAAACCATGCCCATGAGCATCACGTTCACGTTCCTGGCCATTATTTTGGTTAGCATCACGCTGTTCCATGGCAGTATTAACGTGTTGGGCTATGAGTTGTGCCAACTCTTCCGGGGTAATAGGTAGTCCAGAACCCTGTCTCGCTTTTGGCGGCATTTCTTCGTTTCTATTATTTACAACAATAATAATCACATAAGACGATAACCAAAAATAATTCAATCATTATATGTTAGTGGACCAAACATTGCGCATGTACAGTATCCACGTAATAATGAGAACAATTTTTAAACCAAAAGAAACCCATTCGATATTTATATCAGAAATTTACAAAACTTGTTTTTAGTACAAAGACTAATCAGAATTAGGCGTGTCTACATCAACACCCGCAACAAGTCTATATGAAATTTCCTTCTAAATATCTGAAATTTTGGCATGCAAGCCATAAATTGTGACACCTGTGCTTGTAATCATTGTAAACAGTTCAGTTATCAATAAAGCAATGTTATTTGATCCCAATGTTTGTTTAACTATGTTTGACATTTTGCACGTATTGATTTTTGTTCGATTTCAAACTCTATATCGCTTTCTGGAGAGTTATACGCAAACCGATGCGTAAACGTAATCAGCTTAACGCGAAAAATACTCCGGAACATCAATTTATGCTTAACATATCTTAAATAACCTTTACATAACTTAGAAATAAGTTTTGAAGGCTTTGGTATGGCAAAATCAAGTTTATTCGCTTACAGAGACTAATTTCGACAAACTGCGAAAGTATGCCGATTCGTACTGTAACAGACATTCCGGAACATGATCATAAGTATACCCTAAATATCCTTTACATAGCTTAGAAATAAGCTTTGAGGGGTTCGGTGTGCTAAAATAAACTTTTTGGTCATTCAGGGACTAAAAGCGTCAAAAAGTGCATAAGTTTGCATTTTCGCGCATAACTTACGCTCGAATACATCCGGACATCCAAAAAATTATGTAATCATTAAAATATTTTATTTTAGTGATTGGCATGATAAAACTTCATTCGTTTCGCAATTTGGATCGTTTTCGCGTCCGTTACGACTACCGTCGTAATTAACCGAACAACGCAACCGTACAGCCGAACGAACCGACATCTGAGATATTTTTGAGCATATTTTAAGTTCCCTATACTTTAACATCCTTATGGAGCTTAAAAATGGGTTTGACGGGTGTTAGAAGTGCCAAAACACGTCAATACGCGCACAAGGACCAAAACTGTCAAACTTCAAAAATGGCTTGTCTGCAAGGTCCTTATGGACCATAAGGGACCCTTATACAGTCCGTAAGCATGCCCCAGACAGCAGAAAATGGTTTCCAGCTTGATCCAGCTGTTCCCCTTATGTGCAAATGGTTTTGGGCAATCTATGGACTGGTTTAGGGGTACCCATGGTTTTAGAAATCAGGGGGTACATGTGTATGGCTTAGATTGAAGCTCGGTTTCAAGAAACGATGCTAACGGTTCTACGAAAACTATAAATACCCCCAAGATTTTCACCTCAAACTCACACTTGATCTGCCCAAATTCTCTAAGTTGAAGTCCTTGCACTTCATACCTGAGAATTTAAGATCAAAACCTCCATTCTTGGACCCGTTGTAAGTATTCTTTCGTTCTTTTACGCATTTTAAGCACGAAAGTCAAACTGTGTTTGACTTTCAGCTTTGACCAGTTTATGGTCAACACGAAGTTCATTTGAACTTCGTAACGTGAGCGTAATCACGATGGTCATAGTTCTTTGTGACTATACCTACTGATTACCACGTTATTTAGGCATAGTGACGAGTCGTAGTTTCGGTCAAAATACGTATTCTTGCGTATTTTGCAACCAAACTACTTTTAGGTATCAAGACCCTTTGTTTTGATACCAATCCTGTTTTCAAACCTCGTTAAACATGTTTTAACATGTTTAGCTCGTCGCTTTAGGTTTAGTGCTTATATAGGGTCGTAAGATAAGCGGTCTAAACAATCGCTTAGACTTTCGAACCCGACCCGTTTGGTCGATCATTAGGATTCGACCAAACACATATTGTGACCATAGTTGCATAAGGAATAACCTTCCGAGGTTATACTTTATGGTCACTTAGTCTACTTAGTTGTATGATAGGAAATTATATGCCTTAGGAAAAATGACCAAAATACCCTTTTTGCACCAAAATTCATTTTAAGCATATGTAACATAATTTTTGACAATAGGGATGTTGAACAGATATACCCTAAGTCTCTCTCTCTAGCAGGCGATTTTTCCCCCCTCTTGAATCCTTGATTTCTTCATGATTTGGGTGTATAACAGTCTGTAATCAGAGTTTGATTCATCAAACATCTGTAACGAACTCGTTAGCAGCTTCTGATCGATTTTTTCTTGGATTTTTCTTCTCTTTATCGCCGACTTTAATCTTAGAATCAGAGCTGATTGAATATCGTATTGGGTCTTTCGGTCCTACTGGTGAGGCAGTAACCTTGATTGATCGGGTACTCTATTTGATTTCGTGATGATTTTTGGATTAGGGTTTTGGTTTTGTTCTTTTGTTGCCGTCTGGTCGTCATGGTGTGCATGGTGTTCTGCTGATTTGAGTTTTGAGAGAGTTGCTGTCTATAACATGGATGAACGTAAAAAATCTGAAGGAAACATTCATGATGGTCGGTTCAAGCCGCCATTACCGTTCTAGGGTTTAGCTAGCAAAGTGGTCAATATAGAAGGAAACACCTTTGCACCGCGTAGGGGTGTTGTCCAACAGTCCAAGTCTGATCCGAAACCGATAAATGTAATTGATGAACTAACTAAGATAGTCGGAGGATCATGATTCTGAAGCACTTAATCTGGATAGTGGGAATAGCATGAAAGGGCAGACGTATGCGGACAAATTATCCATGGTTAAACCAAATCCAAAAGTAAACTTTCGTTACATGGAAAACTCTAAAGCTACTGAGGATGTTGATGTAGATGTTACTATTCCGATTGCATCAGTTAAACAGGTCCAAGATCGGTTTAATAATGTCTTATTTGGATACTTTTAGGGAAAAAGGTTGGCTTTTTCGGTTGTAGAGTATTTTGTTAGCCATAGATGGGAAAAGTATGGATTGCAAAAGTGTATGATGAATGGTAAGGGCTTTTTCTTCTTTAAGTTCAAGTCAAAGGAAGGAATGGAGCAAGTTATGCAGGATGGACCATGGCTCATTAGAAACAATCCGCTCTTCTTGAAACAATGGTCTCCGAATATTGAGTTGAAGAAGGAAGAGTTAAAAAAGATACCCGTCTGGGTCAAGATGCATGACGTTCGTTTGGCGGCCTACACAGAGGATGGTCTTAGTTTGATTGCTTCAAAGGTTGGAACCCCCAAGATTCTTGATAATGAACGACGAAAATGTGCTTAGACTCGTGGGGATGAAGTGGATATGCAAGAGCGATAGTAGAGTTAGATGCTGACAAGGAACTGAAAGAGAGTGTCACCTTGGCAATACCTAATGTGGAAGAAGGTGGGTATCTTAAGAGCAACATTAGGGTGGAGTACAAATGGAAACCACCACATTGCAAATCTTGTAATGCATGCATGATTGTATTTAAGTATGAGAGTATAGAGTTTAAGTATGGGTATGAGCAAATCTTTGAATAAACCACATGAAGTTAACAAGATTAACACATTGCTGGCATGGGAATAGACAGGTCAAACCATCGCTCTCGCTAGTATGAATGTATGACTTAACATGACCACAAATCCTTGTGGCGGTGCGCTACTCCTATAGTGCTACACAAGCACTATACATGACTTAACATTACCACAAGTCCATGTGGTGGTGTGTTACTCCTATAGTGCTTCACAAGCACTATATATGTTAAGGTGTGGCTTCTTACAAAGTTAATGACAAGTTGTCAACCCATCGCTCCCGCTAGTATGAATGAATGACTTAACATTACCACAAATCCATGTGGCAGTGCGTTACTCCTATAGTGCTACACAAGCACTATATATGTTAAGGTGTGGCTTCTTACGAAGTTCATGACCAGTTTATCACATAAGAATATCCCAGCAATCCCGAACCAAGTATAACGTATTAGTATGCATGTATCGAATTGTTGTGAAATAAATTTTGAATTTTGTAATTGCGAAGTGTGTTGTGCATAAAATCGATTCTAGTATAACGTTGATTTTTTTAAACGTGGTAATAAGTATTAAATTGTATAGAAATTAAGATAACGTAAAAGAGAGACTTGGTAAGTATTGGAGCGTTTCGGGTTGAGAAACTTCGGCTATTCCAAAGTGAATCGTAAGTCCTTTCGAATTAGGGAGACATGCTTTAGCCTAATAGGTATAATACTCTTGTCGCCAGGCGATTAACGATATTTTACCCTTCCAGTTAATACACGTCCCTGATTTGATGGAAGATACGAAACTTTGGCGAGATTGAAAATCGAAGAGTGGGACCAGTCATCAAGGTGTGGATATCAATCCTAGCTTGACAATTTCGTCCCTAAAATGTGGTTTATTGAACGCACAAGATAAAATATCGAGTCGTCAATAAGGATCCACTAGAATATGAAATGGAAAATTCCCATCAAGATATGGATATCACTCCTGACGTGATGGTGAAATTTCGTGCAAAATAGCATGTAAGGTGGATTGAAATTCGTCACCAAAGGCGTGAATCACCCCTATTTTGATGAGTTATTTTGGTTGGGGAATATGAGTGTCTTCAAGCTATTTATTGCGTAAAATGTCTTAGAAAGGCACATTGTATATTTAGACAAAACGAAGAGATAGGAGCAAATAGGGAGAATTTCATATTAAGCAAGAATCAGGAATGGTCAAGTTTTGGTACTTAGACTATAGACTAGGTCGAACATGGCAATTCTACCTAATTCCCTATAGTTATGGCTCTGATACCAATCTGTCACACCCCAACCGATGGCGGAAACATCGGAGTGAGACGAAAACTAGATTGCAAGAGGCTTCATAACGCTATTTGTGTCAAGTATTTAATAAATTACTTTTTACATTGCTTGAACTAGAATATAACAAATTATATATTCTAGTTCAAGCAATGTAAAAAGTAATTTATACATTGCTTGAACTAGAATATATAATTTGTTATATTCTCTTATCATGGAGGTTCTCTCATTATTACTTCAAAAGGTGGCCAACTCAAATTTGTCGTTTAAATTTCATCATCAGTGTGCTAAGCAGATAATTATCAATGTCTCTTTTGCGGATGACCTGTTTATCTTTGTCCATGCTGATACTTACTCGGTTAAGAAGGTTAGAGATGTTTTGGAAATTTTCACTAGTTGGTCTGGGTTAGTACCGAGCCCGTCCA
This sequence comes from Helianthus tuberosus, assembly GCA_030545235.1. Taxonomy (NCBI): domain Eukaryota; kingdom Viridiplantae; phylum Streptophyta; class Magnoliopsida; order Asterales; family Asteraceae; genus Helianthus; species Helianthus tuberosus. Next base: position 96,653,643 of record CM060442.1, read on the forward strand.
AGAGTACGGCCTATTTTTCGAATGTGTCTTCTTTGGTGAAACAAGAGATTCTTTCTTTGATGCCATTTCAAGAAGGTAGTCTTCCGGTTCGGTATCTTGGGGTGCCCCTTATATCCACCAAGCTTATTTTTAAAGATTTTCAAATATTGATTGATCGTATGGAGAGCAAAATTACAAGCTGGATTTCTAAGTCTTTGTCGTTTGCGGGTCGTCTTCAGCTTATAAACTCAGTGTTATCTTCTATGCACATTTACTGGGCTTCTGTCTTCATTCTTCCAGCTCGTGTCATCTCTGAATTGGAGAAGAGGATGCGTCGTTTCTTATGGAATGCTGGTTCGTCTGGTAGAGTTAGAGCTAAAGTTGGTTGGTCTGAAGTTTGCTTACCTAAAAACGAGGGTGGCTTGGGTATTCGCAACATTATGGAGGTTAATAAGGCTCTCATGGCAAATCATATATGGAGTATTATCTCGAATAGGGAGTCTTTATGGGTTCAATGGATCCATTCCTATAAACTAAAGGGTAGGAGTTTTTGGGAGGTTCCGTGTAGGGGTAGCTTGAGCTGGGGTTGGCGTAAGATATTATCCATCCGTAACCTGGTGCGTCCGTATACCAGTATGTCCATCAGAAGTGGTACCCAAACCAATGCATGGTGTGATAATTGGTGCTCGTTGAATCCGATTAGTTCCTTCATCACTCCGAGAGTTATCTCTAATGCTGGTTTCAACATGCAGTCCACGGTTGCTGATATAGTTGATGGATCTGGCCAGTGGCGATGGCCGCAAGCTTGGTATGATTTATTTCCGGTCTTGATAAATTTACAGATCCCAACTCTTGTTCATAATGTTCCAGATAAACTTACATGGAAAGACTTAGAAGGAAAAGATACTTATTTCAGTTCAAAGGAAGTTTGGAATAATATAAGGTCTCGAGGTGTTACGGTTCCATGGTCCAATATGATATGGTTTTCACAATGTATTCCGAGACATTCATTCCATTTGTGGTTGGTCATCAGGAACAAACTCAAAACCCAGGACCGTCTTACTAGTTGGGAAGCAGGAAGTCTGGAATAATGTCAAAGCTATGGTTAAGTTGGAGAGTGTAGATGATTCTTGGGTATCCATTTTGGCTTGGATGGAACAAACGGCTTCTTCGAAGAACATGGATGTCATTGTGGGTAAGATTCTCATTGCGGCTACGACGTACTTTATATGGCAAGAAAGAAATAACAGATTGTTTTCTCACAAGCACAACTCGGCTGAATCGGTTATGGAGTTGATCAAGAACACGGTCCGGTTAAAGCTTATGGGATTCAAGTTTCGTGGGACGGCTGGCCGGAATAAATTGTTATCGGCTTGGAAGATTTACTTTAATGAAGAGGAAGAAGATCCGGGCTAGAACTCTAATTATGTAGTTGTTCCTGTGTTTTGTTTGGGCAGTTTGTTTGAGGCTATTTTGCGTATGTTTGCTTTATGGTTTGTTTGTATTTTTGTTTTCCTAGTCTTGGTATGCCAAGTCTAGTAGGTGTGTTCGCTTTGGCACACCCTTGTTCTTTATTGGTTGATTTATAAAATTTACCGGGGTAACCCCTTTACCCAAAAAAAAACTAGAATATAACAAATTCGAATTTACGTCGAGTATAACAAGAAATAAAATTTCATTTCATTAATGACGGTTTAATACAAAGTTTGGAAACAAAATACAATGTGTTTGAAAACAAGGTAAGATACAACAAGTATTAAAGTTTAAGTGTGTTTCTAGGCAATCCTACCATATTCCTTTCATCACCAATCCTGCAACATGTATTAAAAGCATAGATCAATACAAAAGTATTGGCGAGCATCCAAGTTTGAATAAAAGTATAAGTGCGAAAGTTTGTTTCAATCCAACATGGCAACTTGTATTCACGTCCTAACTAGCATACATAGACAATCTAAACATAACAAATAGCATGGATACACAAATTAAAAATTGACATGCATAAACAATCTAAACACAACAAATGGCATGGTAATACAAGTTGAAACTATCATGCATAAACAACCTAAGCATAACAATTAGCGTGGATATGCAAGTTGGAACTAACATGCATAAACAACCTAAGCATATCAAATAACATGTTCGATGGATTGAGTGGTCGAATATGTTTGGTTGTATAAAGTGGATTTTGTTAGTTGATACATGTTGCACCCAAAAATGCTTTAAAGCGTAAAAAGGGGTCGAGTATGCTCACAGTGGTTGCGTATCAGGATTTCTCGAAATAACGCACGAGTAAAGATTTGAAGAATTCCAAGAGAATGAACGAGGGCGATTAACCTAAGTAGGAAATACCGCACGAGAGGTGATTGCTAAAAGTTGTTACTCATAATTAAATCAAGGATTTCTATTATTTACGATTAGGAATTAATAATGCGTATATTATATTTTGTCTCATTAATAAAATTTATCGCTTTAAAAGGGATTATACCAATATTTATGATTTGGTACCAACCTTATTGTCCATATTTGATAAAAATTCATAAAAAAATTATATATATACAATATTCAGTCTTTAAATAATAGTTATTAAATAAAGTTTTGTTAACATATGATAGTGTAGCTTTGCTGTATTAGAAATTTGCTTCGTTGAAGTCACTGTGCCATTATAAAACAAACAAGGGAAAAGAATTAAGTTTATACCCATTATTTTAAATGGCTTAAAACAATAGGGACTTAGTTGAAAGACAAACTCCAAAAGTTTTAAGAAAGCACAGCTACAATTTTGTCGCTATTTCCTTTAAAAATGTTAGGCAAACTTGCCGGATTCGGCGAGTTCGGATACAATATTTTGAACACTTTTAATCATCTCTCTTTTTGTATTATTTAATTAACTCAGATTTTATATAATAACACAACGTAAAATCGTGTTTGTATGATATCTATTGAAACTAAAAAAAGAAAACAACATATGTTTAAATTAGTTAAAAGAAAAGAATGGTAAAACAAGAGAAATGGGAAAGGTATACCGAAACAGTGAGGGAAGGGACGTGAACCCGAAACAAGAGCAGATCCGTACCGGAACCGGAACCCAACTCGAGACCCGCCGCTGCTGCCGCCGTACGACTCGGCTGTCGTCGGTGATCGGAAGAAATTCGTCGGAAGTAGGTCACGCCGCCGCCGCTCACGGTCTTTTACCGGCCACTGCAGCTGCCGCGTCGGCCGTCGCCTCCTTCTATCTTGGTGTCTCTCTCTCTAACAGATGTCGCCGTCGTACGCCGCCACCACAGTGGTGGTGTCACACCCTGACTTTTGCGGAAGCGTGGTTATTGGTGTGACTTCTTAATACCATAGCATTCAATCATAACAATGCTATATGATAAAAACCAAAAGATATTCATACATAAAAATTAAGTTTGAAAATACCACAACACACTTGTTTGACACATCGACACCAAATTTAAGTTACAAACCATAACATGTTTTAATGAGTTCACGAAGACTCGACAACATAACTTAAACCAACCCGAGCTTAGAACCATGTATCTCGTCCAGGAGTAAGATACATCTCCTAAACCCTACGACCACAGATGACATCTTTTATTTATAACGCAGCTTGAAACACATGCATACACCTGCCAGATCCACTTAGTTCCCTGAAATACATGTAGTTTAAAAACATCAACAAAAGTTGAGCGAGTTCATGTGTTTTGTATATGTATGTATAACCCTTTGTAAACAGTGTAAGTATGAAAGTCCCGGTATGATAGCAAACAAGGAAAAGATCACCAATGGTTTGCAAGGCCACTGATATGTGTGACGGTGTAGGAAGACTCAAACCTAGCAAAGTTGTACCGGGCTTCCGGCTGGAAGACATAGTCACCCTATGGGCCACCCTGGTCCTCATGGGTGTGGGCTCGCTACACCCAAATAGATCTATCACTCATGCCCCTCGGTCCTTATACGGGGATTAATGGTCCCAAGTATCCGCCTACCCATTCACATGATCTATGGTTCTTTCCTAGGCTAACCATACCAATTGTATTTGTATGTAATCCTTTTGTAACATGTATTTCACCCCCGAAGTAAATAAACAAAACAGTTTAAAGAAAAGGGGGACATGAACTCAGAGTATTGAGTCTTCAGAATCGTAACCCAAATCTCTTCAGGAAACCCGACTACCTACAATGTACTACTGTCTATTAGACGAACGGGCCGTGCCTTGGCTTAGAGTTTAACGTTTTTGAGTTACGTTTCTTATGTTACCAATATTATTCCAAGTTATAATTACTTGTTAAAATAATAATCATTTTAACTTTAAATTATATTTAGTTTTGGGGTATTTGTTTAAGCAATATTTCTGTATTAATACATCTCAAGTATTTATTTTCGTATTTCCTTCCCAAGGATGGGAGGTATCTCATGTTGGACTCTGTATGCCCAAGACACATATTAAATTGATGTGGCTAGTACGTAATGATCCAAGTCGAGTCATACCCAATAACAAGCTAGATAAACACTTATATTATTTATTTGTGATATGATCAAACAAATAAATATTAACACTTATAATATTTAGAAATTGGTTTTCTAAATAATTGCACTTGACAAACCAATAAATTATATGGATAATTTATTTTGAGAGAATATTTTATCTTGTTATTTAATGGGTTAAATAACATGATAAAAAGTTATATAAGTCTTATAACATATGATGTTATAATTTTATAAAAGTTATAAAATTAATCAAGACTTAAATTATTTTATAAAAGAAACTTGAATTTTTTTTTTTATAAAAAATCTAGGCCGCCAACCCCCCCCCCCCCCATGGGGTCTTCCCAAAAATTCTTGTCCAATGAGGTTCCATGCATGTTGTCATAGTTGCATGCATTTTGATTGGATGGTCTTCCCTAAGTTCTTTGGCCAATCACATTGCATGCAAATGCATGTGTTAGATGATCTCCTATTGGGCAATGTGGGTGGCAAA